>CM029611.1:17992659-19192659 GCA_017311315.1 Dendrocalamus latiflorus
CCACCACATAGGCCTGTACGTGTAGTGGCCAACGTGTTGGGCACCACATGATGAGTGGCGGGGTCTTCCGTGCCACGCCCATCTCCATCGGCCACGGAGAAGTCATCCTTGACCTCCTGATGATTCCATTAGGCGTCTATGACATCGTTCTGTGTGAGAATGAGATATGGCTCAACGCAATGATTTGGATTGATCACGGGAAGTACATATATATGCCGGTATCTATCCTTAATATCTCAACCGATTTATAGAAATAGGATCGGGAGGTTAGAGAGAGATACGGCTGGAGTACAACGCCGTGTATGGCAACAAACCAGGCGTAACCAACAGGAGTCTAACAGGCTAATAGTGTACAGCTAACACCCCCCGCAGTCTTAGCGTCATTGGGATGGACGTTAAGACTGGAGCGAAACTCGCAAAAAATAGGAGTAGGAAGACCCTTGGTGAAGATATCGGCGTACTGGGATGTTGTGGGAACATGAAGTACCCGGACTGATCCAAGGCGACCTTCTCTCGGACGAAGTGCAAGTCAATCTCAATATGCTTGGTGCGCTGGTGCTGTACTGGGTTGGTGGAGAGGTAGACGGCGCTGACATTGTCACAATAGACCAAAGTGGCGTGTGCGGGGGGCGCATGGAGCTCATGAAGAAGCTGTCGAAGCCAGCATGTCTCAGCCACAGCATTGGCAACAGCTCGGTATTCTGCCTCGGCAGAGGAGCGGGACACAGTCACCTGGCGTTTGGAAGACCAGGAATCAGGTTGTTACCCAAGAAAACAGCATAGCCAGAGGTAGATTTCCGAGTGTCAGGACATCCGGCCCAGTCAGCATCAGAGTAAGCAATCAGCTCATGGCTGGAAGACCGTCGAATCACCAAGCCAAGATCGAGAGAGCCACGGACATAGCGGAGGATCCGCTTTAGTGCGGCAAGATGGGGCTCTCGAGGATCATGCATGTGAAGGCACACCTGCTGTACTGCATAGGCAATGTCTGGCCTGGTGAAGGTGAGATACTGTAGAGCGCCTGCCAAGCTGCGGTAATCGGTGGGATCGGAGACAGGAGTGCCATCAACTGAGGAGAGTTTGGCACTGGTGTCTACAGGTGTGCTGCATGGTTTACAATCACTCATGCCGGCACGCTCCAGAATCTCGAGACAATACTGGCGCTGACTGAGGAAGAGACCCGAAGGCTGGCGAGTGACGGTGATGCCCAAGAAATGATGGAGTGCACCCAAATCCTTCATAGAGAACTCTGACTGAAGGGCCGAGATCGTCCACTGAAGCAAGGCAGGCGAGGAGGCCGTTAAGACAATGTCATCAACATACAGGAGGAGATAGACACAGTCAGACCCGCGGCGATGGATGAACAGAGAGGTGTCGGACTTAGCCTCATGAAAACCAAGTGAAACCAAGAACCCTGCAAATCTGCTGTACCAGGCGCGGAGCTTGTTTGAGGCCATATAGTGACTTGTTGAGGCGACAAACCATCTCAGGATGTGAAGAATCAACAAAACCAGACGGCTGGATGCAGTAGACGGTCTCATCAAGTGTGCCATGAAGAAAAGCATTTTTGACATCCAACTGATGGATTGGCCAGTCCCGGGAAGTAGCAAGGCTGAGAACAGTGCGGACAGTGGCAGGTTTGACAACTGGACTGAATACCTCATCAAAGTCAACCCCGGGACGTTGAGTGAAGCCACGAAGCACCCAGCGAGCCTTGTACCTGTCCAGAGAGCCATCTGATTTGAACTTGTGGCGGAAAATCCACTTCCCGGTGACAATATTGGCGCCGGGAGGCCGCGCCACGAGATCCCATGTGTGATTAGCCCGTAGAGCATCGAACTCATCCTCCATTGCAGCACGCCAATGAGGGTCCGCAAGGGCCGCTCGATACGTGCGAGGAACAGGAGATAGAGCCGAGACGTGCAGGCTTGTTCTGTGTTTGGGCTGCCGAATGCCATCCTTGCACCGAGTAATCATCGGATGTGAGTTGACGGGAGGGAACTGGTGATGCACCGAGTGCGGCCGGTGGGCGCAAACCACCGGGAGCCCGCGCGCTACGCGCCCGAGTGGGAACCGGAGGCAGCCCGAGGGGCATGACGCGAGCAGACGCCGCATGGGGCCCAGCTGGGAAGGGTTCGGTGGGAAGGACCGTCGTCAGGAGGGCCAGGTGGAGGTGGCCCATGGTCATTTGCCGAGGGAGGACCAGAGGCCACCGCCGGGGGAGACGGCCCAGTAGAGGAGATCGGCCCACACGCAGGCGTCAGTTGACGGAGCGACACGCCTGGACCAGCAACAGGGCCACGCGTGGCACGACGCGGAGAGTAACGTGACCGATGGGCGCCTGTGAAGAAGCTGAAAAATCCTCCAGAAAATCAAAGTCAGCAGCACTAGGCACACTAGGCGAGAACTCAGTAAATGGAAAAGAATGCTCATCGAAAACCACATGGCGGGAGACGATAACCCTGTTGGACACAGGATCAAAGCATCGGTATCCTTTGTGCTCAAGTGGGTAACCAAGAAAAACACAACGAACGGAGCGTGGGGAGAGCTTGTGGGCGGCTGTGGCGGATAGGTTAGGGTAGCAAGCACAACCGAAGACACGAAGGTGGTCATAGGAAGGATGAACTCCGTAGAGAGCGAAGGGGTGTATGATGGCTAAGTGTCTTGGTGGGGTGTCGATTTATGAGGTGTGTGGCGGTATGGAGAGCCTCAACCCAGAAAGTTCCGGGGAGGCCGGCCTGAAAGAGAAGCGAGCGCATGATGTTGTTTATGGATCGGAGCATGCGCTCGGCTTTGCCGTTCTGAGGAGAGGTGTGCGGACAAGACATGCGCATGGTGACCCCCTTGGTGAGAAATAAGTTACGGGCCGAAGAGTTATCAAACTCGCGACCATTGTCGCACTGGACACTACGGATAGTGGTGGAAAACTGCGTCTGCACATAAGCAAAGAAGTGAGAGATAGTCGCAAAGGTGTCGGATTTTAGACGCAAGGGAAAGGTCCACACATAATGAGAATAATCATCAAGAATAACAAATAATATTTGTATCCAGAAACGCTCGCAATAGGAGAGGTCCATAAATCACAGTGAATCAATTCAAAAGGTGTTTTGGCCCTAGTAAAAGAACTAGTAAAAGGAAGACGAATGTGACGACCAAGTTGACACGCATGACATATGGTGGTGGGGGCTCCTGGTGGAATGACGGTGGAGCGAGCGAGGCGGGTGAGGGCGTCATGACCGAGATGACCGAGGCGGCGGTGCCACAAGGTGCTGGTAGTAGCGGAGAGGGCAAGTGCTGGTGACGAGGAGCAAAAAGGGTAGAGGTCACCGGAGCTATTGCACCTGGCGATCACTGTCCGGGAATGTGGATCCTTCACAGAGAAACCAAGGGTCAAACTCCACAGTGCAGTTGTTATCAGAAACAAAACGACGCACAGAAACGAGGTTCTTGATGATATTAGGAGACACCAGGATGTCGTTTAGAGCAAAAGAGTTATGATTATTATGTAGAAAAGTAGAACCAACGGAGGTAACAGGAAGAAGAGATCCATTTCCTACAACAATACTAGAGGGTGAATGAGGAGATGGTGAATGAGAAAGGGTGAGGATACCGGCATCCGAAGCCATGTGGGATGTAGCACCTGTGTCCATATACCAGTCATGCGCGGGTGAAGCCGGCTGCGTCAGGGAGACGGTGGAGAAGGCGTTCGCCAGCGTGTGTTGATCCCAGGTGGGTGCCGGCGATGTACTGGTGGAGCCGCTCCACATGCTTGGCGAGGGCTGCAGAGGCTGCGGTAGAGATGGCGCAAGTCCAACGCCGTGGCCCGCTGGAGGGAAGACCTGCGGGGCTGGTGCGAGGTCGGGGAGACCCATAGCGCCGAGAGGGCTCACTGCACCGAGAGAGCCCGCCAAGGCAGCACCAACGAAGGGAGGGCTGGCCAGGCTGGCCGAGCTGCCCGGGCGGTCGCGTGCCAAGGAGGCCGCGGCCGAGTGGACCGGGCCACATTTGTATGGTCCCGGCCCATGGATTGTGGAGGCTGGGCCACGGTTGCTGCTGTTGGCCAGAGGGGGCGGCAGAGTTGTTCTGGCCGCCGCGATTGCCGCCACGCGGCGATTGTTCCTGGAGTTTCGCCGCCGGTACCACCGTTGTTGGAGCCAAGTTGCCGCCGCTGTTTGCGCCGAAGCCGGAGGCGTGGGCGGGATTTGGGGTAGTAGCGCCTCCGGGCAGGGAGCCACGGCCCGCGCCCGCCAGCGACCAGGAAAGCGGTGGAGACGCCCGTGGACCGTCCGCCTCTGGTGATCTCCTCGAGCAAAAGCTGAGACCGGGCCTCGACGAACGTGGGGAAGGGCTTTTGCATCGGGAGGATGGTCTGCAAGTGACAAAACTTGTCATTCAAACCTTTTAGCATGGTGAGGACGATGGTGCGATCGGAGACGGGCTCGCCAAGATCGGCAAGACCATCCGCCATGCTCTTGAGGCGCCGGCAGAAGTCGGTGACGGAGAGATCGCCTTGGACGAAGCAATGAAACTCCGCCGAGAGGTGGAGGGCGCGCTGCTCGCGGTTGCCGAGGAACTGATGTTCGAGGCCGCTCCAGACGATGCGGGCAGTCGAGGAAGAAGACATGACGATCTCGAGAAGCTCGGCGGAGATGGAGCCGTAGAGCCACGCAAGGACGACGCAGTCCATGCGCATCCACTCAGGGCGGTCTGGATGGGAGTCGTCGGAGAGAACGTGGTCCGCCAAAGCGTATTTGCCGAGGATGACGAGGAAGAGACCGCGCCACTTGGTGTAGTTCGCGGCCGCGAGATCGAGAGTGATCGATACCAAAGTCCTGACGTTCAGGACGGCGACGGCTTGTGCATGGAGAGAAGCCGTGGCGACGTCGTCGAGGTCGACCGAAGAGGTGCGCTCGGAGAGGGGCGCAGAGGAAGACGCAGACGCGGCGAAAGAGGTGAGCGCTGCACGTACTGCTTCGGCAGTCGCCGTGGCGACGGCGTCCGCGAGGGCAATGGAGGAGGCGTCGGCGGAGTCCGACGGGAGGACGGCAGCGCGAGCGGCTGCAGCAGCCGTGGCAGCCGCGACGTCCATGGCAGTGGATGATTCGTCGGGCGCGGCCATGGAGAATGCACCGGCGACAAAGGGTGGAGAGGAGCGGAAGCTAGGGAAAGAACCAATCTGATACCATGTGAGAATGAGATATGGCTCAACGCAATGATTTGGATTGATCACGGGAAGTACATATATATGCCGGTATCTATCCTTAATATCTCAACCGATTTATAGAAATAGGATCGGAGGTTAGGAGAGATATACGGCTGGAAGTACAACGCCGTGCATGGCAACAAACCAGGCGTAACCAACCAGGAGTCTAACAGGCTAAAATAGTGTACAGCGAACTTCTGGGTGTCCAGTGGTTGGGCTCCCTGGGACCCATTACTTGGGACTTCCATGAATGAATGATGCAATTCCAGCGGCACGGGTGGGACTTACTGTGGTGCGGCGCTAACTCACCAGGTGCGGGCACACACCTCCACACAGCAACCTCGGAGGACCTCATGGGCGACCTGTTAGAAGAGTTCCAAGCTATCTTTGTGGAGCCGTGGAATCACAGAACTTGCCTCTAGCGAGAGGCTGGGATCACCTTATTCACCTCCTCCTGGGCTTGGGTCCGATGGTGGTCCGACCATGCTCGAACAAGGCATCGTCCGACGTAGCACCTCGGCATTTTCGGCACCTGTCCTACTTGTCAAAAAGCAGGATGTGATGGCATCTCTACGTCGACTACAAGGCACTAAACGACAGGACAATCAAAGATAAGTTCCCAATTTCAGTGGTCGAGGAGCTACTAGATGAGCTCAAAGGGGCTCGGTTCTTTACCAAGCTCGACTTGCGTTCGGAGTACCATCAAGTCTGGATGCACCTCGAGGACATTAAGAAGATAGCGTTCCAGATGCATGAGGGCCTCTTCGAGTTCTTGGTCATGCCGTTTGGCTTGACTAATGCACCAACCACCTTCCAAGCCCTCATGAATGAAGTCCTTGGTCCCTACTTATGTTGCTTTGTCCTTGTATTTTTTGATGATATCTTGATATACAGTTCCTCTTGGGCGGATCACCTGCGACATGTGAGGGATGTTCTTCAGCTTCTCCAACACCATCAGCTATTCTTGAAGTGCTCTAAGTGTCTCTTTGGGGACTCCTCGATGACATACCTGGGCCACATCATTCGAGCCGATGGTGTCACCATGGATCCTTCTAAAGTGGAGGATGTACTAGACTAGTCACGGCCCAGTCAGTGTGTGCCCTTCGTGGCTTCCTCGGTTTGGCAAGTTACTACCGCTGCACCTTTGACTAGACTCCTCTAGAAAGAGGGGTTCACCTGGACGGAGGAGGCTGCGCAGTCCTTTGCAGCCATTAAGTAGGCTTCACTTCGGTGCTGGTTCTTTAGTTACCAGATTTTTTTGGCTCCATTCACTGTGGAGTGCGATGCGTTGGGCATGGGATTTGGTGTCGTTCTTCATCAAGGCGCTAGGGCCATCGCATTCTTTAGCTGGCCAATTGCAGTGCGGCACACCAAGTTGACAGCATACGGACGTGAGCTCATTGGTCTCGTGTAGGCCATGCGGCACTGGAGGCTGTATTTGTGGGGACGCTCGTTCACTCTCCGGACAGATCATTATGCCCTCGAGTTCTTGCTCGATCAATGCCTTTCAATGATTCCTCAACATCAATGGGTGAGCAAATTATTTGGTTTGATTTTTCAGTCAAATTCAAGCCGGGTCGATTGAATGTGGTCGTTGATGCCGTGTCTTGCCAGGATGCGGAACTGGGGATCTTCTTCGCCATTATTGCCCCCCGGTTCTCTCTGTTTGATGACCCACGCCAAGCTTCCTGCACGGAGCCAACCCTGTCTGGCCTACAGGAGCGCATTTCATCTACTGAGTTGGCCTTCCCTTGGTCCTTGGTGGATGGTGTGTTGTGCTTTGGGCTGCACCTCCACATTCCAACCGACTCCATATTTTTATCAGTTGTCCTGGGGGCAGTCCATGATAGGACTTATGAAGGGATCCAAAAGACACTCCATCGTTTGTGGCAAAATTTCCATGTTCCCCAAGATCGGGCGGTGGTTCAGCAGTACGTCCGAGCCTGTGGGGTTTGCCAGTGCAATAAAATCGAGCAACTCTACCCAGTGGTATTGCTGCTGCCCCTGTCAGTTCCTTATTCAATTTGGTCCAATATGTCAATGGATTTTGTGGAGGGGTTGCCAAAAGTGGGCGACAAATCTGTCATATTAACAGTGGTCGACAAGTTCTCCAAATACGCTCATTTCATTCCTTTGGCCCATCCGTATCCCGCTTCTTTAGTGGCACAAGCTTTCTTTTCTGAGATAGCCTGGCTTCATGGCATCCCCACCTCCATTCTATCTGACAGGGATCCCGTTTTCATTTCAACCTTCTGTAAGGATTTGTTTGCTCAGTGTGATACCAGCCTTAACATGAGTACGACTGACCATCTGCAATCTGATGGCCAATCCGAAGTGGTAAACAAGATCATTACCATGTACCTTCGTTGCATGACTAGCGACCGACCACGACAATGGGTTAGATGGCTGCCTTGGGCAGAATTTATTTATAACACTTCATATCATTTAGCCCTCAAGACGATGCCTTTCAGAGTAGTCTATGGTCACGACACTCCCTCTTTGCATGACTATGCACTGGGTGAAGCACACACCACAGCGGTTGAATAGGCGCTCCAGGACCGTAATTTGTTTTTGGCCGATGTTCAGAGTCCCCTATTACATGGCCAATAATTTTACAAGAAGTTCTATGATCAGAAGCACTGCCCAGTGCACTTCAATGTGGTCGACGTGGTCTGGTTGCGCCTTCACCATAGGGCGGCTGCATCTTTGCTCGAGGCTAGCTGTGGGAAGCTGGGACCTCATTACTTTGGGCCTTATCATATCTTTTCCAAGATCAATGACATGGCATATCACCTGGACCTTCCCAAGATTGCTCACATACATGATGTTTTCTATGTTGGTTTTCTCAAGAAATTTGAGGGGGTCCCTCCGGCATCACCACCCCCTTTGTCGCCACTTCTAAGGTGCTGCCTGAACCATTGAAGGCGCTGCATACCAGATTTTCTAAAGAGGGCTAGCAAGTGTTGATTCAGTGGTAGGGTTCATCTTCCTTAAATGCTTCCTAGGAGGATGTCCAAGCTTTCAAGAAGGGTTATCCCTCTTTTCAGCTCAAGGACGAGCTGTTTGTCGAGGGAGGGAGAGATATCATGTGGGGCTAGGTTTATAGCCGGTGCCACAAGACCAAGGATCAGCCGGCCCTAGAGGCGGCAGGTTAGGATTTAATTAGTAAGATTTGCAAATTAGGAAGGTTTAGATATTTCCTTCCTTAGGTAAGATCTTTAAGATCAGATTAGTTGAATCCTTCATATCCTTTTTCTTTGCAATTCAGTTTGATTTGTAATGCCTTCTCTATTTAAAGAAGAAGATGATATATGAATAAAGTAAGTAAGGATTAGACCAAGGTCTGATCCCTTGCCTCCCTTCCAATCCAATCGCGACCTCTTCGTGCGCCTAGGGCTTCTGCCCTAGCTGCACCTCCCTCTCACGGCTCACCGGCGGAACCCCCATCCGTGGGATTTAGGGCCTGTTTGGGCTGCTCTGCTCCCACTTTTGCAGCTCCACTCCTAAACTACCCAGCCAAACAGGTCCAGCTCCAGAAACTCCACTCCAAGAAAAAGGTGGAGTTGAGGGCCAACTCCACATTTTTCTTGGAGCTCCTCAAAGGGTACTCCAGAAACCAGCGTTTTGTATCTTCTCATGGAGTTGAGGGGTAATTACCCACCACTGCCATTACACAATCTTCACTCCATACCGATTCATCAATTTCTTTTCTTCTCCTCCCCACCCACCCGCACGACGCTGTCCTCCCCACCCACCCGCGCTGCTCCTCTCGCCCTCCTCCGATCCACCGCCGGCCCATCGCCCCCTCCCCCGCCGGCCAGTCGCCCCTCCCCGCCGCCCCTCCCCCTCCCCAGATCCCCCGCCGCCCCGTCGCCCTCCCCCGCCGCCCCGTCGCCCCTCCCCAGATCCGCCGCCGTCCCGCACGGCCTCCTCCTCTACGCCCGGCCACTCCTCCTCCCGCCTGGCCTCCTCCTCTACGCCCGGCCGCTCTCCTCCCGCGCCGCCCCCCTTCTCCGGCCCGTCGCCCCTCCCCCGCCGCCCCCTCCCCCCTCCGCCCCGTCGCCCCTCCCCAGATCCGCCGCCGCCCCGTCGCCCCCTCCCCCGCCGGCCCGTCGCCCCTTCCCCCGCCGCCCCTCCCCCTCCCCAGATCCCCCGCCGCCCCGTCACCCCTCCCCAGATCCGCCGCCGTCCCGCCCGGCCTCCTCCTCTACGCCCGGCCGCTCCTCCTCCTGCCCGGCCTCCTCCTCTACGCCCGACCGCTCCTCCTCCCGCCCGGCCTCCTCCTCTACGCCGACCGCTCCTCCTCCCGCCCGGCCTCCTCCTCTACGCTCATTTTCCCAATATACTAGGATTCAATTTTCTAAATAGTATATGCCAATTTTATCAAGCTCTGTGAAGAAGGTTTTGTCAAGTTTGCTAACCATGGCCTGGGTATTACTAGTATCTTCATAACCAAGAAGATTTTGTCAAGTTTGCTAACCATGGCCTGAGTTCCCTAGAAGCATCCTGATATGTTCACTAATAATTTTGATAAAGATTTGAGAAGCTCTTGATGAGTATATGTTGTTACAAATTGTTATCACATTGTTCTGGAAATAAAGATATGTAGTTTGGGATGAGTAGTGTGGGAAATAAAGATATGTAGTTGGCAATGTTGGTATGATGGCAGTGGTATGTTGGTAGTGGTATGTTGTTACAAATTTTTGAAATATCAGTCTACATTACACTTGTGTTGATGTTTGTACGATGAAAATGTTGTTATGCTCTTTTGTATTCTAATGTTATTACTACGGAGTCTCTCTTCATCTTCAAGAAAAAAATAGTCAGACATTGTATACGTATGTGTTTTTTGTTTTTTTCGACTAAATTAATTACAATCATAATATTTTTTATCATATTCCAATTGGTAACAAAAACATTCACTCACATGTGCTTATATACATCAAAAAAATACATCAAACATAATCTAAGGGCATATTAGACCTTTCATAGGAAAATGTCTCATTCATGGAGCTGGAGTCAGGCTGCATGCCAAACAGGTCCATCTGCTCCACCAACTCCAGAGTGGAGCTGCTCCATGATGGAGTTGGTGGAGCAGAGCTGGAAAAACTGGAGCGGAGCAGTCCCAAACAGGCCCTTAATCTTGCCTCACCGCCTACGCTCCTAGAATTCATCTCCTGACAAGGTGAGTTCACTTCCACAGTTCCACCGTACCTAGTATCTTTGACAGTTGCCACTGAAATGTTGATTAACAGTAGTCATCTTGTCAAACATCAACGGGAAACTGGACCTAAGATTTGCTAATTGCACTTCTGTTATTTTAGATAGCTGTCTGTAAGTTATGTGGATATTATCCAGTATTTTTTGTATTCAATATTATGTCATTGAGTCATTGTCATAGTAAATTTCATCTTGTGTCAGTCAGCAACTGTCAATCACTCACTGGATCATCTGCTGAATTGTTTTGACAAACTCCTAAATGGATCTGTTACTGGTTCCGCCAACTCATCATCAAAGTTGAACGAGAATAAGAAATCTGCACGGCAGAAACACCAGCAGCACGGAGCCCCCAAGGTATATCTGCACCAAAATTGTACAATTTTTATTGCGGAAAACCTCTTTGAACTGAATCTTGTATTCATCAACTGATGTTTTTTCTGATCTTCTTAAAGCATCCAAAAGAATGCAATTAACAAGAAGATTTCCTGTTTGCAGTCATCAATTCGTCATAATCTGTTTATGTTGTTTTCAATCCTCCAGAATTTTACATGATACCTCGTAAACAAATGCGTGATGCATCTTGTGCAGCAAATGCAGTGAAAGGCATACTGATACTTCCACGAAGTTCCTTCACATACGCAGCCAAGCTACTTCATTTGGTGATGGCAAGCTCAACCGAGTCGTCGAATCCCCCAGAGGAGGTCTTTCTCCTTGCGAATAATCTTCTTGATCTTGTACCTTCTGTTGAATCCTTCACAGGCTCGAGATTTGCTCTCAGTTTAGTTTCTGTTGTGAAGCAGTGGCTACCAGTCCTCATATTGGTTCTTGGATGCCGCTGGTTGATTGGACCACAGAATGAGATGGCCGATAACACGTGCAACTTGGGTGACTCTTGACTTGCCACTGTGGGTCGCCGCCCTGGCCAAGAACGAACTGCTTGATGCTAAGGAAGCTAGGCAGGATGATCAAAGCAAGCAGGGTAGCGAGCATGAGGACTCGCCGTCATCCTGCAAGCTAGCAGAAATGATGGTGGTCTTGCTGAAGAAAGGAAGCTCGAGAATCCTGGATTCTGTGGGTGGCGTCTTGCTGTCCACCCTCCGGTTGGCGCTGCAGAGAGCGGAGTACAGCGTCGTGTTGGGCTTGACACGCTTCGTTTGTGCCAGGTTGCTCAACTCATTAGCCTCGGAGAAGCTGCAGCTCACTCATGACTCCCTGCGCGAGAATTTCTTCAAGATCGACAAGCATGTCAGGGACGACCTTGTTGACGATGAAGGTTCGAGGCAGCAACTGGAGGGTGCAAAAGAGTTGGTAAGATCAGTTCTCTCCGACGTCTGATGTATATGCAGTTACAAGATCAGGTGAGTTGACTGATGCTGCGCGAAGTTTACTTGGCAAGTATGTACTAGTACTACTAACTTTTGTAGTCTGCGTTAGTAGAATTTCTTTGTAGATGTATGACGGTTTCTTGGTTCGAGCAGCAGCTACCTTTTCACTTCACTACAGTTTGGAAACGCGGTAAGGAATGTGTTCTACGAGTATTTTGTAGAAATGTCCTGTGTACCTTTGTTGCAACTGTGTATTGACATCTACGTGACATAAATCGTTAATCGCTAACCTTGTTTCAGCAACTATAAGGAAACTGCTAACTACCATATTATCGAGAAGGAACATTGCACAAATTCCAAATCAAATGAGCAACCGAGGGATTGATTTGCACCATATCAGGTGTAAAGAGTAACCATGTGGAACACTTGAAATGTATGAGCACTGAGCCACTGACGCGTTTAGAACGATTCGGCTTCTGTTAAGAACTAAACAATGTTGTTATCATTAGTGTTACAATAGTATTACGTATGTACAATACCGTGTGTTATCATCATAATACAAAATCAGTTACAAGTCATACTTCTAAGAAATCATTGTACTGCACAATATACCATTTGGTAACTACTACAGAAAAGGTCATCACAGACGGTTCGAAAACGTCATCACAGACGGTTTTGTGAGCCGTCTGTATTTATGGGTCAGTGATTATCGAAGGTCATCACAGACGGTTTTCGAACCGTCTGTGATTATGGGCTATCACAGACGGTTTTTACTCAAAAACCGTCTGTGATAATTGATAATCACAGACGGTTTTGAGTTAAAAACCGTCTGTGATAGCTGGTAATCGCAGACGGTTTTGAACTCAAAACCGTCTGTTATTATCAGCTATCACAGACGGTTTTTAACTCAAAACCGTCTGTGATATTCCCTTCAAACCCTAAATATATTTCTGTTTATTGGCTAGCCTCAGGAAATGCTAGCCATGCCCTCTGAAACAAGCAGATAATCACAGACATAAAACATATACAATTCACACATCTCATTTCATTTCAGATACATTTCACAGATATAAAACATCCAATTGACAACGCACTTCATTTCACAAACATATATAAAGCATCCATTTCGCAAATCAATTCATTGAATTGAAATAAAATATCCATTAACAAATACACATTTCACAAACATATATAAATACACAATTGACACTGTATTTGCACTTAGAATTACAATAAAAAATCATTCTGGGCAGTGGAACTCTCCATCTGATCTTACGACTTTTGTCCACAAAAACCAAATAAGCTCTCCTCGAATTTTTGCAAAATCCGGCTGTGTCAATGCAGATGTAGAGATGGACGCAGCCTGTCGTCGAGTCACGTGTTTGTTGAACGTATGTGGCGAACGACCTTCGTTATTCGAAAAAGTTAGATTAGTTATTCGGACGGAAAGAAAGAGTACAATGTACAATGTACGTACCTATCGAGTATTTGGGTGATAGCTGTGTACTTGGATTTGTTCTTACTTAGAGAATCAAGGTATATAGCCTTGTTCCATCAAGTCCTTCTTTTTCCCGCAAAATTCAAGTCAATTTTGTTACAAAAGTGCAAAAAAAAGACATTCCAGATTCTTCGGTGAGCAGCCGACATAGCCGACTTCTTTGGTGAGCGACTATCCATCTGCTTCCCACTCCTCTTCATCTCTGGTCTCTGGATCACGTACGCCAGTAGCGATGATTCATCTAACTGAATCATCGGATCACGTACGCCAGTAGCGATGATTCATCTAACTGAATCATCGCTACTGGCATACGTGATCCAGAGACCAGAGATGAAGAGGAGTGGGAAGAAGCAGATGGATAGTCGCTCACCGAAGAAATCGGCTATGTCGGCTGCTCACCGAAGAATCTGGGAATTTTTTTTGAACTTCTGTACTAAAATTTCCTTGAATTTTGTAATACTATTACTACAAGGTCTCTAAACAAAGTGCCTATCCTAGCACCTACTTTAGTTGCTAAAACTATAAACCAAATAGCAAAGTCCCTAAACAAAGGTCTATGAAGCAAATGACACAAACTAGTGTATGTCGGTTCATTGAACGGGAACACTATAGTATGTCACTTGCTTCATTTGCTGTTTTTTGTCTAGATACAAGGAGCATTTGGGTGGAAAGATCAACTGTTTCGTCAGGCGCATGACTGCCAATTCGAAGCATAGCATAGCATCCGAGGCACATCCGAGGCCTGCTGCTGTGTCTTGAGGAATGCCAAGAGCTGGTATTCAGATGGGTTATGAGAATAAGATTCATATTTTATAGTTTGAGGAATGCCACATCTGAAGACCAGCTCTTGGCATTCTTCAAGACACAGCTGCAGGCCTTGGATGTGCCTCAGATGCTATGCTATGCTTCAAATTGGCAGTCATGAGCCTGACGACACAATGTATTTCTTTCCACCCAAATGGTCAATGTATCTTTTGCAATAATCGTAAGATTTCTTGCTTCATGCCCTTTGATCATATACTCTTCCTTGATTGGTTAATTTGTGCTCTCAAATTGTAGGGTTGCACATGATAAGATGAGGAAGCAAGAAAAGTGATACATGATGCTCAATGTTAGGAAGAGAGGAGAGGAGTAGAGGGAAGGGGGAGAAGGGAGGGGGTGATGTGGACAGAGAGGGGTTATGTGCCTATACTATATACTATGTACTATGTACTATATACTATATACTATATACTAACACAACAAGCAATGTAATATGTACCAATGTAAACTAAGCAACTGCAGTAAACAATGTACCAATGTAGTATGTACCAAATAGCAAACTAATTAAGCTACTGCAGTAAACAATGTACTAATGTAATATGTACCAAATAGCAAACTAATTAAGTTACTGCAGTAAACAATGTACCAATGTAGTATGTACCAAATATGTACTAAGCAACTAACCATAACAGTATGAAGCATCAACCCTAAACACTAACAGTAAGCATGAAGCTCGGGGAGGGATTTGATGACCTTAGGGTTTTGGTGACCTTAGGGACGCAGGAGGAGGAGGCGGCGACGACGACGGAGGAGGAGGAGGCGACGGGCTCGGGGAGGCAGCGACGGAGGAGGAGGAGGCTGCGGCGACGTCTTCGTCCGGGGAGGCGGCGGCGACGGAGGAGGAGGAGGCGGCGACGCAGGAGGAGGCGGCGGCGACGGAGGAGGAGGAGGCGACGGGCTCGGGGAGGCGACGACGTCTTCGTCCGGGGAGGCGGCCGGCGAGGGCTGGGGGAGGCAGGCGGCGAGGGCTCGGGGAGGCGGCGGCGACGACGGGCTCGGGATTTAGATCTAATCGAATAACTGCAGCGCACACGGAAAACCCTAGCGAGAGAGTATATGTAGGGAGATTATCACAGACGGTTCTAAACTAAAAACCGTCTGTGATAACCAGTTATGACAGACGGTTTTTTTATTAAAAACCGTCTGTGATAAAATTATCACAGACGGTTTTTTATAAAAAAAACCGTCTGTGATAAGCTTCATACCAGAACGCTTCGCGCGTGTTTCGATGCCAGAACGCTTCGTGTTTCGATCGTCTAATTAACGTCTCTCGATCGTTATACGAAGCGTCTATATCATTAATGTTTGGGTATACGAACCGTTTGTGCTAAAGGTTAAATATGTGTTCCTAATCCAGGTCTCTTCTACGTACGTACAATACAATATACAATACAACATGGCTTCTACTACTGTTCTTGTGATCATCTCCTTCCTCTCATCTATTCATCACGAATTGTTCGGCCGGAACCTTACACAGGCGGCCAGCAATTTGCATCTGGAGCAGCTTCTCCGCACCCGCCCTGCTCTCCTTCCCCGACTTTCTTGCATCCGTCAGCTTGACCTGATCCTCCGCCGTCGACGGAGGCGTCTCGCTGCCGCTCAAGAAAGGGAAACAGCCCTCACCCTGGTTCTTCTCCACAATGTGCGCAATGCGGAAGAAGCTCTACACGCATTGCAGAGACTGATGGATAGCCTTGCCGATCAAGCAAAAACGGCAGATTCTGAGGAATCTTTTCATGCTATCCTCTACGACATTATGGATGCTGCTGATCATTTGCCCAGGCTACACGAGGAAGTGCTGAGGACAAGGGCAATCTTAACGGCGTTCGAGAATTTAGCGGCTGATCCTCCAAGTCCCCAAATTGAAGAAGAAGCTTACGAAGCCCAAAAGAATACAATCTGGGAAACTCTTTACCTGTGCGACTTTTGTAATAAATTTGCCTCTAATTGAAATTAATAAATTTGCCTTTAATTTGTGATCTCTTGTCTCAGTAGTTCTGTAGTTAAGTTATTAGAAGCAATGTGTACTTATATATTAACCTCTGATCTAGAATATGGCAGACAAAGGGACATCACAGCCGGTTCTTGTGAAAAACCGTCTGTGAACATTCCCAGACGGTTCTTAACAACAACCGGCTGTGATAGTCGACACAACACAGACGGTTTTTAATAAACAACCGTCTGTGATAATCCCAGATTATCACAGACGGTTTTTAATAAAAACCGTCTGTGATATTCCAGTATCACAGACGGTTCAGTGGTACCGTCTGTGATACTCCTTTTTCCCGCCACAAATACCACAGACGGCCTTCAAATAAAACCGTCTGTAATAGTTTACATTACAGACGGTTTCACAAAACCGTCTGTGATTTGTCGTCTACTATTAGCCTTTCTGTAGTAGTATGTTTTTCAGAACCAGCTGATAATCTGTACGTTGCAATCTAACTTACTGCATGGCTGATATGGAGCATGCGGAAAATCCATTGCACCGAATGTTTCTCCGCACTATGCTGCCAATCTTGGGTCACAGAAACATTATAGTGCTGCTATTCTCGTGCATATCCTGCATGAACAGTAATAGATCACTGGCACGCAGATCAGCTTACCGCGATATATAATTGTTGAGATTGAATGGTTAGGTGTAGTCTACGACGTCCTAAGTCCGTCGTCTTCTTCACGAGGTTCTACGGGAATCAGCTTGATGGCAGCAGCGATGGCATCCCAAGGAAGCTGAAGAGGACGCTGCAAATGATGAACTGGAAGATGATGGTGCCAGACTGCCAGTGAGGACACCCACGAAAATGGATTTTTCCGACATGCCCTTCAGAACGTTGATCTCCATCTCTCTCGAGCTCCTACGTAGCATACAACAAATCAGAACTGAAGCATACAGGGAAAATTAACAAATTGTTTCATTCCACTTGAACACGACGAAAACAGACCACAAAATCAAGAAAGGAAGTCGTTAGTTATCTCTAGTCTTGACAGTTGACATCAATAATAATCCATGCCATGTTATCTTCTCTCTCCACGTTGAAAACATAAAATTCAACTCATACTAAGATCATTGTCGCACTCTGCTTCCAACTCTATCAGCTTCTTGTCGAACCCAGATTTAGTAAATCCAGAATCCTCTGTAATGCTACAACACTATTCCCTGTATCAGTAGATAGTACTCACAGATACATTGCTGAATCATCTCATACACGGTACAGACCATATCATTACAATACCAGAATTCAAATGTTCCACGTAGGGATAAGTTTTACAAAAGGGCCGTCAGGCCAAACAAGATCATTACACAAATATGAAAGCGATAGCGGGTGCAAAAGGAGGGGCTCATCTCTTCACAGGCAAACAACCAAGACATCCTAGGAACGATTAATATTACTCAAAAGCCTAACTAATATTAAAAGCACCCACCAGTTAGTTTGGTCGGCTAAACTGTAAGGAGATGCTGTAACACTAGGTCCTATTCTAGTTGTCGCCGCTTCACCGCCCTCGTCACCGTGGTCCTGGTAGTAAGCATACTGTTCTTCATTCGTGAACTCTGAAGGAAGGGTTGAAAGCGACGGTGAGTAAACACAACTGTGCTCCGCGTGCTAACACACAGAATGCAACTAATTATATATGCAAGGCTTAAACAATGGTGGCTTAGGTTCTTTTAATTGCGTAAAGCGACGGTTTGCAAAGATTATAAGTACAAATCCTATGATCTGGCATTTTAACAAACATGCTTTAAAGAGTTTAAATTATGCAATACATATCGTGGTGCTGGTTCCATCCCCCAGTTACATGGTAACATCAACCGATGCTAGATTTTTCGTCCAATAGGTTTATATCCATCATAATAAAAGAGCTAGGGTACTTTCCCCAGGAAAAGTCAAAGTTGGAGTACATCCTACCCACAAAATTTTGGAAATAGAACTAACTCGAGGAAGTTCCCATATCCGCTCTTGACCGTGGGCATGACTGTTCGAATAGTTATTACACTGCAGAGATTGTACACTTTAGCTATAAGAAACAATCAACTTGATAGGCCACATGATTCCTTTCTCATGTAGATCGAGAGATCGTCATGAAGCCTTTACCATACCTCACCCTATCGTCCCTCTCACCCTTATGGGCTTATCCCTTATGAAGAAGGTTCCCATAAGTTGTGTGGGAGGTTCCACCACAACGTCTAGCGCAGCTGGACTTCTGTCTCCACAACGTCTAGTACGTGCAGCTGGCGAACATCACCTGAATGTGGTGTCCCGTTCAGCTGGATTTTATTCCTCCTGCACAATCTCTTCTTTCCCCTGCCTGTGAGATGGCTTCAAGAGTCTACTAAAGTATTTAGCTAAGCTTACAGTTTGCCAGCTTGTGATTGTACTGTTTTACACGAGGAGATCATCACAAGTTTTAAGTTCTTAATTTGTCTAGGCGGTCATTCTACAAATCACAGATTCTCGTGTTGCATCCACACCAACCACTCTTACCACCCGCCCAGACAGGTATAGCAGGTTTTTAGGGTTTTTGGGAAGCACAAATCTAGTTATCGCAAATTATCAATCATTTACATCCCGTGACTGTCTCAAAATAGGTTTTCATGCTTAAAGATTGATGATCAGGGCAATTAGTGCCCTGAACTTAACAAGACTAGCACGGCATTTATCTAAGACTCATAGCTATTCCAGTTATTAATAGTATCTATGGTGACAAAGGTATATGGATTTTCAAGTTTCAAGGATGGCATGATATATATTGCTAGATTTTTAAGTGGGTGGTAGCTACCTTACAAGTAACATATATTTATACATAAAATAAAGCATGCCAATTGGATAATTTAAATAAAGGTAATTTGCATGAAACATGGGATCGAAACGACCAAAATGTTGACTCGCCTAGGTCAGAGGTTGGGGGGTCTTGCTGATCCTGGGATGCGTCGACTTGCAGCCTTTGTCGCATCTTCAAATTCTACTCGGAAGGAAATGCCAAATAGCAAATGATAGGCAAAGAGAGCAAATAATAATCAAATGAACTCAAAATTGAATCAAACTAGAACCAATAGAAAGAGTTTGAATTTAGAAAATTTTAGAAATAAGTTTCACTAAATTCAGAGCTACAACAAGGAAGAACGAGCTCTTCAAAGTTTTATTTTCAGAAAAATCCCAAAAATAAAAGGACAGAGAGTTCTCTCTCTGACATGTGGGTCCCACCGGTTTAAATTTATTTTCGAAATAAATTTTAAATTCACAAACGCACAGAGTATGACATGTGGGCCCACGGGTATTTTAATTAAAGAAAGAAAATCATTTTCTTTTTTGGAAATGGCCAGGGCTGACATATGGGGCCTTGATACTATGTAAATAGTGTTTTGGGCCCACATATCAGTGGCTCAGATTTATAAATTAGGTTTAATCAGATTTTAACTGAGGTAGAGCCCATGCATTAGTCTAACGAAGGATTTTAACCGGCCAGGGCCCACCGGTCAGTGGCTCATTAACATATGCTAAGCATGGTCACTAACTACTAATGATAAAGCTTAATTTAATTATGTGGAATGAAGTTCTTCCTGCCCAAACGGCGGCGGGGCCTATTGGTGGCAAGGAAGGCCACGAACGCACGGGGAAATTTCCAAAGTGGAAAGTTTGGCTCTGTGCGCACCTCCGACAGGTTGAATCGGACCGACACAGGCAGGAGGGACGCCGGTGGTGAGCTAGGTGACGACGGAAAACAGGGGATGGTCGTGACGGCGATTTCGGCAATAAGAAGCTAATTAAACGAAATGGGAGCTACTAGGGAACATTAGAAGCTCACCAGGGTGGGAAGAAGAGCTTAGGGAGGCCTGGAGCGGGCTTGCAATGGAGAGATTGAACGTCGCGGATGGCTTCACGGGACGACAAGGATGCTTCGACCATAAGGAATTAGGCGGCGGAGTTCGAGGTCAGTGGCTAGTAGAGGTGGCTAGAGTTAGAGAAGAACCGGTCGTCAACAAGCTGCAAAGAAGGAGGAGCCAATTAGGCTTGTTGGGAGCAACCGCGGGGGGGGGGGGGTAAAAGAAGCTCAAGGAAAAGGGCAATGTTGTTTGCGATTCTCCAGGATGAGCTAGCGACGGCGGTAGCTGAAGAAGCTCTCGGCAGCAGTGATTTTGAGTTTGAGAGTTAGAGCAGGAGATGGTGAGGAGTATTCAGTTGTTGGCCAACTTTTACAGTTGGGGAACGGAGTGGGGAGCATTGGGCGAGTTATGGCGTGCGGTAGTGGCTTCCCTGTAGTCCACTCGAGTGGGGGAGAGGACGAGGCTAGCGCTGAGCTAGGGCGGAGAGGAGGGGAAGGGCACCAGGCGCACTTACGGCTCGCTGAGGAGTCAATGCGCATAGGGAAGAGGCGAGACTGACCAGGCATTTGCCACTTGCGTACGGTGGCGCTGCGGCGAGGCTACACATGAGGGCGATGCAAGGCTAGGCGGGAGAGGTAACGTGAGCTCTGCGTAGGCAATTCAAGGTGGTGAGGCATCAATGTCACAGACAGCGCGCAGTCATCAGCCGCAGTCAATACAAACGCCCCCTTAACTCGTGCATCTCCTGGAGAATACCCATGATTTCTGGAAGATGGGGTTGTCGCGCCTCCCACAACTTGATTAGCTCTTGGCTGTCAGTCGCAATTGCGGTAGCCTCGGTTCCTAGCCCATCGCGGCATGCTAGAGCCTTTGCTACAAGAGCATTTGCCACCCGGTTGTACCCTCTGGCAGCACCATCCAGGAAATTACCTTTGGCATCTCGAAGGACTGCCCCAGTCGCTCCATGGAACTGAAGAGGGGAGAAAAGCTCCATCAACGTAGCTGGAGCCGCCGACTTATGCTTTTCTCTTCTCCTTGTCTGCTTTCCTGTTCGGTGAAGGTAGCGAGCAAGTATCAACCACTACCTCCACTGCCCATTTTTGCTGCGAGTTCCGGTTTCAAAGCATCCTTTCCATGGCGAATGTTATTTCTATTCGTCCAAGGAGACCACGTACCACACAGGATTATTGCAGCTTCATCTTCTCTACATACCTTGGCATGTACCAAATCAGATGCCCAAGTCACTGGATGCAGAATAAACGAGCCCACGGACGCTCCAGCAGTGCATGAAACACTGACGAGCAGTGCTTAGACGCATCGCCCCCTCAATACAACTTGTACAAATCTTAAAACCAAAGGAAGGATAAATAATCACCATCCACGTTTTTATAACTTTGAAATAGTGGTGCGTAGAAGCGTCTCCAAAAACTGACTCATCATCACACCACAGAATTCACAATTGCCGATTGTCTCCACATGCCTCCTCCGTAGGTTTCCATGATTTGGCATAAAATTATGTATAACACGCAGTCTTCAAAAAGGGTTTTGTTAAACATCCTCTTTCAAAAATAAGAGGTCACTTGATCTCTAATTCAAAGATTATAAATTTGGATGATAATTAGGAAGAAAACATCCGAGTGATATCTAGACACTCCCTTTAGCACGACATCCGAAGTTTCTTACTTTAGGCGGCGCTAATTCCACAGCGCCTTCCAGCTTTCCACCATGGCTTCTCATCTCCCATAGAACTTCGATCCTGTTGATTCCATCTCGCATCAGCTTCTTTTGTCAGAAGTCGGTATGCCGAGCGCAGAGAGTATACACCAGACTTCCCCTGACCCGAGGCCACCACATCCTCTTCAAGCCGTTCTAGAGGAATAGCCAAAATTGCATCTGCATCTGGCTGTATGAACTCGGTGCGAATAATCTCCTCATTCCATGATCTGACACCATCAAGCAAAAGATCACTCACCCGACTCAGATTTGTGTTTTCAGGTTTCCAAACCGGTTTAAAAGACCAGCTCGACGGTATCCACTTGTCATTCCATATATCTATGGATCCACCATTACCTACCCTCTTGATCAGAGCCTAATGTCCAACTAACGCGCTGGTACGCCACGAGATCCGTCACAGCTAACACGATAATCACCGATTTTTTTTTTATTATAGGAAACTAATAAATGAAATTAAATATAACTAGGGAAATCTATCCTGAATTCCAGTATTGGCAAACCGTTAGTACCGGCGACGGTCTATCTGTATTGATTTCTAAAAACTGTTTTTCTATAGTAAATAAATTTTTTTATAGTACCTAGATTTTTAAATAGAATTTTTTAAAATGGGATCTCTGTAGTGACTTTATTATATCAACTAAAATTACATATGGGTATCTCTTTTTCTATAAATTTATCTACAAACTGTTACTATTTGTAAGCTAAATTGAAAAATCAAAATTAAAAGTTCATATAAATGGCGGGTAGAGAAGGTCCAGCAACAACGCGAAAGAAACCAACTAACATCTTAGTTTCTTCCCCTAAACCCGGAACCCAAACAATGGCGCAGTGTCTCCGCGGCAGGGGCGGCGGAGCCGTCGGTGAGGCGCTCCGCGCGGGTGGCGCCATGGCGTCGGGTGGCCTCGGCGTCGTACCACCACACGATCCAGGTGTTGCCGCGGGAGACGACCGGCCCGCGCGCGGCGGCGCGCGAGCGCCGCAACGGCCGCGTCCCGGCCGTGCTGCTCACCCTCACCGGCCCCGGCCCCGGGACGGGGTCACCCACCGTAAGCTCCTCACCGCCGACAGGAAGCAGCTCGGAGAGATGCTGAAGCAGTCGCCGTACTTCCTCTCCACCCCTGTCCGCCTCCAGGTCCGCGCCGGCGAGCGATCGACCGCCGTCGTGCACTCTGGCATCGTCCTCCCGATCAAGGTATTCCAGCGTTTCTCGCCTTCCCTTCGAAGATGGCATCAATTCGTTGAGGACGTATCGAAGAATTTCATCTTTCGGCACTTTTAGTGTGGGGGTGCTTTTCTTGCTCATGTTATGTTCGACGAAATGCACATTAGTGTAATTGCTCCTCGCAAATTGCTGTTTGGTAGATGATAGGATAGTTACAGCCACTGCCTAGTTCTTATACTATCTTCGGAAAATTTGCTCGGAAATACCCATCCTCCTGATCATGTTTCTCTCCTTTATTTGTTGGGTAGACCAAAAACCAATCTTTTTAACGTGCTTGTTTCCTGCTCATTATGTGGTTCATCTGTGGAGTCCTATATTGCAACGTTCTGGGGAATCACTTGTGGAAAGTAGTTTTAGTCTTTTAGTAACTATATGTTTGGCGCCTTTACAGAAATTGGTTGGATATGTTGTGAGTCGGGTAGGTCCGTACCACTTGGCATACCATGCGTTGAGGATGATCTGTGTGCTCTTATGTGTGCAGGTGCATAGAGATGAAACAACAGGGAATATATTGAATTTGGTGATGGTGCAGGCAGATGAGGGAACAATGCTGAAGGTGAATTTGCCTGTAGAGTTCAAAGGGGAGGATGTCTGCCCTGGGTTGAAGAAAGGTATCATCTTGTTCTTTTCTTTTCTTTTGGCAACATTCATTTGGTATATTCAGCAGTGATGATGCTTAGAAGTTTAGATGGCATACCAACCTAGAAATGTGCATTTCTCAATACTGAAACACATGCTAAGAATTGCCTTGTGCGAAACATCTTAGTCATGGCAGTAAGCACTTGGTCTAGCTTAAAAAAGGCACACATTGTTGTGTGGTTACATTAATCAACTCTATGCCCTTTTTATGCTTCCTTGCTGAGGAGCAGTGAACGGTGAGGACGGGGGATACATCCGCTCAACTATTCATATATTGAAGTAACATTGCATATGAGTTAAAATGTATGATATTCTGAAAAGGATTGTTTTGTAGCGAATATTGTATATTGAGCTAGAGAATATCCAAAACTTTTATATATACTGATGTAGGATTTCTAACTGAGTCATTTAAAGCTGAAAAGAGTTTCTGATTATAGCTTTTCACTCTACCTATCCACGGTTATTTGAAATTTGTGTATCAGACCTCTGTAATTACATCAAAACCTATTTTGCAGAAAGACAAGTATATCAGCTTGCTTATTGGTAGACAATAATTATAAATAAAAGTGAGATACAGGTTTTCGGCATGGTTGCTTATCTTGCAGTCCACAGATGGGGGTAGGCAAGTCTGGAGCATGGGGGCATTGCTGAGGTGCATGACTGCGTGTTGGGCATGGAAGTGGGTACCCAACAGGAAAATAGAGATTTTAAAACACGGCCTTTTTTTGGTTGAGGCTTGGGCTTGTGGACGAGCCCATAAATGAGTAGGAGTAAATGTGGGCTTGTTACCATGCACACGCAGTTGGATTAAGCTTATCTAAGTAGTCGCTCAAAAATAACTTTTTTTGTGATGCTTAAGCTTGTGGAGGTTTTAAGCTAAAGCAGTTAGGTCCCTTCAAGCAAGTATAGTGCTTATGTATTTCATATGTGTAGTTTTACCTATACATCCGATAGTCTTAAATTAAGGCATAAAGCCACAAAACCAGTTAATAATGTTCTTGTGAGGCATTGCTAAATCATATGTTGAACGTACTTTGTTTTACCGCCATAACTAGGCAAAGCTCAATCTCATCATATTTAGCATAATATAAATAGACTATTTCCCCTTGTCTGAACAGGTGCACATGTAAACCACTATTCCGCTGTGAAGTGCTCAAGTTTAGATAAGTAAATAATATCTGGTATCCTTGACTCTATTTCTTTTTGTTTTTTTTTAAGATGTTGGCCTTATATACTAAATTACTCCCTATTTTTTTCCAAATAGATGTTGTTTAGGACATCTACACAGTCTCTACTGTACACCTTTGACTATTACTTTTTCTAAGTATATGTTATTAATAGTTATGAAAATATAATCGTATGGAAGTGCTATTGATGACAACTCTATTAATATCATTCTAGGTGAAAAGTCTAAATACTTTTGTGTATATTAGTGGTCAAAATTTTAAAAGTTTGATTTGACATCTATATGGAAACAAAGGGAGTACGATTTGCCCTCTTAAGATACAAAAGAACCATGTCTTCATAATTCAGGATAGTGAGGAATGACTACGAAAGTTTCATAATAAATGTTATTTACTATTCTGTAGGCATTCCAATAGTTCCATCATAATTTAGGAAAAATGAATGATGAACAGTATGGAGGTTCCATAACAATGTATTACTTTCTGTAGGCATTCGAAGAGTTCCGTACACTAGGTTCGATGCATTTTGGAAGTCCGTTTGTTTTTATTACAAGGGACACATGTTTTCTCTATTATTTACTTCCACGTCAACTGTGGGTGTGTTGCCCTGACCTGTCACTTGTCATTGTTTGTATCGAACCCTCTCGTATAAGGAATCAATCATGACTTTGGTACTTCTACAATGATAAACCACAATCAATAGGTTCCGAATATGCTTCTGATTAGTAAAGATGGGTCGATTTATGAGAGGGACAAGTTCCGACACTTAATTGCCAGTGGCCTAAATGCCAACTTCGACGAGCCTATACTCTTTAGAAGCCACGTAAGCTGTCTTCTCGATAAAGCTTGGTGAGAGGGGGCTTACCCTCAATACAAATGTGGTTCAAGATTTTCTGAGAAGTGTTAGAGAGGAAATCTCAGGATTGGCTCTTGCCTTGCATGGCACTCACCGTATACAGGATTTCTATGTATAGATGACTACCTTATTTAGGCCTTCCATGTACAGTTGCTTACCATGTATACTCGCCTGTAATCTCTATAATAGCAATGCATGCATACGCCCAGAGCGTGGCCAATTCTCCCAATTCCCTCTCTCCCGTTCGCATGGTATCAGAGCATTGCGCCTGACCTGCACATCTCGCTTCCGCCATGGGTGAGCCCTCAGCGCTGCTCTTACGACTACTGCCTTTTCGGCCAGCACGAACGCCATGGTTTCTGCTGCTCCTGCTCCTCCGTCCTTTGCTGCGCAGGCCATTAACGTGGCCAGCGTCAAGACTCATGTTCCCATCACCCTCGACCTCAAAGCCTCCAACTACTCGATGTGGCGCACCTTCATGAACGTATTGCTTGGTAAATACGAGCTGATGCAGCACGTCGACGACACTCCGCCACCAGTTGCAGCCGACGCCAACTGGACCCGTGAGGACTTCATTGTCCGGTCATGGATTTATGCGTCCGTGTCAGAGGAGATTCTCTCCATCATCATGGAACCAGATCAGTCCGCTCGCGCTGCATGGACAAGCGGTCGAAGACCTCTTCCTCGACAACAAACTCAGTCGCGCCGTCTTCATCGACGCTGAGTTCCGCTCCCTGGTCCAAGGAAATTCGTCTATCACCGAGTACTGCAACAAGATGAAAATACTCGCCGACTCTCTCCGCGACGTGGGCAACCGGTGTCGGACCAGACCACTGGTTCTCAACACTCTGCGCGGCCTCAACGACAACTACGCCGACATGAAGACCCTCATCCCAATGCAGTCCCCGTTTCCCAGCTTCATCAAGACCCGTTCGCTGCTCCACCTCAAGGAAATCGGCATCAATGCCGCGCCCGCCGCCGGAAACGGTGGTACCAACGGTGGCACAGCCCTCTTCTCTTCTGCCAGTTACCAGGGCACCAACGGGCGTGGTGACCGCAGCGACCGTGATGGGGATCGCAGTGATGATCGCGGCAACGGCGACCGGCGCAAACAAGGCAACAACAGCAACCGCAATAACCGCCGCAACAACAACGGCAAGGGCGGCGGTGAGCGGTCCGGGCGCTCAAGCACATCTACCACTGTCGGCCCGTGGATTTGCTTCAACCCCTTCACTGGCCAAATTCAGACCGCGCAGGGCACATGGCGCGGCGCTCCCGTCAGCAACCCCGGCATAGGTCTTCTTGGACCTCGGCCGACGTCCACTCCAGCACAGGCCTACACCACCACGCTGGCGCCGCTCCATGGCACATCGCCAGTGTTGCCTGCCCATGCCGGTTGGGACCAATCTGGTCTGATTGCGGCTCTCAACAACATGGCGATCCAGCCCCAGTCGGTCGGTGATTGGGTCCTGGATTCAGGCGCCTCGTCGCACATGTCCTCCGACGCCGGTATACTCTCCTTCCCTAAGCCCTGCTTATCTTCTTCCCGTGTCACCGTAGGCAATGGTTCTTCCATGCCCATCAGCCACATTGGTCATGTCAGCTTACCACCCTTCCAACTACACAATGTCCTTTGTGTTTCCTAATCTCGTTCGCAATCTGATTTCCGTTCGAAAATTTACTTCCGACAATTCTTGCTCTGTGGAATTTGACCCTTTCGGTTTTTCTGTCAAGGATCTTCGCACCAAGACAGAGATTCTACGCTGCAATAATGGCGGGGACCTCTACTCCTTCCCGTCCGACGCTACCATCCCGCAGCCCCATAGTCTTCTCGCGGTCCACCGCCTCCACGGAGTTGTGGCATCGTCGGCTTGGTCACCCCGGCCGTGACTCCCTGTCGTCCCTCCACCAGTCAAAATTTATTTCTTGTAATAAAATAGCCCACCCGATCTGCCATGCTTGCCAGCTCGGGAAACACACACGGCTGCCATTTTCTCGCTCCAATTCGGCTACAGTTCGCCCTTTTCAATTAGTTCATTGTGATATTTGGACCTCACCCATTTTAAGTAATTCTGGGCTTAAATATTATCTTGTAATTCTTGATGACTTTTCTCACTTTCTATGGACTTTTCCTCTCCGTCATAAAAGTGATGTTACAAACACCATCATCAAGTTTCTAGCTCTTGTGCGCACTCAGTTCCACTGCAGCGTTCAATCCATTCAGGCTGACAACGGTTCTGAGTTTATCAACTCCACCCTTCGGGACATATTCCATCGTGACGGTGTCATCCTCCGCCTCTCCTGCCCATACACGTCCCAGCAGAACGGTAAGGCCGAGCGCGCCCTCCGCACCATCAACAATGTGATTCGCACCCTCCTCTTCCAAGCGCACATGCCTCCACACTATTGGGCTGAGGCCCTTGCCACCGCCACCTACCTTCTCAACCGGCGCCCCTCCCAGCCCCTCAAACTCGCCATCCCATACGAGCGCCTCTACCGCCAGAAGCCCACCTACGATCACATTCGCGTCTTCGGCTGCCTATGTTACCCAAACACCTCAGCCACCGCTCCACATAAATTGGCTCCTCGCTCCACCACCTGCGTTCTTCCTTGGCTATCCGACTCCCACAAAGGCTTCCGCTGCCTTGACCTTTCCTCCCGCCGAGTAATCATCTCCCGACATGTCATATTTGATGAAAACACTTTTCCTTTTTCCCAACAAAATTCCAGTGCTTCCTCTGGTTCGTTGGATTTCTTGGACATTGTCACTACAGCACCGCCACCCCCAGCTTCGCCTACTTCATCGCCATCGGTACCTGCCGCAGTGCCCCCGACGTTCTTCTCCGCCTCCCGCGGCGGTGGCTTCCTCAGACCCTGCCGCGCCGATCTTCAGCCCCGCCACGGCGGCCAGTCCCACCGGTCCTGTTCGAAGCAGGCCGGCCATGCCGCCCGCATCCCCAGTGACGCTAGTCCCGTTTGATGATGCTGCGGAGCTACCACCTGTCAACAACACATCCGCAGCGCCACCTGCGGCCACGACTTCGCCCGTGGCGCCACCCGCGGCCACGTCCTTGCCCGCAGCGCCATCCACGTCCACGACTTCGGCGCTACCGGCGGCTCCCCTTCCTCGCCCCGCCACTGGGCCGCATCCCATGCTCACCAGGGCTAAGGCTGGAGTTGTGCGGCCCGTCGATCGGATGAACCTTTCGGCCGTGGACAACAACGACCTGTCGCCGGTACCCCGCACCTCCCGCAGCGCCCTCCATGATCCACACTGGCGTCGCGCCATGGAGGACGAGTTTCGGGCGCTCCAGCAGAATCGGACCTGGTCCCTAGTTCCTCGGCCACCGGGTGTCAACGTCCGTCACCGGCAAATGGATCTACAAACACAAGTTTCACTCCGACGGTTCCCTCGCTCGCTACAACGCTCGGTGGGTTGTGCGCGGCTATTCTCAACAGCCGGGCATCGACTTCGACGAAACCTTCAGCCCCGTCGTCAAGCCAGCCACCATACGCGTGGTCCTCAGCATCGCCATCTCGCGCAGCTGGCTCGTGCACCAAACTCGACGTCAAGAATGCGTTCTTGCACGGCCATCTTCAGGAGACGGTCTATTGCCAACAGCCTACTGGCTTCGTCGATTCAGACCACCCGGACTACGTATGCCTGCTGCACAAGTCACTCTACGGGCTCAAGCAGGCTCCTCGAGCGTGGTACCAGCGGTTCGCCCACCACGTCCATCGGCTCGGTTTTCGTCGCCGCTCAGTCGGACGCCTCCCTGTTTGTGCTTCACCAGGCTCCGAGCTAGCCTACTTGCTCGTGTACGTCGATGACATCATCTTGACGGCATCATCGACAACGCTCCTTCGCTCCATCACCAGTGCCTTGCACACGGAGTTCGCCATGACCGACCTCGGCCCCTTGAACTACTTCCTCGGCATCTCGGTGCAGCGTTCCAAGGCAGGGCTCTTTCTGTCTCAACGCCAATACACCCGTGAGCTCTTGGAAAGGGCCGGCATGCTGCACTGCAAGCCCTCCACGACGCCCATCGACACCCGGTGCAAGCTTTCAGCCACCGACGGTGATCCAGTTGCCGATCCCACCGAGTACAGGAGCATCGCTGGTGCCCTGCAGTACCTCACGACTCACCAGGCCAGACATCGCCCATGCTGTTCAGCAAGTTTGCCTATATATGCATGATCCCCGGGCATCGCATCTCAACCTTGTGAAGCGCATCCTCCGGTACCTGAAGGGAACCATCGACTTCGGCCTCCAACTGCACGCCACCCGTCGGCCCCTCTCTCACGGCATACTCGGATGCCGATTGGGCTGGCTGCCCCGACACTCGCCGATCGACCTCGGGCTACTGTATCTACTTCGGCGACAACCTCGTATCTTGGTCCTCCAAACGGCAGGCCACCGTGTCTCGGTCCAGTGCCGAAGCAGAGTACCGCGCCGTTGCCCCATGCCGTCGCCGAGTGCTGTTGGCTTCGACAACTTCTCCAGGAGCTGCACCAGCCTATCTCTTCGGCCACGGTCGTCTATTGCGACAACGTATCCGCTGTCTACATGTCCGCCAACCCAGTCCAGCACCGACGGACGAAACACATTGAGATCGACATCCACTTTGTCCGTGAGAAAGTCTCTCTCGGCCACGTGCGTGTGCTCCATGTTCCCTCTCGCCAACAGTTCGCGGATGTCATGACCAAAGGTCTGCCCACGCATCTCTTCCACGAGTTCCGTTCCAGTCTTTGCGTTCGACAACGTCACGCTTCGACTGCGGGTAGGGCTGCAAAAAAAGCTTGAGACTCGTGAGCTACTCGAGTTCGGTTCGTCTTAAATTTAACTCGAGTTCGGCTCGAATTATAAACGAGCCAAGCTCAAGCTTGAGCTGAAGCTCGCAAGCTTATCGAGCTCGAGCTCGAAAAGCTCGAGTAGGCTCGTTCATTATTGCTAAGCATGACTCTTTAAAGTGTATACACATGTATTTCAATTTTTTTATCAATTGTATTGTCCAAATCACACCGGGCTTATAAATAAGATAATGGTTTAAGCCTAAGAACAAGATAGACTGCAGTTGGCTAAGCTTATGGTAGATAAAAAGCTAAAGACTCGTGAATTGCTCGTGTTTCGCTCGTCTCCAAGTTCGACTCGAGATCGGCTCGAAAGATAAATGAGCCAAGCTTGAGCCTAACTCTAGGCTCGGGTGATTCTGAGGCTCGGTTCGAGTTCGGTTCGATTCTTTAACAAACTCAAGCTTGAGGCAGTGAGCTCGCTCGAGCTCGGCTCATTTACAGCCCTAACTGCGGGGGGATGTTAGAGAGGAAATCTCAGGATTGGCTCTTGCCTTGCATGGCACTCACCGTATACAGGATTTCTATGTATAGATGACTACCTTATTTAGGCCTTCCATGTACAGTTGCTTACCATGTATACTCGCCTGTAATCTCTATAATAGCAATGCATGCATACGCCCAGAGCGTGGCCAATTCTCCCAATTCCCTCTCTCCCGTTCGCAAGAAGCCATTGCAATATCACCCTGTTTATGATATCATAAGCTTATGCTCAAGATCTCACAAGCATGCCCTAAGTTTAAGCAGTTTTTGGGTTGGTGCCAAACTCACGGTAGTTGAAAAAAACGTGTCAGGAAGCTTACAGCTCATAGTTGGTATGTGTATCAAGTTGACACTCTGAGCAAGGCAGGACATGTTGGTTGGCACATCTATTCAAAATTTAACTTGTCGCTCTGTCCTTGCGTTTGCATGTTTGTTGTTATTCTGAGTTACTGGCAGTGCTTTTACATCTAGTTCTGGGTTTTGAATTACGTCTTGTTAAGGATTTATATAACGTTTTGATGGCCCATTACCTAACGAACATGATGTCTACTACCACCAATCACAAAAAAAAGTGTCGCTTTTTACTTTCAAAATCTTCATGATGTAACTTTGACCATTGGTTTCTACAAATCATATATTTGTGAAAACTATAAAATATAAGATTATGAAAGTATTGTTATGAGAAATATACCTATATCAATGCCATATGGCCAATCTATATATTTACAAAGACATTCTTGATCAAAGTTCCACGGTTTGATTGCATGCTACCCACAGTGACATTTTTAATGACTTGTTGATGAGACCGCATGCGTTGCACTTTGCATGGGAGTGACTATTCGTCTACCTTCACTACTTGATAAGTCCTTTGGTACTCTCTCGAAGTCTAGCTGGCTCAAGATACATGACACACTAACACGATGCATCCATTATGCCACTGTAGATTTTTCCTGTATGTGGAACTAGGATATCTGCCATTCATTTCGTCAGCTATTTTTTCTTTCTTAGATATCATTCTATTGTAACCATGGTACTATACAAACCTGTGGAAAACAAATATAAGTAGTTATACCAGAGTATTATGGCATGCTCAATATCTGCAGCAATATTTACCTTTTTATGTGGATTATCTAGCTCTTGCTTTGTTGTTCTTTGATGTAATTTTCTAGTTTCTGAATTATTCTCTTGCTACGCTTGACCTGTCTGAATTCAATAAAAAAAAGCAGGCGGCTTTTTGCAGAAAATAAGAACCAGCTTGGTGTATCTCTGCCCAGCTGAGCACATCCCTCCAAAAATTGAGGTGGACCTGACAAATCTTGACATTGGAGATAGGGTATTAATGCATGACATCCCCATCCATCCATCACTCAAGTTACTGAGTAAAAACGGAGACCATGCCTGTCTGCAAGATCTTGGCCTCGAAGCCAGTCGAGTAGGAACCCATGCAAACTTTCAGAGTTGAAGACTATGTACGTGAGGTGGTACAGCGGCCTAACAATTTCACCTCTTGCTCTGGGCTTGCTTTTGTTATCTCTTTGCTAGGTTCAAATGTGCTAGTAGATTCACACAAGTTATCACGTTGAAGATTGAATGAACCAAGTGAAGAACAATTGCAAGAGCAATCCTGGTTGTAATATCATAAAATAATATTGGTTTCTCAGTTCAGGGACATGTAAGACGTTGCGGATTCTTGGTTGGTTGTGGCCTGGGTGAATTGACACACCGGGCTGATGATTTTGAACTTTAAACTGCAATTCTTGCGGTGACTCATGTTCTGCTTATTGTTAATCATTCCTATTGCAATTCATTGCCATGATCAACAGTGTGTCGCATGTATTGAATGCTGAATGCATGAGCTGGAGTGGAAAGATCGTCGGCACAGCAAGCTCATGGTGTCATGGAATCATGGCTGTGGTGTTTTGTCCTGTGCGGGCAACCTTTTCATATTTAATGGGCTGCATTCTCGAGCAGGCCAGCTCGAGTTTCACGATCAGCATCCAGTGACCGACCATCTGAACTTTTCTGGCCTGGCATTTGGATCATTGCATGGTATGATCGAGGTGAGATCGTCTGCAATCTGTTTTTTAGATGATAAGATTTGTAACCTTACTGATGTTTATCTAGCCTTTTGAGGCAATGTAAGAGTATGTCCTAGATGGCAACATACTGCATTGCATTGCATGACAGTATCACACTATTAGGAGGGTTGAACTCATTTTCCCCCTTGTTTGTGTCCTCCTGATTAACTATTTGCCTCGTAACATTGGTCTCTTTGGGCCCTGACCATAATGCTCTACTGTTAAAAGGCAGGATGAACAAAAGAGCACATGTCTTTTTGGATGAGCCCAATGATTGAAAACCACTGATCTTTGCTTGCTTGGAACATCTAGCTACTACTCGCTCCTTTGAAATTTATAAAACGTATTTCTCTTGATACATGGGCCAAGAATAATAAAAAATGATTAGATTACTTTTAATTATTATCTCTAAATATATATTTAATATATATATGTAAAGAATAGCAAATAAAATTGTATATTTATTAGAGATATAAAAATAATATCACATTAATTTTATAAACAATATCATTATTACAACAAGACAAATGGAGGAAAGCAAGACGATTCCTATTGCCTTGGTAAACGCGCACAAGGCCGATCGGTAGCAGCAGTATAGTAACTCCCAAGCCGCGCCCAGGAACAACTACGGACTGAATGAGGGGTCCCCGTTGTGAGATGGGGCTACCCGATCTGTCGCTGCATTCAAGCCATCCAATTTCTCAGAACGTACCATCCAAGCGTATATTCCTCACTAGGTTTTCCCTGCATGCACATGGCGGCCGACACGTGGGCGCCCCGGGTGCCGGACCCCCCCGTCGGCTACCGTTCATTTCATCCGTACGCGAAGCAGCTCCTCCCTTTTTTTTTTTTTTGCTATAGACAGGCGTGTGAATTCAGGGCTGGTGCACAATTAACTCCTTGCATGCCCGGGCAGCTGAAATCGCTGCCATCTTGGAAGGGAGTCCCCCACATCAAGCTGGATCGTCAGGATGGCATCGACGGCATCAGCACCTTGTTTTTCTCCCATGCAATATGCAAAGGGAGCTGTACCTGTACCACCACCATGATGTGGCGCCTCCTACTACCACAGCTTGGCCGTGGCATTGACGCTGTGCTGCTACACTAGCGCTTTTCCTTCCTTCAGAGTCCTGAGAAAATTCTGATACCATCGAGTACGTGAACACGACGCTACAATGGGTCAAAAGAGGCCACCTTTCGCAGCTGAATTGGCTTTTACATGGCGACAACTGCCTTTTATTTTGGCCCTCTTGATTGCACGTACACCGAAAACCTTCGTCTCTGCGCACTTGCTAGATTAGAGATAGCACACATGCGGCCGGCGAGGTTTAAGAAATGCGCATGCATGAGTAGACCTAGCTAGTTGGCTAGCTCATGATTTTATATGGGATTAAACGATGAGAGAAGCCATGATATAGCAAAAGAAACTGTGGTCAGGCTGGGGAGATGGGAAGTCAGCCCTAGTTGTTAGCAAAAAATCCATTGATTTCAGTACAACCCATGTAAGGCATCCACAAAAATGCTCCGGTTCAGCTGTAGCTAGATCTATGGCACCTCTGATTTTAGATGATATAAAGGAAAGAAGGTAAAAAGAGAAGTTGTATCTTGCATAAGGGAAGCTAGATACGAGCAAATCAAGTTGCAGGAATTAAAATCTTGTGGGGCCTTTTAGCTACAACCACGTACAATACATTTTAGTGATCAATTTTGTGCACTCGTTTAACACTAAGTAGAGCATTCTCTCTCCTACTAGATAGTACAACCTAAGAACAATAAAGTGTTGATGCTAAGGCATTGTTAATTACTCCATCCATGTCATACTTAGGGCATCTCCAATGGTCTGAGTCAGCTAGCTATATGCATGTACACATCAGCATATATCCTATGTGGAGGAAAGAGAGTATGCAAAAAAATCGAGCCAGCTCTTCCTTAAGCACTAGTCTATAACGCCAAACGAGGCAGCCTCTATAAATTCTATGTGTGCATGTAAGCATCAAATAGCTATCCTTATAGATAGTTCTTTAGAATGCTAACTTTAGTGTGTACTATATAGATGATGTGGAAGTCTTATAGTTAGTTGCTAGCTATAACCATTGGAGATGCCCTAAGGCCCTATTGCAGTTTTCGCATAAAAGAAATAGTGAAATCAAGGTAAGCTAGGAAGAAGATACAGTAGGCAAGTCCAACCCTATTAATAAATAATCGCTCACTGTTATGTTTCTAGCTATATATAAGGCTAGTAAGTGGAAAATACTCAAACACTCATTTGGAACACAGGAATTTTTCCCGATTCCGCGAACTCTTCCATATGAAATCCTTACACTCCAAATAGGATCTAAATGCTACATCTATTTATGTGGGGACCTAAATTTTGAAAGTTGAAACAAATCAAAGAGCAAACGGTGCCCTTACTATGAAGGGGAGGAATTGCTACTCCTAGTCCAGCTTGTTTCGAACGCATGAAATAAAAAAAAATTATAGGAATGTGTATAAAAAGAATGTCATAATTAACTAGTGGGATGCATGCTCTGCGTGAAAAATGCCAGAAATTTGAAAGGGAAATATCTTCTTAGAATATAGAGATGGATAGAAAAAGAGATGCTACCTCAGACTTCTCCGAAAACTGAAGGAAAGTAAGAATTCCTATGAAAACTTTCTAAGCTAGGGGGTGTTTTGAACAAAGGAATTTTGTAGGATTGAAACACTACAGGAAATTTTCCTACCATGGTGTCTGATTTGTAGGAATGGCTCTCAAAAATCCTATAGAAAACTCCTCTTTCCTACACATTTTGGAGGAAAATAAATATTTACTCAAACCTCATAAAAATTTTCTGAGAATTCCCAGGCAATCCCCCCCCCCCCCCCCCCCAAACTGATGTGTTCCTTCGAAATTCATGTATTTTTCCTATGAATCATCTAAACACATGTTGCTTGAAAATAGACCATTTGTGGCTCTTACAACTTGCTTGCTTTTCTTGCCAAATTCAAACTCAATTTCTTGCCTTTTGAGGTGTTGTCAAATTCCTCGTCAAGGGGTATTTGTGAGACCATGTGGAGATCACCCCTTGTTTGTGATGAGTATGTGATTGTGCTTGCACTTTAATATCGAAGTTTGAGTTTGATGTTGAGTGTTTGCAATTTGTTTTGTTGCTGGTTGTATGACTGACATTGGGGCCACAGTCATACCAACCAATAGCGGTTTGACTGACCTAGGGCTGACGGTCAAACCAACGGTGGAGTAGCAGTCAAACCAGCATGGGAGCCATGATATGACCGGTTGGTTGCGGTAGTACCAGTCCGTAGTTAGTGGTAGATATTTTTTAGAGAGGCGTGCACTGAGTTACGAGGAGTGGTACCACTAGTAGAAATGTGCACATCTATGACGAATTTCTCGTGACGAATGAAATCGCGTCACTGAACAGTGCCTAACTATGACGAAATTTTGTGTTTCGTCATGGAGCATTGGTGACGGACCTCGGGCACCAACTATTTATGACGAAACTCAAAAATGCATCATTGAACAACATAGATATCGTCACAGATGACACGCGCGGCTCGCATTACTCATTTCTGACGCTCTGTTTTCGAACTGTAACGAACACGACTTCGTCATTAAACCATTATAAGATAGCTGACGAACATACTTTCGTCATAAGTCTCCGGGCACCCCTTGCCCATGTCTTGTATTACTGTGGGGCCCGGGCCCATCATGCCACGTGTACTGTCCACAGCGATCTGCCACGTGTATTATGGGACTGGACGACTTGCGTGGCAGCCACGTGTAACAGTGGGTCCTGCAACTAATATTTTGCAAAAAATGTTCTAGGTCGGGATCGAACCCGGGACCTGTAGAGAGCAAAGAACGGCTTTACCATTGCGCTACATGATCACTTGCGTTGGTGTCTCATTGTAAATATTGTATTACCGTATACTCCCTGGCTCCCCTCCACGTTGACTCAAATTGGAATCCCCGTCTAGTAAACTTGGATCTCTGTCCGCTCCCTTGACTTGCGGAGAGGCGGCGGCGGAGGAGGAGGATTCCCCGTCGGGCGCTGCGGCGGAGGAGCCCCGCCCCGGTCTGGTGTGGTGGCTGTGGTGCTCTTTTTGCGGCGAGGCAGCGGAGCTTTCCCGGTCGGGCACGGCAGCGGAGGAGGAGGATTCCCCGTCGGGCGCTGCGGCGGAGGAGCCCCGCCCCGGTCTGGTGTGGTGGCTGTGGCGCCCTTTTTGCGGCGAGGTGGCGGAGCTTTCCCGGTCGGGCGCGGCGGCGTTGGCGTCCCGGTCAGGTGTGTGCCGCGGCAGAGGCGCCCTGCAGCCGAGCCATTCCAGTTCATAGCTGAAAGGTATGTGTACCTTCTTCTAGTATTAGATTCGTGGTTCCTGGTAATAGCTCACTAGTTCCCGGTGTTGGATTTGTGTTCATAGCTCTCTAGCTAGTTCCTGCATACTTATGTTGATATGGAGATGAGGCTGAAGGATTCATATTAGATACAAGGGAACAGGGGGAGAGGGAAGGAAAAGAAGTTTGTACACCTCAACAACTTCTTATAGGTCATATACACTACAGATTTGTACACACCCTATTAACAAATTTCAATGCAAATCAACGGTTGCTGTACAAAAAAAGAAATCAACTACCTATAGCAGACTGTGTATTATTTGTTCTAGTCTTAGATTTGTCACTTTCGACTGTTTTATTTGAATTTGCATACTTATGCTACAACAGATGGACAGAAGCTGGGTAAATGGGAGACAATTCACACCTGCGTATAAAGATGGCAATGGGTCTATACCCATTGGGTTTCACCACCCCAAACCCACCTCCATTAAGCAAAAACATCCCCGCTGGAGGACCCAATAACACAGGCGGGTACAACATTTCCCCCAAACCCATACCCGCGCGGGTGAAATAAACCCGGCGGTGACCCATACCCGAGACACGATATACAAGATTAAGGATCAAATCACCTAAACAACAAGATCACCATTTAAATTAAAGAGTGCATAAGCATACCAATGCATAACCCAATCCAACATAATAGTGCATAATCCAATCCAACATAATAGCGCATAATCCAATCCAACATAATAGTGCATAAACCATTCCAGAATACAACCATCAGGAGTTATATGACTTCATTCACTTCACCGACTGTCGTCATTCGTATTAAGCTTCCTACAATGGAAACAAGGGTTAAAGGAGGCGAGGAAGCTTCACCGACTGTCGTCGTTCGTCGAGCCAGAGAGTGCCGCCATGGGCGACGACGGCTTGGCAGATGGGTGACGGCAGCGGCTTGGCAGAGTGCGGCGGCGGCGGCTTGGCAGAGGGTGGCGAGGATGGCTTGGAGGGCGGCGGCGTCGAACGGCGAGGGGGCAGCGGCGCCGAACGGCTTGGAGGGCGGCGGCGCCGAACGGCTTAGAGGGCGGCGGCGGCGGCTTGGAGGGTGCCCGAAGCCCCGAACGGCTTGGAGGCTGTGAAATGGGGAATTGGGGTCTGGCGGCCGTCTGGGGAATAGGGTTAGGGTTTTAGTTTACATCTATTGGGCTGGTCCAAATATAATTATTTGTTGTGTGGGCTGGGCTACAAATAGATGGCCCATAAATACTCGGGTATCCATTGGGTAATGGGTATGGGTAGTGTCAAACCATACCCACACCCGCGTACCCATTGGGTCCTATTTTTCTCCATTAGTAGACCCATGGGTAGACATTTTAACCCATATATGTACCCTAATGGGGTAATTACCCATCGGGTTTCGGGTTATGGGTACCCATTGCCATCTTTACCTGCGTACATCCATGGAGTTGAACAATTCATGGAGTTTGTTAGACAAAGATACCCGGAGCAAACCCAGATCCTTTGCCCGTGCCGTCGATGTCTTAACCAGACTTTACGGCCTCAGGCAGAAGTGCATGACCACATACATATTTCTGGAATGTCGTCCACATACACCAGATGGATTCATCATGGGGAATCTTTAGCTGCTGACATTGTAGAACCATCAGATCTGCATGAATGTCATCATGATCATTGGATCACAGTGGATGAGGAAGACGACGACGACGATAACAGAGTGCCAGATGTTGATTTAGTTGGAGAATTGTACACAGCTGCAAAGCAGGATGGACAAAAGCCAAAGTTTGATAGAGTGCTTGCAGATTTGAAGCAGTTAGTATGTCCTGGATCTAGCCACTCAAGATTCTCCTTCCTTGTGAGGTTGCTCCATATCAAGTCCCACTATCGAATTGGCAATACGACATTTAATGCATTATTGAAGCTGCTTTCCTCAGCATTCCCTCGGAGCCAATTACCAAAATCTTATGACGAGGCAAAGAAATATATTCGTGAATTGGGCCTTGGGTATGAATCGATCCATGTGTGCAATAATAACTGTGTGTTGTTTTGGAAGGATTGTGCCAAAATGGAAGTGTGCCCAAAATGCGGTGAGTCAGATGGGAGGATGGAGATGGCAGCAAGCGGGTTCCTCATAAGATTTTGAGGCATTTTCCACTAATACCAAGGTTGAAGAGGATCTTTGCTTCAAGCCGAACAGCAGAGGACACCCAATGGCACAAGACTAAGCGTACGCTGAGCGACAATGAAATGAGCCATCCAGCAGATGGGGAGGCATGGCAGGAATTTGATAGGAACCATGAAACTTTTGCAAGAGATGCAAGGAACTTGAGACTTGCCATCGCTACAGATGGTTTCAATCCATTTGGCAACTTTAGCGCGGCATATAGTATGTGGCCTGTTCTTGTTACACCTTTGAACCTGCCACCATGGGAATGTGTCAACCCATCGAACTGCTTTATGTCTTTATTGATCCCTGGTCCAACCTCTCTAGGAAAGGATTTTGATTTATTCTTGGAGCCTATTATAGAATAACTGCTTCAACTATGGAAGGGTGTCAGCACTTATGATGTAGTAAGTGCTTCAAAGTTCGATCTGCATGCTGCTGTGCTTTGGTGCCACACAATCTTGATGTCATGCACATTGAGAAAAACATATGTGACAATCTTCTTTGGACATTGCTGAAAGTTGAGGGCAAGACAAAGGACACAGTCAATGCTAGGCTAGATTTGCATGATATGGGCATAAGGCACGAATTCCACTGTGTGCAGCAAGGCAGCTCGGTTAAAATCCCAGAAGCTCGCTATGTCTTGATGCCACAACAAAGAGCAGAATTTTGCAAGTTCCTTAAAGGTGTCAAGTTTCCAGATGGTTATGCAGCCAACCTAGCAAAATTCATAAGTTCAGATGGTTTCAAGGTAGTTGGCTGGCTGAAAACTCATTCTTGCCATGTCCTTCTCCAAAGGATCATACCTGCAGGCTTAAGAGGTTTTGTTGCCAAAGATGTATACAAAGCTGTTGCAGACCTTGGGAACTTCTTCAGGCAACTGTGTAGTAGAACTCTAAGGAAAGATGTCGTGAAACAGCTGAAAGAGGATATCCCACTTATCTTATGCAAGCTTGAGAAGATTTTTCCACCGGCCTTCTTTGATGTGATGGTGCACTTGGCTGTCCATCTACCTGACGAGGCACTGCTTAGAGGCCCTGTACAGTATGGATGGATGTACCTAATAGAACGGCGACTGGGCACATTGAAGAATCTCGTAAAGAACAGGGCGAGGCCTGAAGGATCAATTGCGGAGGCTTATGTTGAAAGTGAGACATTGGCATTTTGTGAGAGGTACATGGAGGATGTTGACACAAGATATAACCGGGACGTAAATGTGTCACATGATGGGCCATTAGATGGTGACACCTCTGTTTTCATGCATGGTGTTAAGCTCATTGGCAAGAATAGGGTACAACACATCGATGATAAACTCATGGACAAGCTAGTTTGGTATGTGCTTAATAACTGTGACGAGGTTGAACCATATGTGGAGTAAGTATGATTTTATATATGCTGATTTCTTGTTTCCTATATTACATATCAAATGTTCGTAATAATCCTTATATGTCCTACAGCATATACAGACAACATTTAGATAAAGAAGGGGCATTAGATGTTGACAGGAGGCTAGCATCAGAATTTCCAAAATGGTTTAAGTCTCATGTAAGTGATTAGCATATTTTAATTGTGTTAGGCTGATCATTGGCAGAGTTATACCACAATTTAGTGGTGGTGGTGGTTTTATGTTTGTGTGCAGATCATGGAGCTGCGTAAAGAGAAACCAACAGAGGTCACTGAAGGTTTGCATGCACTGGCATGTGGTCCTGATCTCCGAGTCAAGAGCTGTGCAGCTTGCATTGTCAATGGAGTCAGGTATAGCAGTGTTGACCGTGAGAAAAACCTGCAGACACAGAATAGTGGTGTCATGACCGATGGCACACATGGAGGCAAATCAGTGGAATTTTATGGTGTCCTTAGAGAGGTTATTGAGCTGCAGTATAACTCCAATCTACAAGCCCGTAGGACGGTGGTTCTTTTCCGATGTGACTGGTACAATCAAGTTGGCAAGACTGTAGGCATTAGAGATGATGGACATTTCAAATCCATTAACATTCAGTCATTTTGGTCCAAGGATGACCCTTTCATTTTTGCAACACAGTCAAGGAAGATATTTTATTTGCAGGACACCTCCTTGGGCAAAGCTTGGCGGGTTGTGCAAAAGTTTGAACATAGGGATATGTATAAGGTGGCTGAAAAAGAGCATGAAGTGCACCAAGATGATCACTGTTCTGATACAGAGCATGACGTGCATGAGGGTGATGGTGATCAGGTTACGCACCATGTGGATGATAGAGAAGCCACTGTCATTGAAGCTAATTTAGCAGACCTTATAAGAAGTAAGAGGGAAGTTGACATGCTTGAAGACAGCGATGATGATGATGACACTATTATGCAGTATTGCAGTGACAGTGAAAATGGCGTAAACGACATGTGTGAAGATGATGATGGCTTGTAGGATTTTTCATGTATAACATTTGGGAAAACATGTATTCTAAAACTGCACTGTATTCATATAAACTGCCTAAAGGAATCGAGTCTCTGTCGAAAGCTCTCTAATCTCTGGTACACTGGAATTGTACGCTGTCTTTCGGTTTCATAGAAACCAGAAGCAGCTGGATCATCTAAACCATTCAACACACCAATTCCTAATTAACTCCTTCTTTATCTCTACTTTTCCTGCATAAGTGTTTTCCAGTGGTCCGTTAGAATGGCAAGAAGTGGACAAGTTGTAGTAAGGGAGGCAGCGCTGAGCACGGGCAAACGGAAGAAAGCCAGGGTCTGTCCTGTTCGGCCTTGTGCTTGGATGGCTTGCAAGATTATGTTCATGGTAGCTGGCGAGAGGCTCTTGTGCTAGGTTCCAGTATAATGCGTATTCATATTCCTAAATTTAGTTTCTGGTTGTATTCATATAAATTTTTTTTGGGAAAAAATTTGTGCTTGTATTCTAAAACTGTACTGTATTCATATAAATTTGTGCTTGTCCGGACACAAGACATGTGGATGACCTACTTCAATACAACATACATGATTCCAAATCCAACAACCAGAACACAACAAAGAATTAACATGTTCATCTTCCACTGAAGTTTTTGCAGGTTAAGTTCCATTGCATTCCTGTCAGCTTTGCCATTTGAGCGGCCTTCACTTCCTTCCTCCTCCTCTTCCTCCTCTGATTGCAATTGCCTGACTTGGATCACCTCTAACTCCTTCAACTGCTCAAAATACTGCCTCTGGAATCTGTAGTACCCACAGTGTTTCACATACTGGAAAAATTAAAACAAAATTAACCCGAGCATTGCCAAAATCACCAAAGAACTGACAAAGAAGCTCACCCCATCCCTCGGGCACTTGAAGTAGACACGCCCAAGGTTGTGGTTCTCCTTCTTAGACCGTCGCTCGATCACCCTAGCAAGCTTGCAGTCCGGGCAAGGCACCAATGGAAGGCCGGTCTCTTCACCAACTAGAACCGACACCAGATCCGCGGTCCGGGAGCTCCTGTCTCCATGCATCCTCCTCGACGCCATGCTACCGCCAGAGGATTCGGCCCACTGGGACATGGCGCCACTGCACCCAGGAAGCGGCGGCGACCAGGGGAAGGAGAGATGAGGGACGCGGCGGCGGCGGCGACCAGGGGACGGAGAGATGGGGGGCGGCGGCGGCGACCAGGGGAAGGAGAGATGGGGGACGGCGACGGCGACGACCAGGGGAAGGAGAGATGGGGGGCGGCGGCGACCTAGAGGTTGGGGCAGACGAACTGAATGGGGCGACCTATTCACGATGCGGGTAAAAAGAAATACTCCCTCCGTTAAAAATTCAATGGCTATACTCCTAAAATGTCAGCCAAATTTTTAAGATTTTAACTAGTAATACGTATAAAAATATTCGAATTTGTCATGTAGGAAGAAGTATATACATCACTATATTTTAAATATTTTTTGCTAATATATAAATTAGAACGAGTGTCTGAGTGGAGAAGCCTACGCTGACTGACCTCTCTAGTGCATAGTATACCTAGTGATAGGAGTGGTACCTCTCTCGAATTTGTGGCCTTGTGATTTGCTTGGAGATTTGTGCATCGGATGACATGGTCGTCATATCTGGCGGCACCATCAGGTTAGGGTGGGTTCACTAGATTAGGGCTCTGGTTCACCGGATTCAGGCTTTGGTTCACCAGATTAGGGTTTAGGTTCACTCGGGCCAACTATAGAAGGAGGTAGGGTTTGATGCTTTCTAAAAAGGGTGGAGGAATCTAGCGGCCTAAAAAACGACTGTATTTTTAATATAAGATGGAATTGGGTTTGGTTGACGGCTTCTCAAATGTCTTTTGCCTTCGGCTGATAGAGAAGCCATGAGAGAGAGTATGGAATAAGAGAAACACTATAGTGTTCGCTATAATTAATTTATAGATATACAACAAAAAAGTTAGAACCGATGTATCCACTCGTGAATGCGAAGTTTATGAAAAATAAGGATTTTATATGAAAATATGCTAAGACACGGAACTCTATCAAATATAAAACCCAAAAATTTGGGTCCCCGCTCGAAAATTTGAGCAGTGCGCCAAGCAATGCCGCCACAAAAAATTCTCTCTTTTGCCCTCCGCGCGAAAAAGAGAAACGCCTCACCATCGAGTTCAGTCAAGGGCAATTGTGGTATTTTGAACACTGGTTGTGGCCCAATAAAACCGTCCTCATCCTTGCAGCCGTCGCCTCCCTCTCCGAACCCTAGCCGCCGTCGCCACCCTCTCGCCTCCCTCTCCGAACCCTAGCCGCCGTCGCCACCCTCTCACCTCCCTCTCCGAACCCTAGCCGCCGTCGCCACCCTCTCGCCTCCCTCTCCGAACCCTAGCCGCCCTGGGCTCGGACCCGGAGCCGCCACCCCCTCCACGAGGACACCGGAGCCGCCACCCCCTCGACGAGGACACCGGAGCCGGATTCCCTTCGTCGACACCAGCCCCGCCGACGGCACCAGAACCGCCTCGACGACGGCATCGGCCGGATCCGGATCCCCTTCGCCGACAGCTGCCACACCCGACCCGCAACCCCTTCCTCGACGACTGCCGTCGGATCCGGATCCCCTTCGCCGACAGCTTCCACGCCCGAGCCGCAACCTCTTCGTCGACGCCCGCTGCACCGGATCTACTACCCCTTTGTCGATGCCCGCTGCTCCGGATCTGCGACCACGATGACAAGAGGCCGAGGCCGACGCAGCGTAGCAAGAGGTACCCCAAAATCCTTTTACCGTGACAATGTGTGCTGTATTCTAGCGGTTGAACCTTGGATAGTGCTAGGGTTACATGTTTCCTAGTTGATTGAAGTTGACATGTGCTTAAATTTTTAATATATCTAGTACTCTATTTCTAAACATGTGTTTACACATGTAAGAACTGCCACTAAATGGTTATGAATGAGCGCGGGCCGCAAATATCATGGAGAATGTTAGAAGAATGGAAGAACTTGGCGTCAATGGTTTAGCTTCTGGTCTAAAATCATTGCGCACAAAAACTGCATTTGCAAAGGCAAAAAAAGTCAGGCAGCAAGGGTAGTGACGCTGAAGGTTCTGATTCATCGGAATATCTCCCTGAAGCTGGAGAGGGAGTTAAGGGAGGTGGTGATACAGATTTAGAAGAGGAGCCAGTACCCCTCGCAATTGAGGTGCTTCTTCTATCTTGGCTTGTTATGGGAGGGAGGGGGGTTAGATAGCAATGCAATTCTTTGTTGTGTATATACTTGGTTAATTTGTGGGCATGCTTACTGGTTATGTTTTTTTCTCCAATTTCAACCTCCTATTCCAACTACGCGTAGAAAAGTCTGTGCCAAAAGGACAAAAGGCAGCGCCGATATGGGTCCTGGGGGAAGGCAATCTAAGAGAGTGAATTCAACTCCACCAACAGAGGTGCCTCTTGGAGTTTCTACTCGGTCTAAAAGGCAGTGCACATCTGCACAAGGTGAACACACCTTGCCACCAGCAGCGGAAAACAATGGCGGTGAAGCTGTACGCTTTGATGAATTGACTGGAGACATTGGTGTGGACAGCCATCCTAGCCCTCTAAGGGACTGGACATATCCAGATGACCTTAGCCATGGCGAAGAGCAGACCGGTCAGCAGAATGACCCCACTGATGAAGGTTGGTTATACTTACATGACCATCAATCAATTCTCACTATTTGATATCACTATTTGATTTCTAACAATCTGAATGTATGAAAACTGTGTAGTACCAATGCAAACAAGAGAGAGGAAGCCGAGGTCAGCAACTAGGGGAGTTTTGCTTGACAAAATGACCAGATCGATGGGAAGAAGGATGGCCATCTCTGTTGTCGAGGGGAACAAAAGGCCACATGAACCAGCGCAAGCTGCCAAGTTTGCATCAGAGGCAGGTGTAGTAGTTAGGTCTCAAGTACCGATTTTGACGCATTGGAAACAATACAAGAAAGAGACTGAACATTTTGAGGGATTTGTGGGCAGGCTATCTGTAAGTATAAATTTACACTCTTGTTCTTACATTCAACTCTGCCTTGAGCAACTTAGTAATGGATTTGCATTAACACTTTGGCAGGCGAGGCTGGCCATTGACACCACTGACAAGCCAACAAAGGAAGCATGTGTGAGTGTATTCCAGTGTGGGGTACGGCAGATGCGGTACAGGTTGAAGCAAGCCTACTTCAATGGCGTCCCTGCTGATGAGATCAAAACGACCTCTCCTGTCCCTTACATGACTGATGCACAGTGGTGTGAACTCATCGAAAAGTGGTCAAGTGGTAAGAACAAGGTATGTGCTGCTCAAGTGGTGCTAACTCATCAAGTTCTTGTCTAGTCTTTCTATTTTCTACTTGTGTTGGATTCTAACACAAAGAAAGTTGTAGGCAATCTCTGAGCAGAACAAGCGAAACCGTGTAAAAGTCAGGTACCATCAGGCTACAGGATCTCGCAGCTATGTTGCACAGCTGCACTCATATGTAAGTGATGGTTGTATTTTATTGTTACTTTTTATATTCAATACCCACTGCCTTTGTATAACAGTTGCACACATGTGCAATTTCCAATCTGAAACAGAAGGAGAAGAACAAGAAGAAGGACGCAGAACTCGGTGAAGAAGTTGATGAAGAACATGATGAACTTCATGAAGAACTTGATGCAGTGGAAGTCTTCAAGGACTTCCATACCAGTAGGAAAAAGGGCCTGAGTGACACTGCAAGAGAAGCAATTGTAAGTACCTTCATTTGCTTTCCTTGAAATCTGCTCAAGTCATTGTCATAACAGAAGGAGAAGCAGCAGCAAGCAGTAGCATTAGCAATAAGCAGTAGCAGCAGCAGCAGGCAGTAGCATTAGCAGTAAGCAGCAGCAGCAAGGAGCAAGCAGTAGCAGTAAGCAGTAGCATGAATCAGTGAAGTCTATGCATTACTTATTTTGAATTAATCCATGTATCTTTGGTCTCTCTGTTTATGATTTTTTAATTTCAATTTAAGTCATCTTCCACTATGTGTAACCTAATGTTTAATCCTTGAATTTTGCAGTCTACTATGGAAACTATGCGAGCAGAACCTGTTGCTGATGGGCAGGCACCGTTGCCTAGTGCTGATGTTGTTTCCAAGGTCCTCTCCCAGAGCAGCTGCAACACCCAATTTTTGAAGAATGTTGGTATCCCGACAAGCTCCACCAAAACATAGACATCTACAGAGAAAGCGCTTCGGGAACAACTTGCTGCTGAACAAGATAGTTCAGCTGCTCTCCACCAACAAGTAGACGAACTGAAGAAGAAGACAGAAAAGACTGAAAGGGAGTTTGAGGAGTTTAAGAAGCAACAGGAAGAGAACAATATGCTCCTTAAGTGTATCTTGCTCTTGAACGGCGGCGCTGGTAACTCTCAGTCTTGAACTTCTGTTGTGGCTTCATGCGGTGAACTCGTATGGCTTGATGCATGAACTCTGTTAGTGGTGTGGTGATTGGTGAACTCCTGTCAATATTTGCTTGTGAACTGAAAAATATGTGCTTGTGAGCTTGAACAATGTAATATGTTGTCATTCTGTGATTTCTGTCCAGTAGACTTGTGACGAACTGGGTTTAATTTTGTGACCAAATGATCGCTGTACATGTGGACCAATAAACAATGGAAAGCCACGTGGACAAATCAGGAACCGACACGTGCCTTGTGCCACGTCACCTGCCAGCATGGACAACGACACGTGGCACCTGCTCGTGGCACGCCACGTCAGCTGACATCGTGGATTCTGTCACGTGGCACTGCCACGTCAGCTTCCAGCATGGTTCTGTCCACGTCATCGACCACGTGGCACCGCCACGTGGCACTACCACGTCAGCTTCCAGCGTGGACGCTGCCACGTGCCACTGTCCACATCAGCTCCCACAAAGGCTCGGCATTCAATTTGTGACGAAAACAGTGACGATTTTGGTTTCATCATAGAAGGGAAACGGTTCTACGACAAAAACGTCTTCGTCATGGATGAAAGCACTTCCATGACGAAAAATTCGGTTTCGTCACCGTGCAACAAATGTGACGCGCCGTTTTTGACGAACCGAAATTCGTCACTAATTTGTCACAAAAAGAATATTTATGACGAATCGGGCTTTTATTATGACGAAGTCTGTTAGTCATGTATGTGCACATTCCTACTAGTACGACTAGCCCTTTAATGACGATACTACCAAAGTGTGTTGGGCGTTCTGACCGGCTTAGTTGCCGCAGTCAGAATGATCCCCTGTTACTGAGAGAGGTTGAGGTTGGTTATGATCGACTGATGGTTGGCGGTCATACTGGCCTCTGTTGAGTTGGTTGAGTGGAATTGATTCAATTATGTTAGTCATGATGGGAGTTCATGCAAGTGTGCGTTATGACGTAAGTCCATATGCATGTGTTAGTTTGCTAATGATAGTCAAGTACGTATTATTTGTCCTCAGAATGGTTGCTTGGTCTTTGATGTACAGAGCGCTTGGTGATTGTTATGATCAACTGCAAGACCAAGGGTAGGGAAAGGGTCCTGAGGCTGTGGCATATCGTGTAAGTCTGGATGAAGCATCATCTCAAGTGGAGAAGCACGGGAGAAAGATAAGGATCGTGAGAACACAAATGTCTGCATGTGATGTGCCAATTGGACTTCAGTCCTCGGAGCAGGTGTATAATCTTAGTAGTAAGTAATTGGGCATCATAGACTATGGTGTGGTCTAGTGTACCATAGGACTTTGCTGTTTCAAGTGGTGACAGTTCTCGGAGCAGGCGTACGATCTTGGCGATAAGTTATTGGATATCACATCTTCGTGTAGAGTCCGATGGGTGGCAATTGAGGAAATTGCCTAATATCGGTTGGAGTGGTGGTTTGCAAAAACACGGCAGTAGCCTAAGTGATTTAGGTCATATCTTGGGAGGATGAAGTGTCTTATCAGGCTATTGAATTCGTGTGGAAGTCGTGCTTTGAAAATATATAGGTGTGTGTGAGTGAAAACCCGTTTGTGTATAGGTTACCAGGTTTCCCCCTATGTAAGTGGTGTGATTCACTAAGAGTGTGCAAATTAGGATTTGGTGGTAGGTGAGGAGCCTCCACTTTTTAGCCGTTGTGTGTAAGACGAGTTTTCAAATCTCTAGAAAAGATATTAGGGTTTTCTTGTATTTTAGTCTTTTGTGTGTACTCTAGGGTTAGTGCTCTGTCCTATATGAGGGATTGGTTATAAAACATTCATCTCCAAGTGAAATAAACATCAAAAAATTGCCTAAGTGAGTTGTGCCATGGATCCTACCTTGTGCTCTTGATTTGCTTAACTTTCTTATTTGGATTTTTCTTTTCTTGATCTTTTCTGGTACCAAGGATATATAAGATATGGAGATATCTCTTGAAGATCACATCCCATTTATCTAGGCACTTTCTAGGAAAGTTCTTGATTTTACCCAAATGTCCTCAAGAGAGGTGATTTTGGGGTTTTGCTCTTATGGATGTTTAGGCATGAGTTCGTGCTGTGATCTAACTTACTATGATATATGAGAATTTATCCAAGGTCAACTAGATTATCAAGGACTCATGATCAAGAGTACATCGATATTTCCCTCTTTTGCCTGATTTTGGTGCAACCTTCTTTGGTTTGGATAAATGTCGAAACTTTGGCATCGATCTTCATGATACATGATTGGAATAGATTTCTAACATTCTAGAGAGGGCTTATATCAAGTTTCACTACATTTGGATTAGTGGTTTAGAAGTTAGTTCTTTTCTTGAATCGTGTGTTATTGTGTTGGTTTCAGCCTCAGCAAGCATCCATACTGTAGGGACCCGAGCGGCATGACCGGCAATGTTGGTCGGACTAGCCATTGCGGTCAGACCGGTGACCCAAGCGGTCTGACTGGCCCAGGCGGTAGTACTACATAGACAGTGAAGTCTCGATTGATTTGTGTTCTTTGGCTCTTGGTTTTAGTAAATTTATATTTCCGCTGTATATTGTTAATAATACTTGATAGAAGATTTTGAATCAGCTATTCACCCACTGCGTTTCAAACGGTGCCTTAACCTACAATGAGAGGTAGAGAAAATCCCTATTGGATTTCAATCCTGTGAAATTCTCTAAAAAGCCCTACGCTCTAAACACACCCTTATGTGTATTGGTGAATGAACACTGGTAGGGGCATGTGTAATGAAAGGGATTGGTCTATGAGTGGGTTGTATTGTGGCGAGAGGGGTACACATGCATGTGATCGAGATTGTGAAGCTTATGGAAGCACAACATTATTGCTTCCGCTTGCATTGCCGTTGGCGACACGCATTTTGAAATAAAACACATGGATGCAACACCATGACATGGTGATGATTTCAACAGCACGCCCAGAGATATACACAGTTGCCAGGCATGTATAGACACTTTATCTCTGCCTGTTTTTGTATCTTTCTGAAGGACACATCTTAAGAATTATGGCATGCATAAGAACTGTGCTTATGATATTGAAAGGACACTAACGTTTCTGTGATGAAGGGAGTCAGGTTTTGTCTCTTTGCGTACACATGTACCTAATTCCACTCATTTATTTCAGAAAATGTAATAATGGCTTTTATTTCTTAATGTATACACAAGATACCAGAGCGAATGTAACAAGGAAATCAGGAGCAAAAAGCAAGATTATGTCTAAAAACAAATGCAGAAGTGAACAAAGATATGTAGTACTACAAGAGCTGAAAGGGATAACGCAGAAGAATAAAAATCTTGTGCTTGCTTTTTCTTCTTTTTTTCCCTCTGTTATTTTTTTTATGCTTGTTGCTCCCTGTGCGCCAGCTGCTGCTTGTATCACTACACCATTTGCCCCCTTCTGCATACACCTTGCACGTTTCTCTCTCTCACTCTTCTGTCTACCTCCCCCTCCCCTTCATAAATTTTCCTTTGTTTACATGATCCATGATGAGTGTCTGTCTCCCCACCTCTCTCTCTGTTTCTGGCTGCATTTATTTTGCTCTCACTCTTGAGGGAAAGGCAACTCATGAAGAGTCTGACAAAGCATATTTCCAGGAGTATGATATGTCAGTGAGTGACATTGATAGGGTTCAAGAGCTGCATATATCATATGCGTGATGCCAAGAGTATACTTATGCCTATGCCAAAATCTCTGAGATGTGCAGCATGGGGGCATGCTTCTCAAAGCTACAGCTAGCAAACGGGCCCCGAGAGAGAGAGAGAGAGAGAGAGAGAGGAGAGAGAGAGAGAGAGATGCATATGCACAATTGCACATACATGCCCATGTCCAAAGATCATTGTGTTACAGTTCTGAGAAAGTCATTTGTTCGCTAACCATCAAAAGTGTAGTTTATACTATCACTTTTTTATTTAAGGATATAGTACTACAGCCAATCAATAACTGCAACACGCGAAAGGGTCTCTAGCCCAATGGTTAGAGGCCTGAGTAGCACCCCCAGGTCCTGGGTTCGACTCCCAGTGGGAGCGAATTTCAGGCTTGGGGGAAAAAAATCCCCTCGCCTGCTACCACACCAAAGCACAGGTCTAAGGCCCCGCCAAGGCGTTGATCCAAAGGATCCGCCGGTAGTCTCACAAGGTCGGGCGATGGTGCCGCTGTGTAAGGGTGGAGCAGGGGTTCGGGGGTTTTTTCGGTCTGCGTGAGAAGACCTTCTTCTTAAAGCAATGCCCAGGGGGATTCTTCCCCCCCCCCCCCCCCCGCAGGTCGAGTTTTTTTTAATAACTGCAACACACTAGTCAGTCATCATAAGTAAGCCAACAAACAGAGAACAATGTATGAATCATCGGTTTTGCTATTGCACGATCGACTAAAATTTCTTATATTTTACTCATCTAAAGTTGCACTTTTAGTCATCTAAAGTTATAATATACTAATTTCCCCTTGCAAAAGTTATACTCTCAATCAGTTAAAGTTATAGTATAAAAAAATAACTAAAAATAAAGGGAAAAAAATCACCTCTACAATAGTCACTTCTAAGAATCATTAATTGATCGAGTTCATCGCATCCTTGTCAGTCTATAGAAAGGGAATGATTTACTTGGGCCATGTTTGGTACAGCTTCACCAACAGCTTTATGAGCTGTTGTGAGCTGTTTTTTGCCAAACACCTTTTTTGCAAACAGCTTCATGGATGAAGCTCCTTAAATCATGCTCTCACAAGGGAATGGGGTGGGGTGAAGCTGAAAATAGTAGCTTTTCACAGCTCTCTCCCTCAGGCTCGCAGTTCTAGGAACCTACTGCCCTTGTAGTTGACAGAAATTACAGCACTTTGCCATTGGGTCCCCACGCCTGTTTCCTCTCCTCCCGTTCGCACTTCTCTACCGTTTGCACTGATTTTAATTTTTTTATTTTAATTTTTTTAATTCATACTCATTCAAATATATTATTTTTTAATTCATATGACCATATACAAACATACAACTCTAAATGTTAGAACAAGTCAGGTAGACAGGGGCATCTTGGACAATTGCCCTCTCTCAGCCATGCATGAAGCTGTTGGTGAAGCTGTTTTGCCAAACAGTTTTCCAAAACAGCTTTAGCTTCACCGGTGAAGCTGCTCTTGAAGTTGAAACAAAAAAAATAGCTTTACTAGTGAAGCTGAGCTGTGCCAAATGGGGCCTTGTTATTTTAATTTAGCTACTTGTTGACAGAAACCCACAGGCCTTGCTATGGTAGGCCTGTAAAAGCAGGATATCTGAATTCAGCTCACCAGCCAAACAATGATAGAAATGTAAATTTAGATCTTGCATATTTTAAACATGGCAACTGCCATGTACATGCATGCCCGGCAGTTCCTGTCAAATGCTGACTTAGGCGCATATATAGTCTAGCTATACTATCCTTTAAGATGCCTGATAGCATAACGACATTGTTATGATTAATGACGTACTCTGTAAGTCCCAACTATATTGGCGTGTAGACAGAAATAAATCTCACGAAGTTGAAACAAGTATATAGCCTTCCAACTCGTACGTACCTTGCAACTACATTAGTGATCTACATAATTCATATGTTCGTCTCAAATTTTCTGTCATCTTGTAGAGTTCACTAGCTAGGAGTCTAGGACACCCCATATATATATATGTACAAGTCAGAGCAGTAGTTTGAGAATATGTGCCAGTATTATTGGAGTTAGCAAACAAGTGATTAAAAATTAAGTAATTGGCACACACACAAACAACTTGGCACTTCCATGTTTATTTAGTACACTTTCACCCACATCAGCAAATAAAATCGAAAAGAAAACAAGGAGGTATACAAAATAAGAGATTAACATTCCTTCTCTATCTTTTAAGAATCCATAAGCGTTTCTTTCGACTATTTTTTATGCACTAATTAATCGTTTCAAAGAACAAAATTAAAGAGTTACAATGCAAACGAAACACTGGAATCAAGAGCTAGACCGAGTACCGTGAAATATGAATACCTTGAGCAAGATCACCACCTTGTCCTCCTCCGGAAGCCATTGATGCTAGCTTTCCGGGAGCCATGGTTGCCAGTTTGATATCATATGATGAAGACGACGAAAAGACTCGTAACCAACAAAGGAACAGCAAAGAAACCTAGAAAAACTAGACAAGAAAGATCAACGCGCACACAGACACGGCAACGGAGGCGGGCGGGGGGCCGTCAGGCCGTTGGCGCGGCGCCTCCGCTCCCCTCGTCGCTGCCGTCCGTGTGCTGCTGCTGCGCGTGCGACTGCCCCGAGGACTGCGGCGGCGGGGACGGCTCCATGCGGTACGTCAGGGAGACCGCCGTCTGCGCCGACGGCGGCGGTTGCTGCTGGAGGAAGAACGGCGCGCCCTCGTAGACCGCCGCCTCGGCCGACCCTGGCGGCACGACCGCAACAGTCGCGGCGCCGGCGGGGCCGCCCCCGGGCACGGCAGCGTGCGCGTAGGCCTGGCGCATCATCATGTCCTGCTCTCGCTCCACCTCGACTGCGGCGGCCATGTGCTGCGCCTCAACCATCTGCTGCTGGTGGCGCGGGTGCTGCATCGCCATCTGCGCCTGGTGCGCGTGCGGCGGCGCGACGCCGACGCCGAGCCCCATGCCTGCGGCGTACTGTGCAGCGGCGGCGGCGTTGTGGTACTGCGCAGCGGCGGGGTGGTGGAGCGGCGGGGCGACGATGGGCGAGAAGGCGGCGGGGCCGATGTAGCCGGCGAGCTCCTTGCGAGCGGCGGCGATCTCGTCGCGCACCTGCTTGATCTTGAGCTGGAGGATGGAGATGTATGAGACGCAGCCGTAGACGGGGTCGTGGAGGCGCGCGTCGGCCTCGTAGCAGAGCGAGTTGACGGCGTCCTCCCTCTGCGCCTGCGGCAGGTCGTTGAGCAGCTTGGAGACGTTGCTGGCACCGAACACCTTGTGCACGTTGGCGAACCTCGACGGCTGGTCCGGCGGGAAGTAGGGCGCGAACACGCACCCCTGGATGCACTTGCGCCGCTGCAGCTTGCACGCCGCGCACGGCGAGCTCGACGACGACATCCTCCGGCTACTCTCCTTTTCCCTTCGCAAGAGATCAGCAATCTCTCAAACAAGCCCTAGCTATATCTTCTCCTGCAGGCTGCAGCCCGTTTAAAAGACAAAACAAAACAACAAATTGTATCTGTTAACAAATATCCTAACGGAATGCAAATTTCAAGGAAAAGATATGAGCATATATAGACATAGGATCACTAGGGTTATATATGATGATGACATCATCGAATGCACACACACAAACATACGTACAAGAACATACCTGCTGTACGCGAGACGCCGGAGAGGATTCTGAGGATCGTATGGCGCCCGCCGGAGGGGATCAGATCCGGACGGCGTCGCGACCGCGGGCGCACGGATCTGGCCGGCGCATGGCGACGGCGACGGCGCCGCTCTCCGGTATCTACGGCAAGATCAATCGGCAATGCTGCATCGGAAAGAGGAGGAGGTGTAATTCGTATTTGCGCGAGCATAATAGAACCGATTGAGCCAAGAAGGCAAGAACACAGGCTAATCTGTCTGTGTTCTTGGTACTCGTGCGGTTAGTGTGAGAGAAAAAAATCAAAAGAAAGATTTTTGTTTTGGTCTCGGGGTTCTTGTTCAAAAGAAAGATTTTTGTTTTGGTCTCGGGGTTCTTGTTTTCAGGGAGGGAGGAAGAAGCCACAGGGAATTTAGAAATGGCATGCACCTCGTCCGGTGTGTTGGATCTCGGCGATGGATTTGCGCCGGTTTGGGGGAGGAGGAGAGGAGAGAGAGGGTTGGTGGTGCTCAGAGCTACTCGGATCCCAATGAGAGGAAGGGAGGGAGGAGAGAGAAAAGAGAGCAAGCAAGGAATTGTTTAGAGAGAGATCTCCCCTCGGCTTGCCTTCCAGAAAGAAATTTTACTATTGAGGTAATTAGAGCATCTCCAAGAGATACTCTATATGGCTCTTAATATTTAAATTTTAGAGTTGAAGGGTAAGAAGTAGCTCCAACAGATTCCCAAATAGACTCCCAAAAATAGAACACACCCAAAAAATGGGCTCTCGCTCTCTACTTATAGAGGATGATCTAGGCTCTCAATACAGTTTTTCTGGTTTAGGGTATCTGTTGGAGGGAATGATTATTTTGGGACCTTATATCGTGGTTAGGATCTGTAAAAAGAGATTTAGGGTGTGAATTTATTGGACATCTCTTGGAGATGCTCTTAACGACGGATCCATATATCTGTGATCTACGGCGTGCCACAGCAAGTTTGGGTCAAACTCGGTGGGGGTCGCTTCTCGACATTCCAAGTTCCATCCTATTCTAGGTCACCTAGAAGGTGACAACTCGTTTTGATTTCAGTTTCTAACTTCTGATTTATTTTTTACTATTTATAAATTTTATTTTATTTTTCTAAACTTTTGGTTTTTTAGCTTTTTTGCTGGTTCTTTTTTCTCGTATTCGTTTGCGTTGGCCATGATGAGCTAACATATTTTTTTCATTTTAAATTTTTTAAATTTAATTACGTCAAATAAGTCACCTTCAGCTACAATGAAATTTCAACCATAAGCCACAGCTTTTCAGCCCAACCGAACGAGGCCAATCCTTCTTTACAAACTTTGTTCCTTTTTTGAAAGTGTTAAATAGCACTTAAGTATTTTTTGGACTTGAAGTACTCAGATTTTTTTCTTCTATGTATACATCTCATTTAAAAAAATATGAGTGGTTTGAATCATAGAAAACACTTGAATCTCCTTCTCTCATGTATGCACCTCTGCAAAAAAAAAATATGAATGCTCTAAACCACAAAAAACAATCGAATCTCTCTTCTCCTATGTATACACCCCTTCAAAAAATCTAAGTACTCTAAATCACAATAGACAGTCAAATGCCTCTAGACACCACTTTTTTTCTTTTACCTTGAGAACGAAGACACATGCCCAACTTTATTATGAAAGTTAGATAACAGTTCAGCTGCTGGGGTACCAGCTTACAATATCAAGGTCTAGAAACCGGAATCAGTTCTACTCACTAGAACCGACTCACTCTCACTACTAACTTTGGTAACAAAAGAAGTGTTCCAACACTGAAATCAACTCTGCTAACCAAACAGACTTTCATCGCAACCTGACAGAGAACAAACAGATCTTCGACTAGCAACAAACTAACGAAAGAGCTAACTAGAATGAGTAGCCTTTGAAGCTTCAGTAGCTTGGCGCAGCGTTGGTTGAAGTTGACCCACCACCTCCTCCAGCGAGAGCCGATCGATTTTTCGTGCATGCATAATTGTTTTTCCTTTTTTTGTTAATAACCCAACATCCATGCATGTATATTTTTGCTTTACCAGCTTGCATGATAAATATTTTTCAGAGACTTTTGGTTTTCTTTTCTAATAACTTACCCAGAAATATAATCTATTTGATGCGCGTTAGCGCATTTAGCGATCCACGCGCTAACCATGGTATCCCAGATAGATAGACAACACGCGCGGAGTGACAGTGTGTGTGTGTGTGTATATATATCGTGTAGAGATGATCAGATGCTACGTACCTAACACTTGGATTATTGAAATCTTCTTTTTTTTTATTGAAGGAAGATTCCTCGTATAACTAATATATAATGCTAACATTGCAACTTTGTCAAAAGTATGGAGATCTCTCTCCGCTAGTACTGCCTATTAATACCCAAAAATTCAGGATTTTGGTTGATATATTATTGCATCTTCTGTAATCCGTCTCCTGTTTATTTATGTTAATACACAATAACCACAGGTCCATATAGGTCAATCCAGTGGTAGCACAAAACCAGCAAGACACAAGACACCTGATGTTATGGTGCGTGCGTTGTAAATATATAAATGGTTTCTATAGAAACCAGGGTTTCCCCTTTAATCTGCGCGTACATTTGACTGAACTCAAAGTTTAATCATTGGATAGACTTTGGACAGTGAAGATCAAATGGAATATGTATTATCCGTATAATTAAAGGGCTTGCTTGAAATACTATATATCCATTTCTCCATTCTGTACCCGTTTCATAAACTTTTGCATGATCGATCGAATAAAAATTATCAACTTTTTTTGCACCTCTACGCAGCACATTGAATAGTAGGGTACAATCAGAGGGAACATGGAGGGACTAATCGTCAGGATATCGAAGAAAGAGTACTCAAGATTCCTTGTATATTTATATATGGCAATCCGACTATATTTTATCTTGTTTTTCTAAGTGAAGTCATAACATACTTCTCACATCACTTGACTATTAACTATGGAGGGACGGACTCCACACACATCAACAAGAAGGAAGAGATGAGAGCGGGACAAGAAAAAGAGTGAAGCAAAGCCACTCATAGCATCTATCTCTAGTGTTGCAATAGCCTATTGATCACCTAGCCAAGCCAACACAGAAAGAGAAGCTTGAATAGGATCAGCTGAATCCACTAGCAATGTCAAGACAGTTCAACTCAGCAACCATCGAATGTTGGAGCACCTACCATTCATGTTCGGAAAGCCAACCGCAAGAACAAGACCAAATGATTTTGGAGGAATTTTGTAGAGTAAACTCTAAATTGTTCCTATAAGGGGCTTTTGCGCTGTGAGGATGACTACTAACAAAATTTAGGAAACTTTTCTTTCCTATAATGTTTGAAGAAATTAAAACATGAAGTCCCAACGAATCTCATGTAAAAAGTTTCTTTTGACTTGTCCAAGGTAGGTTATCCCTTTCTATCTTTTCTCTGTTCGAGAATTGTTTCCTTTGAATTCATACATATTTCTTGTAAAGCATATAAGCACCTCCTTTAGACTATATACCATTTTAATTATGTTAAGTGTGAGACTATGTTGAGGCCACTCATGTGTGTGATGAGTATTTGACTTTGATGTGCAAGTTCTATCGAAGTTTAAGTTTGATTTTGAAGCTTTTCAGTTTTCAGTGTTAGTGTCAAGAGTTAAGTACGTAGTCTAACCGGCCTGGTAACAGTGGTCTGACCAGCTTGGCATTAGTGATTTGACCAGCGTTATGGAGTGGTCAGACTGGCTGAATGGTTTTTTCGAGAATGAACGTCAAACACTTATGTAGCTGTGTTTGAGGATGTCATTGTACTTGGTGTTGCTCAATTAGGAGTTTTTGAGCTAAAACTAGATAGAGATTAACTAAAATTTTAAAGAGATTGTTTTCTAGTGCTCTTAGATGGTCTGACTGGACTATGGCCGGTGGTCAGACCAGGGCAGTCTGACCGACGCTAGCCCAGCGGTCTGACCAGTCTCTTGGTACCGAGGTTTGACCAGGGTTGACTAGGGTGGTTTGACTGATTGTTGGTTAGCGGTCATACCGGCCTTTGTTGAGTTGAGTGAGTGTCAGACCCGGATTTAGCCAATCTAGAATCCTCTGTGAAACCACTGCACTATTCCCTGAATCAGTAGGTAGTGCTCACAGATATATCACCGAATCATTTCATGCATAATGTGAACTATATCATACATTAATATTACAAATCAGAGTTTAAATAGACCATATCGGGTCAAATTTATAATAAAGGCCGATCAAAACAAATAGATATATTACATAAAAGCGGAAGTAGAAGCAATAGCAAAAGGGGAGAACACATCTTACCACGGCAAGTGACTGACTGGGGGTAAGAACTAGACTACTAGAGACTATCCTAATCTCCTCCATCTGCATCTCCATCAGCTCCTGGGGTATCGTAGTATGCGTATTGACTTTGATTTGCAGGTTATGATGTATTCAGTGAGCGAGAGTGAGCACAAACAACTGTGCTTTGCAAGTCAACACATAGGATGCAATATTATAAATGCAAGGTTCAACAAAGGTAGGCTCGGTTTCTTTTGTTTGCTAAAAGCATTATTTGAAACTACAATAAATGGAAAATTCTATGACATAGTATTTTAACCAAACCATGTTTTTATTAAAGGAAGTAAAAGTGTGCAATATTAATAGCAGTGCAGGTTTCATCTGCCATATGCTAGTTTTTGTTACTGGGGTTACATCCACCCATTATCATCACTGGGTTACATCCACCAAGAGCAAACTAAATTCAGGGTTACGTCCATCTGACGAGTTTTCATCCTACCCACAAAGTTTTGAAAATAGATACTAGCTCGAGTAAGTTTCCATGCCTACCCATGACTGTGGGCACGGCTATTCAAATAGTTTATACTCTGCAAAGGTTTTACATTTTACCCACAAGAGATAATCAACTTATTATGTTTCACACATTTCCTTAGACATGTGAATCAAGAAGATCATCACAATGCTTTTACAATACATCGCCTAGTATAGGTTATACCCGTTAAAGTTTCATTTTAGTGAGGTTACATCCACTACACCAAGACCCTATCTTGCGCCACACGACGGCTTAAATCCAGCGACACGACTTGTGTTTGCGGTGGCTTAAAACAAGTGACACGACTCGTGGATCACTCCAATGGTTTAACCCGAACTAGTGGATGCAAATTAATTGGCCAGGTCGTGCCCATTATAGACTTGTGGTTGTACTGTTTTATATTGGGAGGTCATCACAAGCTTCAATCCTTAGATTTATCTGGGCAGTACTAACACAAACCATAATTTCTTGTGCTACATCCGCACCAACTCTCTTACCATTCGCCTAGATACGTAAAGCAAGTTTGGGGTTTTAAGAAACATAAAAATAAGTTATCTTAACATACCAGCCAATTCCCTCCAATGGCTGTGCAAAACTAGTTTCATAATTGAAAGTGATGATAGGGCAATTTAATGCTGTGGAATTTGAGCAAGACTAAGCATAACATTTAAATACAACTTATAACTATGGTTACCATTATATTTCTAGGGTGACAAGGACTTATGTGTTTAAGTGTCCAACGGGTGGGCACTACTACAGAAAAGGACATCACAGACGGTTCGAAAACGTCATCACAGACGGTTGTCTGAACCGTCTGAATTTATGGGTCAGTGATAATCGAAGGTTATCACAGACGGTTCGACAACCGTCTGTGATATATCAATATCACAGACGGTTTTTAACTGAAAACTGTCCGTGATAGCTGATTATCACAGACGGGTTTTAACTAAAAACCGTCTGTGATATTGATATATCACAGACGGTTTTTATTTATAAACCGTCTGTGATATGTCACCTATCACAGACGGTTTGTAACTAAAAACTGTCTGTGATGTTCTTTTCTACCCCTAAATCTATTTCTGTTTATTGACTAGCCTCAGGAAATGCTAGCCATGCCCTCTGAAACAAGCAGATAAACAAGTATATGTATACATACAATTCACATCTCAATTCATTTGACAAACATAAAACATCCAATTCACATTTCATTCACAGACATAAGGCATCCATTTCGCAAATGAATTAATTGAAATGAAATAAAATATCCATTAACAAATTCACAATTACAGAGTGATAAGAGCAATAAAAAATCATTCTGCACAGTGGAACTCTCCATCTAATCTTATGACTTTAGTCCACAAAAACCAAACTAACTCTCCTCGAATTTTTGCAAAGTCCGGCTGTGTCAATGCAGATGTAGAGATGGACACAGCCTGTCGATAGGAATATCAACGCGCGTACATATAAAACCTGACATGTATGAAATAAATGTGGGAAGATTGACAAACCTTAGAATTGGTGATCTTGGTGGAATCGAGGAGTAGTCTCATATGGTGGCACACGTAGTATCTACATGTATTGCCCGGCTGCTGCTGGTGGCACTGCAAAAAATAGAATGTGTTAAATCAAGAGGCATTACTACTAAGTGTTGTATATGATTAATTAATGTGTAGCTAGCAAATACCCGAAAATTGCGAGCATGTTTCAAGGGCTTGGCCCCTGTCGTCGAGCCACGTGTTTGTTCAACGTATGTGACGAACGACCTTCGTTATTCGAAAAAGTTAGATTAGTCATTCGAAAGGAAAGAAAGAGTACAGTGTACAATGTACTTACCTATCGAGTATTTGGGCGATAGCTGTGTACTTGGATTTGTTCTTACTTAGAGAATCAAGGTATATAGCCTTGTTCCATTTTGGTATAATTACAATTAAAATCCAATGGAAGTGCTCATTGTATGGCATAAGAACAAATTACTTATCGTGGTGAGCCAGCAGTGCTTTTGTAATATAGTTCTCGACGAAGGATGCATCCTCGTTGATGGTATCAATGGCGACTAAGCGTGGGTCCAGAAAACCAATTGGTGATTTCGATGATCTAGCTTCGGTCGGCATGAATCTATATATATACACAGAAAAGCAACAAATTGTGACACATATCGGTATTACGTGAACAGAGATTGTGATTGTATAGACTTACAGCGTCCAGCATCGAACGAGTGAGGCGTTGAGAGCGTTGAGCGTGAAAAGACCAAATATATCATCAAAGGTCACCGTGAAGACACATTCGTGAGCTTCATGTGTTAGAAATATGCCCTAGAGGCAATCATAGAGATGATGATATTTCGTTGTATCCATGATTTAATAAATGTTCCTTGAATATTGCCTTTGTGTTGATTAACAAGTATGTGACTTGTTTGTGAAACTCTTTACTTATATGGTTATTCTAAAGTTGTCCCTGGTCGGAGTTCATGTGAGGACACACGTGAATGATGGATTAGCACATGTATCGGTTGATGACCATGTTTCACAGGTCATAGACATGGAGATGTCAAACCAATAATGTGGACACATGTTTAGAACATGGGGTTGGACCGACCCAACATGAGACATAACAATTATACTTATGATTCTCTCTCTACACAATGTGTACGCCTTGTCCTTAGACCTGAGATTGTCGCATGTACTTGAGATGTGAATCGACCTACTTAGGGGCTATCAAACGCTACTCCGTAAATGGGTAGTTATAAAGGTAGTTTTCGGGTTTGTCATGAAGCATGCTGCGAGGCATGGTCAGTCAAGATGGGATTTGCCCCTCTCTATCTGAGAGAGATATCTCTGGGCCCCTCGAGTGATCGGATCCAGAAATGCATGGCCATGCTACTTAAGGTTAAGAGTTAACCTAGTAAGGGATTCCGGATCACAGGATCGAGAAAGAGTGGTCAGCTTGGAGCTCGACCAAATATCGTGAGGCAAAGGGATTGGCATGTACATAAAGTTGTGATGGTTCGTCCGATATGATCTTTGTGTATGTTTAGGAGTTGGCACGTCTTGCTAGAGGCCACTGCCAACTATTGACCAAGTATGTGTACTCGCGTCATGTCTAAACATACGTGAACCTATAGGGTCACACACTTAAGGGCTGAAGCCTAATTCGGATTGGATCCGGGTTAGACTGGGTATTGAGTCCTAATGGGCCTCCATTCGTAGAAGCCCATTGTGAGGACGTCTATAAAAGGAGGGCAAGGGCACACAAGAGAGGAGAGTTTTTTCATGACATCCTCAAACCCTGGCCGCCACCCCTCCCACGCCCTGGGCGCTCGCGCGGATCTAGTAATCCGGCGTGCGTCGCTTCCTCCCGTACGTGTGGATACCTTTTGGCGGCGCTGCATCTGTAGCGTTTGGACGAACCGCAATAGAGGAGTTGTACGTGGGACGCCGCGACGTGGACGAGGAAGTAGTACGACTACTCTGCCCCGACGTGCTGCATCATTCCGCACCTGCGCGTCTAGTGGTAATTCCGTGATCTATAACTGCAGTGATCTTGGTTTACGGGTAGAATTTTTTTAATTTGTGCTAGCGTAGCCTACCCGTAGTCCTACATCATGCACGAAATGTTCCGGCTTGAATTTGACAGTGATACCTGAGTGCCGTTCTGCCTCTGGCCTATTGGACTATTCCATATACCAAGCGTGGAATCTTTGGCAACCAAGTCCTAGGGTTAAGACGTGCTTTTCCGGGAATATCATCGGCTCACCTAGCACGAATTTGCGGGCCAATGGTAGGTACGGGATATCGTCATCATCCTTCATCTTTGATTTTCCCTGGCCACTGCCTTGACTGTAGGTCGACTTTATGGTAGTCGACTGTAATGGTACATATGGTGCAAGTTGCTTTGGCGAGAATAGCACTCGTGGAGATAGCACCGGTTCAGGTAGCTCTGCTTCGCACTTATCTTGTAGTGGAGATGGCACCAGTGCATGTTGCTCTGGTTTGCACTGCCCTTCTGGTCCTGCCACCGGTGAAGAAGCCTCCAGGGAGATGTCGCTTTTGGGCCACTGGATGAATGTTCCAATGGCCTGCCCTAGAGTCACGATCTCGTCATTGGGGGGCTTCGGTAGCGGGACGACCTCAAAATTGACATGCACACCGTCCACATTAACTTTTGCGAAGCCTGGCGCTAAAGCTTGACCGTGCAGCATGGCCCCGATACCAGACGGATTTGCCTGGCCCCAAGCAGCGTGCAAGGGAACGGAGGCATATCTCACTTGGAGCCTACACTTCGTAGGCTCCTACATAACGATACAGAATTAGCTTGTCGAATAGGCCTATCAATGGAGCAAGCATTCGAGAGATAATAATTATTATCAGGATATCGTCCACAGAAAATATGGCATCGGTTTGCGTCGGATTGGACGCGCAACTACTCGGACGGTTGTGCGGGCTAGCTAGCACAGGAGCGGTGGCGGCGGCCTGCTGACTTTCTGTATGTTTCCGCACCTCATCTCTAACTACATGAGCCAGCTCACCCATTAGCTCCTCTCTAAGAGATACCTTGATCTCTTCTCGTAGCCGTGCGTCACGCTCGGCTTTGTTTCTCTTCCTGCGCCGATACATGTCGGAGTTATCTTGGAAACCATGTTTCCAAGGAACGTAAAGGCCAAGGCCTCTCGTACGGCCCGGGTGCTCCTTGTTTTCTAGGGCCGCGGAGAGCATATCATTCTCCCTTGTTCTCTGGAATGATCCCAGGGTAGTTTCAAAACTCAGCTCTTCCTGCAAGAGCACGACATGTCATTTCACTTCGTACGAAGTTGTGGAGTAGTTACAAGCTACGTAGTTCGATCGATATCTTACCAGGCGCTGGGACACTTGCTAGTCTGTAGGGTTTCGAAAGGAGACGTCCCCCAATGTCATTGTGGATGACCTTGCTCTAATCCAATTTCGAGCGCGCTCATCTGGGATATTGGCAAATGGTGGGGCGATGTCCTGCAGGGCTGCCTGATCGTCCTCGCTCCTCCACTGCAGGATTTTACCCGCATACCCAGCTGTGCCAAGTCTGTGGGGGTGTGTGTTTTGCCTGGAGGGCCTTGTGCGCCGCACTTCTACTTTTGAAATCTTCGGTCGTCTTCGAAGCCTTGAACTCTTCCCATTGTGGTTCCAGGAATGGGTATTTATGAAAGGGCGTTTTGTCCTTCTCCACGTAGTCCTTGACAAGCTTGCTCTTGAAGTTCTTCCATGCTTTGCACGCCCCTAGCAAGGCTTGTCGTTGCACGGCGTCTTGGTGTTCTTCTGGGATCTCGAACGATGCCAAAATTTTGGTCCACAGCTCACGTTTCCGAGTCGCAGGCACGTCCTTCCATGAATTGAATGTGATCTCAATTCATTCTCGTGCAACTATTCCGATCATGCTTTTCCATGCGCTTACTGCTTTGCGAGGAAGGAGAGGGACCTCAGATACATCGACCTGTGTGATGGTAAATCGGCCCTCAGGCTTCTTCGATAGCCCTCTTCCTTGGCGTCTTGATGTTGGAGCGGACGCCTCCGGCGATGGTGTTGAAGAATGCGCGGATGACATGTTGCTCAATTTGTGGGTCTATTAGGATAAGATAAGAAAGTGCCATACCATAAGATAAGAAAGTGCAATATCTATCTATTTCGCTCAATATAGGCGATTACAATACATATATATGTGTATATACATACATACATATACATATATATACCTACATATATACATATATAATGGTAGCAATATGAAGCAACAAACAACAAGCATCAATAATAGAATCAATAACATTCTAAACTTGAATATGTATGACAATGTAAAAGGCATGTATCAATTAAGACTAGCAACAAGCTCAAGTTTAATTGATTAATTTGTGCTCTCAAATTGTAGGGTTGCACAAGATTAATCTTGGCCGTCCCGCTACTAAATCATATACTCTTCCTTGATTGGTTATGCCAAATAATAAACTCGGTCTTTTGAGCTCTAGATACAAACTCTACAATCTCAAGATTAAAGTATATTCAGCATGCATGTATTCAGATTGCAGTATTCAAAAAAGCAAGACCAACCAAATTAACTTTGCTCAATAATTTATGTTTCAACTTAACAAAATTCCCAACAGATCAACATATGAATATGCTAATATGTGAAACAGCATGAACCAATTGAGGGCCTGTTCTTTTCGGCTGCGGCTTATGGCTTTTGGCTGAAATTTTTGAATTTTGGTTGTTTACGGTACAAATTACGGAGAGACAGATACTCACTTGCGATTTTGGCTGGTACAGATGTTGGGCTTTTAACGTGTAGATCGTTTAACTTGTAGACCCCGTCTTGAGAAAATACTCCGTTTAAAAGTTAGGTACTGTAGCAAAAACCAAAAGCCGCCGGCTTGTGAGGTAAAGAACAGGCCCTGAATGACAGCTATATCCCATAAGCAATCTATGCTTCCAGAGTCACAAGACAACAAGACTCACTCACAAGCATATATATCAAAGTCTAGAGACTGCCTTCCAGAGTCACAAGACAACAATGACAGCTATTAGAGCTCAATGACCGATTGAACCAATCTCAGTATATGATATTTGTTATCATCGAGCAACGAAATATCCCATAAGAAATCTATGTTTCCCAGTGCCAGGTAATGTAATGAAGATTAACAAACTTGCACAGCCCACACAGATTGCATACAAAAATCACAGACTCGGCGACGACGGGCTCGGGGAGGCGGCCGGCGAGGGCTCGGGGAGGCGGCGGCGACGACGGGCTCGGGGAGGCGGCCGGCGAGGGCTCGGGGTGGCGGCCGGCGAGGGCTCGAGGGAGGCGGCGGCGAGGGCTCGAGGGAGGCGGCGGCGACGGCTCGAGGGAAGCGGCCGGGGAGGGCTCGAGGGAGGCAGCGGCGAGGGCTCGGGGAGGCAGATCAGGATTTAGATATAGAATAACTGCAGAATATACGGAAAACCCTAGCCAGAGGGTATATATAGGGGATTATTACAGACGGTTCTACACTTAGAACCATCTGTGATATTAATATCACAGACGGTTCTATGTTTAGAACCGTCTGTGATAAGCCTACTATCACAGATGGTTCTATGTTTAGAACCGTCTGAGATAGTACGCTTATCACAGACGGTTCTAAACTTAGAACCGTCTGTGATATTGATATCACAGACGGTTCTACACTTAGAACCGTCTGTGATAAGCCTTTGCCCGACTGTAGTCATTCATGATCAACCGCCAACCAGCTGCATTCATGATCAACCACCTACCAGCTGCATTCATTTACACATTTTCTCAATCTCAAAATTGACTACATCACACATTCTCATTTACACATTTTCTCAATCTGCATTCATATATACAACACCAACCACCAACACAGTGTATTTCTTTACACATTTTCTCAATCTCAAAATTGACTACATCACACATTTTCACATATACATAAATGCAAATTCACAAATACATCACACTGCAGCATTGTTCTATACATAAATGCCAATTCACATATACATCATACACATGCATTGTTGTATACATAAATGACAATTCACATATACATCATCACACAAATGCATTGTTATATACATATATGCAAATGCCCACATATATGTCGCACATTCTCATTGTACTTGCTTATTTCCTTTAAAAATTAGCCGTTCATCATGATCAATGCGTACGTAACAAGTTTCGTCACGTTGTTCGTCATCGACCCTTATACCATTTCCAAAAGGAGGTAACTCGTCAAATTGATTGTATTCTTCCTCGTCCACTATATTCTCTACTCCGACAATTCTCCTTTTTCCATGAAGAACTACATGGCGTTTCTTATTTGCCGGGTCGGTTACATAGAAAACTTGAACAACTTGATTGGCGAGTACGAATGGTTCGTCTTTGTACCCGACACGTTGGAGGTCCACGGTAGTGACACTGTACTTGTCAACCTTCACCTGTGGGAGATGCACCCAACGGCAGCGAAATAAGGGGATCTTGAAAACCACATAGTCGAGCTCCCAAATCTCTTCTATGAAGCCATAGTACGAGTTTCTCGACCCATCAGTATTGAACGCATCTACACGGACACCGCTGTTCTGGTTAGTGCTCTTGACATCCTGAGACTGCGTATAGAATGTGTACCCATTTATGTCATATCCTTGCCATGTCACAACTGTAAATGTCGGCCCTTTTGCCAACCATGTCAGCGTCTCACTTGGCGAGCTCCTAGCGATTTGCTCCTTCAACCATTGGTTGAACCGACTGTTGTGTTGCCTCATGATCCAAACATTCGGCCGCTCCGGATTCTGTTGCCGAAGCACATCCTTGTGCTGGTCGACATAAGGTGCCACATCAGTTATGTGTTGCAACACCGTGAAATGGGCTTGAGTATATGTCAGACCCAGATTTTTCAATCCGAATCTTACTGTGTTTCACTGCACTAATCCCTAGATCAGTAGTTAGTGCACACAGGTACATTGCTGAATCATTTCATACATCGCATAATCAACCATTATATTACATAAACTGAAATACACCACGTCGGGTGATAGAGTTTACAAAAGGGGCCGATTAGGCCAGTTGTATTTATTACAATCACGCACAGCGGAATCATAGCAAAAGCAAACCCAAATCCACAGGCAAGCGACTGGAAGGTACTGTGTGCATTATATGTCACCAGCTAACTAGTAACATACGTGCACACAACGCCGGATGTCCACTTGTCCATGTCTAATCAACGAAGCCTACGCCTTAGTTTCCTTCGTCGTTCTTCTCCTCCGTAGCGGGAGCTTCCTCGTAGGCGTAGTGGTCTTGCGTTCCTGCTTCTGGATTTTTTCCGCAAAGCGAGCGTGAGCACTCCAACCCCGTGCTCAGCGAATCAACACACAGAATGCAGTATATAACATGTATGGCTATTCAAAGGATGGCTTTGGTTTATTTTATTTTTGCGAAGAGTGCTTTTGAATACAATTATACAAAAATTCCTAAGACCTAGCATTTGAACAAAAGCATAATGTTCAAGAACATGCAATAATATTAGTGATCCAGATTCCATCCACCGTTCCATGGCATCTGCACCATATAGCAATTTCTTTTCAGCGTTATAGCCGATTAACTTAACACTGGGACGACACCCAGGAACCACTAGAACGACATCCAGGACACGCTGGGACGACACCCAGGACAATTCCAAACTAGGGCCTTACACTGCCCTCTACTTTTCCATTCCCATCCACAAAGTATTTTGAAATAGAACTATATCTGGTTAAGTTCCCATGTCTGCCCTTGACCGTGGGCACGGCTATTCGAATAGTTTTGACTCTGCAGAGTTTGTACACTTTCACCACAAGAGACGATCAACCCGTTGCCCCACACGATTCCTTAGTCATGTGGTTGAGCAGACCATCACAGTAACTTTTCAAGATACCTCGCCCCTTCCATCATTTCACCCTATGGGTCGCTCCCACTTGCGGTGGGTCCCATACGTTGTGCGGGATGTCCTCCTTCTGAACGTCTAGCAGCTGGCTCTCCACCCCTGCTAGCCCGCCACAGCAGAACTTCACCCTACCCGGGTGTCCCATTCAAGCCGTCTCACCGACTGCCACTTGCACATCCTCACACCACCTCCTGGAAGGATGACTTTCAGGGTCCGGTAAATCTACTAAGCCAAGTTGTAATTTACAGACTTGTGGTTGTACTGTCTTACACGGGTTGACATGACAAGATTCAGTCCTTAGTGGTATCTGGGCGGTTCTACCACAAACCACACTCTCGTGCACACCTGCACCACACCCCCGAATCATCCGCCCAGATATTTAAGCATGTTGGGGGTTTTTGGAGACATAAAATAATCATATCAACATTTATCAGTCATTACCACCATGACTGACCCAACCCAATTTTTCTCATGATTAAAGTGATGTTTTGGGACAATTTCTTGCCCCGAGTTCCTAATCAATGCTAAGCATGGCATACAGTTACGGACTTAATTTTGAAATGTTATTATTATATTTTTGCTAGGGCGACAAGGTTCACACATTCAAATACTCAAAGGAGGGGGTAATACTATTCAAGGTAAACAATGGTATATAGCTATAGTATCAAATTTAGCATGCATTTGCATAAAAATAACAGCGATGCAATTTGTTAATTTAAAACAAAGTAATTTGCAGAAATGTAGGTTCAACATGATCAAAGTATTGACTCGCCTGGGTTACAGTGGTCGGGTGCTGGATTATCCGGATCTCCTAGTGCTGCTGCCTCGAATTCTTCCTCCTGAGCTTCGTATGCTATTTAATCGTGCGAAATACCCAAATAAAAGAAAAGCAATCAATCACTCAAAAGATCACCAGAAATTCAAATGAACTCTAAAAATTATGATTTCAGTTCCATTGGACAGATCTTGATTTTAGATGAATTTAGAATTTTGTCCCATTTGATTTGGAGTTAAAATGAAGAAGTTATGATTATTCAAAGTTCTCAGTTCAGTTAATTCCAAATATTATCAAATTTCTGACAGTGGGTCCCACATGTCCTATTTTAATTTTTATCTTTTTCTTTTTCTTATTTCTTCTGTCTCTATGGCCAGTGGGGTCCAGGTACTGTTCGTGGGGTCCATCTGTCAGCAGGGCTCTGTGCGGATGTGTCACTGACCGATGGGGCCCAGCGGTCAGCCGTCTGCTCTGGCCACACTGGCTGACGGGTGGGGCCCACCTGTCAGCAGGGAAAATAAAAGAAATTGCTCAACCGCGCGCGCGGAGCCGGGCTCGAACACGCGACGCGGGAGCAGGGGGAAGGAGAGGATAGCGCTGAAAGCCACTCGGACGACCGAGCGTTGCTTACCATATAAGGGTAATAAATCCCATTGACGTCGCTCTGGGACGGAGCCGGGCAGAGGAGGTCGAAGACGGCGGTGGCCGGCGGCGAGGGATGTCGGAAGGGTTCGGGGCTGCGTGATATACAGTCCTCGTGCGATGGCGATGACGTTGGTGTAGACGTCCGGGGTGGAGGAGCACGGTGGCGGGCCGGCGGCGTGCGACGGCGGCGGTCCAGGGAGGTGGTCGACGCCGGCGATGCTCGGGCCAATGGAGACCCGAGGGAGGAGGGGGTCGACTTCGTCTTGCCCCCGCGAAGCTCTGGGAGCTGGGATGTGCCCGGAGGCGGCCGGAATCGGCGGGGAGGGCGGCGCCCGAGCTCGGGAAGAAGAAGGGGGCCGGCGGCAATTTGGGGCGCTACGGCTAAATTGCGGGCAGAGGAGGGGAGGAGAGGGTAGTGCGGCGCAGTTGAGATCCCCAGGCGGGCTTTTATAGCCGGGGGGAGGGGGACGCGCGGCGGGGCAGCGGCGGTCTCCGCCCTGTTCCGCTGGCGGGGGGGATGAATGAGATCCTCTCCGGGATTGCGCGGGAGAGAGAGAGAGACGATGGGTTCTTTGAACCTACCCGCGGGTGAGAGAGAGAGGGAGATTAGCTGCGGCTGGCGCGAGAGGGAGCTGCGCGAGGCGAAGCGGGCGCGTGGAGGAAGAAGAAGCCGGGGGAGGAAGAAGGAGAGAGCGCGAGCGCGGCAGTCCACCGGTCAGAGGGAGAGGAGTTCTGGCGCGTGGGGCCGTGCGGCAGCGAGGCGCGGGGCGCGGTCCACCGGGCAGCGAGAGCGAGCGAAGGAGCGCCGGGCCCGCGTGGCAGAAGCGGGGCGAGCGCGCGCTGCGCCCGCGGGGCTGGGCCGCGCGATGGAGGGCGCGGGCAACGCGTCACGCATCGGGGTCGCCCAGGTGGCGGCCCGAGAGGAGGGGAAGGCGGGATGGGAGCGGCAACGTGGGCGGCATCTGGCCGTCCACGCGGCGCCCGGTGGGTGGTTTGAATTTCCGATTTTTTTTCAGATTTTAATTTCTTGCTTTTAGGATTTGCTAGAAAATCCAAATAAGGTCAGAAAAATATGAAAGTACATCCAAAAATTCAGGAAAATTTCACAGAAGTCCCTGATGACATTCTGGACTTAGAAAAAAAAATGTTTTCAACTATTGTTGGTATTTACTTTATTTACTTCCCTTGCTACTCACGTCATTATTACGAATAAGATTTTATATTTTAGGCTTATTTCTATCCCCTTTATTTTCTGGATCATCATTTCAGATTCTTAATGTAGATTTTAACTTCCTATTAGTTAAACATGTTTATTTCTCCTTTAACTTTTGGAACCTCCATCAATTTTTCTCAGAAAAATTCCATAAACTCCAAATCCAAACAGAAAACAAATAAAATAATCTAAAAACTCCACAATTTAATATTCATACTTTTCAGGATGTTACAAACCTACCCCCCTTAAAAAGAATCTCGACCCCGAGATTCAGCCTAATTAGTGAATAGGTCGGGGTAATCTTGACGCTGTTGATCTTTTTGTTCCCAGGTAGCTTCCTTCTTGGAATGGTGACTTTATTGTACTTGACATAAGTGGGTAGTCTGGCTCCTAGCATCCTTTTCTATCGTTTATAAAATCTGGATAGGCCACTTCTTGTAGGTATCAGGTCACTCTTGAGCTCGGCTGCTTCCTACGGGTTTGATCCTTCTGATATTTGTGGACATGCCTTGGGTTGGGGATACATAGAATACATCGTGCTCATCTGCTAAACTTGCAGGCAGTTCTAATTGGTAAGCTACTCCTCCTAGTGGCGCAGTCTAATATTCCTTTGGTGCCTTGTTAGCCAGTATATTATAAGTATGATATCTAGAGTCTGGGTGGGTTACACTATGGATGGTTGGTTATCCTGGCAGGCGAGTTAAGTGCCTGCAGTTTCTAAAAGTTATGTGGATAACCCAAGCTTATCCACGAATCTTTTAGCTCTAAAAGATGAAACCCTCCCTGATTTTTGTAAAGAACATGCGCTGCTATTAAATTGGCAAAGAACGTACCCATAAGAATTCCAGCGGCTTCCTGAGCTTCCTCAGCTGTGATGTGGTTAACTTGGCCGCGGTTTGGCGCTGAAGTGTTCCTGCTGGCCTGCGAGCTCTGATGCCCTTTGCTGGGTACCAAGGCTTGACTGCGGGTAGCGGGAGGCCCTAAATTGATTCTCACTGGATTTGTCTGCCGTTGCGGGCACTGGCTGACAAAGTGTCCCTTCTCTCCACACCCGAAACATCTCCGGTTGGTGGCAGGGTTCGCCCCAGTGGACTGGCTTGCTGGGCGTGGCGTTTGGAGGGAGCCACCACTGGAACGGGGTGCTGGAGACGAAGCATTGGATTGGTTAGGCTTTGAAAAGGAAGGTTTGTTCAAGAATCCCTGAATGAACCTTCCTTGAGGTTGTTGAATTGTCATCTTGCGCTTACGACTGGCCTCAAGAATCTTCTTCTCATTTTCCAAGGCCAACGCCTTGTTTACCAACTGATGAAAGCTGGTGAAGTCCTGGGTGATCAGCTGTACTCTTAGTTCATCCTTCAACCCTTCAAAGAATCTGTCAATCTTTTCTTCTTCTTCTTCTATATCCTTCTGAGCATACCGGGCCAGCTGCGTGAATTTTGTAAGATATTCACTGACAGATAGGTTCCCTTGCTTGAGGTTGCGGAATTCATTCTTCTTTATCCGCATCATCCCTGCTGGAATGAAGTTGTCTTTGAAAGCCTTCTTGAATTCTGACCACGGAATAGCTTCGGTGTCACCTCCGGTGGTAGCATCTTCTTGGCCTCTAGCAGCTACAAAATTTTCCCACCATGCTGTGGCAGCTCCTTGAAGTAGGTGGGTGGCAAATATGACTTTATCCTCTTCTGCGCTTTTGATTAAGCGCAGCTTTCTTTCAACATCTCGAAGCCAATCTTCGGCTTCAAGGGGTTCTTCTGCCGAAGTGAATGTAATCGGTCTTGTCCTTTGGAAATCTCCTAAGTCAGCTTGGTGTCCACCAGAGCTTCCTTGCTGTCCAGTGAAAATGGCTTGCAGAATCTGAGTTTGTTGTGCCATTACTTGGGCCATTGTGGGGTTTACTGGGGGTTTGGGAGGTCAGCATCTGGGTTCGGATTTTCTTCGGGTGGTGCGCCTTGGTTTGAGTCTACCTCAGCCTGATGAGGGTCAGTATGGGCTCGAGATCGTGTAACCCTTTGGCTGGCCATCTGCAGTTACAGCTTCATAACTTAGTACTAACACTACCCTTGAGAAAAAGGAAGGGTATCAACCCTCTTTGCAAAAAGAACCATAAGATAAACGACAAAAGAACATTCAACATAAGGCCTTATGCCTGGCCATTCATTATCATACAAGCATTCACATAGCCAGTCTTCCAGGCTAGGCTTTACAACAATATAATAGTTAGAGTTCATATGACCGCAACTACAATATAACAAGGCTGACGCAACATCTAAATTACAAGCATGGCATGAGTACGACGACACTTCCACTACACCGCGTAGCGATCACCACTGACGGAGGGGTCGTAATTTGGCGACCTGGAGCGGGATCGACTGCCACTAAACTCCGATGGGTCGGAACCATCAGAGTCCGTGGGAGCACGTGGGGGGCTGCGGCTTGTTGGAGGCCTTTTCCGTCGAAATGCAGACTGGAGACTCGGAGGTCGCACGCTCTTCGGGTAGATGAATACTTCAAACATCCAGCAGTACACCCCTCCTGCAGATGTCTGGCGCCCACGATAAATGGGCTGCTCCGGGTATTCCAGGTTGTGGAGGAGCTTGTGCAGGATTCTTGCGAATACGCCCACATAAACTCCATGAGCGACGTAATCCCAGTTACCTGCCATCTGTAAAGGCAATTACTTTGCGTTGATAATGTTTAAAATAGTCAAGTGAAAGAGTAAAGGGGTGCAGAACTAGGAAGGGTACGAGTAGCAATAATACGCTATATTTTCAGAAATACTTTTTATACATTAACATTTCCACCCTAAGGTTCTTCTAACGACCATTCTACGGCTTTTACCCTGCAGTCGTATGCTCTGATACCAGCGTTGTCAGACCCAGATTTTTCAATCCGAATCTTACTGTGTTTCACTGCACTAATCCCTAGATCAGTAGTTAGTGCACACAGGTACATTGCTGAATCATTTCATACATCGCATAATCAACCATTATATTACATAAACTGAAATACACCACGTCGGGTGATAGAGTTTACAAAAGGGGCCGATTAGGCCAGTTGTATTTATTACAATCACGCACAGCGGAATCATAGCAAAAGCAAACCCAAATCCACAGGCAAGCGACTGGAAGGTACTGTGTGCATTATATGTCACCAGCTAACTAGTAACATACGTGCACACAACGCCGGATGTCCACTTGTCCATGTCTAATCAACGAAGCCTACGCCTTAGTTTCCTTCGTCGTTCTTCTCCTCCGTAGTGGGAGCTTCCTCGTAGGCGTAGTGGTCTTGCGTTCCTGCTTCTGGATTTTTGCCGCAAAGCGAGCGTGAGCACTCCGACCCCGTGCTCAGCGAATCAACACACAGAATGCAGTATATAACATGTATGGCTATTCAAAGGATGGCTTTGGTTTATTTTATTTTTGCGAAGAGTGCTTTTGAATACAATTATATAAAAATTCCTAAGACCTAGCATTTGAACAAAAGCATAATGTTCAAGAACATGCAATAATATTAGTGATCCAGATTCCATCCACCGTTCCATGGCATCTGCACCATATAGCAATTTCTTTTCAGCGTTATAGCCGCTTAACTTAACACTGGGACGACACCCAGGAACCACTGGAACGACATCCAGGACACGCTGGGACGACACCCAGGACAATTCCAAACTAGGGCCTTACACTGCCCTCTACTTTTCCATTCCCATCCACAAAGTATTTTGAAATAGAACTATATCTGGTTAAGTTCCCATGTCTGCCCTTGACCGTGGGCACGGCTATTCAAATAGTTTTGACTCTGCAGAGTTTGTACACTTTCACCACAAGAGACGATCAACCCGTTGCCGCACACGATTCCTTAGTCATGTGGTTGAGCAGACCATCACAGTAACTTTTCAAGATACCTCGCCCCTTCCATCATTTCACCCTATGGGTCGCTCCCACATGCGGTGGGTCCCATACGTTGTGCGGGATGTCCTCCTTCTGAACGTCTAGCAGCTGGCTCCCCACCCCTGCTAGCCCGCCACAGCAGAATTTCACCCTACCCGGGTGTCCCATTCAAGCCGTCTCACCGACTGCCACTTGCACATCCTCACACCACCTCCTGGAAGGATGACTTTCAGGGTCCGGTAAATCTACTAAGCCAAGTTGTAATTTACAGACTTGTGGTTGTACTGTTTTACACGGGTTGACATGACAAGATTCAGTCCTTAGTGGTATCTGGGCGGTTCTACCACAAACCACACTCTCGTGCACACCTGCACCACACCCCCGAATCATCCGCCCAGATATTTAAGCATGTTGGGGGTTTTTGGAGACATAAAATAATCATATCAACATTTATCAGTCATTACCACCATGACTGACCCAACCCAATTTTTCTCATGATTAAAGTGATGTTTTGGGACAATTTCTTGCCCCGAGTTCCTAATCAATGCTAAGCATGGCATACAGTTACGGACTTATTTTCGAAATGTTATTATTATATTTTTGCTAGGGCGACAAGGTTCACACATTCAAATACTCAAAGGAGGGGGTAATACTATTCAAGGTAAACAATGGTATATAGCTATAGTATCAAATTTAGCATGCATTTGCATAAAAATAACAGCGATGCAATTTGTTAATTTAAAACAAAGTAATTTGCAGAAATGTAGGTTCAACATGATCAAAGTATTGACTCGCCTGGGTTACAGTGGTCGGGTGCTGGATTATCCGGATCTCCTAGTGCTGCTGCCTCGAATTCTTCCTCCTGAGCTTCGTATGCTATTTAATCGTGCGAAATACCCAAATAAAAGAAAAGCAATCAATCACTCAAAAGATCACCAGAAATTCAAATGAACTCTAAAAATTATGATTTCAGTTCCATTGGACAGATCTTGATTTTAGATGAATTTAGAATTTTGTCCCATTTGATTTGGAGTTAAAATGAAGAAGTTATGATTATTCAAAGTTCTCAGTTCAGTTAATTCCAAATATTATCAAATTTCTGACAGTGGGTCCCACATGTCCTATTTTAATTTTTATCTTTTTCTTATTTCTTCTGTCTCTATGGCCAGTGGGGTCCAGGTACTGTTCGTGGGGTCCATCTGTCAGCAGGGCTCTGTGCGGATGTGTCACTGACCGATGGGGCCCAGCGGTCAGCCGTCTGCTCTGGCCACACTGGCTGACGGGTGGGGCCCACCTGTCAGCAGGGAAAATAAAAGAAATCGCTCAACCGCGCGCGCGGAGCCGGGCTCGAACACGCGACGCGGGAGCAGGGGGGAAGGAGAGGATAGCGCTGAAAGCCACTCGGACGACCGAGCGTTGCTTACCATATAAGGGTAATAAATCCCATTGACGTCGCTCTGGGACGGAGCCGGGCAGAGGAGGTCGAAGACGGCGGTGGCCGGCGGCGAGGGATGTCGGAAGGGTTCGGGGGCTGCGTGATATACAGTCCTCGTGCGATGGCGATGACGTTGGTGTAGACGTCCGGGGTGGAGGAGCACGGTGGCGGGCCGGCGGCGTGCGACGGCGGCGGTCCAGGGAGGTGGTCGACGCCGGCGATGCTCGGGCCAATGGAGACCCGAGGGAGGAGGGGGTCGACTTCGTCTTGCCCCTGCGAAGCTCTGGGAGCTGGGATGTGCCCGGAGGCGGCCGGAATCGGCGGGGAGGGCGGCGCCCGAGCTCGGGAGGAAGAAGGGGGCCGGCGGCAATTTGGGGCGCTACGGCTAAATTGCGGGCAGAGGAGGGGAGGAGAGGGTAGTGCGGCGCAGTTGAGATCCCCAGGCGGGCTTTTATAGCCGGGGGGAGGGGGACGCGCGGCGGGGCAGCGGCGGTCTCCGCCCTGTTCCGCTGGCGGGGGGGATGAATGAGATCCTCTCCGGGATTGCGCGGGAGAGAGAGACGATGGGTTCTTTGAACCTACCCGCGGGTGAGAGAGAGAGGGAGATTAGCTGCGGCTGGCGCGAGAGGGAGCTGCGCGAGGCGAAGCGGGCGCGTGGAGGAAGAAGAAGCCGGGGGAGGAAGAAGGAGAGAGCGCGAGTGCGGCGGTCCACCGGTCAGAGGGAGAGGAGTTCTGGCGCGTGGGGCCGTGCGGCAGCGAGGCGCGGGGCGCGGTCCACCGGGCAGCGAGAGCGAGCGAAGGAGCGCCGGGCTCGCGTGGCAGAAGCGGGGCGAGCGCGCGCTGCGCCCGCGGGGCTGGGCCGCGCGATGGAGGGCGCGGGCGACGCGTCACGCATCGGGGTCGCCCAGGTGGCGGCCCGAGAGGAGGGGAAGGCGGGATGGGAGCGGCAACGTGGGCGGCATCTGGCCGTCCACGCGGCGCCCGGTGGGTGGTTTGAATTTCCAATTTTTTTTCAGATTTTAATTTCTTGCTTTTAGGATTTGCTAGAAAATCCAAATAAGGTCAGAAAAATATGAAAGTACATCCAAAAATTCAGGAAAATTTCACAGAAGTCCCTGATGACATTCTGGACTTAGAAAAAAAATGTTTTCAACTATCGTTCGTATTTACTTTATTTACTTCCCTTGCTACTCATGTCATTATTACGAATAAGATTTTATATTTTAGGCTTATTTCTATCCCCTTTATTTTCTGGATCATCATTTCAGATTCTTAATGTAGATTTTAACTTCCTATTAGTTAAACATGTTTATTTCTCCTTTAACTTTTGGAACCTCCATCAATTTTTCTCAGAAAAATTCCATAAACTCCAAATCCAAACAGAAAACAAATAAAATAATCTAAAAACTCCACAATTTAATATTCATACTTTTCAGGATGTTACAGTATACGTGTCCATATCTGGAGTGAATGCTTTCCTTCCGATAGTTCCGAGACCTTTCAGCCTCCACTCATGATGAGATTGAGGCACACCTATCGGTTGAATCTGAGCCATATAATCGACACAAAACTCAATGACCTCTTTGCTTGCATAACCTTCGACGATGCTGCCCTCCGGCCGAGAACGATTCCGTACGTAGGACTTGAGAATTCCCATGAACCTCTCAAATGGGTACATGCTACGTAGGAATACGGGCCCGCACATTTTTATCTCCCACACAACGTGAACAATGAGATGGACCATGATATCGAAAAACGAAGGAGGGAAATACATTTCAAGGTGACATAGAGTCATCACCACCTCGTCTTGCAGAGCATCTAGTCCTTCGGGATCGATGACCTTCTGAGCAATTGTGTTAAAGAAATAACATAGCCTCATGATTGTCTCTCGGACTTTGATCGGCAAAATATTTCTAATTGCAATAGGGAGCATCTGTGTCATCAGCACATGACAATCATGAGACTTCATGCCATTTAACTTCAAATCTTGCATCGAAACAAGTTTCTTCACGTTGCCGGAGTAACCAGACGGAACTTTGACACCATGCAAGCACTGGCACAGTTCTATTTTCTCAGCCTTGGACAGAGTGTAACATGCAGGGGGAAGGTACATTCGTCCATTATCAATGCATGTCGCTGCTAACTCAGGCCTGATGTCCACATCAGCCAAGTCAAGCCGTGCGTTCACGCTGTCCTTTGTTTTATCACGAATATTCAGTAAGAGACCAATCAAGCTGTCGCATACATTCTTTTCTACGTGCATGACGTCGATGCAGTGTCGAACATCTAGGTACTCCCAATAAGGTATGTCTCAAAATATTGATCTCTTCTTCCAGGTGTTCTTCTCATGAGCCCTCAATTTACGTCCCTTTCCGAGGACAACATCTAAATCCTTAACCATATCATAAACCTCGTGTCCCCTTAAATGCCTTGGAGCTGAACCGTCTTCCTTCTCTCTGTCAAATTGTTTCTTCATCTTGCGGTATGGGTGAGCCCTCCGAATGAACCGGCGGTGACGCATGTAGACGGTTTTGCGTGAGTGTTTCAGCCACACACTCTCGGTACCATCTAAACAGTGAGTACAAACTTTGACACCTTTTGTACTATGGCCCGATAGGTTACCAAGGGCAGGATAATCATTTGTGGTGCAGAACAAAAGCGAGCGCAGAGTGAAGTTCTCTCGTTTGTATGCATCTCATACCTGTACCCCTTCGTTCCACAGTACTTTTAGATCTTCCACCAACGGTGCTAGGAACACATCAATATCATTCCCAGGTTGTTTTGGCCCTTGGATAAGTATCGATAGCAAAATATACTTTCGCTTCATACACAACCAAGGAGGAAGGTTATAGATGCAGAGAGTCACGAGCCATGTGCTATGTCGGCTGCTCATGCTACTGAAAGGATTTATTCCATCTGTACTCAGTCCAAACCTTATATTCCTTGGTTCTGCACCGAAGTCTGCAAAACTCCTATCGATGTTTCTCCACTGCGCGGAATCAGCAAGGTATCTTAGCATTCCATCCTTCTTACGCTCCTCCGAGTGCCAACGCAGCAGTTTTGCCTCCTTTGGATTTGCAAAAAACCTTTTCAAACGGGGAATTATAGGAAAATACCATGCCACCTTAGCAGGAGGTCCTTTCTTCGCCTCTGTTCCCTCGCCATCATCTGATTGATTGTTACGTTTGTATCGGGATGCGTTGCACACCGGACATACATTCATGTTTGCATACTCTTTACGGTAGAGGATACAGTCGTTCGGACATGCATGTATTCTTTCTACTTCTATTCCCAACGGACAAAGAACCTTCTTGGCTTTATACGTGGTTTTAGGCAACTCATTTCCCTCCGGAAGCATGTCCGCTAAAAGACCTAGCAGCACCGTGAAACTCTTGTCGGACTAACCGTTGCTTGCCTTTAATTTCAACAGTTCAAGCACGGCCGATAACCTCGTATACTTGCAGCACGTGAACAAAGGTTTCTCCGAGTCCTCCATCAAGCCCCGGAATTTAACATACTCTCTCTCATCATAATCCTCTTCTACATCGTGAAGCATCTGATCCAGATTATCATCCTGCAACCTATCCGAATCCGAACCACAATCGACATCATCCGGCAGCATGTCATTCACTTCACTGGCAATGTCATCCAGCGGCATATCATTCACTTCACCGGCGATGTCATCCGGCGGCATTTGATCATTGACTTCGCCATGACTGGTCCAACACGTGTAACCCTTTTTGAAACCCCTCTGAATCAAGTGCGCTTCAATTTGCCCTCGGTTCTTAAACATCTTTAAATTCCCGCAGTCAGTGTATGGACAGTACATATATTCCGCCCCCTTATTCAACATATCCTCCTCGGCAGCTCTTGTAAAAGCAGACACGCCATTAATGTACTCTTCGCTCACACGGCTCATGGCATACATCCAGCTTCGATCCTACGTTACGTACATATATAACAACTTAGTATTAAAAATTAAATTAACTAATTATTACTACATATATACCGGCCACATGTATTATATTGAGGCTTAATTTGCTACCTCAATTCATATTATAAACACAACAGCTATTATATAACCAACAATTTTGCAAACCATCTTCAATTAATAACATCACCAATTACTTAGATCTAAATTGTAATGCATGCAAAGAAAAAATAAAATTCATTACTAACCATATCTAGAGCAACCAGGAAAGTATAAATCTTCAAAGCTCAATATCTGCCTCCTCCCACCAAATTAACTGGCCTGAAATCGCCAAGCTTGCCTCCTGAGCAAAAGAGTAAAGCACCAGCTAGATCTGGATCGAAATGAAGGCAGATGCGGTCTGAGCAGCGCAATAAATGCCTATTGCCATTATCACATACAGGTTTTCATAAAAAACCGCCTGTGAATTATCACAGACGGTTGTTTATTAAAAACCGTCTGTGATGACCAGCTTATCGCAGACGGTTTTTAATTAAAAATCGTCTGTGATAATCTGGGATTATCACAGACGGTTTTTAATACAGACCGTCTGTGATACCGAAGTATCACAGACGGTTCATCGGTAAGAACCGTCTGTGATACTCGTTTTCCCCGATGCCGCCAACACAGACGGTGTCCAAATTAAAACCGTCTGCGTTAGTGTTCTTCACAGACGGTTTGACAAAACCGTCTGTGATTGGCCGTCTACTATTAGGCTTTCTGTAGTAGTGGGGGTATAATAATACAATGATTATCGGCCATGTATCTATAACCTTAAGCAAACATAAATTTACATAACACATAAATGCATGCAATTTTGGTAATTTAAACATATATACTTTGCATAAAATATAGGTTCAATATGATCAAAACATTGATTCGTCTAGCTCACAAGTAAGTTGGTCTTGAAAGTCTTGACTTGGCTCAAACTGCGACTCTTCCATGTTCTCGTACTTTACTCAGATGGCCACAACAGAAAGCAAAATAAATACGCAAGCAAACAATAAATCCAAATGAAAATTCAAATGAACTCGAATTGAGTAGTTTCACTGCCACTAGATAAATCTTGAATTTAGAAATAACTTTCATTGAATTGGAGTTAAAATGAGTGAGAATGGACTCTCCAAAATTTAAGTCATGATTAAATCCCAAAATAAACAGAGGATAAAGAGTACTCTCTCACTGACAGGGTGAGGTCCATAGAATTCAATTTCATTTTTGATTTATTTTGTTACTGGAAAAAGTCACAGAGGCTGACAAATGGGACCTATGGGTTTTAATTCTTTTTGGATTAATTTTCTAAAGAAAAAGGCTTAGGAGCTGATAGGTGGGACCAATTTCTATTCATAACACAGTAAAGGGGGCCCATTTGTTAGTAGCTCTACTACAATTAACCAATTTTAAAATAATTTTTAAATGGGCTGGGCCCACATGTTAGTAATTGGTTACTTAACTAATGATGGAGGCCCACACATCAGCAATTATTAACAAATCTTAATGGTGGTCATTAGCACTAATTAAGATTTAAACTGAGAGACCATGTGGTTATGACTCCATGTTTGTGATGAGTAATTGACAAGTATTTTGGAAAGATTGAGCTTGATTTGGGCGTTTTCTGCAAAGTCGTAGCCCTTTTTGAGTGGTCGAAAGATCTCTACGACCCTGTTGGCCATAGTCGAAAGCTCTCAGAGTCGTTTTCGACCACTTTAGCCATGGTCGAAGGCCACCAGAACTGTTTACGACCACATTGGGCTTCTCGGGTCGGTTCTGGTCTTCTTGTTTTGAGGTGTAAAGGCTTGTTTTGTTTTGCTCAGAACGGGGAATCAATTTCGAGGCCTTTTGGCCAGTCCATTCCTGAGAGCAAGTTGAATCGGAGGGAGTTTGCATCTCATGGTCGTGTGCCTTGAGCTCCTCTGTTTCTTCTTCGACCATGCAATTCAGTTTGACCACTATATCAAGTTTGTTGTTTCTTTGTAATTTCACTTTTAGGGATCGTGCTCCTGCTAAGGGTCGTGTGCTTTTGGTTTTTCGAGCACGAATTCCTTGAAAGTCGAAACCAAGTGGTCATCCGCTTCTGTTGTTGTCGATAACTTCGATTTCTGCTCTCGGTAGGGATTAAATCTTTTCTGTTATCGGTCGGCTATTGGTCTTTCTATTTTTGGCCGATTGATCCTCATTTCTGTGGTCGTGCACTCTCTTCTCTGATCCTCCCGACTTTAGCTTGGCGCATACTTCTTCTACTTCATAGCTTCCATAGCTATTAGAGTAAAAGGATTGTATGAATACTTGGGACGATTTTTAAGGCACCATTCACCCCCCTCTGTTGCCATTTCGGTCCTTCAATTGGTATCAGAGCCGGTTAGCTCTTCCTCATAGATCTTAATCAGTCTCTAGAGCCATGGCGACAGACAAGTACTCGACCAAGCCCCCGATCTTCGATGGGATCGACTATCCCTTCCGGAAGAGTCGGATGGAGACCTACATCCAGACTCAGGGCTACGCCATCTGGCGGAAGGTCAAGACCCGGTATGTTGTTCCTTTCGATGAGAACATCAATGTGGCGAACATGCCCGATGTTGAGGCGAATGTGAAGGCAAGGAACATCATAATTCAGGGTTTGAGCCGAAGCGAGTTCGATCGCATCTCTCATCTGACGTCGGCTTTCGACATCTGGGTGACCCTCGATGCATACTATGAGGGCACCACCCAGATCAAGACAGTTCGACATGACCAGTTCAAGCGAGATTACAACAAGTTTGGAATGCTCGCTGGTGAGTCCCTCGATGAGTGCTTTGCGTGGTTCCATAAGATTTTGAGCAACCTCCGAGCAGTCGGACTCACATACCCCGACTCGGACAATGCTCGATAGATGCTCGCGGCTCTCGACTTGCGTGTTTGGGAGATGAAGGTGGCTACCATCAAGGATACCACCGATCTTTTGACCCTGACTCTTGATGCGTTGTACTCATGCCTCAAGACTCACGAGATTGACATAGTCTCTCGTAGGTCGAAGTCGCAGTTGATGGCCTTAGTCACTGATCCCAGTCTGGCTTCTGGACCTTCTTCGGATTCGCTTTGCGGTTTCTCTCTGGCTGCTCTTTGTGACATAACTGATAATCAGTTAGAGCAGCTTGCAAATAACCAGTTAGCCCTCCTAGCCAGAAAATGTTCTCATGCTTACAAGAGAAGGAGGGATAGAAAGAGAGGAGGATACGTGATCTACTTCGAGTGTGGTGGCCCCAACCACATTCGGGCGAATTGCCCCAAGCTGGGGAAAGGCAAGGGCGACTACGGCGGTGTGAGCAAGAATGACTACATCGACAAGAACCGCAACATGAAGCCCCAGCTCATACCCAAGCAAGAAAAAGTTCTGCGACCTTGGCAAAGCCAAGAAGCTCTTCCACCGCGTCCTCACCGCCTTCGACGACCTCGACCTCAGCGAGGTGGAGGGGTGGAGCGACGACGATGGGATGGACGAGCAAGACCCCAAGGGCGGCGACGACTTCTCCGGCATGTGCTTCATGGCCCTTGAGGGCGAGATCAGCGACAGCGAGCTCTATTCCGTCTCCGACGAGGTATACCCTTCCTACGACCAGCTTAATGATGCTTTTCTTAAGCTAGGGAAATTCCATGCTAGATCTAGAACTAGGGTTAGCGAGTTGAAGAAGGAAGTAGAGAGCTTATCACGGGAGCTTACTTCACTTAGATCTGCTCCCTCTCGTGATGATTGTGATGTATGTACTGCCTTGCTTAGTGACATGGAGAAATTAAGGACCTCTCATGATAGTTTGTCTTCTGAGCTTGACATGCTTAAGGTGGAGAATGTTAGTCTTTTGGCTGAACTAGAGATGAGTAGGATTGTTATTCCTTCATCTAATGTTGTTGAGACTACATCTTGCACCTCATGTGAGAATAAAGACAATGCTTTTAGAGGTCTTTATACCATGCTCCTTGATCTGCTCGAGACTTGTGAAAATTGCAATAACTTAAAGATGAACCTAAAAAGGGCAGATCAGAAAATTGCTGAATTACAAGCTTCATTACTTGAGCCTATTACTTCATGTTTGAACTGTCCCAATTTAACTACTGAACTTGAATCTATCTCAAAGCAGTTTGAAGAAATGATTGACTACAATAAGAAAATGGCTCAGTATGCTTCTAAGGACCCTGCTAGCTCACCATGCAAAAATTGTGACAAACTAAAATCTGACTTGATTACTTTGGATGAAAAATGTGTGAAGCTAACTAAGGACCTTCTAGAGAAAGCATCATCAGTTGCTTGTAATGTGTGTGCCGATGTGGGGGAGAAGCACAAGGGTAAGGTAGAGACGTTTAGCGACGTGAACCAAATGGCTAGCAGTAGGACTGTCCCTTTTGAGTCGGCTATGCATGCACAAGTCATTCGCTCTTCTGCTATTGGTTCTCCTTCTGCTCCCTTATCTTCTGCTGTCTCTTCTTCCCCCTGCTCTTCTTGCACCTCTCTCTTTCGGGAGTGTCAGTACCTTATGAACACTCTCGAGAGGTTTGTAGGAGGCAAGAAGAAGCTGAATCTTATTCTAGACCAGTCCAAGATTTGCAAGTTCAATCAAGGTCTAGGATATGATTTTCTTGAGGATGTTAGGAAGCATCCACCTGCCGTGCTCAGACCCACAGCCGCAGGTGTGATCGAGGTCAAGCCCAGAACTAAGAAAATTCAATTTAAGTCAGCGGGCTTTGTCCAAGGGATTTCTGACAGCAAGGTGATTTCACCTGCCACTTCGGCCTCTCAGAAGGCGAAGCCTCATCATGCTACTTCTACCTCTCAGAAGGTAAAGTATCATTGCACCTTCTGTTAGAAGGATGGGCATTTGATCGAGCGATGCTTCAGGCACGCCAAGATCACGCAGAGAGACCGTGTTGCAGCTCTTAGGCGTATTCAGGGTCAGCCCCAGACCTCGAGTGCACCTAAGACCAACACGAGGTCGAGAGTTGCTTCAGTTGATGGTTTTAGGCAGTATCGAGGACTTGATTTTTTCGGTGTTTCTGATTTTCATCCTCGTTCTACCTCTGCTTGTGACATCTGCCGTCCTAAGGGTAGATCTCGTTTCCCCCGTCGAGATAGCTACCCGCGGCGTGATCAGCATGTTGCTGGTGTCTTGACTCGCTCCTTCGTAGCAATCAATCCCAACAACAGCTTCAGGTCTGCACACAGACCTTCTGGCTTGTTGAGCGACAGAGAGCATAGGATAGATAGAGGTTAGTCGTGTGTGGCTACTTCTTATACTCGACGTGTTACTCAGTATTGGGTGCCAAAATCACTCTTGACTTACCCCAGTACTGAGACTTTACTCTCGCGTTGACTCAGGTTCGTCGGGCAGGGAAGAGAGAGGTTTAGCTCGTTGACTCCGGGTGTTCTCGACACATGACTGGAGACTCGCGTTGGTTCTCTTCCCTAGCTTGTGCTCCAGGTGATGAAGCGATCACCTTTGGAGACGCTTCGTCTGGGCGCGTCATCGCCAAAGGTACAGTGCGCGTTAATGAGTCTTTTATTTTAAAAGATGTTGCCTTGGTAAGTAAGCTGCAGTCTAATTTGCTTTCCGTTTCTCAGCTTACCGATGACGGTTTTGAGGTGAGCTTTAAGAAAAACGCTTGCAAAATTCTTGATTCTTCGGGTAGTCTGGTTTGCGGGATTTCTCGTTATGAGAGGATTTTTCGTTCTGATTTTTCTGAGTCTTCTGGTGATCCAGGGAGAAGATTTTAAAAAATCATTCACCCCCTCTGATTCATCGTATCCAATTCTACACTAAGTATGGACTCTATTCTTGCATCTTTTTCTACTTCTGTATTTTTTTTAATTCTTGCACCCTAAATAAAGCCTATAGGTGGATTGACAGGAGTGCAAACTGGACTAGTTTAGGCTTGTTGTGAAAAATATTGGCGGGCTTTTAGTGGTTAATATGAACTATTTATACTTTTGTAAATCACACATTGTTTTTAATAACAAGGTAGACACACGTGTGCACATACACCACCACACATGCACACGCATACCACACGCACACCCATGAATATGCCTCTAACACGTGCCTAGAATTTTGTGAAGGTCAGGGTGCTCAAAATGGCTTTTTTGAGTGGCTTATGGCTGAAAACGCTATAGCTGACTGAAATTGCACTGTAGCTGATGATGATTTATTTGGCGTAATTAAATTTAAAAAAATTTAAAAATAGAAAAAACAGGTTAGCCCATCACGGACAGTACAAATGAATACGGGAAAAAAGAACCAACAAAAAAGCCAAAAAAACCAGAAAAAAGACGAAATTGTTGAATAGTGAAAAATAAGCAAGAAGCCAGAAGTCTAAGCTGTTTTGAGCAGTGGGGGACCCAGGATTTGAATCCAGGGTATGCCTAACTAAAAGATTATTATCCAATGTTGGTATAATCTAATAGGATCAAACGGCTGTTCATTTAAAGCTGAAATTGGTGGTGGTGGAGCACAAGATGCAATCTTTTTTGCTTCATGTTTCTGAAAAAGCAATGCAATGCTTCTGTTCTTCTTCATGCCTCTTAATTCAGTGCTAATGTGTGTTGTAGATCTAAAAAAACAAATGATCCTATTAACCATTTAGCATGTAAAATATTTAGTCTAACAGTGCAAGACTATAGCCCAAATTAATGCAGACCGCAGCGAAAGCATTAATCTTTTCAAACCCACAACAACATGAGGCAGAGGAATTCCAAACCATACGCAAACCTGGAATTCCATCTTCTGCCTGTTAATTACATTTACATTCAGCACGGCAAAAATAAAAGAACTACGAATCACATAGGCAAACCTCAATGCTGTCGATTCTAACTTCATTTTACTGAATCAATGATCCTACACCAAACCATGCAAGAAAGGAAGAAAGTAAAGTACCAAGGGAATAATCTCCAAGTCAGATAGCACAAGAGCAAGAATCAGATGTTGATCTACCTGGAGGAGAGGATGGTGGCGACACCGCGACAACCGGGCGGCGGAGGCGGAGATGCTGGTGCAGCAACCGAGTCAGATGTTCTTCTCGTTCTTCTTGCGGATCTCGTGCGCTGGGCCGCGGAGGGAGCCGGCCAAATTGCGGAGGCGGAGGCGGAGGCGGAGGCCGAAGGCGCCGAGGCGGAGGCGGAGGCCGGAGGCGCCGAGGCGGAAGCGGACTGGCGGTCTGGCGGAGAGACCGAGAGGCGAGAGAGCCTGGCGCCTGGCGGCTGGCGGAGTGGAGCCTGTGGTCTGTGGAGGGCCTGGAGGCGGATGGGCGCTGGCCTGGCTGCTGGGCCAAAATTTTTTTGGGCCAAATTGTATTGTTGCAGGGTAGTCCTGGACCTATATGGACTACCTGCTGGCTCCGCCCCTGGTTTTGAGCGAGGCCTAAATCCATGCTTTTCTACTAAGTCACACTTTTTTGTGCATAAGAGATAAGTATCAAGACACTGGTGAATGAAGTAGTACTCTTGCGACTCCATTACCCTACCATGAGAAAGTTCCGCAAATTATTTAGATTTAATCCAACGACTAGGCAGGTAGTCCTTGTTCTCCTATTTTCACTTCATACGTTCCCATACGTCCATAGATGAAGTGTATACATGTAGGTTATAATCTCATGATTCACACATTCGCAAAAAAAAAAAGACCATACGAAAAATCGCGTCTGCAATAATCGTCTCGCCTTCACCAAACTACAGCAACGTGATTACCGACTTGGATGCAAGGTCACTCATCCAAGAAATGGTCACCGTTATGTGATATTTTCGTTGGGCCATGTGATCCTGTGTGGCATGCTACCTGTCACTGTGAGTATGATTGTTGATATACGGTTGGATTTTTTCAGCTTAAAACTAATTTATATTTATAATGTTTATAATAATTAGTTTTTAAACGGTGTGTTTGTTTAAGACAGAATCAATAGAAAGATTGTAGTAAAAAATATATTGAATTTAGTTGTTCCGATCAAAATCATATACGACTATTTTTCTATATATACTATCTCTTACAAGCAATTAAAATTTAAATATTTAAATCATAAATCACCAGTCCAAAGAATCCACCCACAGCTTCAATTTATATCGCCGTAGATATCATTACCGATTTGACAAGTTGGGTGTATACGTGTAGACCTTGGCAATGAGTAGCCAAAAATTTGTCTTCACTTAACTGTTGTTGTTAGTTCGAGTTAATTAGCAGCTGCCCATGCTTTTCATGATGGCTACGTACGGCAAATCAATGGCCCCCATCGATTAGTCGCAACATAGATCGACTTATCGCCATGGTCTATTCTCTCTAGCTTTGGACGTTAATTCGACCAGTCCAAAGATATGTTCATTTAACATGTGTGAAGTTGGGTTTCAATAAATTTCGTATGGAATCAATCCTACTGTTTAAGGCCTTTTGTGAGTAATTCTAGACAAGTTTACCTTAAAGGTCCATGTTAGATTAAATTGGTTTACTCGGAGTTCCCTTTTCATTTTGATTTTGCTCCACCAGTTCCCCTTGTCTTCACTGCCAAGCTCGTCATCTTTTACAACGGTTAAAACTGTCACAAAATATGGATAACCGTCGGAAAAAACAGTCAGGGAACCGTCAAGAAATACTCGTGAGGAGAATCAGACGTCAAGAAACACTCGTAAGGAGAATGAGACGCGAAAAAGGAAATTGCCTAACATTTACCTGACAGGAAAATTATTCCCGCTGGCATTCTCTTACAGTCACCGACGGGAAAACCGTCAGAAAACACCGCACATATATTGCTGTCGGTAAATGCCGTCAGGGCATGTGTTATTTCCCTGTCGGGTTCAATAATACGGCGAGGTAAAAGGGAAGGGATAAACAACAAAAAAAACGCTAAATACACATATTTGGTCACTTGATTAGTCTATATCATGCATTTGCAAACCCACGTACAAATATTTCATACTTGCAACTCAGGATACAAGACAAAAAATATTTCCAGCAAATACATTCACGTCAGGAGCTAACTAGTCTTCCATTCATACAGGCACACATCATTTATCTCACGTACTAGTTCTCATACATTTCAATGGACTTTCTTTTTTCTAGTCTCCAACAACACACAGCATGGACATTCATTCTCATGTCTCCCTGCTCTTGTGAGTGATGTATAAAAAAAACACAAAGAAATGAACATTAGTTTAGGCACGAAAGCAAATTGAGAGAGATGTTCACCTGCGTCACTACAAGAACAGATAAGCCTCAGCATCCACACATGTTTTGCACAACAAATATAATATTATGATCTACACAAGTATACTTTCATAAAGTCAATACATAGATATACACACAACAGCTAAACAACAAAGTTGCAAACGGTTTTTGTTTTATAAGACAGTATTGAACTAGTCTCAGTTTCAAGTATATACTCCTGCTCTTAGAGAAAATGGCTTTACTAATGCACCTACAGTCAATTAAAAAACAATGCATCACTGAGGATCTTGACTGTCTTCTTTACAGCCTTGTGAGAATAGAAATAGATTAGTTAGGCCATTATCAAACAATTATGATATGGGAAAATGCATTGACAATTGTGATCACAAGGCTATATTTGAAACAGCTAATCCTGGAGACAACTGTATGTGCATAGCCTGTTTAGATGGTGTCTGCACATGAAAAGTGTGCTCTTGCAAGATGTTCAAACAAGTGCATACACACATTGGTTTTACAAGTGAATGTGCATAATCTTGGTTTTACAAGTGAAATTGCATAGAAACTACCTTCTGCTTGGTTTCTCATTAGCAGAATCCTAGCTTGCTCTCCTTTGCATAAGCTTCAGCCTTCTCATCATATATGGCCTGTAAAACATATATATATATATATATATATATATAGAGAGAGAGAGAGAGAGAGAGAGGAAAAATACCTTTTATATAGTGTAATTACACCCACCTCTAATATACCACCTAAACAAACTTGAAATACTCCTTTATCACTTTAGGTATAGTCATATACTAATTATAAGATACTCCAATATGAACCACACGAAAAAATTGCAAGGGAGTCCATAGTTTTTAGCGTATTTTATAAATACCTTCATATACGTACATAAAAAGGAGTATGTTGAAAAAAATGTACATACCACCTCTGAAAAATTGTTCATACCACCTATATAGTCTTAAATACTCGTATACTACATGTACATACTCCTCGTTACGTGAGATACTCCCTAAGTTGTGAGATACGACATAGGGTGTAATTACACCCGGGAGTAGAAAAGAAGCTTCCTATAAGACTATATAGGTGGTATGAACAATTTTTCAGAGGTGGTATGTACATTTTTTTCAACATACTCCTTTTTATGTACGTATATGAAGGTATTTAAAAAATACGCTAAAAACTATGGACTCCCTTGCAATTTTTTCGTATGGTTCATATTGGAGTATCTTATAATTAGTATATGACTATACCTAAAGTGATAAAAGAGTATTTCAAGTTTGTTTAGGTGGTATATTAGAGGTGGGTGTAATTACACCCGGGAGTAAAAAGTATTTTTCATATATATATATATATATATATATATATATATATATATATATATATATATATATATATATATATATATATATATATATATATATATATATATATATATATATATATATATATATATATATATATATATTGACCCAGGCAGCGACTCAGGGATCTGGTCGCTACGATGTATGGTAGAGAATAAATAATATGAATGCAAGGAAGATAGAGTTAGATATGCAGGTTGGAAAGGATGATATATTTAAAAATAAAAATAAACAGTAACTAAGAACAAGAATAGGAAATAGGAAATAAGAACATAAATAGTAAACAAGAAAAGAAATAGTAAATAAGAACAGGAATAGTAAAGTACTGAATTTAAAACACACAAATATAAAAGAACATAGCAGATGCAACACACAAAGAATTAAAAGATATGCTTATGCAAGAACTGAAAGTAAGAACATAATATAAAAGACTGAAAGTAAAGAAAACAATATATAGTTAGAACGAAATAATAGAAATATAGAAGATAAAGAACTTAAGTGAAGAACTTAAAGAACAGAATAAAAAGAACATTAATAATATAACAGAACAACATAAGTAAGAACAAACTTAAGAAGAGAGTTTAGGGATAGAAATCGTTCCAGCGTTCATTCATATACCTTGCAGACAGAAGGAATCCTTCTGTGTAGTACACCAGAAACTAGAACTACAAAAGTTTTAGTTGTACAAACTCTACTTAGATTTTACACACTTACACTCTTACAATCTTACACACTTAGACTCAAAGATTGAGTCTTTATTTAGGCTACTACTTATTTTACACTAGTTTGTGGAGTGGAGTGGAGTGGTAGCGGTAGTGGAAGCTTATTGCTTTGGTGGAGTGATCATCTTCTTCTCAGAGCTTTGCGGAGTAATGGAGCAACTGAGAGGTGGTAGAAGCGATGCCCTTTGAAGCTTGCCTTCATGCCCTTTATATAGGGGTCGCCACCCCTGGGATAAGCATGGGTAGAGATGCCCCATGATGATGCCTTTTGACCAGTAATATTATTCTTCATGATGACGCTTTACACCTCAGGGAGTCATGATGAAACTTTAGACTTCCGTGAAGAATATTCGTCATAATAACACTTTTGACCAGACTGTATTCTGTCTGCAATAGTCCAGATTCTATCTGCAATATTAGATAGTACTCATATAATTGTCCTGACAATTTTCTTCTTTGTCGGGGAGCCTTAGCGAACAATTATTGTTATTCGCTATCGTCATCTATCATTATTGATGCCAAGGTTGAGTCTTCATCTGGTTGGATTAATTCATACCAATCCAGTAGTTGACGATATTCTTTTCTGATTAAGGTGTCTTCATCGTAATCTGGTCTTATCAAGCGCCCAACACCTTTATGTAGGAAACCATTACTTCCACCACACCATATGTTTATTATTTGATTCTGAAAAATCATCTGGTATGTGGTGTCAAAATGAATACTTTCTTCAATTTCTTCAGCTTCTTTAAACCATCGCCATTTATCATGATTGGTGTGTTGAGAGAAGAGTTCCCTTTGTTCTTCGGTCAGGACACCAATTCTTGGTTTATCAAAGAAATTGAAATATCCTTTGAAAATATAGATGTCATGCATTGCTGGTCTTATTGGTGGCGTAAACCTTGGAGGAGTAGAATAGAAAATAAGCTTATATCTTCCTTTGGAAGACGCCAATCTCTTGCAAGCTTCTTTGACTGCAGTTCCTAGGTCAGATTGGAAAATCTGATTTCGTGTACCATAGACAGCAGTGACTAGACCTTGGTCTATAATACTTTGTAGAGAAATATTTTTGTGGTTTCGTGTTTGTAGGCCTTGGAAGAGTTTGAGATCTATTTCTGCTCTCAGAATTATATATTTGTGGTATGGTTGGAAAATTATCTGGTCATCAAAGTGGAGAAGTGGGAATGTATGGATATTGATTCGGATACTAGGGTTAATTTTTCTTCCCTCATACAGATCAATGAAGTATTCTTGAAGGTCTGAGAATACTCTCATTTGTCTCTCTTGATATTTTTTCCAAATTAACTCTTGAATATCTAGTCCTAAGCAAGACAGTGTTTGCTTAGTTTTAAAACTTAGTCTGGAAATAAGGATCTCTTGAGAAGTATGGCTAAAGGATTCTCTCAAAGCTAAATTCTCTCTTCTCACTTCATTTATGTGGCTACAATTACTCTCTCTTATCACTTCATTTTTGTGCCTACATGCAATTGTATGAATGCTATCTGATGTTGATAATGCCATAGTTCTTATATGTGGAAATGCAATGAGAAGCTCTCTAATATTTATGCAGTCTGAAGATGCAGTTATGGTGGATGCATATGTTTGTTTGTGGAAAGAACCATTGTTTGGTGAGCTTGTACTCAAGCTCAATATTTTTGATGATCTAGTATCTAGATCAAATAATTTTGAACCATCAGGATATCTCTCATGGAGATCTGATATCTTCGGATCATCTGGGGATTCTCCCAGATCCAATATTTTGGAATATTGAGATGGTCTCAAATCGAGGCTCATCTTTGAATTTTTTGATGATCTGATACTCAGATCTGATACTTTTGATCTGGTACCCAGATCCAATAATTTTGAATTGCTAGGTGATTCAGCACCTGGATATAATTCTTTTGGTCTGATATCCAGATCCGATATATTTGATTTGCTAGGTGATCCAGCACCTAGAATATTCCTTGATCCAGAAGCCCCTTCTGTGCGCACATAATTTGATGATATTGCCTTTGTATCTTTAGGCATCATATGATTGAAATAGTAAGCCAGCCCACGAAGTGCATGAGCCTTTTCTTTACTATTCTTTGCTTGCCAGATTAAATTGAGCAAGCCTTGCTGCAATTCTGTTGTAGGAAAATTATGATTGAACCGCTCAGAATTCCCCTCCCGTGGTTGGGGTAATTTCCAAGAGCTCATCTGTGTATATCTTTGCTGGTACATAATTCCCCTGTAATGTGACAAAGAGGCAACTAACTGGATTAGTTGATAGTCATGAAAGATTTGTGCACACATTACCTTTCTTATACTTTTACTATCATGGATCATGTTTCTTTTGAACAATAATTTGGTAAAAATGCAACATGATATTACATTAGTAAGAATATAACATGATATTACATAATATGACCGATTATGTCTTCGATTTGGGCTGCATGCTTTCATGCATATAATATGCACCAAAACTATTTGATAGTGATGTTTGAGCAATAACCCACTATTGCCAATTTGTGAATCATCATATAGGCAACTATGGCAAAGGTATGAATCATCATTTAGGAAACTATTGCAAATATATGAGTCATTGCATGAGTCATCACATATGCAACTATTGCAAAGATATGAGTCATCACATGTGCCAAATTGCTGGTTAAAGAGGTGTCTTTGATCATACCCAAATAGGTTTTTATAAGCTACTCTATGGAGACGAGATATACTAGGTTTTGACATTCCATAAAGATTAGCATGAGAAGCATATGGCTGAATAGAATTTCGTTTTTGGCTTTCATGGCTAAAGAGTAAGCTCATAAAATGATCAAGACAACTTATATCATGCTTATAATAATTCCCTAGCAACTTGTTTTGGATGAACACTGCCTTACACCTAGTTTGCTCTTCTTTTTGAGACCAAGACATGTGAAAAGGATGAGTGTTCTTCAGCTGCAATATATTTTTGTAACTAACACTTTGAATGTTAGTCATGGTTGGCTCAATGGATATCTCATTGACAATATTTTCTTTTCCCGAAGCAATCTCTATAAATTGATTTAATAACGCTTCTTCGGGTATAGAACAAAATTTTAATTCCAATTCTTGGTTCATGATTTCAAACTTGATACTATCATTCGTCACAAGAAAAGGACGTATTAAAGATAAGAATGGTGTGCCTAGAATGACTCCTTGTTTTAGATTTTTAACAAGCAAAAAGGAAGTCTTAATAGAAACACCAGAGATGCAAATGAGAACTTCAGGTATTTTGTAATTGACTTTAAGTTGGTTCCCATCCGCCCCATGAATTTTATGAGTAGATTTTTGAAAATATTTGGAAGGAATAATTCCTTCACGAATACAATTCATATCAGCTCCTGAGTCAATTAAAGTTTTATATTTGAAGTGAAACCCATCAACAAACTTGTATGATATTTCTACATACCATTTTTGATTGAAGTAGGTTTCTATGGAGCTAACTATTTCTTGATTGTTCTGAAGAATTTCTTCTTCTTCAGATTCGCTTGCTGATTCACTTTGAGTTTCATACTCACTTTTAATTTCTTCTTTTCTAGAAATTTCTAGAATTTGAATTCTTCTTTGAAGATCACTTAGCACTTCTTTTATATAGTTTTGTTCTTGAAGCAAGTCATTCAGACTCAACTGCTCCATTGCCTTCTTATGATCTTCTACTCTTTGAATGACTTCATCAATAGAGAAATATTTTTTATGTTGGATATCTTTTACTAACTTTTCCTTGTTAGTTTTTATCCTTGATAAGAATCTTTCCAAGATAACTTCTTGTTCTCCTGGATCTTGCACCGTATCAAAAGTGTCTAATACAAATTGTTCTAAGTCTGTGAGGACTAGAATATTTTCATCAGAGGTATCCTCAGAGACGTCTTGCTCACAGCATGAACATACACTATTTTCACAATGATTAACTTCTGTTTTTTCTTCATTTTCAGAGCTAGATTCATTGTCAATATGATTTAGGATGTCTCCTAATTTTTCTTTAATGTCTTCTGACTCTGATTCTAGCAAAGCTTGGATTTCCTTTTTGATTTTGGATTTAAAGCAATTGCTTGCTATATGACCTTTTAATCCACATTTATAGCATACAATTGGTTTATTATCCTTTTTAGGAGTATCTTTCTTAAGAGGTTTTCGGTGACGCTTCCTCTTAATATAATAGGCTTCTTTCTTATTATCAACATGATTTTTTCTAAATCTTTTGACATACTTTGTCCTATTTCTTCTTTCATGTTGATCCTCAAATCCAAATTGATAGCAAAAGTCTCCCAATTCCTTTTTCCCAATAATTTTCTGTTTCTTCAGTTGGTCCTTGATTTTAAGGTCATTACAAAGTTCAGCACCTACCAACTGTATCTTTTGGGTGATTTTGCCTATATCTAGGAATTGATAATTTATACTACCCTCTCCTTCCTTTCTTAAAGAGTTTCTAACTTTTTCAGCAAATAAAGGAGGTAGTCCTGATATATACTTTTCCTTCCAAAAATCTTGATTAGGCTCAGAAGAGTATATAATTTTGATAAGAAAGTATCTTTATACCACCTAAAATCAGACATAGTCTTACATCTTAGGTTTATTAATTGTTCTCTATTTTTCTCATAGATATCTTGATAATTTCCAGCGAAATGATAGACGATATTGTAAACTAGAATAGTCAGGGCATCAGAAATGTTACCGACAGGGTTACCATTCGCATCTACCCGGACTATGGGATTGCCATTTCCATCTATCTTCACTGCATCAATAATTGCTTGCTTCTGATCAGAATCCATGTAGTGATCCCACCAGCCTCTCAATTGACCAGAGAATCCAACAACAATCATTGAGGCTGCTTCTCTTTCTGGATTTCCACTAGCTATGCAAGCATTAGCATACATAATCATTTGATGGCAAAGGGTAAATATTTGATACTCAGTGAATCCATCTAAATTCCATTCCACAATTTCTTTGCCATATTACTAATTTGAGGCCTTTCTTCCAATTGAAGATCAGCATAAGTTGGTCTAGGATAGTAATTCCTTGTCCTAACAGTATTAGTAATTGGTTTAAAGATCTTATTGATCATATCATTATTTTCTCCATCAGAGATTTGATTAATATTTTTGTTTACCTTTAAGTTGCTTAACTTATTGGCTAACTCACTAACCAAATCTGTAGAGACGGATGATCCTATTGCTTTTTGTTTCCCAAGTTTTATGTTAGAACTTAATATTTGTGGGGTAAACAAAAGAACAATAGATCGAGAGCTAGATGATTCAGACTGAGAATTAAATGGATAATTTATCTTTACCTCAGCCTTGCTGGTCTTGGATCCTTCCAGGAGAATATTTTCGATGCGATCCGTTCGCTGTCCAAGAGCATGTAAAGATATGTTTGCATAATTTTGTTGTTCCACTAGGTGTCCTATGTGTTCTACTTTTACAGGATCACCATAAGTGGTTTTAGAAATATTTTTTAATGGAGATGCTTTGGAGCTTTCTCCCTGAGTATTATTTGGAAGTTGGATAGATTCAAAAGGCGGATGAACCGACTCTTCAATCTTTCCACCAGAGGTCTTCCATTCTTTTGAAACCTTTTTGATAACATTTAAGTCATCAGACTTTGGTTTCTTTTGAACGGATTTTAGAGTATTTATTTCAGACCTTAGTTTGGCTAATTCAGACTTTAACTCTTCTAGGTCTGACTTAGGCTCTAACTTAGGCTCAGTTTTGGATTTGGTTTTTGATTTACTCTTTGATTTACTCTTTGGTTTGAAGAATTCTTCCAGATGTATGATCTGGCTATTCTCATACCAGTCAAAGAAGTAAATATGTCTTTTTTGCTCTTTCATCTCTTTGTACCAAATCTCTCTTATTTTTTGAACATAAGGACTGTCTACATTTTTGTAATACCTTTCATACTTAATCTTATTTTCAGGAAGATCAAGATTTCTTTTAAGGAGATCCTTATCTATTTCAAACTCATGATGTTCTTTTACTTCCTCTATAACATTGATCTCAAAATCTGAGATTGAGGGCTCGTACTGATTATCCTTATCCTCATAAGTCGCATAGACAATATTATTTGGTTTTAACTGTGTTCTATTGTCTAGGTGAAAAAAGGGTCTTGATTGGATAAAGATTGTTCTTTTTGAGGAGAATGTTATTTCAACATCTCCATCTGGTGTTTCTGCCAGAGATTCTAATTCATTTTTTTTGAGTGGCTTTTGGCTCAACAGCTTGTAGGAGAGTCCACTTCTCAGGAAGTGTTATCTCATCCCACTTCAAGGTTTTGGGAGTAATAATATGATTTCTAGGATTGGCTTGAAGAAGTGTGGTCAGACCTTTGGGTGTATTCTGTTTTGCACATGGAGCTAACGTGGTCATGGCTTTGTAATAGATCTTATATGTCACTGAAATGTTTTCACTTCCAGGTTCAAGATCAAAGCCAGATATTTGTAAGCTCAAGGTTAAGACCTTATGGAGATTTAAGTCTTAAAGAGATACAGAAAAGTCTGGGAAAGTGTTGAAGAACACAGGACCATTACTAAGACTAGCTTCAACCATTCCTAGCAAAGAGTCCTTAAACTTTTTATTTCTGCAATCTCTTAGACAAGCCAACACAGAAATATTTAAACCTCTTCGAGTTAATGATCTAATAGCCACTTGTACTAGACCAAAATGTATATAATGATATTGAGGTTTTGCTCTGATATGATTTATTTCTTTTTCAGAAAGAAGATGCAGAGTTTCATGCAAAGATCTAATAGGAAGAGTTTTTTCTATAGTTTTTATATAGTAATCAGAACGAAGAGAAAACGTGCCTGTATGATATATATCCTTAACATTTACCTTAGGTACTTTCCAATTTGCAATACTTTGCTCTATATCCTCAAAGCAAACAGACGAAGCATTCTTAACCGACATCGTTTTGATAGACCTATCATTACTGCCAGAGGCTTCCAGACGGTCAGTTACACCAAGAGACCTGGCTAACCAAGACATCTTATACGGAGATAAAAGAGATAGGATAGGTGGTCTTTCTAGTCTACGGTAGGGAAAATCCCACTATTATGATCAACCTTTTGGATAGACGGTTTCCAGACAACGACAGGGTAGAACCCTTAATTCCGATCGACCTATACCCCTTACAGGCTTACGCAGACAACGATTTCCGCCGCTTACTGCGCACTCTGGACGACTTATCGGGCCACGCGACTTCATGCTCACCTGCTCAGGGCTTCGGGACCTACGCGACTCAGCGTACCGCCACACCAACCGGGACCTCCGCGACTACTCGTCACCACCGCACCCCTGTATGACCCAGGCAGCGACTCAGGGATCTGGTTGCTACGATGTATGGTAGAGAATAGATAATATGATCTCAAGGAAGATAGAGTTAGATATGCAGGTTGGAAAGGATGATATATTTTAAATTAAAAACAAATAGTAACTAAGAACAAGAACATAAATAGTAAACAAGAAAAGAAATAGTAAATAAGAACAAGAATAAGAACAGTAATAGTAAAGGACTGAATTTAAAACATATGCAGCACACAAAGATAAAAGATATGCTTATGCAAGAACTGAAAGATAGTATGCAGATGCATAAAAGTAAGACAGAAACTTAAAACATAAAGAACATAAACTTAAAGATCTGAAAGTAAAGAACACAATATATAGTTAGAACGAAATAATAGAAATATAGAAGATAAAGAACTTAAGTAAAGAACTTAAAGAACAAAATAAAAAGAACATTAGTAATATAACAGAACAACATAAGTAAGAACAAACTTAAGAAGAGAGTTTAGGGATAGAAATCGTTCCAGCGTTCATTCATATACCTTGTAGACAGAAGGAATCCTTCTGTGTAGTACACCAGAAGCTAGAACTACTACAAGTTTTAGTTATACAAACCTACACTTAGATTTTACAAACTTTTACACACTTACAAGCTTACACACTTAGACTCAAAGATTGAGTCTTTATTTAGGCTACTACTTATTTTACACTAGTTTGTGGAGTGGAGTGGAGTGGTAGTGGTAGTGGAAGCTTATTGCTTTGGTGGAGTGATCATCTTCTTCTCAGAGCTTTGCGGAGTAATGGAGCAACTGAGAGGTGGTAGAAGCGATGCCCTTTGAAGCTTGCCTTCATGCCCTTTATATAGGGGTTGCCACCCCTGGGATAAGCATGGGTAAAGATGCCCCATGATGACGCCTTTTGACCATCAATATTATTCTTCATGATGACGCTTTACACCTCAGGGAGTCATGATGAAGCTTTAGACTTCCTTGAAGAATATTCGTCATAATGACACTTTTGACCAGACTGTATTCTGTCTGCAATAGTTCAGATTCCATCTGTAATAGTAGATAGTACTCACATAATTGTCCTCGTTGTCGGAGAGCCTTTGCGAACAATTATTGTTATTCGCTATCGTCATCTACCATTATTGATGAAAAGGTTGTGTCTTCATCTGGTTGGATTAATTCATACCAATCCAGTAGTTTGCGATATTCTCTCCTAATTAAGGTGTCTTCTCCAAAATCTGATTTTAGTAGACGTCCAACACCTTTATGTAGGAAACCATTATTTCCACCACGCCATATGTTCATTATTTGATTCTGAAAGATCATCTGGTATGTGGTGTCGAGATGAATACTTTCTTCAATTTCCATGGCTTCTTTGAACCATCGCCACTTATCATGGTTTGTGTTCTGATAGAAGAGTTTCCTTTGTTCCTCTGTTAGAACACCAGTTCTTCTGTCAAAGAAATTGAAATATCCTTTGAAAATATAAATATCATGCATGGCCGGCCTGACTGGTGTTATGAACCTTGGAGGAGTAGAATAGAAGACAAGTTTGTATCTTCCTCTGAATGACACCAGTTTCTGGCATGCTTCTTTAACTGCAATCCCAAGGTCAGATTGAAGAATCTGATTTAGCGTGCCATAGATGGTAGAGACTAAACCTTGGTCTATAATACTCTGAAGAGAAACATCTTTGTGGTTTCGTGTTTGTAGACCCTGGAAGAATTTGAGGTCTATTTCTGCTCTCAGTATTATATATTTGTGGTGAGGCTGAAAAATTATTTGGTTGTCAATGCGGAGGAGTGGAAATGTATGTATATTGATTCGGATGCTAGGGTTTATTTCTTTTCCCTCATATAAGTCAATGAAGTATTCTTGAAGGTCTGAGAATACTCTCATTTGTCTCTCTTGATATTTTTTCCAAATTAACTCTTGAATATCTAGTCCTAAGCAAGACAGTGTTTGCTTAGTTTTAAAGCTTAATCTGGAAATAAGGATCTCTTGAGAAGTATGGCTGAAGGGTTCTTTCAAAGCTATACTCTCTCTTCTCATTTTATTTTCGTGGCTACAACTACTCTCTCTTATCTCTTTATTTTTGTGGCTACATGCAATTGTATGAATGCTATCTGATGTTGATAATGCTATGGTTCTTATCTGTGGAAATGCAATGAGAAGTTCTTTGATATTTATGCAGTCTGGAGATGCAGTTATGGTGGATGCATATGTTTGTTGGTGGAAAGAACCATTATTCAGTGAGCTTGTATTTGTGCTCAATATTTTGGAAATATCTTGTGATCTAGTATCTAGATCGAATATTTTTGAAACATTATCATGAGATCTCTTATAGAGATCTGATATCTTCGGATCATCTGGGGATTCTCCCAGATCCAATATTTTGGAATATTGAGATGGTCTCAAATCGAGGCTCATCTTTGAATTTTTTGATGATCTGATACTCAGATCTGATACTTTTGATCTGGTACTCAGATCCAATAATTTTGAATTGCTAGGTGATTCAGCACCTGGATATAATTCTTTTGGTCTGATATCCAGATCCGATATATTTGATTTGCTAGGTGATCTTCAACTGGAAGAAAGGCCTCAAATTAGTAATATGGCATATTTCAATGGCAAAGAAATTGTGGAATGGAATTTAGATGGATTCACTGAGTATCAAATATTTACCCTTTGCCATCAAATGATTATGTATGCTAATACTTGCATAGCTAGTGGAAATAGCTAGTGGCCAAAATATTTTTAAAGGAAAAAAGAATCAGTGAAAAAATAAATTGTCAGGACATCACTTGATTCTCTTTGTATGTTCCAGCCATGACATATCAGTTAATATTACCTTTGACTACAGGAACAGACCATGATCTATATTTTTAATATCATGTCAATTCTTACATAAAAGAAAATCATCAGTTTTCCTCCCACGCGCACATATTTGCAAACAGAATGAGTATGCATCCCAATACTCTAAATGGCTTCACTACTCGTATGATGAGGTGAAAGATAGCTTTGCAAGCATGGTCAAATTAGATCTTGTATAATCAAGAGGCAATAACTATTAAGTTTTGTACGTTGACTCCAAGTACATGTCAGGAACAAATTCAGACAATAGTATCACATAATGTACACCAGTGAGGTCTTGATGTAAAGTAGAATTACCTAAAGCCTAAGAAGTCCTGCATATTGAGTACTGACATCATGGCCGAGCGCCCGAGCTTATTCCATGTCTTCTTTACTGCCTTTTAAGAATAAAAATATATTAGTTAGGCTATTCACAAACAGCCTTGACAAATCTATAAACACACGTCCAAACTTAAATTGTCCTTTGGCATTCCATATAGCTACTGCAGCTGAGCAAAATGATCACAAGGCTAAATTTGAAACAGCTAATGCAGGAGACAAAAGTGAATGCGCAGAGCCTGTTTAGTTGCATTGATGCTTGCACATGAAAAACCTCTGCTCTTGCTAGGTCAACTTGAGCAATGAATACCAACTTTGTCTTACTGTGATACAAACAGCTAAACCAAAATCACCAAACTAACCTCTGCTCTTGCTAGGTCAACTTGAGTAATGAATACCAACTTTGTCTTACTGTGATACAAACAGCTAAACCAAAATCACCTAACTTTCTAGCTTAGGCTTTCGCACAAATAAGAAGTGTATTAACATATAGAACAATAAAGTGTTGTTGACTAACTGAGTTGCAATCAAAACATCTCAATTGAAATTTTTGCCAAGCACCAATAGGAAGAGTAAACACCATGTGTATCTTATAATTGCTCGTACGCGGTTATTTGTTTATTCATGTGCAGGTGTTACTTGAGGCGGAACATGGTCGATGACGGGACTGAAACTAGGTTCGGGTGGAACTGAGGTTTCGGGACTAAGTTTAGGGAGGAACTGAGATCCTATCGGTCAAGGATGTCATGCGGGATGTTCAGGCTAGAGAACAATACGCATGGAGATGATGTGTGGAGAGGATACAAGAGGTGCGGTCCTGGAGGCTTCGACACGTGGAAGACTGAAAAAATCGGAAGCGTAAAAAGAACTAAAAAATCCATGTTATGAAGGGTTTTGGGTCTCTTGAAAAGTAGTTGGCCAAAAAGCCTAGTTGAGGCAAAAAAACCTAGGATGAGTTGTATTAGGGTTGATGACGTATTGGAGTAGGTTGATGAGAGCACTAGATAAGTAGAGGCAGCTGATTTTGTTTATGGTTGTCTAGCCGTGAGCGTGAAACAGAAATTGTAATCGGCAGCCGTGGGTATCGAGAAAAAAGAGCGGCGGCGTCGTGCGCCGTTTTTGATCGGGAAAAGATAAAATCATGTGTACGCAAGTATGCGAGATTGGTGTTTGATCTGATGGATAATAGTGATGGCATGCATTGAGTTGAAGGAAACGTGCATGAAGGCACGGGATTCGAGATTGGATGGCAACGTGCTTTTGGTTGATGGCTTGTTGATGCATGCTAGTTGATGGAAGTGCTGTGCGCCGGCTGCAATTCTTGAGGAGAGATTTATTCCATCAGTGTTGTATTCCTGGATTTGCATGCAACGTCGGAAGCCTTGTTTCTTTGTGCGTGCTCTATCGCGAAGCAGCGTCCACGCGTCGTCGCATCTCGGTAGGCGCATCAGATTCAGTCCGGCGAGTCATCGCGTGCCCGCGTGAAACTTCAGGCCTCAGTCCAACGCATGTGCGTGCGGGTCTCGAGCTTTGTCCGTCGCTGGTGAAGCGGCAGTACGTCCTCGATTGTCGTGCGGGAATCCGCCAGATTAGTGTGTGGTAATTCCGTTCATCTTCCTTTGCTTATTATTTGCATGCACAGTTTTTTATTTTAAATTAAATTCTTGTTTGCGAATTTAGGGTTGATTTAATCCATCTAATATGGCCCTGATCAACTCGGCTTCTGGCTTCTGGCTTATTTTTCACTATTCATAAGTTTCGTCTTTTTCTGAACTTTTGGCTTTTTGTTGAGCTTTTTTGCCGGTTCTTTTTTTCCCGTATTTGTTTGTATTATACGTAATGGGCTAACATATTTTTTATATTTTTAAATTTAATTATGCTAAATAAGCCTCTATCAGCTACAGTGCTTTTTTCAGCCAGCTACAGTGTTTTCAGCCATGAGCTTTTCAGCCGAACCGATCACCACCATAGTTATGGCATCAAGCTTGTGATCTAGAAAGTTTGGTTAATTAATTCCTTACGGATTTTACTTAGTTTTATAATTAGGGCTTAATTTATTCTCGTCACTATCTGCATCAGCGATCTTGTTTATTTTATATCTCGAGTTCTAGATCTCCGTTTGACGTAATTCCAGTTGGATTAGTTTAATAATTTTGTGTAGTTTTTCTGTCAAAATTTGAGGTCAATCGGAGTTACGGTTTTTTATCGGGATCAGTTTTAGTGAGAGTACATTATTCTGTCCAGAATTTTTAAACGAGGCTTAAATAGGTTTTGTGTTTAGGGAAGAGTCTTAAAATTTATTTTTAGCTTCCGCAATCATTCACCCACCTCTGATTGCCTATCTTAGTGTGAATCGATCTTACATATACCTTATGTAATTTTCATATATATATATATATATATATATATATATATATATATATATATATATATATATATATATATATATATAAAGAATTATTATCACATATATGTAAATATAATAGTGTAAGAAGAACTTCATGGGAAGCCTAGTGATGGCAATGTGTGGTAGGGGTGGTGCTATTGGATCTATCTATTGTAACCAAATAAACATCTATAATTAATCTCGTTTAAAAGGAATAGTTTAGGCATAACATGATATATAACTTTCTCAAAGTATTTAAATTTACGGACATTAAGGTTCATTTGCAAGAACTGCGAAAAGACAATGTTATTCACAATTTGGTTGTCTGTGTACACCTGTTTGCATGAAAGATAAAAAAACTACAGCCAAAAAACCTAAAATATGGCATTCCTTGACAGGAATATGGTATAATGTTACAAACATGCAGATTCTATTCAACAAAGTTGACCAAATATCAACAACAAAATATAACATTTTGAATTGAAGAATGCATCATAATAAACACAACTTCATGTTTATTATTTCCCATGTACTACGTGAACAAAATGAGATGGGACAATACATAGAAATTTTTCAATGAACATCATAAAGGAAAACATATAGCACTAAAATAAATACCTCCTATCCCAGCCTGCACCCAATGAGACTATCGTCTATAGGTAGAATTGTTACTTTTGTAGAAGATCCAAAATGAGGTGGCAATGATTTTGAAGAATCATATCGTAAATAAGTATAGCTTGAGGTAGTTGGCTATTCATGCATACACATGTATAAAAAGCATTCTCAGATGCGTAAATTTGTAATCAACGACAACACTAGTGAGATATGAGAAGGTATGTAATGGCAGTCCACTTAGAAAATATTGAACATAGAACCAATAATGTAAACTATTCTAGTGTGGTAAAGGAAGATAAGAGAAAGCTTTCAGTTCAAACATACATTAGTACCTAAAATGTTTAGCACATCCCATTGAGCTAGGTAACCAAAGGACTTGAAAATTGTAATCCCAACTAGAGATAGAACAACAAAGGTCTGGTTAGAGCAAATGAAATGTGCTCATCAGTTCTATCTTATCACTGAGATTGAGTATTGTTTTAAATGTGAGCAATATTTTAATTCCAAGTTTTATTAGGAGACAGAAATAATAAACTAATAATGCAAAACTCACAACTAACAACAAGCTACTCAACATACTTTAGAACATACACAAGAAAAACAATATAATAACAAAGTCGAACGTGCGCACGAACGACTTACTTGTTAGCCTGATGAAGAATAGGAAGCCGCGCAGGCTTGACGCAGTGCAGAACGTAGGTGTAGCAGTGCAGTGAGCGGTCGCGCAGATGCGCTGCCCAGAAACCTTATTGCCACCCCGTGCAGGTACTCTCTGCGGCAACGGTTCGGAGATAGCCGCTCTCCCTCCTTCCAAGTGCACGCCGGGAAGAAAGGTCGACGAGGTTCAGACGGCGCAGCACAAGAACAGAAAGTAGAGCAAGAATGGAGGTGCAAAATTCTGTCAATTTTCCTGGACGTCTCCAGGCCCTTTTATAGGCGCTGCAGTTACTACTCACTAGTAACTGTTGCGTTTTAAACAGAATTATGCACTGGTAACTACCTCATCAAATCACAAATTAAGCAGTGTAAATTCACTTGTAACTGCCTCATTCAAATATTTAAATCTCATTTAAACAGAGAGAGTGAGGTGCATGGTTCAACAAAAATAAAGATGGACTTGGTCTGCCAAGTGGCGCGCCATGTCACGGCACGGTCGCGCGTCACAAGTCACAAGTCACGCGATTTTCACGCGAAAATACGCGAATACGCGCGCGCGTGTGTGACTAGACGGAACCTTCCTCATACCATCTCTTTTCATATTCAAGGAGTAGGGAGGACTCCGCCTTATAAATCGGTCTTACTCACCCTGCCTAAGTAATATGGTACTAAACCATGCATGCTTTGAAATTAAGGAAATATGCCAATTAAATGGGCCAATTTTTAGCAAGTATTACCTTATTTTCGAAATAGCACCAAGTCATGTAGCTCTCATCGATTAGAGGCCCGTGGTGAGTTGGCTCTACACTCACAAGCCACAATAGAAAAAAGTCTTTTTGTTAGTACGATGTCCTGCTAGTGTTTTTTAGGTGCAAAATTTCTATTCAACATATACCATTAGTGTTATCACTGCGACTTGAATCTCTTGGAGGATTTACAGGCATGGCATGAGTAAAAATAAAAGAAAAGTATGAAATCTTTGTTGACCACGGTGTGGAGGATTAGCATTGCAGATTGTGTGGGTGCATGCCATGGGTGGGGGACGAAGGTAATCTATGGCTCGGTACAAATAAAAGCATAGTTTGTTTCAAGTGCTTTAATACAGATCATAAACACTGACTATAATAGCATGTTGACCTTCATGTAAGCATATATATTGAACAATGTACGCAAAAGCTTATGCTCATTCTATTTTTAAAAGGGCATACTGCTAACATTTTTCTCAATCCTATGTAAAGAGCACGACCAGATTAAAATTATCTTGTAGAAAAATGCATTTGCCTCTCACAATTGTAGGCAAGGGAAGCCTTTGCTAAACGCTTCTTTTCTCCATCTGTATTCCTGATGCTTCTAGTTGTTAGAGCATCATCCATCTGCAAGCACAAGAATTATTCACATTGGAACCATGAGAAGAAATAGTGTATTTGCATTTTGTTTATAGGTTATACTTTAGAAGGCAGGGAGATGGAAAAAATTATATTATAGGTTGAAACAACTGGATAATCGTAAGGGGTCATAACATGAAGCTATATCAAGGAAAGCTCTTTTGTCATTTAAGCAGTAGATTTAGGTGGTTGACATGAAAATAAATGAGATTATCAGTAGAACTGGAAAAATGAGGAGGTAAGTTGAATCACAGAACTGCACTCTTGCAAGTAAAATGCCAAAAAATTGGTTATCTAAGCACTCAAAAGTATTGCTTGCTGTAGTAGTGTAGTACTTGTTAAGTATGGAGGCTACAAATTTTGGCTTGAATTAAGTTCATCAGCTAATCATATGTCGGTCAGAAATTAAGACTGGAACCAAACATTCTTTTTCCTAACTCATAGCTGATGCAAAGTGACAACTCACCATAAATGATAGGAGGCCTGTGAGAATGTTGCAGCATAAAGACATATGTTAGAGCAGTGAAGGAAAAAAGCCCAAAAGCTTCATATGGCAAAATACAGTCACAACTTGACAATGAAGACAACTTTCATCATTGTAACAGTGAAATTACACTTTGATGTTGTTGCAAATCCCCCATCTCATTGTTAAGTAAAAAACCTTTGTTGTCTTCCAACGAACCACAAAAGCATGATTCATGAATGCTCATATAGAAATTAACATAATAATATTTCAAACAGACATTGATTTGAATATCGGTAATTTAACATTCTAAACTGTACAGACCACATTAGACTCCAAGATTCTGGATGAACTGCAAAACATAGTAATGATGGGAATTATTTCAACCCTAATCGAATACAAAGATCTGATTACGATATGAAACTTACAATCATTCATTGATAGACATATTCTTTTGTGAGGGGCAAACCTGCCACTGTGGGTTGTCATGCTGAACAACAAAACAAGTTACAAGTAATTTAATTAAGGAAAATTGATTAGATCCATCCACTCTAAACATAGCAATTGGAAATGCAAAATATGTTCATCTCAGTGCCTAACTATCGGAAGTCGAATAGCTGCAAAACCCACAGGTCATCAATCACTCATCTGCCACATAATTGAGGATGATAGAGTATGGAGTTTAATTATGTGGCATGATAATCAAGTAATATTCAAAAGAATGATTTCACAAAAACATCTGTTTGACAAATTCTATTGAGATCTATGCTTCTAAAATTGTGTTTAGCTACGAATTGGATTCCAAAAGAACTTTTGGCTTAGTAGTTTCAGATTAGCTAGTTTGTATAAGGTGACCGACTTTTCAAATATAGCATTTTTTACTACCCATCGCACATTGCAACACTGCAATTTCAAACGGACTCTTCGTATACACATTATTACTAACTACATGAGACTCAAAAATTGAAGAACATTTGGAACAGAAAATGTGGATATATCAAGAATAAGCTCAACATCATCAAGGAAGCCCATATTAAGGATCTCATCAGCTTCATCAAGGACACGGAATTTCAAAAACTTAAAAATTGAGAGTTCGTTTTACAATAAAATCCTGGACAAGAAAATCATGTAGCAAACATGAGAATAAAATTAAGTGATTCTGCATCCAGTCAACCAGAGATGTCAACAAAAGAAAATAATTACCTTGACATGGCCAGGAGTCTCAACAATAATGTCAACCACTTTGTGATTGCTATATCTTGAGAACGATATTCAGAACCTCCATATACACAACATGAAGAAAGACCAAATGATGCACCATAAAACACAAAGTCCGTGTGCACCTGGAATTCATTTTGGTAAAGCTAAAACAAATAGAAAGGAATTTCTTTCATGAGAATCAGGAAGTAGTACAGTACAATCTTACCTGCTTGGCAAGTTCTCTGGTTGGTAACAAAACCAAAACACCTGGAGGTCTGCCATAATTAGTCCTTCCGGATGCCTTGTGTGTCCCATTAACTAACGACTCCAATATGGGCAGAACAAAAGCCACAGTTTTGCCCTACAATAAGTAACAACATCTTTGACTAGGCCATTCCAAGTTTTCAGAGACAAACATGCTAAAAATAAAGAATTTTGTTTCCTATGGCTAGTCCTCCATAGTCCATAATGAGACATTCAGGGTTACCACACCCATCACTATGAACACAAAACACTCCTCTAGCAGTAACTTCATAAAAAACAACCTATGCTGACAAAACTGTGAGAACAACACACGTATGTACAGAAACAACAAGTCCCTTTTTAAACCCACGTATGTATGGTTATGGTAATACCCAAATTCTATGCAAGCAGCGCAATTAGTAAAAATGTAGCAATCCCTAGCTATAATTGGGCAAGTGCCATAAATTAGATGGAATTCCTGCCAAAATAGTAGTCATCTAGCGCAACAAGCTTGCTATTAAGTGTAAATGCGCAACAAGAAAGAACTCATAAAAAGCCCTTTTGCCAAATAATTGTTTAAGGCAACAGCGTCCAACATTTCTTCAGCAAGTTTACCGGCAGGATCGGCAGTGCTACATAGACAAATGTGTTCTTTCAGAAGAATACAGATCGATACTAAATAGAAACTCCATCTGGAATAGCTTAAAGTTTTTCCAAATATTGTAAGGAAATTGTAAAATGAACAAACCACTGATGTTGCACCTGGAATCTAGCACAAGTCTAAAATTATAAGGAGCCAAGTGAGCCTGTAATCTTCAGAAGTAAGGAGTGGGGAGGAGGCGAGCGTGTCCCGGGTGGTGGATGAGGTCTCATTCCAGAGCCAGGCCACGCTGAAGAGCGTGAGGTGCAGAGCATGGCCTTGCCTATCTGCTTCCAGAAGTAGGTGTCCTCCTTCTCGAACCCCATTCTCCTAGAACCCCAACGCACCAACCTAGACAAACACAAGAAAACATCAAGAAACCATAGGCAAGGCAAGCCAAGAAGATGGTGAGGGGAAGGCTTACCTGAGGAACCTCCGAGCTTGCGGGAAGTTGCGCAGCGTTGCAGCGACCTGCGGGGAGGAGAAGAGGGAAACAACGAGGAGGCCTCGTTGTGGCATTTTTGTCGAACAGGATGCGGGCGGGGGAGGAAGTGAGTCGTAATGCCATGGCGCCTATCGCCATGAGGGTGTTTTGTTACAAACCAAACAGAGAAAGAGTTATGGTAGCGGAGAGTTAAAGGGTTCTTGCTATAGCCTGGATGACTTATATATATTTACATGGGGAGCATTTTATAGTTATGACCTTACACCTAAGGGTGTGTTTGGTTGAGCTGTGGCTTCTGAAAAAGCTGCTGTGAGCTGTGGGCTATGGAAAAGCTGCTGTAGGTTGTGGGCTGTGGAAAAGCTGTAAGCTGTTTGGTTCAAACAAGTATAAAACTTACCTCCTATCTCTATTTTCCTTGAAACAACTGTGAAACAGCTCTCTATTTTCACCATTTCAAAAAGCAGAAAGTCAAAAGCCAAAGCAGGGTCCAAGGTGCTTTCAAAATTGTACTACCCAAAAGTAGCTGCTTTTTAAAAAGCAACTTTTGGTTTCCACCCCTTTGGTTGGCTTTTGACTTTTTGGAAGCAAAAGCAACTCCCAAAAGCTCAACGAAAGGCACCCTAAGTATCCCTCTCAAAGGCAGTTATGTCATTATACATACCCCATTTTAGGCTTTACAACCTTCTATCAGGCTGGCTGAGCTTAGGTGGAGGCCACCCCTACAACAGAGGGCTTTATGAAGGCGGAGGGGAGTCTCACGAGCTAGTGAGGCGACCGCGTGCCAGCGCTGGTTATCTGCTTGGCTACTTAGGAGGGAAGGCTGGAGAGTGATGGTGCCTCCTGGTCGGCTCATCATGTTTGCTCCACCATGCGGCCACACGCGACACTAGGCAACGCAAAGGAGAGCCAGAGGCTAAGCAGGGCTATGGAGAGGTAGCTGGAACGTGGAGGGCTCCGCATCAACCGATTTGGTGGCTATCGCCTAGCCAGGTAAGCGGAGGAGGTGGGGAGGTGGCCATGAGCATGAGAGGAGGCAGGGAGCAGGCGGCGATGTCTGGAAGGGGATCAAGTCTCTGGAGAGGAGGGTGGAAAGGACGCGCACACGGAGGGTGGGACATGGGTGGATAGATAAGAACAAATGGGAATGGAGCCATGGTAGAGGAGGCACACGTGCACGGAGGGTGGGACATGTGGGAGTACGGATTGAACGAGAGCGTCCCAAATCTCCAACACATAAAAGATGTTATTATTTACATGGTATGAAATAATGAGCAATAAATAAATTAAGCATGTGAAACAAGTGACATTCCATCATCACCACATTTTCAAATTGGTGATCCTTTGCCGAACTTTATAAGCATGGATTCCCACTATCGTACCATTCCAAAACCATTTATTTTTAAAGCAATTTTTAGAAAACTAGAAAATCTAACCAAGTGTAGTATTACCAAACAATGTTCATGATTGGGGACACAGTTATTCGAATATATTTACACTCTATAGAGATTGTATAACTTTACTCACATGATATGATCAACTTATATTGTTCACCCACACTCAATAGTAAAGAATGCATCTAACATGATCATAACAAGGCATTCACAATATCTTTTCTAACATTGAACCGTCTGATGAGCGGAACCCTCAAGACATGTATGTTTGTTTACCATAGCCAAGAGAGCTTATACGTTATGTAGGTAAGCCTTGCAACACAATGCAAAAGTCCCTTCAAGCATAGAGATCCGTTACCAAGTCCACACGACCAATAGATAAACTTAATTGCTACCACCTACAGTTCAACCAACAAGATCAAGAGGGAATGGAGGATGGCAAAAACATCAACTAAAACAAAAGGCAAAATCAGTAAGATTAAGAACATATCATGGATAATGAACAAGATTAATCTATTGCAACTTGTAGATGTTTGATTAACAACCATTCCACCCTGGAGGATAGAGTTCTCTCACCCAATGCACACACCCAAACCCTCAAAGAGATGAGTGGTTGCTTTCTCCTTTGGCCTCCTTGCTCTTTTGTGTAGAAACTGTAACAGCCCAACTTTGGCTCCAAAATAAACCATGCATGATTACATGAATTTTGAAAATTTTGGTGCATTTTTTAAATTTTTCTAAAGCCTTGTTAGGGTTTAAGATTTTTAAAATAAATTCATTAGCTCAAAAAAGGTGAATTCAAAATTCCTCAAAGTCAATTAGATGCTAGGGAATTTTTTCTAAAAATCTTGTGTGCAAATACCTCTGAAAATTCAAATTAGAAATCCAAACTCAAATTGAAAACCAGAATTGAAGTTTAAACCCTAAACTTCCTCCCTTGCCTTTGGGACGAAAACCATTTGCTAGCCCAACCAACTCTCCCTTTCTCATCCCCGTCGTAGCACAGCCGAGCCGGCCCACTCCCACGTGTTCACCAACCCGTTCACACACTCGTGTGCGCCGCCAGCCCAGTCATGCCCTTCTCTCTCACTGCCACTGCCAGTGGACCCTAGTCCCACCTATCAACATGCTATTGTGCTTCCTCCTTCTCTCTTTTCTCTCTCGCATGCGCACCTAAGCTCATCCTCACACATGTGTTCGCGTGTAATGGCACATTGAAGCTCTCTACGCCTCAAGCCTTATGCACCGCTACCTCGCCTTATACCTCTATCTCGTGCTCACCTACCCATGCCTTGTTTGCCTTTAGGAAGCCAGAAGTCGTAGCTATGTGCAGCATCACCGTCGACCTTGTTGCCCATTCTCTTCACTCAGATGAGCTTCGGCCATTGCCATCATGTTAGCCTTGCTTACCTTGACTCCCTTATGCTAATGCTCCCCTTTAATTGCCTTGTTGTGCCCCAAAGCCACGGGGACACGTTCATCTTCCCTGATGCTGACCAAGCTTATCACTGCCACCGTTCTCATGCCTCACCCAAGATCTTGCTTGCAATTCACTTCAAAGCCAAACTTATAGGCTAGCTATCAGACCCTAGAATTGGCCACAACACCCGACCACATTCACCTATCCTCGTCATCATCGTCCACTGTGGATAGCACAGCACGCTGTGTGAGAAGCCATGAGCATTGCTCCATTAGCCTCGTCTTAGCTAATAGATCATGAAACGACCCTCAACTTGGGAAGCTAGGTTGGAAAACTTGAAGTTCACCATTACTGTCCATGTCGTCGTCGATCTTATATGCTCTTGGCAACTCACTAAACCTATTGCGCACTTAACTTGGGCCTGAGCATAGCTTTGTGCCTCTGCCATCGCTCACCGCCGGATAATCTGCAACCGCTTGCCATCATTTAGCCACCGTTGTAGTGCCCCTTACCGAGCATCGTTGCCACCAATAGCTACATCTTTGACTTAGACATGCCATTCTAGCCCTTAGCTGAGCATTCTGGCCTCCCCCTTGCCACCAACAAGCTCGCTAAGGAGCTCTACTAAAAACTCCTCTGTTGCCCTGTATAGTCTAATTGATCGGTGGGCCCTAGCTATCAAAAAGTAGTTAACTCGAGGATTAAGTTAGCTATTAAGTACATACTTAGCCTTAGTATGACATGTGGGGTCCTATGAAATTAGAAATTCTAGTTAACCTTGGTTTAAGACCATAACTCATTGACATGTGGACGTGTATCCTTTAAACCGTCGCATAAACCAAGTCCATAGACTACTGTCTCCAACATATGGGTCCCACTCTCTATAAACAACCGTGTGGACTGAGTCCATATGAACCATGACCCCACCTATCAACCCCTCAACATTTTCCTTAAGGAAAATAATTGGAGAAGAAAATAAAAACCCTAGCCGACCCCCACCTAGCAGCTACTGAAGGTTTTTCTTAAGAAAAATAATTAAGAGAGAAATTCCAGCCAGCCCCACTTGTTAGAAATTTTCAAATTTCTGGAATTTCATCTTGGTTCAAAGTTTGAAAGGCTATAACTTTTCATTTCAAACCCAAATCTAGTGATTTTTGTCCATCATTAAAAAAATCATAATTTTTGGTATTTATTTGAATTTTTTTAATTTCATTTAAGTGTTTTGCTGAATATGGATGATTTCGCATGTATAGACTTTGACACTTTGGATGCTCCCGTCGTTGACGAATAAGATCCCACGCTATCCACACTTGACCAAGGCAAATTCTTATAATTGATCATATAAAACCTAGCTTTTAAATACAAATATTTTGCTTTCAAATACAAGTGCATGCTTAATATGGTTATTGACATAAAATGATATGTCAAATGTTGATTGCTTAGCTACACCATGTACGTGTTACCTAATACTTCTCTCCCTTGCCATGTTGCCTTAGGATACCTACAATACTAATAATTCTACCATTGGTTAACCATTATCATTTATGGATGTGCTTAGAACTGCTTTAGTGATGAAATAAAATACAACACAAACATTGCCAACTGAACTTGAAAACATGATAATGGAATGGTAGCATGGATTACCACTGGAAACAGGAAAATGTTTTCTAAAATGGTGGAGACTCAAGTGGGTGGTTGGTTGAAGACTGGTGTAGGGATTGCACGTATTATTGAATTGGCCATGTAGGGATTGCATGTGTCATTTCTGGATAGACCATGCAGGGATTACACATGTCCTTTTTTAATAGTTGGCTAGGGTTGCATGAGCTCTGGGTTTGTTGGTTGGTATCGCTTGAGTCAATTAAGGACTGAATTTTTGTGCTTCTCTTTTATACACAAATCGTGCAATCACAAGTCTAGTTATAGGATGGATCTGGCCCACTAATTTGCTTAACTCTAGTGTGAATCCTGTGCATTAGATTTGTAAATGGATTTTTGATATGATTGTTGGGAGTAACCCGTAACAGTCACTACCACTATGGACTTTGCAAACAGGATGGGCTATAAACTCCCTAACAATTAGGTCCCTTACAGAAAACATAGCACGGGAAGGGAACGTTCTAGGGGTGAAGCGTAACCTGGGATGGGAACGGTCACTGTTGCTAGTGTTGAGGATTTATCTTGGAGTGGGAGTAAGCATCGAAGTTAAACATTGTAAAAGCCTTATTATGATTTTCTTAGTCGCACGCCTATGGAAATGTGTAGTAGCCGACATTATAAGTTAATAATATCTTATGAGTAAAGTTGTACAACCTCTGTAGAGTATTAAAATTTTATTCAAATAGTCATGCCTTCGGACATTCACAAAAGTGTAGAAATGTCACACTTCATAGTTTTCATAAATTAACGGTTACTTGGAATTGGTTTTGACAACTTAATTTGAAATGAAAGGAAAATAGAGGGATTTTGCTTTCATAGCTAAGTCAGAGGTTTAGAAATTCACTAAATTAGTATATTTAACAAATTGGCTTTATGCTAAAAAAGACATAAAACCTCCCCTTAGTGAAGCCTTGCATATATACATACATACATACATACATACATACATACATACATACATACATACATACATACATACATACATACATACATACGTGTGTGTCTATATATATATATATATATATATATATATATATATATATATATATATATATATCTGTGTGTGTGTGTGGTTTTAGATGATAGAAATGACGACCCGGTGTATAGATATATCCATGCTTCCGGCTATGACATGGAAGACAAAGGCCCGGACTAGATTCAACCCTAGTTGATTGCATGTGACAGATCATTGAGAACTTTTTAATTTATTTACTTCCTGCTGCTTTGTAATAAACAATTCCATTTGGCCTATTGACCCGTTGTGTAAAGCTTTATCATAAGATCTATTTTTATGGTTGCCTAAATAATATTAAGTACTCCTTTATTGTTACACATTTTTAGATGTGATATTTGCTGATGTTATATTATGTGAGTTAGTTACTGATCCAGCGACTAGCTCAGAATATATAGGAGATTTGAATTGTTAAATCTGGGTAGCTACAGAAACCATAGCCACCAACCTCTCCTACTCAAATAGATGAGGCAACTATCCTACATCTAACCCTAATGGTAACTATCCATTAGTGCAACCGGACAAACCCGTTAACCCCACACACAGCGGGTTTTACACTCACATGACTTATGCACGCGCATAAGCCCAAACCCACTAAAGAGCAAGATTCCATCCACTTGAGCTCCTCAACACTTCCTTGACCTAAACCACTCTCTAAATGCCCTCCAAGCGTCGCGGTTTTGGTCCTTTGGCTATTTTTAGTATTTTAGCTTCCCTACCAAAACACATTCATTTTGATCATAGATCTCACCTCTTTCTCGAGCTTAGTCCATGATCATATCCTCCTTTTCAAGCAATCCCCATGCTTGTAACATGTAGGCTTACCAATGGCGCACATATCGGCAAGTCTCTTAGTGTTGATTCCCCCCGACCATGCCTCATACCAACCGCACCATTCGATGAATCGTTGTTCGAACCATCCCTTCAACATCCTTGTCTTCTCTTGTGCCTCGCTTGAGCCTAACCATCCCGCCCCGCTTCTTTGACCATACCTCAGCTCATCCCGAGTCTAGTCTCGATCCACGCTGCCGACCATGGCTGCCTCTAAGCACCCTGCACATCAAAGACCAATGAACTATTTTTGGGTACAAGTTGTTCATAACTTAACCCACGTTAGTCCAAATATGATTCATGCATCATGAATGCAATGACCTAGAACTCAAAATATCAACCCATGACCAAATCCCAAAAATTCTCAAACCCTCTCGACCAAGAACTTGAATGGACGGTCTAATCACCATTGGACGGCCGATCAGACCACCAGCCCAGTCAGACTGCTTCCCTCAAGCTGGTTAGATCACCATGGCAGAGCACTAGAAACTCCCTTTTTGGAAATTTGATATTCTGAATCTAGTTTTTGCTCAAACGTACAGTTAAGATGACACCTAGTGTAAAGACATCCCAAGACACTCCTACATAAGTGCTTGGTGTCTAAGAGTCAAAAACCAAAAGGGCCGGTTAGACCGCTTGAACCAAGTTGGTCAAACCATCACCTAGCAAAATGCTCGAAGGGCAACTTGACTGGTCTGATTGGCTATGCAGAGTGGTCTAGCCAGCTCTACACAATGGTCAGACCCGCCCCTGCAAATTGATTAGACTGCTCCCTGACAAGCAACACTAAAAAATCGTAAACTTTCACAAATACAAATTTTAACTCGCTACGATTGCCAATTGTTTAGCACAAAAACCATATATATTTTCAACATGGTTCTACAAGCTTGATTAATTTTAATCTACTTAATCCCTCGAAGCCTATTTTCTTATGGTTGTAATTTGAAGACTTTGAATAATTAAGTTTGCCCTAGCACTCTTGATGAGGATTTAAATAATCCATTAAAGAGCAACTTTAATACGTAATCAAAGCCCTTAGATCAGTGTTATAATAGCTCATGCTATAACATATCCCGAGTACCCTTGATTGGAGAATCACTGTTTATATACCCTATCGGCTACTATTTAAAAGCTCTATGACCCGACATATAGGCCTCCCCTATGGCGATGCCTTATGTGGTTAAGGAGCAGAACATGTGTGCTCCCACTCCCCCAACCATTCTATATTCGGTCCTGTGTCTCTGATTACAATCACCCTAAGGTTTGTTTCTTGAGACTTCCTCACTGACAATTACCGATTAGGCTTCTCTCACCACCACCAACTGCTTAACATGTAGATGGAAGGAATTGATAAGGCGCATGTACATGAAAACAATTGATGCCTCTTTAGCACTATTTAAGCTTTACCTGGGGAGACAACGAGGAGAATGAGACAACGAACGGAGAGAAATGAGAGCAACAATAGCAAGTTCATTCTACTTTAGTGCAAGTAGTATTTTTTTTTCTGTAATCACTCATCAAGAGTAAGTTGTAATCTTATTAGAGCAATAAAGATAATATTTTTCTGTTTATTTTTATGAGGCTTGAATTTTGTACTATTGGTGAGAGCTATGACTTGATGGTTGACAGCTATTCACCCACCCACAAAGAGAATTCGCGTCCATGTTGTCCATGATAGCCCGATTTAATTTGTCATCTAGATTTTGGACAGAACCAAAAATAATGACACAAACAATACACTACTACTACCCAGATGCGTAGGTGTGACACTGATACACACACAAATATATGTGTGTGTGTGTGTGTGTGTTGAAACTAGCTTAATGCCCGTGTGTTGTTACGGATTTAAAAACTTTTAGAACATATTTGTATGCATATTCTAAAATTTTTTACCACTCGTGAGTTTCAGAACATGTAGTATGATAAATTTTAAAAATCCGTAGCAACACACGGGTATTTAGCTAGCAATAAAAATAATGATAAGTAACAGTAGGATAATTACTCTTCTAGTATTCATAACATACCAAAATTCATCTATCCTCTAGAACAATAATGATAAGTAACAGTTGGATAACTACTCTTCTAGGATTCGTAACATACCAAAATTTTTACCACCCGTGACTAAGACACCAAGTGTTAGGATTGAATCGCACAATCTTCTTTCTTTCTCCAACTCTTATCACTTAATAGGAATTACACGGCTTAAATAAACCTCATGCACGCACACACGACCTCCACGCACCCACTAACTCCACTAACTTGGCCTATTCTCATGCCTCCGAAATCACTCCACGATCCACACGAGACTGCTTCTCATGGCTACAACCACTTCTCACAACCGCTTCACACGGTTATGATCACTTCACATGACTACCCACATCTTTTGAATTCTCTTGTACCCAGATGCTCTAACTATTATAGTGTTCTTCTGAATACCAACTACGACCACTGCAGCTGCTATGACCACTATAGCTTCTATGACTTACGGCCATGGTGTCCTATGACTAGGACTGCCTTACGACCATGGCTGCCTTATGACCATAGAGCCTTACAACCATGGCTGCTTTGACCACAGCTGCCTTACAACCATGTGGCCACGACCACGTCTGAGCATCGACCGGGTTCTCAAACTTTTGACTGCTGCTTCAACCATAGGGCATCATCTCGATGCTACGACCACGGTACATCAACTTGAAGCTTCGACCACGGCTTCTCACGTACTCAGAGTCTTTGACTGACTTCGTGCTCGATGTCTTTGACTGCCTCGTACTCGGAGCTACAGTACTCGATGTACAATACTCGTTGTATAGTACTTGGAGATGCAGTGCTTGGAGCCTCCGACTTCAACTTCCGTAGTTTCGACTGTTGCTTTGGGTATGGTTTCGACTGTTGCTTCAACTGTGGCTTCGACCGTGACTTCGAGTGTGGCTTCGCCCACAGCTTTGATACGGATCACCCGTATCTTCTTGTCGCTCGCAACAGCCTCTTCTAGCCACACGCTGTGGCCTTCTCTTTGCACAACTTACAGTGATCTCATACCACTGTTGAGTCATGTCTTCATCTTGCAGTGGTCTTACACCACCGTCTTCTCGTAGCGCTTCACATCATCGACATTGTCGATCTCACACCAATTTCTGATTCGAGGACGATGGATTCACGCCACCACCTTTGGCTTCACGTCAAAACTTCAAACAACAGCTTCATACCGTTGTCGTTGTCGGTCTCACACCGACTTCTCCTCATAGCAACATCACACTGTCGTTGGCGCCGGCATCACACTGACTCTTCTTCGCAGTAGTCTCACATCGCCACATTCACTTCTTCTTCCAGCAGCACCGCACCGCTACCACTCGCCTTCACACAGAGGCATGCTTATCGGTTTCTGCCCACAGCTTCTACGACCACTGACAACTCATCATGCCTCCTAGAATCACTCCACGATCTGCACGAGACTGCTTCTCACAGCTACGACTCCTTCACACGGCTATGATCACTTCACACAACCACCCATGTCTTCCGACTTCTCTCGTACCCAAATACTCTGACTGCTACAATGTTCTTCTGAGTACCGACTACGACCACTACAGCTGCTATGACCACTGCATCTTCTATGACTTACAACCATGGTGTCCTACGACCACGACTGTCTTACGACCATAGTGCCTTATGACCACGGCTGCCTTACGACCATAGAGCCATATGACCACAGATGCCTTACGACCATGGCTATTTCGACCATGGCTGCCTTACGACCACGTTGCCACGACCACGTCTGAGCACTGACTGGGTTCTTGAACTTTTGACTGCTTCTTCGACCATGGTGCATCATCTCGATGCTACAACCATGGTACATCAACTTGAAGCTTCGACCAACTAACTTCGTGCTCGATGTCTTCGACTGCCTCATTGATGTGGCCAAGAGTGTGAATACTACATTGATTTGTGCTTCACCCATGCAATCTGAAGTTACAAGGCTTAGTAGCTCTGAATTGCGCAAGGAGAAAGAAGCAATCGGTTATGGGAGAAAGAAGAATATCCTAGTTCGTGCGGATGCTTATGTGATTCCTCCTTTGCGTAATGCAAACAAGCCAACAATGCATGGAATTAGAGGTGTGGATGGTAAAAAAAGAAAGCTAGTTTGGGTAAAGAGAAAGACACAAGATCAATCAAGTTCTCGTGATTGCAGTTCTGTCCATAATGCTCACGAAGATTACAATGCCAATTCTGAGGTTTATAATGCACACAAAACACATATTTTGAAAGCTAATGAAGTCTACTTTCCAACGAATCAAACGGCACATCATTTGGAGCTTCCTACACAAAGTTATGGCAACTTCATTGATTGTTGCACGAGCTGTCCGGAGAGACGCGCGAGACTTGCCAAACATGAAGAGTCCGAGTATTGCAATACAAGTAAGAATAATCCGACCATACCATGGCTTTTAAAAGGATGATAAGGACTCTTTTTAGGTTCCAAATGGATTTGAAAGCCCCTTGAACAAGAAAAGAAAACATATAAAGATTTGGATTCGGTTCGGGACAGACATGAAGTCCAACACTAAAACGCCCATAACTTTCACAAACGGAGTCCAATTTAGGCGTTCTTGGACTCGTTGGAAAGCTAATTTGAAGCCCCATACAATGGATAAGGTTTCAGCCATGGAATACTTATGATCACGTCGCAAATTGAGAGATAATCTAGTGGTAGCAGTTTAGGTATTTCCTTTTTAGTTCGTATTGGAGTTTGTTTCAGCCTTAGGCTAGGTTATGCGTGAGTTTTAGTCAGGACTGTGCATTGTGCACCAATATAAGGCCATTGCCTTAGCCCCATGTAACTTAGCCTATGATATGATAAGTTTTTACGCTTGTGAAATAAAGGAGAAAATCGCCATGATGGTTGTTGGCGGCCAGATTACGTGATTGCAAGATTTTCTCGTTTGGAGTTTGCTGAGTTGGTGCAAGGCAAGAATAGGAGATTGTTGAGATTGCCCACAAATTTAAAAGGTTCATCTCTTCTAATTCGTGTCCTCTTGCTGAATTCACGGTTTAGGGAGTTCGGTGGATTGCTTCTAGTGTGCACCTTGCATACTAGTGCAAATTGCCCTTATCAAGATTGTTGGCTACGTCAAGACAAGGAGAAGGAACTTCGCTGAATGTACCGGGAAAGATCGAGCCATCCCTACGCATCAACTAATCCTTAGTTGGTCCGTATCACTCATACTCGGAGCTACAGTACTCGGTGTACAGTACTCATAGTATAGTACTCGGAGATACAGTGCTTGAAGCCTCCGGCTTCAAGTTCTGTAGTTTCAACTGCTGCTTCGGGTACAACTTCGACCACTGCTTTGACTGTGGCTTCGACCACGGCTTCGAGTGTGGCTTCGCCCACAGCTTTGATACGGATCACCCACATCTTCTTATCACTCGCAGTAGCCTCTTCTAGCCACACATTGTGGCCTTCTCTTTGCATGACTTACAGCGATCTCACACCACTATTGAATCATGTCTTCATCTTGCAGCGGCCTTACACCACCATCTTCTCGTAGCGGCTTCACATCGTTGACATTGTCAATCTCACTCCGACTTCTGATTTGAGGATGATGGATTCACACCACCACCTTCGGCTTTACGTCGAAACTTCATACAGCGGCTTCGCACCGCTGTCATTGTCGGTGTCACACCGACTTCTCCTCGCAGCAGCATCGCACTACCGTTGGCACTGGCATCACACTAACTCTTCCTCGCAGTGGTCTCACACCACCACCTTCACTTCTTCTTGCAGCGGCACCGCACCACTACCACTCACCTTCACACCGAGGAATGCTTGTCGGCTTTCGCCCACAGCTTCTATGACCACTTATAACTCATCAAGATTAAATCTAACATTCTCCCCTTATAACAGTCAGGCGCCACCGGAGGTTGTGACGACGCAGCGGGATGGACGCTGTGCATGAACCTCAAGGCGCTGGCCCAATCGCCGGGATAGCAACGACGCTCCCTATAAGCCAGATCTGAGAGATGGAGAGCTAGATTTGGAAGAGGCGATAACATTGATGCAAACCACATGCAAGAGAGTAATGGAAAGAGACCATCATGATGAAGGGGAAGGAAGCTTTGGCAAGCATGCAACCCACCGGCGGGTTGCATAAGCGCCCGAGGGAGACGAGATGACACGGAACAATAGTGGGCACAAGGGAGCACATGGAGGATGTGGAGGGCACGAAAGGAGGGGAAATGGGGGAGCACTCATGGCGCAGGTGGTACCATCGGAGAGGCGAAAGAGGAGGAGGGCGGAGGCGGCAATATCTAGGGTTCGAGGAGGGAGTGGTGGGGGAAGAAATGAGGAGGAGGTGAGAGAGGGGAGGGGGACGAGGGTAGGAGATGTTGGGGTCACGCGTACAGGTTTTGGGGGCTAGAGAACACGGGGCCGTGGGAACTGCTATGTTTATTGTGGGGTTGGCTACGTCGGTAGCAAGGGATGGTCTAGGTGCTTCGTGGTGAGATTGAACCAATTCGTGTGTTGTGGGGGTGGCCCAACCCCTCGTAACTGGGCCTTGCGACTGGCCTAATATGTAATAGGCCCGATAGTGTAGAGGAATATACTCACGTAAGGGGGTGTTTGGGACTGCTCCACTCCACGTTTTTCAGCTCCGCTCTATGTTTTTTAGCCAAACAGGTTCAGCTCCACGCACTCTGTTCGAGGAAAAAAAGGTGGAGTTGTGAGAGCACCTAAAGGGGTGCTCCACAAACTCTAGGTTTTTTGTGGAGCTGCTCCACGGTAGAATTCGTGGAGCAGAGTTTGTGGAGCAGTCCCAAACACCCCCTAAATATACCAATATACCCTCATCCTTTGTAAGTACCAATATACCCTCATCCTTTGTAAGTACTAAGGGGTAGAATGGGGATTTCCCATTCTACCCCACTCATGTATATAAACCCCCAGGAGGGGCAGGAGGGAGGGACATCCTCTCATTCTTACCAACTCTCTCGTAGATCTAGCTCTCCTCTTCTCCTTCTACTAGTCCCTTCCTTACTGTTTGGCCCGTAGCCACAACAGATGGCGCCGTCCGTGGGGACTGGATGAAAAGTTGCTTAAGGAGTGATAGATAATTGGGAGCGTCGTCAACGACAGATAAGTAGTTTGTTTGCCAAAAATTTAACCATCCTGACTATGGAGGTGTATGGGCTTTACCCGTATACTTCGCCATGTTTTGTAGATGGTGTGTTGAATAGATCTAGTCGTATGAGCTTTGTCTGTATACTTCACTCTGTTTTGTAGATGCAGTATTGGATAGATCTAATCGCATCGCCTATTTTTATGTCGCTGCTATCTCCGCTCTGCTGGGGGTGGTCATGCAGGGAAGCGATGTCTTGACGGTGGAGATGGGTAGCAAGCACCTCGACCTTTGCTCGGACAATGCATGCACAACATCAGACTTTGCATGTAAAGTACCAGCCTTCGTCCGGGCTCCGCATGCGTAGCGTCGGCCTCCGCTGGGCATGCGGTCGTGATCCTCGCCTCCGCGCTCGGCTTCGCCTGCGCAGTGGGCCTCCGGGTGACGTCCCAAACTCACATCCATTTATGCATGCATGCATGGTACGAGCGGGGCGCTCGGGCGTCACTGCCTCAGCCTTCACGCATCGTAGCTCCGCCGCACGCATCGGCCTCCGCTCTGCTTGGGATGTTTTCGCGAAGCCAGCTCGTACGCCTTTGACTGCGCGGAGTGCACCTCACCAAGCGTGCCTCCACGCCAGCCTCCACTGAGTCTCCGCCAAAACATCCATCCGCGAGCTCCACGTATCCATCCATGCACAAAACATTCATCCGTGGAGTCTGCATGCATGCACTTATGCATGCGTGCATGCATGGCGGCAAGCCTGCTCAAGCCAATGCATGCACGAGTTTCCATCCGTGCATACTCTCCAAATCCCTCGCTGGTGATGGCATCCGTGGCTGAAGGCGCCGGAGGGGCTGAAGCACTTCGTCGTCTGGGTCAAGCGCTCGGCGTCCACGCCACATCTCCGCTGGCCTTTGGCTCGGCGGCTTCGGCCTCTGCTGCACGCGCCTTCCCTCGATGGAGTCGGCTCCGACGAGATCGCCTGGTACTCTGCTCGGCCTCCGCGCCTCAAGACGTCCGCACCAGGGCTCCGCCTCGTGTGTACCCGCGTAAGGAGCGAAATCTGGTGCCGGCGGGATGATGACCACTACTGTGCGTACCGCTGTGGCGCTGACAACGACCTCGCCTCCTTCACGTGCGAGGACTATGTCAAGCGCGCCTCGGCTCCGAGGTTTGCTACTCGAGCTCCGCAGCTTTCACGCCTGCCTCCGCTGGATGTGCGTCGAACACTCCAACGTAGTGCGCTCGGCCAGGTCGTGGGTTGTCTTCCTCGGCGTCTTCATCGATGTCTCCGACTTGTCTTCACGGAGGCATTGACAGCCTGCGCAAGGCAGGGAAGTCTCTGCCGCGGTGCCCAGGGTCTGCACTGAGCCCAGAGAGGTCTTCGAAGTCTCTGCTACACGGTGACACGCCGACCTCCATACGCATACGGGAATATCTACGTAACCATTGCCATGCATGGTGCATGCATATTCACGTAGTTATTGCCATGCATGGTGCATGCATATTTGCGTAGCTATTGCCATGCATGGTGCATGCACATCCACGTAACCATTGCAACCACTAGTTTTCTCCTGTGTCTACTGCTGGCCCGCCTGGCATCCGCGACGACACACGCGAACTCTACACACACAGCCGACTACAGGTGCATCGACGCGGAGTCCGACTCCTCCGTCGAGGTCTCCGCCGCGCCGGACCTTGCGCGCACGACCCCGGCCTCCGCTCACACTTCGCATGCGCAATGCGGGACTCCAAGCGTCGACCTCCGCTCGGCACTCTACGTATACGCGTAACATGCACGTGCAGCGGAACAGTGAGTGGCTAACTAACTCTGCAAAGTATTTGTATCTGTCATATGCTACACGCAGGAAAACATGTCAAGTATTCATCCATTCAGCCATGCATGCAAAAGTGTTCGTATGTGTGGTTTGGCCTATACTGGTCGGCGACTCCCCCGTCGTCGTCCGCCTGAGGTTGTAAGTGCTCGTCTGGTTGTGCTGGCCACGCAGAACTTCGCCCTGTCAGCTCTACCTCCGTGCGTGGCTTCGGCAGGTGCACCCGAAGCCTGGATGCCGAGCTGTGCTGCTCGCAGAAAGGAACATAAGTATATATGCACAATATTTATATCCGTTGTGTGCTGTGTGTAGGAAAGAGAGCACCGAGCTTCATGGTGGTGTGCATGTCTTTGGTTCGTCGGCTCGTTCTTCCCGCGCAACTATGGATTCCGCGTCGCCAAAGGCCGCCTGGGAGCCTCCTCGCCCATGTAAACAGGGAAGCACCAGGAATGTGCCCAGAAAAACAGAGAACGCCCAGACTGGAAACTGAACAGAGCACGTCCAGAAAGTTCAGAACTAAGCATGCATTGTAGATCTTACGGCAAGATATTGAATGTGGTGGAAAGTTTAGAAAACGAATTCTCTCGATTGCATTACTAAATGTCTCGACTAGACAAAACTGAATATCATCAGAATACACTCTGGAAGGGACTACAACTGAATGCACCTAAATCGGATCACAGATCCATACATTACGCAAAAACGACCTCGTGCAGACTGCACGTTATTTACTCACGCATACCATCCGCTTGCCGCGGCACTCCCTGCATGCTAACAAATAAACTCAAACTACTGACGCTTCTACAGATGACCCACCTGCAGACTTACTCCAATAGCTAACAAACAGAATTAAGTCCAACATACTCCTCCCTAATTCTGGTGTGGGCCAAGATCACGAACACCGAGCAAATGTCGCATTGTCGCCAACTTCGCTGCCGGCAAGGATTTCGTCAAAGCGTCAGCTCTTTGTTCTTCAGTGCAAACTCGATGGACCTCAATTCGTCCTCCTTCAATACACTCTCTAATAGAGTGATACTTGGTGTCAATATGTTTACTTCTCCCATGGAAAACCGGATTCTTCATAAGCGCAATAGCTGAATTGTTGTCAACAAATATCCTCACTGTTTTTGGCTCTTCTCCAGTGATTTCTCCCAGCAAACTTCTCAACCAAAGTGCTTGCGCAGCTGCTGCCGTTGCCGCCATAAATTCAGCTTCGCAAGATGAAAGCGCCACCGTTTTTTCTTTTGTGAGCACCAAGACACCAAGCTGTCATTGATGTAGAAAGCCATTCCACCCGTGCTCTTCCTATCATCAAGATCTCCCGCTAAATCACTGTCAGTGTATCCTGTGAGCACCTCCTTTGCTCCTCCTCGACTATACACCAACCCAAAGTTCATGGTACCTTTTAGATACCGAAAAATCTGCTTCACAACTTTGTAGTGCATCACTGTTGGCCTCTCCATATACCTGCTAGCTACTCCAACAGCAAAGGAAAGATCGGGACGAGTGTGAAGCAGGTACCTGAGGCAACCAATCATCCGCCTGTACTCAGTCGCATCCATTGGTTGGCAATCAACATCTTTGTGCAGCTATGCTCTTTGCTCCATGGGGTACTTTGTGGGGTTGCAGTCCATCATTCCAAACTGCATCAACACCTTCCTTGCATAACCAGTTTGTTTGAGCGTGAGATAACCTTCTTGCTGCGACACTTCAATACCAAGATAGTATGATAACAGCCCCAAATCGCTCATATCAAACTCAGCTGTCATTTGCTTCTTGAAAACCTCAATCTCCTTCGGATCCCTTCCTGTGACAATGAGGTTGTCAACATATACCCCAACTACAACTGCAGCTGTCCCTTCTCCTCTTGTGTACACCGCCTGATCTTGTGCACACCTCCTGAACCCGATCTTCTTTAGGCTCTTGTCTAACTTGATATTCCACGCCTGCGGCGCCTGCCGTAGACCATAGAGAGCTTTACTCAACCTGAGCACAAGATGCTCCTTGTTCTTCACAACAAACCCCTCCGGCTGAGACACATACACCTCCTCTTCAAGCTCACCATTCAGAAAACCGGTCTTGACGTCTAGATGATGAACCTCCCAACCACGGTTTGCGGCAATTGCAAGAATCACCCGCACCGTATCTAGGCGAGCAACCGGAGCAAATACTTGTTCAAAGTCTATTCCCTGCCGCTGCACATACCCTTTTGCCACTAATCTAGCCTTGTGCTTAATCACTTCTCCTTCCGAGCTCTTCTTCAATTTATAAACCCACTTGAGCCCTTGGGTTTGTGTCCAGCAGGTAGTGTGGTCAATGTCCATGTTGCATTCTTCTCAATTGACTCCATTTCTCTAGCCATGGCTTCCTCCCATTACGGGTTCCCTGCAGCTTCACTGTAACATGTAGGCTCTTCCGTTTCTGCAAGCAAGGCTTCACCATCAGAGTCAAAGTTTAACTCTACCTCGGATGTGTTCTGATAAATATCAAACAAGCTGCGATAGCGGAGTGTTCCATCATCTGAGCTACTGATTTCTGCTGAGCTGGGAGTCACTGGTTGCATGGCCGGCTCAGTCCCAATTGGTGTCGTGTGCATGGGATCGGCTGGAGGTATGGATGATGACCCTGCCGCACGTCCCATGCATGCAACAGCCCGCGCCCTCATCACTACGCCTGGTGACGATGCTGCAGCTGGTGCGCCTCCACTTTCTGGACTTGTTGCATCACTGCTGGACTGAACCGCGGCAGAGGCTGGCTGCAGTTCTTGCATCACGCCGCCGGTCGCCACGCTCGCCGACTCACTGCTGGGCCGTACCCCAGCTGAAACCGCTGGCACAGCTGCACGTCCACCAGCAGAAGTCCAAACAAAGGAATCCAAGTGAGCATCTTCTTCAACCTGAAACTCTGCCGGCTCTCCTGTGCCCACACCTCCAGACCAATTCCATTCCCGGTTTTCTTCAAAAATGACATCACGGCTTACAACTATTTTGCTGCGACGTGGGTCAAAAAGACGACGCGCTTTGCACCCATCCTCGACACCGAAGTACACCATTTGTTGGCTTCGATCGTCGAGCTTCTTCATGTGTGGTGCCGCTGTCCAGACATGAGCCATGCACCCAAACACCCGCAAGTGCGCCAAGTACGGTTTCCTCCCGTTCCAAGCCTCAAATGGGGTACGCTGTCCCATTGCTTTTGTCAGCAGCCTGTTCAACAGATGTACTGCATGTCGCACAGCCTCCCCCCAATATCTCCCCGGAACATTTATGCACTTGAGCAAAGACCGTGCCATCTCCATGACAGTCCTGTTCCTGCGCTCCACCACGCCATTCTGCTGCGGCGTGTAGGGCGCAGTGAAGTGCCTTTGGATGCCGGCCTCTTCACAAACCTTGGCGAATACCGCGGACAAGAACTCACCACCCCGGTCTGACCTCAACGTCTTGATGCGATGTCCACACATGTTCTCATCTTGCGCTTTAAGCTTCACAAATTCTGCACAAGCTTGATCCTTGGTCTTCAAGACATGCACCCACATCCACCTTGTAGCATCATCAACAACCAACATGAAATACTTATTACCAGCAGCTGTCGGTGGAGTTATCGGACCACAAAGGTCGATGTGGAGTAGTTCGAGCGCCTCCTGCACTCGGTAGCTTGACGTCGCTGGGAACGGGTGCCTGGCCTGTTTCGCCACCATGCAAGCTTGGCACAGTTGATTTGGATGTGATATCGCCGGCACACCCGCTGCCATCTCCTTGTCAGTTAACAGCTTCAATGCTTGGAAGTTGACGTGGCCCAACCATGCATGCCAAAGCCATGCTGGTTCCTCCATGCTTGTCAGCATACACACTGGGACTGCCTGCTTGAGTTCTATACGGTAGAGGCGGTTGGGTGAACGCCTCACCCTCATGATCAATCTCTGAGACATTTTGTCAAACACCTCAAGCTCGTCGTCATCCATCACCACCCGGTAGCCAATCTCAGTCAGTTGTCCAAGACTTACAAGATTGCTACGCAACTTTGGAATGAAATATACTTCCTGGAGCAACCACTGATCACCATTCTTGCAATAAAAAAAATAATAGAACCCTTGCCCATGATCTGCACGCATGAACCATCTCCAAATCTCACATTTCCTGTGACAGATTCATCCAGCTCGCGAAACTTGCCTCGATCTCCGGACATGTGGTTGCTGGCGTCGTTGTCGAGGTACCAGACGTCGCTCGCTTTAACCCCTTGTCTGGCCAGATGCAGTTCCGGCCGCACGTTCACCTCATTGAGAAAGACCACGTCTTGGCTCCCCTTCAGCTTTTGCTCGGGCTGGACATTGAGGAAGGCAGCACCTAGGACTCCCATTTGTGTTTGCCCGAGAGCGTCATTTCGGAAAACAACAGCATGGTTTTCCCCTTGCGCTTGCTCGAGCGGCACCGGCTCCTCCGTCATCGCGAGCAGCAGCGCCGGTTCAACGTCTTCGGCCTGGGCATGATGCGCTTCCTCCTCCTTTTTGGATTGCTTGCACTGGCTTGCGTAATGCCCCATTGTGCCACAAGTGAAACACTTAATATGGCTTTTATCACGCTTGTGCGCAGAGCCAGTGGAAGCCTCCTTGCCTGGTGTTGTTCCACGTCCGCCACGACCTCGCCCTTTGTTGCGCCACGCCCTCTGCCGCAACCGCCAGAATCAGGTGATTTGCCTCTCGCCGAGGACTCACCTGCTGTCTTCTTGTAGCGCGCCTCCTACTCCGCCTGAGTGAGAAGGAGCTGCCTGTTTGCTCTCGCGCCGCCGGACACACGTCGTGTGCGCTCCTCGTAGGCCTTCAGCCGGCCCACTGCCTCTTTGAACGCCAGTGTGCGGAGGTCGTAGAATTGTTCAATGCCGGTGATGACATTGAGGAACCGGTCCGGCACTGTGTCGAAGAGCTTCTTCACCAGGGTGGCGTCGTCGAGCGTGCCACCGAGGTTGCCGTACTTGACGGACATGGCTGCGAGCTTGCCAGCGTACTGATCCAGCGTCTCGTCCTCCCTGACGCGCTCCGTGCCGACGAACCTCGTCTTGAGACAATCCCACACCTCCTTCGCCATCTTCTTCTTTGCCACCTACATGAGGAGGTCCTTCGGGAGAGCTTGAAGAAGATGCGACCGCGCCTTCTTATCCTTCCTCGTGTCGACGACCGCCCCGGCCGCCGGCTCGATCGCCTCCCACACGCCTTGGTCCTCCATCATCGCCTGAACCCGGATCACCCAGCTGGCGTAATTTGTCGCCGTCAGCTGCGGGTACACGAACTGGCCTTCGCCGCTCTCCCGCGCGTTCTCTGCTGCGACGAGAGCCATCTGGATTCAACAGGGGCAACTGGGCACTCTAACCTAATGCTCTGATACCAAATGTAAACAGGGAAGCACCAGGAATGTGCCCAGAAAAACAGAGAACGCCCAGACTGAAAACTGAACAGAGCACGTCCAGAAAGTTCAGAACTAAGCATGCACTGTAGATCTTACGGCAAGATACTGAATGTGGTGGAAAGTTTAGAAAACGAATTCTCTCGATTGCATTACTAAATGTCTCGACTAGACGAAACTGAATATCATCAAAATACACTCTGGAAGGGACTACAACCGAATGCACCTAAATCGGATCACAGATCCATACATTACTCAAAAATGACCTCGTGCAGACTGCACGTTATTTACTCACGCATACCATCCGCTTGCCGCGGCACTCCCTGCATGCTAACAAATAAACTCAAACTACTGACGCTTCTACAGATGACCCACCTGCAGACTTACTCCAACAGCTAACAAACAGAATTAAGTCCAACAGCCCACGTATGCATGAAGCCTGTGGAGCTACATGCCGGAACTTCGCTCTCTCTACGGCGCTTCGTGACGGCCTCCTGGGCCTCTCGGCCCGGCAGGTGCGTGACTCGAGCCGGCGACCGTGGGCAATGGTGCTGCGGTGCGCGTCTGCCAGGAAAGAATGGCTCCGGCCTCCGCTCGGAGCCTCCGCCGGGACTTCGCCAACGTGGCCGTGCTTCCTACAGGCACCCAACATGGCTGCCGCGGGGCGTTCGCAGTCGCCATGCAATATACATGAACTTGCAGCACACGCATGCATCGAATGAGTGCTAGCTAAGCCTGCATGCATGCGTAGCTAGCTTCGTGACCTCTCCGAAAGCACTGAAGACCTACTACGGCTCCGCTCGTCTCCGCGCTGCCAACGATCGGCTCCGACTTCGTTTGTCTCCGCGTTGCCACGGGTCCACCGCGTTGGCCTTCACTGCGTCGCTATCGGCCCAGCTCCGTGACGCGCAGCGCCGTCTCGCGCTGCTGGGCTTCGCGGCACAGACACCAGGGAGTCTACCTCGTCGCCCTGTGCATGGCGCCGACCTCTGCCTCCGTGCCTCCAAGCTTCGCCGGCCACTGTGCGAACAGGAGCTCCGCGCTGTCCTCGAAGCCTCCGCTAGCCTCCGCGCGACCAGGGACTCCGCGTCATCGAAGGCCACCTCGGAATCTCCTCGCCCGTGGTCTCCGTGCAGTTTTGAGTCTTCACTCGTCAGCGCGACCAGTCTATTACGCGCGATCAGGGCTACGCTGCAAGCACCGCATGCATGGCCCATGCAGGTGCGTACCGTCTGCTCCGTCCTGGCCTGGCATCCGTGCAGTGTCCTTGATCTCGCAGCGCTCGGCGCCGGAACCCAGAGGGAAGGTGCAGCAGAGTCCACCTCACCGGCGTTGGTAGCGAGGTCAGAGAGCGGGCTGGAGACGGGCCACGCGCAGGGGGACGAGAGGCTGCTGGTGTACGAGGGCGTGCCATCCGGCAGCTTGGAGAGCCATGTGCCCCACTGGACTGGAATATGCGTGAGTTCTGTGCGTAGGGAGACGGCATTGGAAGCTTCCGTTCCAGTCTCGTTGCCGTGGGCCTCCACCAGCACGGCCCCGCACTGGCCTCCGGAGCCTGCATCCGGGCACCTTCCTCCGCTCTTCACAACCAGGGCAGTTCACTCACGGCGTCGGCTCCGCATCTCACGATGAGGCCTCCGCTAGCTTCGCGCAGCCAGGGTCTCCGCACCTGCGGGGTGTACCCCACGTCATCACCGTCCCGCCCGGTGCATACTGCGTGTGATTACGTGTGAGGCTTTAACAATTTCCGTTGCATTTCTTGCGTGCATGGCCTTAAAGAGATGATTGTTCATCATATCATTTATTGCGGCTACAGTTCCATTCTAAGAGCATTTGATTTGGCCGTGTTTGCTTCTCCGGTTTTGGCCTATTCTAGGCTACTGTAGTATCAAATGCCTTTCCAGTACTGCATTCTGGAGCGTTTTGTTGTCGCAAGTCTTCGGCCATTTCATGCCTCTGTTTCGGTCCTCTTTTGGATTTAAATTGCACGACGGCCTTGCGCCTCGGCGTACTCTACGGAGTATAAATAAGACGTAGCGTCGAGGTCCGCCTCCGCACGCACTCTACGGAGTATAAATAAGACGTAGCATCGAGGTCTGCCTCCGCACGCACTCTACGGAGTATAAATAAGACGTAGCGTCGAGGTCCGCCTCCGCACGCACTCTACGGAGTATAAATAAGATGTAGCGTCGAGGTCCGCCTCCGCACGCACTCTACGGAGTATAAATAAGACGCAGCGGGGGGACACCTCTGCGCGCACTCTACAGAGTATAAATAAGACGTAGCGTCGAGATCTGCCTCCGCACGCACTCTACGGAGTATAAATAAGATGTAGCGTCGAGGTCCGCCTCCGCACGCACTCTACGGAGTATAAATAAGACGTAGCGTTGAGGTCCGCCTCCGCACGCACTCTACGGAGTATAAATAAGACGCGGATGTTGTCCTTGCGCACTCTACGGAGTATAAACAAGACGCGGATCCCGCACACACATGGATGTTGTCCCTATGCGTACTCTCTGGAGTATAAACAAGACGTGGATGTTGATCCCACGCACTCTACAGAGTATAAATAAGACGTGAATGTTGTCCCTGCGCACTCTACGGAGTATAAACAAGACGCGGATCCCACGCACGCATGGATCTTGTCCCTATGCGTACTCTCCGGAGTATAAATAAGACGTGGATGTTGATCCCATGCACTCCACAGTGTATAAATACGGTGCGCGGGGGCATGCCTCCGCGCGCACGACGGCGCTCTACGGAGTATAAAAATTGCGCAATGGCCGAGACACCAGGGAGTGCCTCGCCTTAGCGGCGCAGCACTGGGACGACGCGCCTTCACGTGCGTTGCACCAGGGAGTGCATCGCTTTAGCGCCCTCGGCCTGCGCCGCAAGCACCCGCTCTCCATGGGCACTGTTTTTGAAGGTAGGGGAACGGCAGTGTCGCCTCCCTGCCTCTGCGTGTGTAGCGCCCTCGGCCTACGCCGCAAGCGCCCGCTCTCCGCGGGCATTGTTTTTGAAGGTAGGGGAACGGCAGTGTCGCCTCCCTGCCTCTGCGTGCGTAGCGCCCTCGGCCTGCGCCGCAAGCGCACACTCTTCGCGGGCACTGTTTTTGAAGGTAGGGGAACGGCAGTGTCGCCTCCCTGCCTCTGCGTGCGTAGCGCCCTCGGCCTACGCCGGACGCGCATGCTCTCCGCGGGCACTGTTTTTGAAGGTTGGGGAACGGCAGTGTCGCCTCCCTGCCTCTGCGTGCGTAGCGCCCTCGGCCTGCGTTGCAAGCGCACGCTCCCCGCGGGCACTGTTTTTGAAGGCACAGGAACGGCAGTGTCGCCTACCTACCTCTGTGTGCGTAGCACCCTCGGCCTACGTCGCAAGCGCCCGCTCTCCGCGGGCACTGTTTTTGAAGGCACGGGAGCGGTAGTGTTGCCTCCCTGCCTCTGCGTGCGTAGCGCCCTCGGCCTACGCCGCAAGCGCCCGCTCTCCGCGGGCACTATTTTTGAAGGTAGGGGAATGGCAGTGTCGCCTCCCTGCCTCTGCGTGCGTAGCGCCCTCAGCCTACGTCGCAAGCGTCCGCTCTCCTCAGGCACTGTTTTTGAAGGTAGGGGAACGACAGTGTCGCCTCCCTGTCTCTGCGTGCGTAGCACCCTCAGCCTACGCTGCAAGAGCCCGCTCTCCGTGGGTACTGTTTTTGAAGGTAGGGGAACGACAGTGTCGCCTCCCTGTCTATGCGTGCGTAGCGCCCTCGGCCTATGCCGTAAGCGCCCGCTCTCCGCTTGCGGTCCGCTCTCCACGGGCACTGTTTTTAAAGGTAGGGAAACGACCGTGTCGCCTCCCTGCCTCTGCGTGCGTAGCGCCCTCGGCCTATGCTGCAAGCGTCCGCTCTCCGCGGGCACTGTTTTTGAAGATGGGGGAGCGGCAGCGTCGCCTCCCTGCCTCTGCGTGCGTGCCTCGGCGGGGCGGCGCGACTCCATCGTCCGCCTTGTAGGCATTTGCGCGTACTCTATGGAGTATAAAAATTGCACGATCGCTGAGACACCAGGGAGTGCCTCGCTTTAGCAGCGCACTACTTAGATATCGAGCCTTCCCGCGCGTCCCACCAGGGCGTGCTCCAACCCAGGACTTCTTCGTCCGCCTTGTAGGCATTGCCTCGGTGGGACGACCTGGCTTCGGAGCAGCGTCTCGTCGTCCGTCTAGTAGGCAATGCCTCGGCGGGACGGCTCGACTCCGGTGCAGGACTTCACCGTCCGCCTGGTAGGCAAGGCCTCGGCTGGACGACTTGGCTCCGGCGCGGGACTTCGTCGTCCGCCTGGAAGGCACCGCCTCGACGAGACGACCCGGCTTCGGAGCAGTGCCTTGCCGCCTGCCTTGTAGGCATCGCCTCGGCAGAGCGGCGCGACTTCGCCGTTCGCCTAGTAGGCAATGCCTCGGTGAGACGGCTCGGCTCCGACGCAAGATTTTGTCGTCCGCCTTGTAGGCACTCCCTCGGCGGGACAACCGGCTTCGAAGCAGCGTCTCTCCGTCCGCCTAGTAGGCAATGCCTCAGCGGGACGGCTCAGCTCCGGCGCAGGGCTTCGACGTTTGCCTGGTAGGCAAGGCCTCGGCGGGACGGCTTGGGTCCGGTGTTGGACTTCCTTGTCCGCCCGGTAGGCACTACCTCGGGTAGACGACTCCGGCTTCGGAGCAGCGCCTCGCCGCCCGTCTTTTAGGCATCGCCTCGGCGGAGCGGCGCGACTTCACCGTCCGCCTCGTATGCAACGCCTCGGCGGGACGGCTCGGCTCCGGTGTAGGATTTCGTCGTCCACCTGGAAGGCACCGCCTCGACGAGACGACCTGGCTTCGGAGCAGCGCCTCGATGCTCGCCTTGTAGGCATCGCCTCGGTGGAGTGGCGCGACTTCGCTGTCTGCCTAGTAGGCCATGCCTCGGCGAGACGGCTCGGCTCTGGTGTAGGACTTCGCCGTCCGCCTGGTAGGCAAGGCCTCGGCGGGACGACCCGGCTTCGGAGCAGCGCCTCGCCGCCCGCCTTGTCGGCATCGCCTCGGCGGAGCGGCTCGGCTCCGACGCAGGACTTCGCCGTCCGCCTGGTAGGCAAGGTCTCGGCGGGACAGCTCGGGTCCAGCGCGGGACTTCGTTGTTCGCCTTGTAGGCATCGCCTCGGCGGAACAGCGCGACTTCGCCGTCCGCCTAGTAGGCAATGCCTCGGCGAGACGGCTCGGCTCCGGCGCAGGACTTCGTCATCCGCCTTGTAGGCACTACCTCGGCAGGACGACCCGGCTTCGGAGCAGCGCCTCGCCGCCCGCCTTGTAGCCATCGCCTCGGCGGAGCGGCGCGACTTCGCCGTCCGCCTAGTCGGCCATGCCCCGGCGAGATGGCTCGGCTCCGGCGCAGGACTTCGTCGTCCGCCTTGTAGGCACTGCCTCGGCGGGACGACCCGGCTTCGGAGCAGCGTCTCACCGTCCGCCTAGTAGGCAATGCCTCAGCGGGACGGCTCGGCTCCGGCGCAGGACTTCACCGTCCGCCTGGTAGGCAAGGCCTCGGCTGGACGGCGCGGGACTTCGTCGTCTGCCTTGTAGGCATCGCCTCGGCGGAGCGGCGCGACTTCGCCGTTCGCTTGGTAGGCAATGCCTCGGCGAGACGGCTCGGCTCCGGCGTAGGACTTCATCGTCTGCTTGGTAGGCACTGCCTCGACGAGACGACCCGCCTTCAGAGCAGCGCCTTGCTGCCCGCCTTGTAGGCTTCACCTCGGTGGAGCGGCGCGACTTCGCCGTCCGCCTAGTAGGCAATGCCTTGGCGGGACGGCTCGGCTCCGGTGCAGGACTTCGTCATCCGCCTTGTAGGCATCGCCTCAGGGGGGCGACGGCGACTTCTCCTTCTACTAGTCTCATTCCTTACTGTTTAGCCCGAAGCCATAACATCGTGCTTTTAAGGAGTAGAGATATTAATAAAAGTGGGTTGGTGATTAACACATTCCTTTTTTTTCATTGCAACTTGCCAGCATCGACCCTGTCACTGTCCTGTGGACCCAGGATTAGGCCACCCAACCCAAAGCGGCAAACCAAACCAAACCGACCTAAGCCAATTAATCACTCACTCGTCACCACCGGAGGAGCGCGATTAACCAAACGCCTCATTCCGAAATGACCGAAACGCCCCTGCACGTACTAGCTGCCGGCCCAACCGGCATATCGATCCAAGCCGTCCAACGCGTACGATGGACCACGCAATCACCGTCCGATCCCCATCAAGCGGCTGGCCCAGCCTTGCCGACCTGAAGCCCGTCCCGGTAGGCCGGTAACTCAACGCGGTGCGCTTTTTGACCCGGCCTCCAGATATTTTTCCCGCCTCCCCTCCCACCACCCTGCCCAACGCCACCGTCCTATCACTCCACCTGACACTCCGGTTCGGCGGGCCCGCACGTCAGTCACCAACGCTGGAGCCCAATTCGCGTAGAGAAACCGCTCTCCCTGGGCCGACTTTCGCCACCGATATTTGCACACGGTTTGACGCCGAGGTTCCTGGCCGGCATGTCGGTTCTGGTTACGAGAGGGTAAGCCTATGCCACCTAAAATTACAGGTGAAATATAAATGAAAGAAGAAGATGAGAAAGATGTTATCTAATATTTAATAAAAACTGCTTTGTTTTATCTGTACTATTATATAGATAATTTATTAATTGTGTAAGATTATTATAGAAAATAGAGAAAGATGTTATCTAATATTTAATAGGAACGGCTATATACTATCTATACTATTATATAGACAATTATATAAAATAACTTATTAATTATATACGATCATTATAGATAATTATATATAATTTATCATATGAATGCTCTTTAATTTTTCTAAATATACGGCATAGAGGTGTCCCATTCCAAATAGTTTCTAGTTTTTAGAAGCTTAAAGCCGTTTGAAATACCATGGCTTCTTAGCGCGGCTTTTTTCGCCGTTTGAAATACGTTGGCTTCTTAACGTGACTTTTTGCTTTTTCTTTTCTTTTTTTCTCTTTTTCTTTATATTATTTGTGGAGATCTAGTGGTGTTTGTCATTTTTCTTTATTTTTCTTTAGTTGAATATCTAAAAAATAACAGATATTATAATATCATTTCAGTTAAAAGATGAAAAGCACAATCTAAAAATAACAAGATCATGGCACACATAACAAACCCAATGGGCACGAGGGGCTAGTAGGATAACAAGGTCCCTCGTCGTCTCCATTGAATACTTTGATTTGATAGATAGGTATTAGAGCAAGTTTAATAGAAGAGGTGGCTGCCACCTTTAGGACTAGCCAAATAAGCAAAAAGAGTACATATGGCTCATGTAGAGGTAGCTAATACAATAAGTTGAGTAGATGTTACCTCTACTAAAGCACTCAAACATTTAATATTTCGCTAGAGGTGACCCTAACCCTTATTGTACTTGCTCTAAGAACTAGCATCGCCTCTAAGTCCTCGTATGATGTGGTAGAGGTCACCTCTTGCATGAGGGGCAGCTTGCCTCTCTCTCCTCTTGTCTCTCTCTTCCACATAGGATTGTGTTGACGTGGATTACGCTAGAGGCGACCTAGTCAGCATCATTGTACTTGCTCTGATTTATCTTTCTACATATTTTGATATTAGTGTTACTTTGTTAGAGCAACTCCAGCAGGGCCCCTACTTGAGCTCTCAAAACTCAAATTTGAGGGCTTGAGCCAAAAAACGAGCTCCAGCAGAGCCCCTACTAGAGCCCTCAAATTTGAGGAGGCCCTTAAATCACCCTCCCACCCCTCATTCCTAGGGGCCCCTACTTTGGCTCTCATTTTTCAGCTCTGCTCGTTTTTTTCCCGCACAACTGAAACGTCCCCCGCCGCCTCCAATCCCCCGCGCGCGCCCCTCCTGCTCGGCCTCCATTCCCCCGCCGCCTCCAATCCCCCGCCACCGCTAGATCCCCCGTCCCGCCCGTCCTGCTCGACCAAAATACCCCACCGCCGCCAGATCCCCCGCGCTCCCTCCGCCGCCAGATCCCCTACGCTCCCGTCGCCGCCAAATCCCCCACGCTCCCCGGTGATTCCTCCCGCGCCGCCACCACCCTCCTCGGCGGCTCCTCTTCCCCGGCTCCCGACGCATCTCACCCTACGCGCCTACGCGACTCCCGATGAGGGACCTCCGTGGCTCCCCGTCGGTGGAGAAGATGGAGTGGTGCCCAGCGGGACGACGGCGGTGATGGCGTAGGGGCGATGTAGAAGGAGTCGGCGTCGATGTTGATGAAGCTGAGGCGACCGGCCGAGGAGAGGCGGCAGTGAGCGGATGACGCGCCGGCGGATCTGGTGCTTGGTGGCGCGCGGGAGATGCGGCGGCGCGGCCGAACCGAGGAGAGGAGGGACGCCGGCGGCCGGATGTGAGGAGGAGGGAGGAGGGGGAAGCGGAGGCGGAGAGGTGAGGGGCAGGGGGAGAAGAGGAGGTGGGGATGCCTGGAGAGTGGAGACGGCGGGGTGAGGGAGAGAATGAGGAGTGGGTCCCATGTGTCAGTTGTAGTGGAATGGATTTGAGGGCTTAAATTTGAGGGGTGCTGTTGGAGTAGATGCAAAAAAACTGGGTCCTTAAAAGTAGGGAGAGCCTTTAAATTAAAAGTAGAGGCCCTGTTTTGAGAGCTACTGCTGGAGTTGCTCTTATTAGATCATTAGATGCAAATGCGTAAAACCACCACTCAAAAAATATTAGGGAAAATTTGTTCAGTAGCACTGAAAGCTCACCTCTTTCGGAAAATACCACTAAAAAAACGGGGTACCGGATATTGGCATATTGCCACCGAAAAATTCATTTTTCTTCGGGATTTACCATTCTGGACAAAAATACCCCTCTCCCTCCCCCTCCCTCACCTTCTCTCCTCTGCGCCGCCCGTCCGCCTGCATCTCCCCCACCACCGGCCTCCCCGCCTCCTCCTCCGCCCGCCGCTCGCCTCCCCGCCTCCTCCTCCGCCCGCCGCTCGCCTCCCCGCCTCCTCCTCCGCCCGCCGCTCGCCTCCTCCCTCTCCGCGCGCCCCCTCCCCGCCGCCGTTGGCCTCCTCCTCGCCCCCTCCTCCGACCGCCGCCTCCCCGCCTCCTCCTCCGCCCGCCGCTCGCCTCCCCGCCTCCTCCTCCGCCCCCACCTCCCTGCGCCTCCTCCTCCTCCTTTCCCCGCTCCCCCGCGTCCGGCCGAAGAGGTGGCGCTGGCGGCGGCGGTTTTGCTGCGCGCGGAGAGGGAGGAGGCGGCGAGCGGCGGGCGGAGGAGGAGGCAGGGAGGCGGCGGTCGGAGGAGGGGGCGAGGAGGAGGCCAACGGCGGCGGGGAGGGGGCGCGCGGAGAGGGAGGAGGCGAGCGGCGGGCGGAGGAGGAGGCGGGGAGGCGAGCGGCGGGCGGAGGAGGAGGCGGGGAGGCCGGCGGTGGGGGAGATGCAGGCGGACGGGGCGGCGCAGAGGAGAGAAGGTGAGGGAGGGGGAGGGAGAGGGGTATTTTTGTCCAGAATGGTAAATCCCGAAGAAAAATGAATTTTTCGGTGGTAATATCCGATACCCCATTTTTTAGTGGTATTTTTCGAAAAAGGTGAGCTTTCAGTGCTACTGAACAAATTTTCCCAAAATATTAAATGAAGGCAGCGAGCGAGGAATAAAGGCAGCGAGCGAGGTGGGGGAAAAGGGAAAAGGCGAGGTGAGAGAGGAGGGTGATCACGAGGTGGGATTGCTCCTCCGCCCAATCCAACCAAACCAAATCCGTCTTCCCCTGTGGCTCGGAGCTTGAAGGGAGGAGGCTTCTTCTTGTCTTGGATCGCCAAGTCACGGGAGGCGCGCGGGGGATCGAGCTCGAGCCAGGGAGCTACTGCTTTGGTGGCACGCGCGCCGGCGAGGCGGGGGAAGGGGAAGGGATGGACCGGGCGGCGGTGACGGTGGGGCCGGGGATGGACATGCCGATAATGCTCGACGGCGACCGCTACGAGCTCGTGCGCGACATCGGCTCCGGCAACTTCGGCGTCGCGCGCCTTATGCGCAACCGCTCCGACGGCCAGCTCGTCGCCGTCAAGTACATCGAGCGAGGGGAGAAGGTACCACCACCGCACTTGAGGAGTTCCTTTCTTGCTTTTCCTTGCAGGGCTGGCTGACTTGCTCTGCCCATGTGTGCCGTCGCTTGCAGATTGACGAGAACGTGCAGCGGGAGATCATCAACCACCGCCCGCTGCGCCACCCCAACATCATCCGCTTCAAGGAGGTCATCCTCACCCCGGCGCACCTCGCCATCGTCATGGAGTACGCCTCCGGTGGGGAGCTCTTCGAGCGCATCTGCAACGGCGGCAGATTCAGCGAGGACGAGGTCGCAATGCTCCTTCCTTCCTAATTGCTCGCCTCCTTACCTCATCTGATGTTGTCTTTCGTTGCCATTCTGTGTATGTGGACTAGTGATTAACTGCCAAAGTTTTCTGCCTTTTAGGCGCGTTTCTTTTTCCAGCAACTGATATCAGGAGTCAGCTACTGCCATTCCATGGTATCCTTCCCTTTTTCTTTCTTGGCCTTTACCAATTACAGCTTGTTTCATCTTCTTGAGAAATTTCGATATTTGACACTGAATACGTGCGCCCTCTCAACTTTTAACCCCCAATTCGCCCCAATTCGCACGCCTTTGGAAATTTAACCCTGTCACTGCGAATTCTTTTGATTCAAGGGATTCTCTTCATTTTCGCAGTGACAAGTGTCAAAATAGAAAAGGAGAGAAAATGAGGAGAATCCCTTGAATCAAAAGAATTCACAGTGACAGGGTTAAATTTCCAAAGGCGCGAATTGGGGGTTAAAAGTTGAGAGGCGCACGTATTCAGTGTCAAATATCGAAATTTCTCCATCTTCTTTGGTAGGAGAGCTAAAATTTTTCTGCTTTCTGGTTACCTTTTTGTCAAGGAAGTATGTCATCGTGACTTGAAGCTGGAGAACGCCCTCTTGGATGGGAGCACGGCTCCTCGCCTCAAGATATGCGACTTTGGCTATTCTAAGGTAGTACTACCAGATATCATGTGTGTTATCGCCAAATTGCAGCCAACAATTCACGAACTTGACTCTGTTTATATGCTAAATTGGAGACCAAACTCTGCTTGTCAATGTAGTTTTTTGTGCGGGAACTTGTCGCCCTGAAATTGTTACTTCGTTATGCTCATTACCTTCTGCATTTGCAGTCGTCAGTTCTTCATTCACAACCGAAATCAACTGTTGGAACTCCGGCATACATTGCTCCTGAGGTTCTGCTGGAGGAGGAATATGATGGAAAGGTATGCATATATTGAAATTCCCTGTTCCTTATTACTTGCCACGCTCTCCTGCATATGGTGCTGTTTAATGTTCATGCCATTTTTCTGCACTTGAGCAACCATACTAGCTTCACAAAGCATTTACATTTTTTAACATGCATGATTTATAGTCATGTGGATAGTGGGCTATGTGATGTATTAGATCAATCAGTAATTCTTTGTTCTTCAACGAAGATTGCTGATGTCTGGTCGTGTGGAGTAACGCTTTATGTGATGTTGTTTGGTGCATATCCTTTTGAGGATCCTGACGAGCCTAAGAATTTTAGGAGGACAATTCAGGTTTCCATTCCATCCATCTTACGTTGCAGTCTCAAAATTGCATGTCAATTGTGATCAGAAAACTGACGAGCTTGATTTGGCAGAGAATATTGGGTGTGCAGTACTCAATTCCAGATTATGTCCACATTTCTCCAGAGTGCCGAGATCTTATTTCTAGGATTTTTGTTGCCAACCCAGCTACTGTGAGTACTTCTTTGGCTGTGCATGTGTAGTGTTTTGAGTCACAAGATTTTGCATGTTATTTCCTTTGAGATAAGTGACTATCATCTGCACATACAGAGAATCTCAATTCCTGAGATAAGACATCATCCATGGTTCTTGAAGAATCTCCCAGCTGACCTAATGGATGATAGCACACTGAGCAACCAATACGAGGAGCCTGAACAGCCAATGCAGAGCATGGATGAAATCATGCAGATCCTGGCAGAGGCGACCATACCAGCAGCTGGTTCTCGTGGAATCAACCAGTTCTTGAATGATGGTCTTTATCTTGATGATGACATGGGGGATCTTGATTCAGACCTTGATCTTGACGTGGAAAGCAGTGGGGAGATAGTATATGCTATGTGATGATGTGAAACTCTGAAGAGAGGTCGTGTTTGCCATCAGTTGCCTGCGGATTGGTTTCTTGTGTTACAGAGGACCGAGATAGTCGAGACTCAAGGGGGATATATATAATGAGGTTGCCGTGCGAATTCTGCTGCTCATGCTTGATAACCCCCAATTGTCACCTTGTTATCGCTGTTGATGTGTGTACTTTACATGTTGTACGACAGTTTAGCCCATTGGATGTAAGCATGCTTCTGTGCTAGAATCTGATGCTTTTGAGAAGAACTGGTATATTGTCTGGAACTCTGTCTCGGCTCCCTTTAAGGGACAGCAATCTAGCTGGATTATTCCATCGTGTTTGTATCATGTGTATGTGTTGTAGGCAAATAAGAGACGCTCCAGTTCGCTCAGTTTTCTGGGCTATCTTCTATTTCTAGCATCTTGTGCCAGAGGTCTATGTGAGACTACGTTTTGGTTCAGAGAGTGTTTGTGTGTTAGCCTGTTGCTGATATTCAGTGTATAAAGAATGGTGCACTACCAGGTTCCATGCGTGAAGATCTATAATCTGTTCTGGAAACAAACAGCATGAACCACATGGCACAGTGAAATCTGTTCTTTCACTTCGCAGAGTCGAAAGGCACACATGAACGATAACGATAGGAGCACGCAAAGGAAGACATCGCTCTCAGCACCTCGTCAACTCAACAGAAACAAGGCAGTCAGGATTTAAAAAGCGCAATCAGGATTTAAAAAGCAAACAGACTAATCATCCAAATTACGCAAGACCACTGCTCACACTTGACCAGCAGGTTTCATCTCATGTACCAAGCAGTCTGGAAGCACACTACATAGCATCCCTGGACTTGTCATTCCAAAACCTTCAGTAGAATAATTTGAGGAATAGTTATATGTGTAGTTCGATAGGACCCCACACTCTTTATTTATAGTTCCAATGTTACAATTGAACCTTAACACGGACTCTAATTAGACTACAGGCCCAAACGCTATTGGACCCTAATACTCTTATTAGACCCTAATTCTAACTCACACCAACACTTCCTCAAGACGGGCATGAGATACAATCATGACCATGTTGTTACATAAAACAGTATACCCTCACCACTAAGACCGTTGTCCTTATCGTTCGCACCACCCACGCCATGTCTAACACCGTCAAACAGATTCAATCTTCGAGTGACATCACCTACACCACCAGCAACTACAGTACCCACCATGATCATCACCTCAACCACCTCTAACCCAGCCTCAACCAACATCAAGTCTACCTTCTCTATTGCACCCATCTCTACCCATATGCTTCAAGTCTTGGCCTCCACCTTTAGCCCCTAGCCACCTCGGCCTCCGCCACCTCTCCCAACACGTCCCCGACCACCTTGGCTTCCACCACCTTTCCTAGCATACCCTGATCACATTGACCTCCGCTTTCTATTAGCACATCTCTAGAATCCATACTAACACCAACACCAACTCCAACACCTAGAATCACCTTTGGGCCACCCACTAGCACCAACATTTTTCTCTACTTTCCTATTTTCCTACCCAGATCCAATCTCCTTCCAAACGATATACCTCTCCAGCACAGCACGCGAGCAACCACGAGACCAATCTGCACAACTTGATCTCCAAAGGCAGCACAACACAAACCCAATGCGATCTATAATTCTGCAGTCCCACCTCTCCTGTTTCTCTCTTTTCTTCTCATGCCTGCAACATACAAAAGCAACAACAACAACACAGTCACACAAACACCACAAATCAGCAAATCAGCTGCGTGCAAGGTTCTCAGCAAGAACCAGAAGCTAGCCTCTCCTCCACCTCTTCTCTTCTCCTTCCACTTTTATTTTCTTCTCGACCACACCTCTCCCGCTTCTCTCACTTCTCATTCCACTCCCTTATCTTTTTTCTTTTCTTCTCCTTCCATTGCACACCTCCAAACCTTCTCTCCCTTCTTCTTCGATCTAGCAGAGGCGACTTGAAACAACCCGAAAAATAAAAAATGAATTAAAATTGTTTTGAGTTTTGATTTCATTTGGGTCATCACCCAATTCATCACCTTCCTCTTCCTCCACCATCGAAGCTTCCTATTTCTAGCCAAAGCATCCTCCCCATCGATCTGTCCACAGCATGAAGAGACAACACTGTTCACTATCTGACAAATCACTGCCCACCTGGCTGCAGCCCTTTCGCCACCGCCATGACCTTGCCGCTGCTGCCACGCAACTGCACCCAAGTCCACGGTCGTACATCTTGACCTTCCCACCCCTAACAACCCCTAATGACCCCTAGCCATGCGTCGAACCAACCATGACCTGATTCACCGCCGTCTCCCTTGGTTCGTCTCATGGCTAACATAGGACGCCACAAATTGCCTCGCCGGCCCTGCCAGTTACTACCAAACCAGAGTATGCCTCATTGACACCTTACACCCACATTAATGAATGCAATTCCCACTTGGTCAGCCGCCATGGCCAATTTGCCTCCCCTGCCATCTCACTGTTGCTCTGCCCTCTTAGCTCGCTCTCAGCCGACCTGACACCTTTTGACCGCCACAATGCCCAACCCGAGGAAGCACAAAAATCCCCTCAGCCAGCTGCACTATGCCTTCCCACGCTTTCCCGACTCTTCCACGTGCCATTGTTGCCATGAACCGAGTACTATGACAAACCGCCTTCCTCACCCTATTTAAAGCCCCAAGTCCCTTCAAAGCAAAGCACCGATACCTAGTGAGCCACCTCCACACCTGTAAGATCGAGGAGGCCGACTAGAGGGGGGGGGGTTGAATAGGCGGTCTTAAAAAATTTTCTTTCAAGTAATATCAATTTAAAGACCTATTCTATTTGTCTGATCCAAATATATAATATGGAACTTAAATCAATTTAGTTTAGCACTAATAGCGCTTAGATCAAATAAGTTCACCTAAGTGCACTAATACCTTAAGGCTATATCAAGGTTTGCAATCCTAGGATGGCAAGCAATCAATTTAATTCTATATATATAAATTGTTTGAATATAAATTGAGCATAGGGAAACAAACCACAATTGACACGGTCACTTTTTATCGTGGTGTTCGGAAACTTGCCGGTCTCTCCTAATCCACGTTGAGGTTAGCCCAAACAAATTGGACTGGCTCCACGAATTAAGCCTTACACCTCAAATCCACTAGTGGTAGCTGTAACATCCTAAAAATGTAAATCGGAAATTGTGAAGCTTTTGAATTATTTTTGTAATATATTTTATTTGAAATTGGATTTTATGAGCTGTTTCTAAAAAATTTGGTGAAGGTTCCAAAAGTTAAAAGGGATCAAGAAGAAACAAATATGTTTAATTAATAGAGAATTTAAAATTTAAAATAAGAATCTGAAAAGATGATCCATAACAAGGAAGGGAGAAAATTTTGGTTTAAATAGGAGACATCATCCCTAAAGATAATGGCATAAAATAATAAGGAAGCAAACCAATTGAAAATGCCAACACACACACACACACACACACACACACATATATATATATATATATATATATATATATATATATATATATATATACATATACATATACATATACATAGGTACATAATAAAAACTTTGGCACCTACAAAATTAGTGCTAAAAATATAAAATATAAAGCTAGGAGAGCAGGAAAAGAAATTAAAAAGAAAAGGGGGAAAAGATGAAGCCAGGCCGGCCATCACCCCGGCCCAGCCCCACCTCTCCCCGCTCCCACCCCGCGCGGCCCAGCTCCTGCGCACGCGCCACGCCAGCCCAGCTCGCTCTCCACCCGCGCCGTCTCCCTGTCACGCGGGCCCCTCCGTCCCGCGCCCCCTCTCTCTGGCCAGCGGGCCAGCCCCGCGTGCTCTCCTTCTCCCTCCTCCTTTTCCCCGCACGCCTGGCCCTTTCTCCGTCGCTCGACTCCGGTCAAAAGCCGGGCGACACGGTGCGGGAGCTCAGCTGGGCAGCGACGTGCGGGAGCTCCTGGAACCTTGCGGCCATACTGATTGGAACGGGGTCCCGATCTTCCAACAGGTTCTGGATATGTTCGATTTGGTGGAGGCACGACACAAATCGATCCGGCTTCCGAACAACACGTTCCGAACCCCGCAATTGCAGCACCACGTCTCCTCAGGTTATCAACCGTGCGCAGCCCGGTTGACCTCGCCAAGAAGGCTAATCCTCGCCTGCGAATCGAAGAACACAAGCAAGAACAAAGAAGAACACAACTGAATTGCAGATGTATTGATTTAGCACTCGAAAGTTGGGGTCTCACAAACCGATGAACGGCGAAACTGTTCAAAGACAGATTAATCTAAGCAAAACCCAAACCCTAATGGTGGGGGTGGCGGCTAGATATAGAGGAGTAAGGGGCGTGCAAAACCCCTGGACGCGCCCTAATGGGCTCCAACACGATACAAAGCCGAACGGCCCAAAAGACGGTGGCGCAGCACCCTGACAGATTCTGAACGCCCACTTGTTTTGACGATACCTGTTGACTCAGAAGGAATTTTTACATGGGACCAAAACCATTGGAAAGGTCGTCTTCTCCGCTTTCCATCCATATGTAGAACGTCCAAAATGGAGCCCGGATGCGATCTGGGCGTCCGTTTTAGTACGGCCTGGTCCTGGACTCCAAATTGGATTCGAAGTCGGCTTGAGTTGGGCCTCCAACATGATTCGACCGCCCTTGCTGGACTTGTGCACCTCGTAGCCCTTCTCCATGTACTTTCAGGTCCTCTCCATGGTTCCTAATCTTAATTAAATCATTAGGTGGCAATCGATTCTCAAATGAACAAAAAGAAGTACTTAGGAACGAGCTCACCTGTAAATTCAATTGTCGGGCGCGAGCTCTAGTGATTGGTCCTTGAATGTCAAGTGGAGGAGTGTTGTGTGTATCCGAAGAAGTGATGTCCTTATCATCCTCCCCCTCTTGAAGCGGAGTTGTCCTCAACTCAGCCTCATCTTCTTCTCCCAAGTATGGTTTCAAATCTGAAATGTTAAAGGTGGGACTAACCCCAAACTCGGGAGGCAACTCAAGTTTATATGCAATATCATTTATCGTCTCAACTATCTTAAAAGGACCAGCAGCTCTAGGCATCAATATTGACTTTCTTAACTCAGGAAATCTATCCTTTCTCAAGTGCAACCAAACAAAATCACCCGGTTCAAGTTTAACTTCCTTTCTACCTTTACTGCCAGTAATCCTATATTTTTCATTCATCTTTTCAATGTTTGTTTTAGTAGTCTCATGCATTTTGACAATAAAATCAGCACGCTGCTTAGCATCATTATGAACTCTCTCACTAGTAGGCAAATGTAAAATATCAATAGGGGCGCGGGGATTGAATCCATACACTACCTGAAAAGGACTTACCTTGGTGGTGGAGTGTTCCGCTCGATTATATGCGAACTCAACATGTGGCAAACACTCTTCCCACAGCTTCAAAGTATTCTTCAAAACAGCTCTCAACATGGTAGACAATGTGCGGTTCACCACCTCGGTTTGACCATCAGTTTGTGGGTGACATGTTGTAGAGAACAACAACTTTGTACCCAACTTGTTCCATAGAGTACGCCAAAAGAGACTCAAGAACTTGGCATCACGATCTGAAATAATAGTAGGAGGCATACCATGCAAACGAACTATCTCTTTGAAAAAGAGGTCAGCAATATGAACGGCATCATCGATTTTATGACATGGTATAAAGTGAGCCATCTTAGAAAAGCAATCCACAACAACAAAAATGCTATCCCTCCCCCTCTTAGTCCTGGGCAATCCTAAAACAAAGTCCATAGAAATATCTGCCCACGGAATAGAAGGAACAGGAAGAGACATATATAAACCATGTGGATTCAAGCGAGACTTAGCTTTTTGACATGTAGTGCATCGAGCCACAAACCGCTCAACATCTCGCCTCATCTTTGGCCAAAAGAAGTGTGTGGCCAGAACGTCCTCCGTCTTTTTAGCACCAAAATGTCCCATCAAACCGCCTCCATGCGCCTCCTGCAACAACAAAAGACGAACGGATCCAACTGGAATGCATAGGCGGTTAGCTCTAAACAAAAACCCATCATTGATCACGAATTTATTCCATGCTTGTCCCGCTTTACAATGCAACAACACATCCTTAAAATCAGCATCAAAAGCATATTGTGCTTTAATAGTTTCAAGACCAAAGATGCGACAATCAAGTTGAGACAACATGGTATAGCGTTGAGACAAAGCATCAGCAATCACATTATCCTTCATTTTCTTGTGTTTAATGACATAAGGAAAAGATTCAATAAATTCAACCCACTTAGCATGTCTACAATTCAAATTGGGTTGACTACAAATACGCTTAAGGGATTCATGATCGGAATGAACGACAAATTCTTTAGGCCATAAATAGTGTTGCCACGTCTCTAAAGAACGAACAAGAGCATACAATTCTTTATCATACGTGGAATAATTAAGAGCAGAACCATTCAATTTTTCACTAAAGTAGGCAACAGGTTTGCCTTCTTGCATCAAAACACCACCAATACCAATTTCGCTAGCATCACATTCCAGTTCAAAAGTCTTACCAAAATCCGGAAGTTGGAGCAATGGTGCGTGCGTAAGCTTGTCCTTCAAAAGATTAAAGGACTCCTCTTGTGATGGCCCCCAATGGAACACGACACTCTTCTTTGTCAACTCAATCAATGGTGTCGCAATGGTGCTGAATTCCTTGACAAAGCGGCGATAAAATCCTGCAAGGCCAAGAAAACTCCGCACTTGGGAGACCGTCGTGAGTGTGGGCCAACTCCATATCGCCTCCACCTTGGCTCTATCAACCTCAATTCCCTGTGGAGTCACAACATAGCCAAGAAAAGAGACTCGATCCGTACAAAAGGTGCACTTCTCAAGGTTACCAAAGAAACGTGCATCTCTCAAAGCATTAAAAACAGCACGTAAGTGATTCAAATGTTCATCCATGGACGTGCTATAAATCAAGATATCATCAAAGTAAACGACCACAAATTTGCCAATGAAAGGACGTAAAACCTCGTTCATTAATCTCATGAAAGTGCTAGGTGTATTAGTTAAACCAAAAGGCATGACTAACAACTCATACAAGCCGAACTTAGTTTTAAAAGCAGTTTTCCATTCATCGCCAAGTTTCATTCTTATTTGGTGGTATCCACTACGCAAGTCAATCTTTGTGAAAATTATAGTACCACAGAACACATCAAGCATGTCGTCTAGCCTGGGAATAGGATGACGATACCTTATAGTAATGTTGTTAATGGCTCTACAATCTACACACATACGCCAAGAACCATCTTTTTTGGGAACCAAAAGAACAGGAACAACACAAGGACTAAGGCTCTCACGTACGTACCCACGGTCCAAAAGGTCTTGGACTTGTCGCTGAATCTCCTTAGTCTCTTCGGGATTGGTCCTGTACGCCACACGGTTTGGCAAACTCGCTCTAGGGATCAAGTCAATCTGGTGCTCAATCCCTCGAATGGGTGGAAGTCCTAGAGGTATCTCATCAGGGAAAACATCTCTAAATGCCTGCAAAAGGTTAGTGACAGGAGCAGGCAAAGTGCAAGGCATATTATCAAGAGAAAATAAAGCATCTTTGCACACAAAAGCATAGCATGTATCATTAACATCATCAATTTCAGCAAGGTCTGATTTTGTGGCAAGCATAACAGAATTTTTCAAATGGATTACTTGCTGTTTTTCAGATTTATCATGTTCCTTTGTATCATTAGCAGCAGCAGCTCTCTCCCTATCGGCCTCTATAATCTCAGCTGGGGTCAAAGGCAGTAAAGTAACTTTCTTTCCCTTATGCATAAAAGTGTATTTGTTACTACTACCATGGTGTAAATCATCATTATCAAATTCCCAAGGTCGACCCAATAAAAGAGAGCATGCTTGCATGGGAACCACATCACAATCAACATGATCAGCATAACCACCAATGGAAAAATGGACTCGGCATGTTTGCGTTACCTTAGCTTTTCCAGAGTCATTTAACCACTGAATATGGTATGGATGTGGATGCGGTTGCGTGGTCAAGCCAAGCTTCTTGACCAAATCAGAACTCACCAAGTTGTTGCAGCTTCCTCCATCAATGATGACACGTGCGCGCCGGTTCTTGCTTGCGAAGAAAGTCTGAAACAAATTATGGCGTTGAAGCTTATCGGGTTGTTGTACCTTTGTGCTGAGGACTCGCTGCATAATGATGCTCCGTAGTGTCGCTGTGGATGTCCCACTAAGGACCAGGTCATCATCACCACCGCCATTGTCGTCCGAGGCAGCAGCAACATCCTCCTCCTCCTCGACATCCGAAGTGCTGATGTAGCCTCCATCTTCTGTGGCGATGTATGCCCGTTGGCTTGGGCAATTCTTCTGCACATGACCAAGCCCATGGCAGCGGTGGCACTGAATGTCGGAGGAGCGGCCCGTTGAAGCCACGGAAGAAGAACTCTTGGCTGGACCCTACAAAGAATTTTTTTGTAGAATCTGCAAAGCGTGTCGTGGAAGGTGGCTTCGGTGGCGCTGCTGCAATCTTGTTCACAGGTGGTGGAGGAGAACGAAAACTTGAAGAAGACTTGGGCAGTCCCGTCGATGTAGTCGTTCGCGGCGTGTAGAAGGGCCGTCCGATGCTTGCCTTCGCTGATTCCTTGCGTCCCTGCAATTGTTTTTCTGCAAGCATAGCAAGCTGGAACAATTGGTTGACAGTAGTAAAATCTTTATAATCGACAATGTCCTGAATTTCACGCCGTAACCCCCCATAAAAACGACAAATCTTATCCTCCGTTTCCTCAACAACTCCACAACGCACCATACCCTTTTGAAGCTCAGCATAATAGTCCTGAACAGAACTATCACCTTGTTCTAAGCGCTACAATTTTTTTTTCTCAAATCACGTTTATATGAGGGAGGAACCAAACGATTACGCATAGCTTCTTTTAACCGCTCCCATGTATCAGGTTGTAAGCGCATGGTACCCAGTTCATTCCACCAGATAATAGCAAAGTCCTTAAACTCACTAGTAGCTTGTCTAACTCTATGCTGTTCAGGAACCAAGTAAGAATTAAACTTCTGCTCTACCGTCATCTCCCAATCAAGATATATTTCAGCATCATAAAGACTAGAAAAAGATGGAATGGTAAATTTGACTTTAGCAAAAGGGTCATCGTTACCATGACGGTTCTGGTTATTACCTCCCATACCATGTCGGTTGTGCTGAAGACGCCGACGTAGTCGTGCATCTTGTGTCGCCCGCTGATTAATGTTGCCATCTGCATCATACACTGTGTCATTATCATGATGATGACCGTCATTGACAGGTGGCAGGCGTGCCTCCAATGTGTCCATCCGACCAGTGAGGTCAGCCATCCGCCGCTCCACCCGCTCAATGCCTTCCGTGGTGTTCAACTTGGCTATGGCGGCGACGATGGTGTCCATTCTCGCGCCGAGATCAGTGAGTGAAGCATTTTGTTTGTCGAGCGCAGCTTGTAGCTGGCCACGACTAGCACACTCGTTGAAATCGCCCGGTGTCCCGTCCCCTTCGTCTCCTGCCATGGTTAGTGGAAACACAGGGAAAACAAAAAAAAAGATTATCCCTATCAACTACAAAGGAAGGGCAGTGGGAACCCGCAAAGGAAGTGGCTTACCAAGCTCTTACAAGTGTTCTTACCAAAGCAAGGCAAAGGATACCTAGAGAGTGTGATCCGGAGATTGCAAGGGTCAAAAACTGTGCTATCCGGAAGTAGGTATATGGAGCTTGGCAGGCCAAATATGTTAGTGGAACACAAATCAATAACAGATAGTAATGCTGAATAAATGTCCAAAGCACTGGTCCTAGTTGCTGGTCTAAATGAGTCCTTATTAGGTATGATATGATGAACAAGGACAGCAACAAAGATGGCCAGGCAATGAGAAACTTAATTCAGCATAAGCACAAAACAAATGAAGCTCTGTCACCTAAAACTATGCTCTGTCACCTAAAACTGTGCTCTGTCACGTTTTTTTGGGCACGGATAGCACTCTCAGCACTATAAGCCCAGGTGCCGAACAACACGTTCCAAACCCCGCAATCGCAGCACCACGTCTCCTCAGGTTATCAACCGTGCGCAGCCCGGTTGACCTCGCCAAGAAGGCTAATCTTTGCCTACGAATTGAAGAACACAAGCAAGAACAAGGAAGAACACAACTGAATTGCAGATGTATTGATTTAGCACTCGAAAGTTGGGGTCTCACAAACCGATGAACGGCGAAACTGTTCAAAGACAGATTAATCTAAGCAAAACCCAAACCCTAATGGTGGGTGTGGCGGCTGGATATAGAGGAGTAAGGGGCGTGCAAAACCCCTGTACGCGCCCTAATGGGCTCCAACACGATACAAAGTCGAACGGCCCAAAAGACGGTGGCGTAGCACCCTGACAGATTCTAAATGCCCACTTGTTTCGATGATTCCCGTTGACTCAGAAAGAATTTTGACATGGGACCAGAGCCATTGGAAATTTCATCTTCTCATATTTCCATCCATATGTAGAACGTCCAAAACGGAGCCCGGATGTGATCTAGGCGTCCGTTTTAGTGCGGCCTGGTCCTGGACTCCGAATTGGATTCGAAGTCGGCTTGAGTTGGGCCTCCAACATGATTTGACCGCCCTTGCTGGACTTGTGCGCCTCATAGCCCTTCTCCAAGTACTTCCAGATCCTCTCCATGGTTCCTAATCATAATTAAATCATTAGGTAGCAATCGATTCTCAAATGAACAAAAAGAAGTACTTAGGAACGAGCTCACCTGTAAATTCAATTGTCGGGCGTGAGCTCTAGTGATTGGTCCTTAAATGTCAAGTGGAGGAGTGTTGTGTGTATCCGAAGAAGTGATGTCCTTATCACATACCCCCGCCGCCCGCTGCAACCGCCGACGCCGCCGCCTGCCAAGTGCAGCCCGATAGCGCCGCTGTCCCCGACATGCGCGCACGAACCCTGCCGCGGCCAGCCTCATTCCTTCACCTATAAAACAAGGGGCAAGCCCCACTCAATTCGCCATATCCACCTCTGCCATTCCCCCAACGCAATTGAACCCGAGCCCCCTTAATCGCCGGCAACCCACCTCCTTCTCCAACTCCGGCGACCACCCTTCCCGTTGATCCAGGCCACAAAAATCCAATTCCTTGCACCCGCACCATCTCTGGCTTGCCGTGAAGCCATCCCCGACCTCACCCGAGCCCCTCGTCACCGGTAGCTCGCTGTCACCGAGCGCCTTCCCGAGCCGCCGCCACCGCACGCCGCCGACCTAGCTCCGGCGTACCTTAGCCTTCACCGCCACCACCTTCGGCTTCCACGAGACCCCAACAACGCATTTTGGCCATCACCTCCGACCCTCCGGCCACCCCCCACCGGCGACGCCACCGCCCTTCCCCGGCCTTGGAACTCCTCTGCTCGGCCCTCTCCACCGTCTGGCTTAAAGAGGTATATTTTCCCTATATGGGTAAGCAACACCCGAGCGTTCCCCTGGCTAGCAGCGCAAACTCTTATCTCTTCCCCTGACTCCCTCGGCCGCGCGCATTCGAGCCCCCGGCTCCGTAGCGCTGAGGTTGAGTCTTGCTTTTATTTTTTGGACTGAGCAGTGGGCCCCACCTGTCAGTGGCTGCCTCTCTGAGAGACCCGCTGACGGCCGGGTCCCACCTGTCAGTGCTGACCACTGACGTGTGGGTCCAGAGCCGAAGGGTCCCACCTGTCAGTGGCCAATAGCATGTATGGCCACTGACAGAGGGGTCCCACTTGCCAGAGACCGTGAACAATGGGTCTCACAGACATGAGGGCCCCACCTGTCATAGACATAAAAGTATTAAAAGATAAAAGAAAAATAATAAAATCTAAAATATGCAGTAAGACCCACCTGTCAGAGATTTCATATTTTCTGGATTTAAATCAAACTGAGAACTTTAAATGGGCATAACTTATTCATTTTAACTCCAAATTGAGTGAAACAAATTTCTAAATTCAAGATCTATCCAATGGAACTGGAATCATGATTTTTAGAGTTGATTTGAATTTCTGGTGACATTTTGTTTGATTTGCTGCTTTTCTTTTATATGAATTTCGCGCACGATAAAATAGCGTACGAGGCTCAAGAGGAAGAAGCCGAGGCAGCCACTCTAGAAGCTCAAGAGAACCAAGACCCATACCACTGTGACCAAGGCGAGTCAATACTTTGATCATGTTGAACCTACATTTTCTGCAAATTTACTTTTGTTTAAATTATCAAATTGCATGCTGTTAATTCTTATGCAAAGATATGTTTGTTTGAAGATTTTAGTTATATGCCAGTATTCAACTTGCTAGTATTATACCTCCTTTGGAACATTTGAATATTTGAGCCTTGTCTCCCTAGCAAAAATTATAATGGTAATCTTTCAAAAATAAGTCCATAATTATGAGCCATGCTTAGTACTGCTTAGATAAATGAGGCACCAAAAATGCCCCAAGCCTTACTTTTACTCTTGAGAAGCTGATTTGGGAAATCTTGGTGGTGATGACTGATATATGTTGGTATGAATATTTTATGTTCCCAAAAACCCTACTTGCTTAAATATCTGGGCGGAGGGTTCGAGGGTGTGTGTGAGTGTGGTGCAGTGGAAGCACAAAGTGGTTAGTGGTAGAACCGTCCAGGTAACCCTAAGGACCGAATCTTGTGATGATCTTCCAGTGTACAACAGTACAACCACAAGCTGGCAAAATGTAGGCAGGGTTTACTAATTTGTGTGGCTCTAAGGTGGTTACGTGAAGGTATGACCACGAGCAAAGGGATGGATGGTCTCATCCCCGCCTTTGCCTGTTATGGCTCACGAGGGACCCTTCCCGAGGGATGTGTGCATCCTACAGAAGATAGACCTTAGTGGGCGTAACCACAGTAGGACTATGCATCGTAAAGGCCCTGTGATAGTTTACTCAACCGCATGGCTAAGGAATCATGTAGGACAACGAGCAGATTTATCTCTTGTGGGTAAAGTGTGCAAACTCTGCAGAGTCAAAACTATTCGAATAGCCGTGCCCACGGTTAAGGGCGGACATGGGGATTTAACTCGATATAGTTCTATTTAAAATTTATGGAAGGTGGGATTGGTAAAGTTGAGGGCAGAGAAAGGCCCTAGTTTGAATTGTTCTGGGTGTTGTCCCAGTGGTAAGTTAAGCGGCTATAACGCTGAAAGATGCTATATGGTACAGATGCCATGTAACGGTGGATGGAATCTGTGTCGATTATAAGATAGACTTACTTCACAAATTTAAGTCATGAGTTTAAAATTGCTTGGTCTTAGGGATTTTTAAGTAATTATATTCAAAAGCACTCTGCGCAAAATAAAATAAGCCCAAGCCTTCCTTTGATAAAGCTGAGCATGTTAAATATTGCATTCTATGTGTTGGTTCACTGAGCACGGTGGATTTGTGATCACACTCGCAATACCCAAAACAGAGACACAGGATCACTATGCCCATGAAGACACTCCTGCAACTGAAGGGAGGAGCAATGAAGGAAATTAGGGCATAACCTACGCTTTTCTTGAGCCTACACAAGTAGACATAAGGCATTGTGTGCTCATATATTGTCGGAGTCTCGGTAATATATAAAGCACACATTACCCATCAGTCGCTTGCCTGTGGTTGTGGTTTACTTTTGCTTTCGTTTCCGCTGGTTTATTGTAATGAAGAACATTTGGCCTAAGCGGCCCCTTTTGTAAACTCTCGCCCGAAGTGGTGTATTTCTAATTCTGTAATATTAATGTTCATGCGATGTATGGTGTAATTCAACAATGTACCTGTGTGCACTATCTACTGATCCAGGGAATAGTGTAGTAAACACAGTAGATTCTGGATTAAAAATCCGGGTCTGACAGTAACTCTTCCTCGCTCCGGGTAGGTGAGCTCCAACCTTTACACATGTCGGGCCTTCTCACAAGCTTCTTTGAGAAGATCACCGGGCACGATGCCTCCAATGCCGTCTAGGAGTCGGTAAACTCCAAGAGTAATAAGTCAAGCCCCTTGCTTGACTCTCACCACGTGCAACGAATGCACAAGCTCATGTGGATACAAAATCCACCTCTAGATACAACACATACAACTAAAGACCTCTCTTCTTGCTCACAAGGTGCAACACATGTACAAATGAGAGGAGAAACTCACACTAGCTCAAGAGAGTGAAATGAAGTGCCAAAAACCTAATCCCAATTGGCCATAAGGGAGTATTTATAGCCTACACCTCAAAACTAGTTGTTGGAGTCAAAAAATAGGTTTTTCGGAAGTATTGCCGTTATAGGAGCGGTACTTCCGCTTCCCATCATAACGGCTAGAAAAATAGCCGTTATTCAATTATTTACGGAACTACTGTAGTTATAAAAGCGGTACTTCCGTTTTTTGGAACTACCGCAGTTATACGGGCGGTACTTTCGCTTTCGGTTTTTCAGCACAGACAACACTCGAAAAAACGGTCATAACTTTTGACTCCGATGTCGGAATTGAATGATCTTGGACTCTATGGAAAGCTTATTCAGAGGGCTACACAAAACATCTATTTGTATGATCTCAAATATATTAGATCAATTCAGATATCATAAGATATCTAAAGAATCACTACCATGGTCGAATGTTAGGAAATAGCCACAAACAATCTTAGACTATGCCAAGTGATAATGCATGATCTCCAACTTTTGCAAAACACATTTGCAAACTGAGATCATGCCACAAGGAGTAGGTACATGGACTTCAACCTTTTTCAAAACACATTTGCAAGTATAGTCACATGTTATAAGGATTAGATGCATGAGCCTCAACTATTTGCAAAACCCATTCGCAAATAATGGCATCATACCACGGAGAGCTAGAGCAAGCGGGATTGAGCTATCAACACATGATGAGACTCAAGCTACTAGACAAGAACCTCTTAATAGTACGGCAATCCTATACTAGCAATCCGGTCTTCCAACCAAACACTAAGACGAGTAAAAGACTAGGAACACATCCTTAGCCCTAGCTATTTATACTTTTGTCTTGAGCATCCTCTTGAAGTTTGATGAAGTACATCTTCGCTTCAAGTTCAGGTCATTGTTTTCTTTCGACTTGATGATCAACTCATGACCATCTTCTTGATGATCAACTCATGAACATCTTCTCATCGGAATCTTGATGTGCATCAACACATGATATATCCTCTTCTTGATGACCTTCAATTCATGAAGTCATCTAAAGTCATTATCATCATGGAACCTAACCTATTCATCCAACTCATGGAAAATGTTAGTCCCACAATGTGATTGTCATTAATTATCAAAACTCACCATTAACTCATAATGGAGGGACTAGATTCTCAATCTTTCCCTTTTGGTAATTGATGACAATCTCAACAAATAATGAGATAATAAATTGAATATAAAATCATTTGAATTCAATGTCCGATTTTTGATGCGGTACTTCCATTTGATCTGAGGCTGAGAGTTGGTGCTCTCTGGAAAAAGGTTCTGCCCCATAAATTTGGAACTTCTGGGGTCCGGTAGTATCACTCAGGAGTTGCGGTCATACTGCGCTGCGGTAGTTCCGTCGTTCAAACTCTGGTACTATCGATTATCCTGACGATGCATAGTTGAATTTATAATTTAAATTAAAATGCATGCATGAACTTTGTCTTGAGTCATGTCGATCTTCTTGTCAACCTTAGCATGCATCTTCAAGTTGTCAAGCAAAAATTCGAGACTAAATCTTTCAAATACTTAATAATCATGTTAGTTCCATACACAGATAATTGAGTATAAAGCAATATTGAGTCAATGTGAGTATATATAGACTACACCGGTTTTATATACTCAAAGGATAAGTTTCAAAGTAGAGACCCCAATATATGTATAAAAGGAAACATGGATCAATATTAATGAAACCACAAAACATAGAGTGAACTCCCCTTAAATATGTGCATACAAGTGCGTGTAATGAAGTCATATGCACATATTCATTTTAGACCATTGATGGAGTTCATTCTATATTTTGGATACAAGGAATGTATTAATATATAAGAATGTGATTTCGAATGCACACCTCTTTGATTTCACCTTTTCATCTAAATAAGACTAAGCAATATCATAATCAATAAACAAAGTTAGTCTCATAATTGCATTTGTCATTATCACCAAAACCTCATAATTGTATTTATCATTTATACCAAAATCTCATAACAGTATTTGTCATTTATCACCAAAACCAACTTAATGGACCTTGATCTTTCAACACTCCAATTGAGCCCTTGACTGTAGCGTCATTGGCGATCACTAGAATACCCTAAAGTAAGCCAATTTCCAATTCCTATTATCTAGTCGATTACTTTTCAATTGCTTTCGCCTGTAGCACCCTTATGCTCTCAAGAACACCACCGAATCATTGCCATAGCTTCTCGAGCCCCCTTCTTCCCAGTCACTGAAGTTCGCCGCCCGATCGAAGACCATCACCATGGGTAGCCCAACTCGGAGATCCCTAACCTGAGCCATAACTTCCCTAAGCCTCCTCTAACCCTAGATATGCTTAAACCCTAATGCTATTGTCCTCTTAGCCCACCATTACCCCTTGTGCCATTCAAATGTTATGAGGAGGAGAGATGTCAGAACCCGGAGTGACAACTCCAGGATCCTCTGTGTAAATCGCACTAGTCCAAGATCAGCTAGTGCACATAGTGGACAACAAAGATAAATATCAAGCATAGTGACATTTATTAAATTTTGAGAGTGCGGCCTTATGGCCAACGTTTACATCACCGCACATTGGCAAATAATAACTAAAAAAGAACTACGGAAGCAAGCTGATAAAAGCGAAGCCCAAGCCTGCCCACAGGAAAACAACTGCAAGATGTGGCTTACTCGTCCTGGTCCTCACCGTAGTCAACATAGTCCTCCTCTGTGTGGAGACAGCAAGGTAAGTATAAACTTGTACTCCACAAGTCACATGGAGAAATGCAACATAATGATAAAGACAACAAAGGAAGGCTTATAGGGTTAGTTTGAGCATAAAACAACATTTAAAGAAATACAATAAATATATTGAAATGCTGAATTTAATACAGTAAGTAGAAACAGTACTTGTAAATAAAATTAATACCGTTAGTGCAGGCTCTGACCAAACACTAACCTAACTACGGGCATCCCACCTGGACCATCTTTTTCAAAGCATCATGTATGGATTCCATCCATCCACACGCTTCTAATCACTCATGGATTCCATCCATCCATAAGGTTTTAAAAAAAAACTATTTAAAAAAACAAAGTCTAATCCGTGAAAAATGTTACTCAGCATGCCCATGACCGTGGGCACGGCTATCCAGGATAGATTATACACTCTGCTTTGTCGAAACCCGGAGCAGTAACTCCAGGATCCTCTGTGTAAATCGCACTAGTCCAAGATCAGCTAGTGCACACAGTGGACAACAAAGATAAATATCAAGCATAATGACATTTATTAAATTTTGAGAGTACGGCCTTATGGCCAACGTTTACATCACCACACATTGGCAAATAATAACTCAAAAAGAAGTGCAGAAGCAAGTTGATAAAAGTGAAGCCTAAGCCTGCCCACAGGCAAACGACTGCAAGACGTGGCCTACTCATCCTTGTCCTCACCGTAGTCAACATAGTCCTCCTCTGTGTAGAGATAGTAAGGTGAGTACAAACTTGTACTCCGCAAGTCACACGGAGAAATGCAACATAATGATAAAGGTAACAAATGAATGCTTATAGGGTTAGTTTGAGCATAAAACAACATTTAAAGAAATACGATAAACATATTGAAAATGCTGAATTTAATACAGTAAGTAGAGACATTACTTGTAAATGATTAATACCGTTAGTGTAGGCTCGGACCAAACACTAACCTAACTACATGCATCCCACCCGGACCATCTTTTCCAAAAGATCTCATATGGATTCCATCCATCCATAAGTTTAAAAAAACCATTTTGAAAAACAAAGTCTAATCCGTGAAAAACTTTACTCAGCATGCCCATGACCGTGGGCATGGCTATCCAGGATAGATTATACACTCTGCAGAGGTTGCACACTCCCATATTGCCATGCGATTAACACACTTCCTTTGGTGTACGGCGGGGAGATCATGATAAAGCCTTTACAATGCAAAGCCTTCAACCTGGCCAAGCCAACACTAAGGTTTCACCCCAGTAAGGAATCCACCAGACCGAGACCTGCTCTTGAGCCGAGTGAGACTTCTCATGGCTTACGCCACGCTCACTTTCAACCTACGACATGACTCGGGTTGGGACTCGCAAATTAATCAGCCAGGACTGTCCCATACTAGCCTTGTGATAGTACGATAGGGCTTACAACAGTAGCTCACAGACCGGTTCTTAATTAACTTAGGCTCAACCACATACCCCCTGTGCCCGACAATCAACACTGTGTCTTCGAACAATAGTGCATGTGTGTACCCACCACCTAACCATTAGCCTAAGTCTAAACCAGATTTTATATTTTATTTTAAAATATTTCATTAACCTTCTTGACTCACCGAAGTCAATAATACATTTGAAAAGCTTATCATTTTATGTAAAAAGGTATCCCAAAACCAAGATTATATCTAAGCAGGTCTAAGCATTTGATGTAAAATTCTCTAGTCAATACTAGTGTACTAACTAGAGTTTGATTCTAGGGTGACAAGGTATCGGGGAATTCAATATCAATGGAGTAATTAACAAGTAGGCATTAACTATATTTAAAACTGGAATTGAAATACATTGATTAAAAATATGCATGCAGAATAATTTAAAACAACATAATTTTATTTCGTAAACTGGGATCAACATGGTCAAGGTGTGTGACTTGTCTTGCTTCTTAAGTGGGTGTGATTCATCGTCGTAGAATTCTCCGGATTTGTTGCAGTCTACACGTGAAAATAACCCACCAAACTCAAATAAAATCCAAATAAATTCAAATGAACTTCAAATAATTAAATTAAGGGCACAAATGGATAGAGGAGAATTTTTTGATGAATTTAAAAATTTAAATGGGCTAAAACAGAGTTAGGATGAAAGATAACGAGCTCTCAAAAGTTTAAAATCAGATAAAAAGAATAAACTGGATTTTTGGAATTATTTTTTTAAAGGAAATTGGAATTATGACGTCAGCATTGAATTTTCTTTTTTGGCCGAATTACTTTTATATTGAAAATTCAGATTTATGACGTCAGCCCTGGGGTTGTCTGACTGACAGGTGGGCCCTAGTCTACATGGACTAGGTCCATGGACTAGAGGAAAGGCTGAGGTGGCAGGGATGCTGACATGGTGCTGATGTGGCTGGTGACTGGGCAAGTTTGCTGACATGGCAGCCACGTGGCGCTGATGTATCTGCCATGTGGCTCAAGAGGGCTTTGGTGCTGACGTGGCATCTACGTGTCACTATCGTGGCAGCCACGTGGGTCGGGTCTACCGAGGTGGCTTCACACGTGGCTTTCCACATAGACCACAGAGCTAACTTGTCTCGGGTTCCTAAGGTGGCTACTGACGGCATGCCTTGTGCCGAGCTACTACTACTAGATGGCTGGATTTTATGCTTCTTTGGGGGAGATCCTGTAACCGAAGAACGCTCATCTTCTGCACGATACTTGGCCAACTCTTCTTCTGCAGCACGGAGTCGCTGTGCCATGGAGCTCAACTCATCCAAAGTGACCTGGTACACATAGTCCAAAGACTTGGCATACCACACTTGTTGAATGAGCTGGGTTGCTCTCAAACTCGGTGGAGGAGAAAACACTACTGGTGCTGACAGGAAACTTGCTAGGGTAGTATCGAAATGTGGTGTGTTGTAGCTCTCGAGCGTAGATGTCCCTCAACTGTCGGATTGCCTCACGGGTTGCATCTTGGATACCGTTGAAGGTGTCTCGAGGTAAAGGAGCATCGAAGATGTGGAATGCTGCTTCATCTCCAACGTTGGCGTAGATCAGCACTTCTACCCTCCAATGTTCTTGATCTCCATAGGTGCCCATGTATCCCTGGTACACAGGGCATGCCTTAAAATCCAAGTTTTGGAGAAGATCCCAAAGACAGTCAGCTAGGTGTCCAGCTAGGATTCCGTGGGTAACTTGGGTAGGACGTTCTGCCATCTACAATTTTGAAAAAGAAAAGGAGTTAGTAAACAATTTTTAATGATAGAATATAGTTGAGTTAAGGAGTGAAAAAGACTAGGAACTTTCAAAAATAGTATCTCTTTAAAATATGTCCTTAAGGTTTGTCCATTGTATTCTACCTACAGTCACGTCTTAGGGTCATTATGCTTTGATAGCATCTCTGTCGGATCCTAGAGCAACGACTCCGAAACCCACTGTGTTAATCGCACTATCCAAGGAAAAGCTAGTGCACACAGTGATAATAGGGATACACGTGGACGGTTAGATACCGTCCACGTCGCCGCCGCCATCCCGCCTCCCTCCCCTCCCCGCTCGCCACGTGTGCGGCCGGGATTCACCCTCCACCCGCACGCCCGATGCATCCCCCGTCTGCTCCTCCCCTTCCCCGACCGTCCGATTCCCATCCGATGCCGCGCCCTCGCTCCCCTCCCTTTCCCGCTGACAGGCAGGCCCACCTGTCAGGCCCTTCCCCTACTCCCGCGCCCATCTCCTTCCTCGCGCCGCCGCCGCCCGCAATGGCTGCCCGCCCTTTCCGGCCTCTCCTCCCCCTTTCTCGCACGCGCTGCCCCCTCTCTCGTTTGCCGCAAGCCAACCGCGCCCACACCTCCCCTCTTTTCGCGCGCACGACGCCCACTCCCCTCACGCGCCACCCAGCCACCTCCGTTGCAACCGCCGCCCACCTTCCGAAAACTCCGGCGAGCAATCCCGCCGCGCCCCTACCCCCTCGACCCTATAAATGCCCTCCCCGAGCACCACGGTCTCCCACTCCACCTCGCTCCACCTCTTGATTCCCCTCCCCGGCTCCCGAGTGCCCATCCCCGTGCGCCTTCGCCCCACCGCGCCGCCTTCTCCTCCGGCGAGCAATTGCCGGCGAAGGAGGGCCGCTCGAGCTCCGTCGAGGCCACCCCGAGCATCCTCCCGGCCGCGCGGACCTCGTCCGCCTCTCCAACGAGCCGTCACCCGAGCCGCACCGCCGCTTGCCCTCGCCGCCGGCCACCTCCCGTGCTCACCGAGCCCACGCGAAGGTAAAATCGGGATCCCCTCGGTGTCCTCTACCTCCTCCGGCCCTTGCCGCTCGCCACCGGCCACCAGAGCACGGTCGCCATCGCCTCCCCCGTGCGCCTCCGACCGGTGTTGCCACCAGGCCTGCGTGGCTGCCACGCGGCACCACGTCGGCCCCACCTCCGCGCCAGGCCGCCCAGTCAGCGCTACCCGCCTCCCCCTTCCACCTCGGCCAACGCCACTTCCCGTGGGCCTGGTCCATGGAGCAAGGCCCCACCGGTCAGTCGGCCCCCCTCGGGCTGACGTCATGTTGGCGCAATTAACCTGATTTTTCAGGTGCCGTCGCCGTAAATCCTTCTATGGTTGAAGCAGTATTGGACTGGAAGCAGCCTACATCAGTGACAGAAATCAGGAGTTTTCTTATACTTGCTGGATATTATTGTCGCTTCATACCGGAATTCTCCAAACTAGCCAGACCCATGCCCCAGCTCCTAAAGAAGGAAAAGAGATTTGAATGGATAAAGGCTTGTGAGTAGAGTTTCCAGGTGCTCAAGAACAAATTGGTGACAGCTCCGGTACTAACCTTGCCAGATATTCGTAAGGACTTTGAGGTGTACTGTGATGCCTCCTGGGAAGGACTTGGTTGTGTGTTGATGCAAGAGGGAAAAGTGGTAGCTTATGCATCTCGCCAGTTAAGGCATCATGAAGGTAATTACCCCACTCACGAGCTGGAGTTAGCCGCAGTAGTTCATGCATTGAAGATCTGGTGGCACTACCTCATTGGTAACCGTTGTGAGGTATACACGGACCATAAAGGCCTAAAGTATATTTTCACCCGAGCAGAGCTCAATCTAAGGCAACGACGATGGTTAGAGTTGATCAAGGATTATAACCTTGGAATCCATTACCATCCAGGCAAGGCCAATGTTGTGGCTGACGCCTTGAGCAGAAAGGCTTATGCAAACTGCACCTTGTCAGCAGAGGTTCAGACCCGACTTTAAGAGGGGATTGCCTGTCTTAGTTTGGAACCCAAGAACCAGAGTAACCTCATGGCTCTGGAAATCCAGCCCACCCTGCCCGAACTAATCAGAGAAGCTCAGAAGATAGACGAGGATATTCAGGAGATACAGAGGAACACGAGAAGAGGCAAGGCCTCTGGTTTCGGCGAGGATGAACATGGAGCTGTTTGGTTCGGGAGTCGTATCTGTGTACCAAATAACAAAGAAATCAAGGATATGATTATGAAAGAAGCCCATGACACCGCATACTCCATACACCCCGGTCGTACCAAGATGTACCAAGACCTTAGGGAAAAGTATTGGTGGGTCAGCACGAAGAGAGAGATCGCTGAGTACATTGATGCGTGTGACACCTGTCAGAGGGTCAAGGCGGAATATCAGAAACCTGCTGGACTTTTGCAACCCTTACCCATCCCCGATTGGAAGTGGGAAGAAATCGGTATGGACTTCATCACCAGATTACCCAGGACTCAGTCTGGATATGACTCCATATGGGTAATAATAGACTGTTTGACCAAAGTGGCACATTTTATACTAGTCAAGACTACCTATACTGGGAGTAAGTTGGCAGAGTTGTACATGTCCCAGATTGTGTGTCTTCATGGAGTTCCCAAGAAGATTGTGTCAGATCGAGGGAGCCAGTTTACTTCTCGGTTCTGGCAAAAGCTTCATGAGGAGTTAGGGAGTAAGCTAAACTTCAGCACGGCTTATCACCCCCAAATTGATGGCCAGACCGAGTGAATCAATCAAGTGTTGGAAGACATGTTGAGAGCTTGTGCCCTAGATCTTGGGGATAGTTGGGATCGAGCCTTACCTTATGCAGAGTTCTCCTACAATAATAGCTATCAATCCAGTCTGCATATGGCCCCCTTTGAAGCCTTGTATGGGAGAAAGTGTAGAACACCACTGTTGTGGGATCAGCCAGAGGATTCTCAAGACCCTAGACCCATTCTCCTGCAGGGCGCCGAAGAAAAGGTCAGAAAGATCAAGGAAAGACTAAAAATAGCCCAGTCTCGACAAAAGAGCTATGCTGACAATCGTCGACGAGACCTGGCCTTCGCAGTGGATGATTTTGTGTATCTGAGGGTATCTCCACTCAGAGGAGTTAAGAGGTTCCAAACCAAGGTTCGTGGGACCCTTCAGGATCTTGAGTCGCAAAGGTGAGGTAGCATACTAGTTGGAATTGCCATCAACCATGGCTGGGATGCATGACGTCCTCCATGTGTCTCAACTAAAAAAGTGCCTTCGAGTACCCGTTGAGCAGGCAGCACTTGAGACCCTTGATCTTCAAGGAGACCTCACCTACAGAGAACAGCCAATCAAGATACTTGAGACAGCAGAACGTCAGACCAGAAGAGAGACCATCCGTTTCTGTCGAGTGCAATGGAGCATCCATACAGAAGATGAAGCCACTTGGAAAAGAGAGGAAGAATTGAAGGCCAATCATCCCCACCTCTTTTGCTAGCACGTTCGAATCTCGGGGTCGAGATTCTCTTAAGGGGGTAGGTTGTGACATCCCAATTTTTCTTTTTATTTAATTTTATTTTTCTGGAATTTTAAAATCCTTCTTTTGTTTTTGCCCTAATTAAAAGATATTAAGATTGGGAGAAATTGTGATTAAAATAAGTTTAAATAATTGTATTTGAGTTCCTTGCATTTTTCTAGATTTATAGGAATTTTTTGGGATTTAATTGGAGTTTTTTGCTATTTTCTAGGCCTAAAAATCTTTTCTCGGGTTGTTAGAAAATCAAAAAGAAAAATAAATCTCACCCTCCCTCTTGCCGATGTGTGGACGGTCAGATACCATCCACGTCACCGCTGCCATCCCACCTCCCTCCCCTCCCCGCTCGCCACATGTGCGGCTGGGATTTACCCTTCGCCCGCATGCCTGGCCCATCCCCCGTCCACTCCTCCCCTTCCCCAACCGTCCAAATCCCATCCGACGCCGTGCCCCCGCTCCCCTCCCTCTCCCGCTGACAGACAGGGCCCACCTGTCTCGTGCGCCGCAATCCAACCACGCCCACGCCTCCCCCTCTTTTCGCATGCACGACGCCCACTCCCCTCACGCGCCACTCGGCCACCTTCGTTGCAACCGCCGCCCACCTTCCGAAAACTCCGGCAAGCAATCCCGCCGCGCCCCTACCCCCTCGGCCCTATAAATACCCTCCCCAAGCACCGCCGTCTCCCACTCCACCTCGCTCCACCTCCCGATTCCCCTCCCTGGCTCCCGAGTGCCCACCCCTGTGCGCCTTCGCCCCACCGCGCCGCCTTCTCCTCTGGCGAGCAATTGCCGGCAAAGGAGGGCCGCTCGAGCTCCACCGAGGCCACCCCGAGCATCCTCCCAGCCACGCGCACCTCCTCCACCTCTCCACCAAGCGCGAGCGCCGCCAGAGCACCAGCCCCGCCGTCACCCGAGCCGCGTCGCCGCTTGCCCTCGCCGCCGGCCACCTCCCGTGCTCACTGAGCCCGCGTGAAGGTAAAATAGGGATCCCCTCGGTCTCCTCTACCTCCTCCGGCCCTTGCCGCTCACCGCCGGCCACCGGAGCACGGTCGCCGTCGCCTCCCCAGTGCGCCTCCGGCCGACGCTGCCATCGGGCCTACGTGGCCACGTCGGCGCCACCTCCACGCCAGGCCACCCAGTCAGCGCCACCCGCCTCCCCCTACCACCTCGGCCAGCACCACTTCCCGTGGGCCTGGTCCATGGACCAAGGCCCCACCGGTCAGTCGGCCCCCCTCGGGCTGACGTCATGCTGCGCAATTAACCATATTTTTCGGTATAAAAATAATTCAGCCGAAAAGAAAATCCCTGCTGACATCATAATTCTCATTTTCCTTTAAAAAACAATTCCAATAATTCCTTTTATTCTTTTTCCCTGATTTTAAACTTCCCGAAGCCCGTTCCTCTTCATTCTAACTCTGATGGAGCCCATTCAAATTTCTAAATTCATCAAAAATTCCCCTCTATCCATTCCTGGCCTTAATTTGAATTTTGAGGTTAATTTGAATTTATTTTGAGTTTGGTGGATTATTTTCACCATATTGTACTCAGTTTGCAAATAAAATTATTTTGCTTTAAATTACATTGCATGCTTAATTTTATTCCATGTACTTTAAATTCAGTTTTAATTCTAGTTATTGCCTACTTTAGATTTAATATGTAGATATTGAATCCCTTAACACCTTGTAACCCTAGAACAAAACTCTGGTTAGTTCACTAGAATGGCTAGAGAAATTTCATAGCAAATGCTTAGCCCTGCATAGATATAAGTTTCTGAAAAGTATCCTTGACTTCGGTGAGTCAAGGAGGTTTACAAAACTATTTCAAAATAAAATATACAAACCGGTTTAGACTTAGGTTAATGGTTAGTTTGTGGGTGCAGGCATGCTCTGTTGGTTGTAGCCGCAGGGTTGACTGTCGTGCACAGGAGTACGTCAATATACTTTTTACTACAATCTTCCTATTTGACCTCGTCTTGAAAAAACACACTGTTTAAAATCTAGTTATTATAGACAGTACGAGTATAAGCCACCCATAAATAGTTCCGAACCCACCCTTAGACAAAAGTGCATGAAACTATACTACTAGTCTACACCATTTAGAATTAAGGGAATCATCACCCATAAATATGCTGCCTCTTGAAAGCTCTGACAAAATGGAATTAAATTGATGCATCTCCCATATACTCATAATAGACCATGAACTTAGATTCAATATTCAGACACAAAACAATCAAAAACCTGTACCATACACATCACTAAGCGCTGATTCCGAATTCATTCAAAGTTCAAACTTCAGACACAAAACAATCAAGAACCTATACCATACACATCAGTACATCACTAAGCTCAGGTTCAAATTTTTTTCTGAGTTCAGACACAAAACAATCAAGATCAGACAGAAGTCACTACGTTGGCAAAATAATAAGTAGCTCATTAAAGTCCCATAAATGTTCAGCTGACAAGCAGTACTAGCCTATGGTCCTGTTCCTTTTAGCTTCTAAAAGTTGTTTTTGGCTTTTCTACAGTAACTAGCTTTTAAACGGAGTATTTTTTTTAAGGTAGAGTCTACTACTTAATTGTAGTACATACTGTACCGACTTTATTTATATCGGCAAAAACTGCACATGAGTTTCTGTTACTCTGTAATCTCTTGCACGAACAGCCAAAAAAACCATAAGCCGCAGCCAAAAGCCATAAGCTTCAGCCAAAAAGAACAGGCCCATATCACATCATCATATTGATCATCATGTTGTAGATATTCCCACCAGCATTCACTGCATTGCCAAAATAATAAGCCACCACTATAGAGAATAAACCAATCAAGACCAAACAGTAGTCACTGGCTACATTGCCAAAATAATAAACAGCTCATTACAACTTATCCCACAAAATGTGCGGCTGACAAGCAGACTGATCAACTTTGTATTTTCAACTTGCAAGCACCTACATAATAAAAAAATTAAAATTGTAATTTCAATATAAGTAAGCTAAAAAATAATTCTTCTTGACATACCTCTACCTCTAGTTCTAATTCCTCATTGTCTTCATCGTTTACACTAAGGCCTTCTAGGTAGGGCTGCAAATAGAGCGGATATTTTCCGACCGTCCGTCCGTCTGTTTTAATTCAGATATAATTTGGAGCAAATTTTTGGATCCAAAGGTTTTGTCAGATACGGAAATGGAGTCAGATATATTTTGTCGAATACGGAAACGGATTCAGAAAAAGCATTATCCGATGGATACGGAACTATCCGGGCATTTTTGGATAGTTACCAGATACAAAAATGGAGTCGAATACCTAGCCTCTCCGTCGGCCAAGTAGGATTTCCGTATCTTCTTGAAATGTAGCATCATTTATTTATTTACGATTGCTTGTTTCGGTGGCTGTTATAGCATCGGTGGGCTGTACACTCGTGTTAGATCTCAGTTTAGGTTAGTGCCTTAGTGGTGTGCGGTTAGTATACTAGTAGTATTGACTGATGAGTGATTTTTTTGTCGGACTTATGAGGACAAAATCAAATGCATCGAAAATTGTTTTTCCATGGTATTGATTGACGAGTTGTTTCTGGTTTGGATCCTATTAAGAAAATCACTCTCATCATCATGTCATGGAGTGCCAGGTTTCAGTTTGTTGTGAGTTGATTAGCATAAAATTGTTTGTTGTTATTTTTCTAGTGTGCTTAATTTCTGGGTAAATTTTGCCTTATCATGTGTTCTGTCACATCTATTGCTTTCTAATTGAAAATCTATGTGAAGCATATGGTTAAGAAATATAATGCTTGTTTAGTAAAGGCCAGTGACAGCACCCTTTATGCTCTATGCTTGTTCAATAAGAAATAGAATGCTTGCTGATTGAAAATCTATGTTAAGCAATAAGCATATGTTTATTACTGGGATTGTGACTTGCACTAGAGAAGTTGAGCCTGCTGAGAAGAAGCAGAAGAAGTGTACCTCGAAGATTTGGGACTACTATATTAAATACATGGTGACTGTTGAAACAAAAAATGGTGGAAAGGAGAAACAACTTTGGGTGCAGTGCAATAAATATCCCCACAAAGCTCGATGTGAGACCTTAAGGGTCACGAAGGCCTTTTGGAATCATTTGCTAAATGTAATGAAGTTAAATGAACTAATGATGTACTTGACTACTTAGCTATAAGCAATTCATACTTTTGAACCATGCGACATGTAGCTAGTTAGCTACTACTTGTTTAACTAGTCTCTATCATTTACTTGCTACTTTGCTAGTTAGAATTTACTAGTTGCTTAACTTGTCCCTATCACCATGTGAAATTTGCTTTCGTGCATTATCCGATTAAATATTCGTGACTGAAACTAATTGTATTCGAAGCGATATGTATTCGCTCCGTATCCGTGACCGAGAATATCCGCATTCCTATTCGCATCCGGCACTATCCGTGTTCGACTCCGACCCCGACAAAAAAATATGGAGAAGAATACGGGATGAGCAATATCTGTCCGTATCCGCTCCGTTTGCATCCCTACTTCTAGGTCATGCACAATTGATGCAATATTGGTTTGTTCCACAAAATTAAAAGAATGAGTAGACTAATATTGCTTATTTCCTGGTACTTATCAAACTTGTCTTTCATTGCTTTGCCCATTGAAAAATGAAACCATTAGCCCTTTTGCACCACTCAACAAGAAATATGTTAATCTCACAAAACTCAATGAAAAACAAGTTTGCAGTGGGATAAATAGAACTAGATAGCAACTCGGTAGCATTATGAAAGCTCTTCTAGCAATCACTTAACACACTTGCTTTTTCCCATTCTTCTCTCGAAGGAGCACAATGTTCATACTTATTAGGCTGTAGAAAAGCAAGTCTTTAGAACACTTTCATGTAATAAAGAGCAAATACTAACATCAAAGTAGGTAGAATTCTACCTAGTAGACACATATAGAGAAAGATCCGTTTGTTGTGCTCAAACCCAAATCAGAAGCATTCTTCATGAACTCCTCCCATTTTAAAGTTGAGCCCTTAACCATTAACACAGTAGAGCGAATATTCTCTATAGTTGTTACAATTGTTTTTATGTCATCTCCAGCTACAAGGTTTACAATGTAGGCAGCACATCGAGTATGAAACAATTTGACATGACAAATAAGAGGGTCATATTCATTAATAGTAGAAACTACAATCTTGGCACAAACTTCATTTGAAGATTCATTATCTAAAGTCGAAGCAAATAGATTGTGTGAAATATTTCAATCCATCATTTTTTTAATAAATGTTGTGCTTAGATTCGATATCCCATGCCTTCCTTTCAAATGCATAAAGTTTGTGATTCGTTTCTGAATTTTTCACTTGTCATCAATAAAATGACAAGTAACACAGAGATATCCCTTGTTTTAATAGATGTCTATAGATACATTGTGCAACTCACTTGGCATGTAAGTGATGTGAAAAATATCAAGCACCTTTTGCGGTTATGTTGCGAGTGTATGAGAGGGACTGCAAGTTGTGCTGAGTAGGCGCATTTTTCCTATGATTTTAGAGTTCAGGGGTATCATGTAAAATGGCAAAGGAAAGGCAGGAAACCGTGTGCGTGCCATCGTGGACCTACGGTACTGGACTTGCTAAAAAATAGGCTCCATCAGGCCCAGTTTGACCAATCAGTCCCAATGTGCATTTGGTTGCAAGACTGCATTCGTACTTGAAACAAAAATCAATGGTTCTCTCAGAAAAAGCCGAAACAAAAGCCCAAGTATAGTTCTGGGTTGCACGAACCTTTACACACCGTTTGTAACAAGAATTTTCTGAGACTCTTTGCAGGAATTGAACTATTTTGTTACTACTAATTTAATGTCTATATGTTGTTATAGAATCTAAAAATCTAAGAAAAATGAACAAAATCATAATAATACTATATGTTTCCTGTGTATATAAAATACATATATGATGTCCTTTTTTGCGAGGATATACATAAACATATGCAATTAATCTAGATAACAAGAGGCCCATGCATTACAATAGATTTGAAATAAAATAACTCCAGAGTCCAGACACTCTAGCCAGTCACCACTAATCCTCGTGGCTTATGTTGAAGTTACGTATGAATTTATTGGTTTTTGAACTTATGTATGAATTTATAGGTTTTTGAACTTATGTGTGAATTTATCGCTTATGTTGAATTTGTGTTATGTCGGCTATCGTACTTAAGTAATATAGACAAATATATTAGTAGTTGAAGGCTTGAAGTGATGGTGATATAGTTCAATGTATAATCCTTTATGTATGCACATACTATTGGCCTATATTATCTATTTTTAATCTGAAATCGTCATGTATTCGGTCTTACCGTATTCGACTCCGAATCTGGGTAAAATATATGGGTTAGGATACAATATGAATAATATCCATTAGAATCAGACCCGATTGTATCCCTAATCAGGATTAAAAAAGCAAACAGATTAATCACCCACATTACACAAGACCACTGCTCACACTTCATCAAGAAGCATTTGACCAGCACGTTTCATCTCATGTACCAAGTAGCCTGGAGCGACTCTAGACTTCTCATTCCAAAACCTTACTGTAAAATAATTTGGAGAATAATTATATATGTTGTCCCAGCAGAAACCTCACATTCTTTATTTATAGTGTCAAGGTTACAATCGGACCCTAACACAGGCTCTAATTAGACTGTGGGCCCAAACGCTATTGGACCCTAATACTCTTATTAGACCCTAATTCTAACTCACACTAACACTTCGCTCAAGATGGGCATGAAATACAATCATGATCATCTTGTTACATAAAACAATATACCCTCACCTCCAAGATCGTTGCCCTTACCGTTTGCACTACCCACGCAATGTACAACATCACACAAACACAACCTTTGAGTGACATCACCTACACCACCAGTAACCATAGTACCCACCATGATCATCACCTCGATCACCTCTAACCCAGCCTCAACCAACATCAAGTCATCCACCTTCTCTATCACACCTCTATCCATATACCTCAAGACTTGGCCTCCACCATCTCCACCTCTAGCCCCCAGCCAACTCGGCCTCTACCACCTCTTCCAACACGCCCCCAATCACCTTGGCTTCCACTACCTCTCCTAACACATCTCCGATCCATCTTGACCTCCGCCTTCTATTAATACGTCTCCAGACTTGATTTCTAATAACACTACCTTGGGAACTCATCACCACCACCGAACTCATTACTACCGTTGATGCACTTCCCACACACCCTTCATCAGCTCACCTCCTCCACCATAAACACCATTGCAAAGAACCTACCAGTACACACACGTCCATTATCCATACTAACACTAACACCAACTCCAATACCCAGAATTACCTCTGGCCTTCCCGTCAGCGCCAGCATTTTTTTCTACTTTCCTATTTTACTGCCTAGATCCAATCTCCTTCCAAGCGATACCCCTCTCTAGCAGAGCATGCGAGCAGCCACACAAGACCAATATGCACAACTTGATCTCCAATGGTAGCACAGCACAAACCCAACACGATCTACAATTCTGTAGTCTCACCTCTCCTCTCATTTCTCTATTCTTCTCATGCCTGCAACGCACAAAGCAACAGCAGCCTCACGGTTGCACACACCACAAATGAGCAAAGCAGCAGCACGCAAGGCCCTTAGCAAGAACTAGCGGGCCGACATCTCCTCCTCTTCTCTTCTCCTTCCACTTTTCTTTTCTTCTCTACTGCACCTCTCCTACTTCTCTCTCTTCTCTTTCCACTCCCTTCACGTTTTTGTTTTCTTCTCCTTCCGCTGCATACCTCTAAGCCTTCTCTCCCTTCTTCTCTGATCTAGTGGAGGCGACCCGTGTGGCAGTGGCCTAGTCGGTGTGGCGGTGAAGGCCCGCGTGCCCTCATGCCTACATGGCGGTGATGCGCCCCTAGCTTCTCCCACAAGGCTGCTCGGCGGCGGCCTCACGAGGCAACGTGATTAGAGCCCACACCCACCTATGAGGGGCGACGGCGGCAGTAGCCTGGATCTATAACCCATAATGGTAGAGCCCCGCAGGACTATGGTGCGCGGTGGTGACACATGCAACCGCACCGATCGTGGCTCGCTCCCATGCGACGTGGCCACGGTAGACCATGTGAGGGGGCGGTGACGGTTGATGGATCGACTGTGCAAAGATGACGACAACAACCCTCTCGGCAGCGATGCCATGGATAGGATGTACGATGGTGGCGGCGGGTCTAAGGTGAGGGTTTTGCTCAGATTAGGGTTTAGGATGGATTGACTTTGATACTATTGGACCCTACTATTCTTATTTGACCCTAATTCTAACTCATGCCAACACTTACATACACCAATCAAGCCATAATTCGAAAGTCGAAACATTTATTAGATTTATTGCACGGGCAGCATGATCAAATGTTGAAACCCTGGCACTTGCATGCGACAGATGCACCCAACACACTAAGCAGCAAGTAGGGGATTGAGCACATGACCGATGAACATGACCACACCGGTCATGTCTTCTCGGATAAGGAAAAGGAAGGGATGATCTGCGACGAAATCCATGGTCCCTATTGGCAGTGACCTATACGCTATCGCTGAAGCAGATGCCGCGGCAGCCTCAGTTCCTTCCTCATTCACTTCGACGAACGACTTGTGGAAAATGGATGAAACGTACAGGCTCTGTCCCACCGGTGAGTCGACCAACTCTGAAAGATCTGCTTCTGCACTGAATGGCAGCTGGAGCCCCAAACCTTTCAGCAGATCAGACGCTTCAAATCCAAATGATATCTTAAACTTGGGGAGCTTGAATTGCCCGACTGCAACCTTCTGCACTGGGATATGCTTCTCCAGGAACTCTGGTTCAGAGCTCAACTTTTCAGCCAAGCTCCAAAGACCATCTTGTGCTTCTGGAAGAAGTATGTACATGGAGAACTGCCTCTTGTCCCCACCTTGCTGGTAAGGAAGCTTAAGTACCTTCAAGTTGTCGTACGACGAAAGATATTGCTTCTTTCTACTGGACATGAATGGTGCTTGAACAGAGGTCCCATCAAGAAGGTGGAACTCGCCGTCTGCGGTCTTAGATGCATCAAACTTCTCAGTCCAAGATCCTTTGAAATAAAGTGCATTACCAAGAACCAGCCTGGTGGTACGGTCAACAGACCCTGGAGGGAGGAGCTCTTTGATGAGACCTGATGTGACTTCCTCTACCCATGAGTTCACTTGACCAGCAACTTCAGCAGCCTGGACTAAGAGAAAATACATCAGTAATTACGACGAATGTCACAAGCATACACATAATCTAGCTGCAATTTCCAAAACGACCAAAACAGTGAAAGGATAAGACTATCTAATGAAAATTAGTTTAACATTAGATATTAGTGTGCCACCAAACTAAGACAAACCAGAAACTGTTTCCTCCCGAACAGGCTAACATTTTCATAAATCATTTCTGTGGGAATTAATTTACATGCAACTGGAGACAGAATAACAGTCCACATTGTTAAGGATATAATAGGATTGTTATTCGTTTTTTTATATGTCTTGATTTCCTTATCTGTATAAGGCATATTCGTCTGTATATCCCTTGTACTCCCTAAATATATTGCCATTTGGACCTCATAAATATATACATAATATGCATTACACACATAACTATGCTCATCTAAAGGCGGGAAATATTGAAGGGAAGTCGAGTGACGGGTTACATAATGCGGCTTGGTCTGTCCAAGTGAGGCATGATCCAATGGAACCAATACTAGAGAGACTTTCTGATGCATAGTAAGCCAGTAGTGCATCTACAAGTGGGAAGCATGGTGATTGTTTACAAGGGAAGATGATGACCAGATCAAAAGAGAGCATTTTGGTAAGTTGACAAAAACACCAGAAACTACCTTAGATCAAAACCGCGGCACTTAAGCAACGCTTAGGAACACGGTTTAGGTCAAAAATAAGCTGAGAAGATCAAGTTTTGGATGAAAGGCTAAGGACTTGGCAGATTCGATTTTATTTGCTTTGAAAAGCGTGCATAAGTATAGTGTGTGGGTAAAATCTGTGTTGTGTGGGGTTAACAGGTTTCCCCACATGTGCCAAGTGGATAGTATTCATTAGGGTTAGATGGGGCTGGTTGGCTTATCTATTTAACAGGTTGGGTTGAAGACTTGCTGGTTAACCATCTAACCAACCTTTGATCATTGAAGCCAAGTGTTCTAGGGTTAGATTTTGAGACGTGTGAGTGCCGTGATGTGCTCGCTTGTCCTCATGTGGATTGGCTGTAAAACCTACATCCTGAAGTAGCAATATATAAACTTTGTTCATCTCATATGGATCCCTCTTGTTTTTGTTGATTTGCTCTTGATTTGGTTGGTTTTGATCTTCTCTCCCCTTCTTGATCTTGCTAGATGTCGAGAATGAGCAAGCGATGGAGATGTATCATCTTGGAAATCAATCCCCATCCATCTATGTATCAGGTTTGGTGAGTTCAGGAAGTTGTCTAGTTTTGCTTGGATTTGACCTTCTCGGGAGTTTTCTTGATCTAGTTGTTTTTGACTTGATTTCTTGGATGTTCTTGTTTGTTGTGATATATGGGAGTTCATCTAAAGCTATCTTGGCCATCTTTCTCCTACAAGCAAGTCATATTCACTATTTTTGGTTTTTGCCTAGTTTTAGTAAAATCTTTCTTCAAATGGAAAAATATCATAACTTTGACAATGATCCTCTCAATCGTTGGTTGGAATAGGTTCGTGACATCCTAGAGAAGGTTCATACCATGTTTCAAGTCATTGGATATATGGATCAAAAGTTTTGCAGATTCTTGGTTTTGAAATAGTGTTATTTTTACCATTCCTGTGCTGATTTTACTATTCCAGTCAAACCGCTACTGTTCACCTGATCTAACTACCTAGGGCACGTCAAGGGTCATTTTGCCCAGTTTTGCTTTGATATTTTTGTGTGGGTGATTGATCTCTAATCTTCATAGCTATCGGAGTGATGAATCGGCGAATACTTAGGGTAAATTTGAAGATACCATTCATCCCCTCTATTACCATACCGGTCCTACAAGTGGTATCGAAAACCGGTTAGCTTTTTTCATAGATTTTAACCAGTCTTAGGCGCCATGGCATCAGACAAATGTTCAACCAATCTACCCATTTTAATGGAGTTGATTTCTCTTATTGGAAAGCTTGTATGCAATCCTACATCGAAGTTCAAGGGACACCAATTTGGATCAAAGTCAAGAATCCTTATATTGTGCCGACCAATGATGAGGTTACGTCGGATGTAGTGGCAAGCAGCAAGGCTCGCAATTTTTTGATTAAAAGACTTAGTCAATTCGAGTTTGGGCGAGTTGCTCACTTGAAGTTTGCTCATGAGATCAAGAAGGCCCTCGATGTCTAACCTGAGGGCTCTACAGCGATCATGGTTCAACAACTGAAGAAAGAATGCATGCCAACTGAAGAAAGAATACTCAAACAATCAAGCAAAAGCCTAGTAAATTCTTGGATGAGTTGTGAGGAAGGTTCAACAAGATTATTCATGATCTTCGAGCTATTGGTTTGACCTTTTCTGATTATGAGAATGCATGCTTGGTGTTGGGTGCACTTGATGTGAAGGTTTGGGGGAATAAATATCACTTCCATCAATGACAATACTGTCATAAGTGGGCTTCCATGGATAAGCTATAATCGAGGTTGAAAACGCATGAGATTGACTTCATCTCGCGTCTTTCCAAGACAGAGTCGATGGCACTTGTGATTTGACCCTACTCATAACAGCGCTTTTAGTCCCTTGGATTTTAGCTCTTGTGGATTTTCATTATCAGCTCTACATTCTGAGTGATGAGCAGCTAGAAAAGATTCTTGACAATGACTTAGCCCTCCTATATATAAAATTCATGAGAGCATAAAACAAGGTGAGGAACAAGAGAATAGTGGCTATGTGACTTGCTTTAGTGTGGTGAGCATAAAACAAGGTTGTGAGATTAATTGAGTGTGGCAAGTTCTAAGCCATCCAAGACTGTCTTAAGGTCAGAAGATTTTGCTAAACCCCTTCTACCAAGACAGGTGGTTTTATTTCAACAGGTCAGACCTCTTAGAAGGTTAAGTACCATTGCACCTTTGGTAAGAATGATGATCACATTATTGAGTTCAGTTTTTGTAGAGTTAAGGTTGAGAGAAAAGAGAGGATGCATGCTTTGAGGTCCATTAGAGTTCTTTCACCTGTCTCTAGAGCCAGGTAGCATGTCTTTCCTTCTAGACATAATCATAGGTTTGTAAATGATTTCTTTGATTCATTTGGTGGTCCTAGGCAGCGCTTTGGGTTAGGATATCGTGAGAGTAGGATATCGCTTTGGGTTCTAGACAGGGAGAGTACCAGCATTTTGGTAGGCCAATTCGGAGAGGTCTAGGTGGTTTTTGTGTGCATCCTCGTGATTTTTATGCTAACCATTTTATTCCTTCTTCTGTTCATAGACATTATGGGGCTCAATACTAGATTCTCAAGTCTTTCATTATTAACCCAGTACTAAGACATATATTTTTTGCTTATGTCTTATAGGTCTGTCAAGTGAGGGAGTATGTGTGACTTGTTGGCTTTGGGTATTCATGACATGTGATCAGAGATTCTCGATGGTTTTCCCCCTCATTCATGCATTCAGCAATGAGCTGACCACGTTTGGAGATGCTTCTACCAGGAATTGACAGTAAAAGGCTTAGTACGCGTCAACAACAATTTTATGCTTAAGGACATCGCTTTGGTAAGTAATTTAAGATATAATCTATTATCTGTCTTCCAGTTTCTCGATGAAGGTCTAGAAGTGAGATTCAAGAGTGGAGAGTGTAGTTCTAGACTCCTCGAGTGAGTTTGTCTTTACGATCTTAATGTTTGAGAGGATCTTTAGCGTTGATTTCAGTTATCTCTTCAATCTTTGGCCCTAGGTGTCATGTGGATTTTGATTGTCATGATCTAGTATTGTGATATCGTAGTCTTGGACATATAGAATTTAGTCACTTGACTAGAGTCAGTAGTAAGGACCTTATTGGAGGATTGCCTAGGCTTAAGAGATCTAGAGACCTAGTGTGCACACTCTATAGACATAGCAAGATGGTTTTTGCTTCTCATTCTCCTCTTACCTTAGTGATGACTAATGGTCCTAAACAACTCTTGCACTTAGATACGGTTGGCCCTTCTAGAGTCTAGTCTGTAGGAGGGAGTGATATGTGTTTGTCATTATAGATGACTTTTATAGGTATTGTTGGGTGTATTTTCTGGTTTGTAAGGATGAGGCCTTTATTGTTCGAGAGTTGGCCCTTAGATTAGCAGTTGACCTACTAAGAGATTTGATAACCATTTAGAGTGACACTGGCACAGAATTCAAAAACTCATCTTTTGCCACTTTGCACTGAGGATTAAAACACTAGTTCTCATCTAGAGTCCCCAGTAGGATGGGGTCGTAGAGAACAAACAGAACTCTTATAGACATGGCTAGGACTATACTAGATGAGCATAGCACCCCTAAGAGGTTTTTGAGATGAGATGATTTTTACTGCTTGCTGTGTCCAATAGGGTTTTCTTAAGATCATCCATAGGCAAGACTTCTTTTAAGCTTAGATTTGGTCATAGGCCTAGCGTCTCTCATTTTAAGATATTTAGTTTCAAGTGTTTCATTTTCAAAAATGGAACTTGGATAAATTTGAGCTTAGATGTTATGATAGCATTTTTCTTGGACATCTTGCTCATTCATATGGCTTTTGTGTTTTTAATTTGGATACTAACAAAATCATCGAGATTTGTGTTTGTTACTTTTGATAAGGCTAGTCCTGGTACTAGGCCTGACAGTATAGGTACACGATGATCAATAGAGCATTTTCATCAATGACGACCTTGACTTAGAGAATGAGGACCCAATCCCTCCTCTAGTCACCCATGAGTTGGTAGGAGAGCTTGCTTCCACTACTCCAGTTTCAATAGAGAAGCCTTCTCCTTCACCAGCACTTCGAGTGGTTTTGCTCCTACCTCCATAGCCCATAAGGTAGAGGCTATGTTTGCACTAGTACCCCCTCTTCATATTCAGTGACACCCTTAGGAACAGATGATTGGGAATCTCCATGAGTTAATTGCTCTAGATTTATCTATCCAGATTCTTATGCATATTCTTTTTTTTTGTTGTGTCTTTTGAATCCTAAAATATCACCCATACTTTATCTGATTTCCCTTGGGTCAATGCCATGCATGAAGAGCTTAAGAACTTTTAAAGAAACAAAGTCTGAACTTTAGTTGAACCCCCTCCTAATCATAATGTAATTGGAATAAAATAGGTTTCCAAAAATAAGCAAAGTGAGGATAGGTTGGTAGCTCACAATAAGACTAGGCTTGTAATTTAAGGTTTTTCCTAGATAGAGAGCTTAGATTTTGAAGAGATCTTTGCACCTGTAGCTAGATTAGAAGTCATTTGCATATTGCTAGAATTCGCAGTGTTTAAGTGCTTTAAACTTTTTCAAATGGATGTCAAGAGTGCTTTTTCTAATTGGTATGATAGAAAAAGTAGTCTGCCAAGTAGCCTCTTGGTTGTGAAAATCTCAAGTTCCCAAATGATGTGTATAAGCTCTCCAAAACCTTGTATAGATGAAGCAAGTCCCTAGACCTTGATATGATAGGCTTAACAGTTTTCTACTTAAGAATGATTTCAAAAAAGGAATGGTAGATAAAACCTTATTCACTTTCAAACATCGCAGTAGGGCTGTAAAAAAAGCTCGAGACTCGCGAGCTGGTCGAGCTTGGCTCGCTCTAGGCTCGATTCGAGCTCGGCTCGAGCTCCAAACGAGTGGAGCTCTAGCTTGATCTCGAGCTTCCACGAGCCAATCTCAAATAGCTCGCAAGCCTTGAGTTTTATTACATCCCTCGATACATACTAACTCTTTTTTTGCAATGGAGACATACTAACTCTTACTGAGATTACTCGAGCTTGAGCTTTTCTATTGTTGAAAATTAGTGTACGCTGAATTATTTTTCACTGTTATCAAGCTTATTCGAGCCGAGCTCGAGTTTTTCTCATTGTTGAAAATTAGTGCATATTAAATTATTTTAACTATAATCGAGCTGAGCTCAAGCCAAGCTCCAGGCTCGAACCCCAACTTAGGCTCAGCGCAAGTTTCTATCGAACTCAAGCTTGGGAGGTTAGGCTCACTCGAGTTCGACCCATTTACAGCCCAAACATGGCAGTGACTTCTTGTTTAGATTTATATGAATGACATTATATTCGGTGGTTCTTCTCATACTTTGGTGTCAAGATTTTTAGATTCTGCACAGAGACTTCGAAATATGATGGGCGAGCTTTCTTTCATAATCTTCAAGTCAAGCAACTGAAAGAATGAACATTCATTCATCAAAGTAAGTAGACAAAGAACCTTCTTCGACGCTTCGACATGGGAAGCAGCAAGCCAATATTTACTCCAATTGCCACTTTTGCCGTGCTGGATGCTGATGAGTTTGGAGAGCCCGTTTACCAGAAGGAGTGCCGCAACATGATCGGCACCCTCATCTACCTCACGGCTTCGAGGCCGGACATACAGTTTACTATGTCTATGCACTCGATTTCAGGCTTCCCCTTGTACCCCATATTGTCAAGTATTGTGTCGCATCTTCAGGTACCTTTAGGACACTCTTGACTTCAGACTCGTATTTTTCTGATTATGCACTGTCTTTGAGCTTTTTCTAATGCTGATTTTGTGGGGTGTAGAAATGATGGGAAGAGGACTTCTGGCAACTATCACATCTTAGGCATACCTCTTATCTCTTGGTCATATAGTAAGCAATCCTCTATTGCATAGTCAAGCTGAGGCAGAGTATATAGTCGCTACTAGTAGTTGCTCTTAGATTCTCTGGTTCTTATCTACTCTATGGACTATGGGTTGGCCTCTTCTGTGACAACACTAGTGTCATAAATATTTTCCAAAAACCCAATGCAACACTCTGGTACCAAGCACATTGACATTAGAGACCATGTAGAGAAGAGTGATATTTTTCTTTACTTTATAGAGTTAGAGCAATAGGATTCAAATATTTAAACTAAGGGTCTCGATTCTTCTGGTTTTTCTTCTTTGCAGGGAGTGGGAGGTTATTAGTCCTTTTAGCCTATTTTGATGGGGAGTTTGATTCTTTTACATCAATTGCATCGTATTGCATATTTAATTTGAGCAACTTGCATTGTAATAATATAAAGTTTTTGACTATTATCCTTATGTGATATGATATCTTGCTTTACATGTTGCCATGTGTTGTATTAGTTTGTTACATTTATCATGTCTTTCTATGTGAAGCTTAACTTTTGCCACTATTAAATGTGAGAAACTAAACTAAATCTTGTCAATGTTGGATCTTATGACTAGTTTTGCTCTAGTGATTCTTTTATGATTCATGCCATATCAAATAGGTTAATTCTTGAACTTAAATTGAGATTTAGATTGAGCTATACCAGTTCTTTATTTAAGCATGAGCCTACTTCTCCTAAATTTTTGTGGCTCTAGTCAAATATAGTTTACAGACTAAGTCAAATATAGTTTACAGACTAAGGAGTAACTCCTTGTTCTTGAATTAAAAATAAAATCTTAAAAATTATCTCTTTTTGTGTGAAAAAACTGATCCCACTAATTCTTTCTCATGAGACGGCTTGCCATTATACTAGACATAAACTCAAAGGAGTTTTAGATGACCAAGATCACGGATGGTTGTAATAAGGTTTGAGATCTAGCACATGGCTAAGAAAGCAAAAATATGAAAATGGTTGAAGCTTAGGAGTTAGTTGTGGATGGCTTCTAGTCCAGGACTTACTTTACTATGATAGGACCAAAATGTGTTTTAAAATTTGCCAATTGTGCTAACTATGCTCAAATTCCAAGTGCTTGAACAAAATAATTCAATATTGGACTTGTAGCACTACAAATTGACTCAATTGTAGTTTCTTGGTTTCATTTAGTTTATTGATATGGCTTGACTCTTTTTTAGATACCTTTGACAAAACTATGATGTTGAGCAACTTTACAAGCTAAAAATCCATTTAATTTTATATTGTTGCTCATTTGGCTTTAGCTTTGCTATATACAGTTTGCCATGATCTAAATAACTCATTCACATAATATGAATTAGTGTAATACTTGTAGTCACTTTGGATATTTTTTATGGCTAACTATGCTAAAATGAATAAAATGCAGGTACTTTATTTCATTCATGCTCTATCTGCTTAAAGGCTAAGAACTTAGCAGATTGGACTTATGTGCTTTGAAAAGCGTGTATAAGTGTAGTTTATGGGTAAAACTCATGTTGTGTAGAGTTAACGAGTTCCCCCATATGTGCCAAGTGGATAGTATCTGTTAGGGTTAGATAGGGCTGGTTGGCCTATCTATTTAACGGCCTGGGATAAAGACTTCCTAATTAACTATCCAATCATCCAACCTTTACTCATTGAAGCTAAGCGTTCTAGGGTTAGGTTTTGAGAAGTGTGAATGTTGTTGTGTGCTCTCTTGTCCGCAAGGTGGAGTGGCTGTAAACCTTTATCCTCAAGTAGCAAAATATCAACTTTGTTCATCTCTCATGGATCCCTTTTGTTTTTGTTAATTTGTTCTTAATTTGATTGGTTTTTATATTCTCTCTCCCATTCTTGATCTTACTGGATGCCAAGGACGAGTATGTGATAGAGATGTACCTCAGAAATCAATCCCCATCCATCCAGACATCAGATTTGGCGAGTGCATGATGTTTTCTGGTTTTGCTTGGATTTAACCTTTTCGGGAGTTTTCTTGATCCAGTTGTTTTTGTCTCAACTCCTTAGGTGTTATTGCTTGTTATGACATGTGTTGAGGTTAATCCGAATTCGTGCTGTCTGTGTAGGACATTTCGTCGCCTCATGCCAGATGTGGCATGACAGGTGCATGTGTAGGTTGTATCAGATATGATGTCAATCTGTAGTACCCGACTCTGATTTAGATTCCTCTCCGTGTGGGACTCGTTTCCCTCGCTATATATATGTACCACAGCATCCCATAGGAAGAGAAAGAAGCTCTCCATTGTCATCTCTTCTCATTATAATGATTTGCCTTTGTGCACCCGTGGTTTTTCTCGCAAGGGTTTTTCATGTAAAAATTCGTCTCGTCTCTAATTTTCTGTGTATTATTTGCAACAAGTGGTATCAGAGCATAATAGATTAGGGTTTAAGAGACCCAAAAAAATTCACCTGGCGATTCCATCGCGACGCATGGCAACAAAATCATTTCTCACCGAATCCGAGACATAGCCATCAATCACATCTGCTACAATCGATTCAGCGAGAAGAGAGAAAGAGCGAAGCGCATCGTCCAGCACAATACACCAAGCTTCTAAGCCAAAGCGACAGCACAAGACTTGCTAGAAACCAATCGCAACAAGCAAAGACAACAAGCAAGCAGACGTGCGAAAGATAGCTGTTTGTAGCATGAGCACAACAGAAGGTACAAGGTACCCTTTTTCCATGGGAGGAGATAGAGCTAGAGAAAGCTAATGACAGGAGAGAGAGAGATTGTGTGTAACAATGAGTAGATCTTCACCTCCTCATACCCCTTTTGGGGTTATATATATATATATGTATATATATATATATATATATATATATATATATATATATATATATATATATATATATATATATATATATATATATATATATATATATATATATATATATGAATAGGGTAGGACAAGAAATTCCCATCCTATCCCTTAATAATTACAAAACATAAGGATACATTGGTGTAATCCTCTATACTATTGGGCCTATTACATATTGGACATATTGCAAGGCCCAGTCACGGGGGGTTAGGCTATCCATACAACAATACTCTCTCGACAACAAACGCGTAGGTCTCGATAGGCGAGCTGACATGACCAACTATCCTAGCCCCCCGTCCCCCGCCAGCAAGCATGAAGGTCCTGATGAGCGAGCTGATGCATTTGGTAGCTCCAGCCCCTCCGACGCCAAGGCTGCGGTTGTGTCATCGAGGTCCTATTCAGACGTGGGCAGCACATAAAGGCAGAGTTGGGGGTTGGGCCGCCCCTCCAAGGCGATGCTTACGAGGAGGGCGGCGAAGTCCTACAATGTGGCCGAAGGCGCCCATCGAGGTCGAGCTTTCGAACTGGAGTCGTGGCTCAGGCTGCCCCTCCAAGGCGATGCTTATGAGGAGGGTAGCGAAGTCCCGTGATGCAGGCACAGGCGCCCCGTCGAGGTCGAGCTTTTGAAGCGGAGTCATGGCTCGAGCCACCCCTCCAAAGCGATGCCTACGAGGGTGGCAAGTCCAACGATGCAAGCGAAGGCACCCCGCGGAGGTTGAGCTTTCGAAGTAGAGTCATGGCTTGAGCCTATGAGGCGGGCGGCGAAGTCCCGTGACGCAGGCTAAGGTGCCCCATGGATGTTGAGCTTTCGAAGTGGAGTTGTGGGTCAGGCTGCCCCTCTGAGGCGATGCCTGCAAGGGTGGCGAAGTTTTGGCCACAAAGCGGTCAGATGAAATCACAACCACGAGGTGATTGGACGAAGCATCTACAACCACGAGTTGGCCGAACAAAGTCATAACCACAAGGCGTCAAACAAAGTCTCAATCATGAGACGGTTAGATGAAGTCACAACCTCGAGACGATCGAACGAAGTGCCTATGATCACGACGTGGTCGGATAAAGTCATGACCGTGAGGTGGTCAGACGACGCATCAATGACCATGAGGTGGTCAGACGAGGTCAAGACCATGAGGCATCGGACGAAGTCCTAACCACAAGATGGTAGGATGGAGTCACGACTGCGAGGCAGTCGGACGAAGCATCTATGTCCGTGAGGTGGTCCAACGAAAGTCAATGAAGTTAGCAGCGGGACGAAGACCTAAAGCACGTGCGCTCCATCCCCCACCCTTTAGACAAGCGTCAGTGAAATTGACGGAGTCTTGACCATGAGGCTGTCGAACGAAGGCTTGACCGCGAGGTGGTCGGACGAAGCATGTACGACCATGAAGCATCGTATGAAGGCTTGACCGCGAGATGGTTGGACGAAGTCACTACTGCGAGGTGGTCAGACGAAGCGTTTGCAACCACGAGGTGGTCAGATGAGGTCACGACTGCAAGACAGTCGGATGAAGTTACGACCACGAGGCGGTTGGATGAAGGGTCTACAACCGCGAGGTGGTCAGACGAAGCTTGTATGATCATGAGATGGTCGGATGAAGCGTGTGTGACACGAGGTGGTCGTATGAAGTCATGACCGCGGGACGGTCAGACGAAGCGTCTACGACCACGAGGTGGTCAGACAAAGTGTGTACGACCACGAAGCGTCGTACGAAGTCTCGACTGCAAGGCAGTCAGACGAAGTCATGACTGTAAGGCGATTGGACGAAGCCTCGACCGTGAGACGGTCAAACGAAATCTCGATCGCGAGATGGTTGGGCAAAGAATCTATGACCGTGAGGGGGGCGAACGAAGGTCAACAAAGTCGACGACGGGATGAACACCTGAAGTGCGCGTGCTCCGTCCCCTAGCATTCGGACACGGCGTCAATGAAGTTGGAGGTGAGATGAAGCCACCCTTCGGACTTGGCATTGACGAAGGCGGTGGCGAGACAAACCCGGATGCACGCGATTTGTGCTGTGCCTTTTGGACTTGGCATCGACTAAGTCGGTGGCAAGACGAAGCCTTGAAGTGCACGGTCCATCCCGTAGCCTTCGGACGAGGGTTCGACAAAGGCGGCGGCGAGATGAAGCCCTGACGCATGTGGTCCATCCCTCACCCTTCGGACTAAGTGTCAACGAAAACGGTGGCGAGACAAAAACCTGACACGCACGGTCCATCCAGCACCCTTCAGCCCTGGTGTCGATGAAGTCGGCAGTGAGATGAAGCCCTGAAGTGCACGGTCTGTCCCGCAGCCTTCGGACTTGGGGTCGATGAAGGCAGCGGTGAGACAAAGCCCTGACGTGTATGGTCCATCCCGCACCCTTTGGACCTGGTGTCGACGAAGGCGGCGGCGAGATGAAGCTCTGACGTGTGTGGTACTTCAGACTTGGCATCAATGAAGTTGGCGGCGAGACAAAACCTTGAAGCGTGTGGTCCGTCCTGCACCCTTCGGACGAGGGGTCGACGAACTAAGCAGCGCGACGAAGACCTGAAGCGCACGCACTCCGTCCCCCCCTTTGGACCCAGCGTCGATGAAGTAGGAAGTGAGACGATGCTACTCTTTGGACATGGCGTCGACATAGTCGATAGCGAGATGCAGCCCTAACACGCGCGCTCTATCCCCCACCATTCGGGCTTGGCATCGACGAAGTCGGCGGCGAGATGAAACCTTGAAGCACGCGGTTTGTCTCGCACTCTTTGGACTTGGGGTTGATGAAGGCGACGGTGAGACGAAGCCCTTACGTGCGCGGTCCATCCCGCACCCTTCGGACCTGGTGTCGATGAAGGTGGCGTCAAGACGAAGCTCTAATGCACGTGGTTTGTCCCGCACCCTTCGGACTTGGCATCGATGAAGTCGGCGGTGAGATGAAACCTTAAAGTGCGTAGTCCATCCCGCACCCTTCAGACTTGGGATCAACAAAGTCGGCAGTAGGATGAAGACTTGAAGTGCGCATGCTCTAGCCCACACCATTCGGACTTGGCATTGATGAGGTTAGCAGCGAGATGAAGCCCTGACGCGTGCAGTCCATCCCCTAGCCATCAGACTTAGCATCGACGAAGTCGACAGAAAGACGAAACCTTGAAATGTGTGGTCCGTCCCGCACACTTTGGACTTGGGGTCAACGAAGGCAGTAGTGAGATGAAGCCTTGACGTGCGTGATCCATCCCGCACCCTTCAAACATGGTGTTGGCTAAGGCGGCTTCAAGATGAAGCTTTTGCGTGTGGTCCATCCTCCACCCTTCAGACTTGGCATCGACGAAGTTGTCGGCAAGACAAAGGTCTATTGTTCGCGGTCTACCATGGTGTGGTCGGATGGAGTTGCGACCACGGGGTGGTCGGATGGAGTCACGACCACGAGATGGTTGAACAGGCGATACGACCGCGAGGCAGTTTGACGAAGTGACGACCGTGAGGTAGTCGGATGGGGCCACAACCGCGAGGCAGTCGGACGAGCGTCTTCGACCACGAGGTGGTCAGATGAGGTCATGATAGTGAGGCATCGGATGAAGTTGCGACCTCCAGGCAGTCGAGCAAAGCGTCTATCGGATGAAGTCAAGACTGTGAGATAGTTGAACAAAGCGTCAACAACCATGAGGTGGTTAGATGAGGTCACAACTACGAGGCAGTCGAACAAAGCGTCTACGGCCACGAGATGGTTAGACAAGGTTATGACCGCGAGGCGTCGGACGATGTCTCGACTGCGAGGTGGCCAGACGAAGTCACGACCGCAAGGTGGTCTAACGAAGCATCACCGACCGTGAGGCGGCCGGATGAAAGCATCTACGACAGCGAGGTGGTCTGACAATGCGTCTAGTCATGACCGTGAAAAGATCAGACGAAACGTCAACGACCTCGAGGTGGTCAGACAAGGTCACAATCGCGAGGCATCGGACAAAGTCTCGACAGCGAGACAGTTGGACAAAGTCACGACCACGAGGCGATCACATGAAACGTCTATGACCGTGAGGCGGTTAGACAAAAATCAACGAAGTCGGCAGCGGGATGAAGACTTGAAGTGCGCGTGCTCCGTATCCCACCCTTTGGACAGTCATTGATGAAATCGACGGAGTCTTGACTATGAGGCAGTCGAATGAAGTCTCGATCACAAGATGGTTGGACGAAATATCTATAACCGCGAGGTGGTCAGACAAATTCATGACCGCGAAACGGTCAGACAAAGTGTCTACGACCACGAGGTGGTCGAAAGAGTGTGTACGACGATGAGGTGGTCCGATGAGTCTACAACCGCGAGGTGGTCGTACGAAATCTACAATCGCGAGGTGGTTGGACAGAGTCTACGACTGTGAGGTGTACAGACAGAGTCTATGACAGCGAGGTGGTCGGACGGCCGTCTACGATCACGAGGTGGTTGGACGGCCGTCTACGACCACGAGGTGGTCGGATGAATTCAAGACCATGAGGTGGTCGAATAGGGTCACAAATACAAGGTGGTTCGATGAGTCTTGGACCGTGAGGTGGCCAGACGAATTTACGATGATAAGGTGGTCCGACGAGTCTATGATCACGAGTTGTGGTTAGACGAATCTATGACAATGAGGTTGTCTGATGAGTCTACAACCATGAGGTGGTTAGGCGAAGTCGGTGGTGAGATGAAGACTTGAAGCGCATGCGTCCCCACGCTTTGGGCTGGTATCGACGAAGTCCTGACAACGAGGTGTCAGATGAGTATGGATGAAGTCCTGAGCATGAGGTCTTAGACGATTGTTGACGAAGCCCCAAACATGAGTGGTCAGACGAAGTCCTCACGACTACGTCACTGGTGACATGGTCGTGGGCGTCAGTGGAGTCCCGACCTTGAGGTGTCGGATGAGTGCCGACAAAGTCTCGACCACCAGGTGGTCGTAGAAGTGCCTGGCGACTACGTCGATGAAGACGTGGTCATGTGTATCGATGAAGTCGACGGCGAGACGAAGACTTACGCGAGCGCTCCATCTTAAGCACACACGGTTCGTCCCCTACTGCTCGTCCAGATGTCGACGAAGTCTCGACCACGAGGTGGTCGGATGATTGTCAATGAAGGTGCGACCATGAGGTGGTCGTGCATCGAAGTATCAATGAAGCATAGACCATGAGGTGGTTGGACGATTGTCGATGTAGTCTCGACCCCAAAGTGGTTAGATGAATGTTGACAGAGTCTTGACCCCGAAGCGATCGGACAAATGTTGACAAAGTCCCGACCACGAGGTAGTCGTGCATCGAAATGCCGACGAAGTCTTGACCAGATGGACGGTCACGGGGCCGAGGATGACGAGGTCTGAGGTGCGGTGCTGAGGCCGATGAAGGCTGGAGGGTGCGAAAACCAGTGAAGGCGACGCAGAATCCCCGCGAAGATGTGGGCAGCGAGGCTCAACGTTCGCTGGCGTTGTTCGGCCCAGAGGCTTGGTGCAGAGACTCACGGAGGCTTGGCGCAGCGCATGCACGCATATTGATCGACACGCTATGGCTGACGATTGTACTCACGCATATGGAGATGTCGCTCTGATGGCGTGCGGAGGCCAGAGCCTATCCCTCGTGCTAAGAGGACGGCACTTCGAGGTTGACAGTTGTTCCGGCGTGGGCATCGTAATCGACAGTCATACCGATATGGGCGTTGTGGTCGACGGTCGTGCCGGCGCTAGCATTGTGGTCGACGATCATACCAGCGTGAGTGGCTTCAGTGACAGTCGTGCTAATATTGGCATCGGAGATAGCTCCTTGCGCCGGCGCTGACCGCTCGCAGCCCACGGCACTAGGGTGTCACTGCCATGGGGTGGCGGGCCTTCGGCCACCGGCCGCCGTGTGCTGGACTCAACGATCATTACTGCCATACTTCTCTTTCGCTAGTTGTCGTTGCTTTCTAACGCCTTCCCTTGCGCAGCTTCTCGTGCGTTTCCCACGAATGGCGCAAACCGTTGCAGCATGAGCACAACAGTGGGTACAGGGTACTCCTTTCTCCATTGGAAGAGGTAGAGCTAGAGAGAGCTAATGACAGGAGAGAAAGAGCTTGTGTGTGAAAATGAGTGGATCTTCACCTCCTCATACCCCTCTTGGGGTTTATATACATATGTAATGGGGTAGGACGGGAAATTTCCATCCTATCCCTTAATAATTACAAAAGGTAAGGATACATAGTACATTCCTCTGTACTATTGTGCCTATTACAAATTAGGGTAGTTGCAAGGTCCAGTCATGCGGAGTTGGGCCACCCCTACAATAGTAGCCAAAGAAAAAGCAAAGCCAGAGGGAAAAAGCAGGCATGGAAAGTGTATCCAGAGTTTTCAATTGCAAAAATTTTGCTAGGTATGCACAAATTTGTGCCAGCATTCCGCATGGTGACTTTGAAGTATAATCTTCTGCTGTTGAATCGCGATACGAGATTTTCTCTATGGCAAGTCAAGATGGAAGCTATTTTACCACAGCTTGATTTAGACGATGCACTTTTGAAAATCAACAAGATGCCAATGGTATTATCTACTAATGAGAAGCAACGTAAAGATTGTAAGGTCTTATCTCAAATTTATCTTCATCAATAATATTTTACAGGAGATTTTGAAGGAGACATCCGCCACTGCATTATGGCTGAAACTGGACCAAATTTACATGACCAAGGATCTGACCAACAAGATGCATCCAAAGCAGAAGCTTTAGTCTCACAAGATGGCAAAGGGAGCCTTATTGTTAAACCACATGACAGCTTTCAAGGAAGTTGTTGCTAACCTTAAGTCTGTGGAGGTAAAATATGATGATGAAGATATGGGTCTTATTTTGTTATGTTCGTACCCTACTTTTAGAAATAGTATTTCATATAGCTGAGATACTCTTACTCTTAATAATGTTTATGAAGCTCTGTATGCTAAAGAAAAGATGAAACTTAAACTTACGGTTCCCAATGTTTAAGAAGGCGCTAGGCGGGCGGCGAAGTGGGGCCTAGCGCCTAGGGAGCCTAGGCGGTCGAATTAAAAATGAGAACAACAGGCGGAAGATAAGTATATATTTGATGTTTAGATGAAAATTAGTCACATTTTGGACCGTCTGATGGAGATCCAATGTCCCCGATCGAGTCATCAAATCCTATAACCAATATTCTGTTAGTGATATGCCCTAGAGGCAACATGGAGATGTTATATATATCACATACTATGTTTATGATACATTACTTTGTTCCTTGAAATAGACATTATCATTATTGATCAATGAGTATGTGACTTATTCATGAGACTCTTAATGCTAAAATGTTGCTATTTCTAAATGATCCCTGATCATATATCATATAAGGAACAAATATGATTCAAAGATCAGCATATGTATTGATTGATGATTATGTCTCATGGATCATGGTATGGTGATACCAAATCAATAATATGGACATGTGTTAGTGAACATATGTTGGATAGACCCGCCATGAGACACTGCAGAGATTGCATGTGTCATCAGTTGGTCTCAAGTAGTGTTTATGTAGAATCCTTAGACTTGAGATCATCATGGTTCCCAACATGCGTAGTAGCTTATTTTGGGACTACTAAACACTACTCCGTAACTGGGTAGTTATAAAAGTAGTCTTCGGGTCTGCCATGAAACATGTAGTGGGATGTGAATGGTCAAGATAGAATTTGCCCCTCCTTATGGGAGAGATATCTCTGGGCCCCTCGATGTAATGGATTATGAAAGTGCATGGCCATGCCAAGGTGATTGAGGAGTCAATCACAAGTTTATAATCCATCATGGAATCGAGAGAGTGATTGAGCTATTAAGAGGATGACACAGGTCTCGCCTTGAGCTCAATCTATATCGTGAGGCAAAGGGATTCGTACATGAGAACATTACAGGTTCAGCCGATATGATCTTTACGTATACTTTGGGGTTAATATGTCTTACTAGAGGCCGCTATTAACAGGGTGACTGGAAAGGCGTTTCCGGGTCGCGACCAAGTATACGTGAACCTACAGGGTCGCACACTTAACAGGTTGGAACACTAATTCGAATATGATTTGAATGTGGGCTCAATTCGGATAGAGATCCGAATAGACTCCTATTGGGCCTCGGTCTACAAGGCCCAATGAGGAGGTCTATATATATATGGTGGCGAGGGGCTAAGGAAAATACACGCTTCTGTTAACCTCTAGCAAAACCCTAGCCGCCACCTCCCGAGCCAAACCCTAGCTGCTCACGAGTGCTAGTACACTCGCGATCGGCGTTCCAGCCCCGGACGTGTGGATACCGGTGGAGGCACTGCTCGTTGCGGTGCTGATCGGTATCAACAACCTACAGATTGGATCTGCTCGTGGTGTGGTTAATTGCGTGGAGGAGACGACCTGTTCGAGACGATCGGCTAATTCCACTACTACCTCGACGTGCGTGGTTGGATCGGCTTCTCCAACTCTTCTTCCGCTGCGCTGCGTGTCTAGTGGTAACGATCCATGATCCCTCCTTAAGCATGATGTCCTTGTGTGCGCGGTAGAAAAGTTTTATTTTCTGCTTTCGTAGCCTACGCGCATTCCTTCATATTCAAGACAATTAGTTAGACTTTAGGCTGTCCGATGAAGATCTAACGTCTCAGATCGAGTCATCAAATCTTATAACTAATGTTCAAAAAAATTAGGCAGACTTTAGACTATCCGATGAAGATCCAACATCCCAGATCAAGTCATCAAATCCTTATATAAATCTTCTAACCCTAACATTCATCTGCCATTCTGCCTCTCCTGTAGATCCTACCGCCAGCCTCCCCATCTCTCCCCCGCAGATCACTGCCGCCTCCCCCGCAGATCACTGCCGCCTCCCCCACAGATCACCGCCTCCCCCATCTCTCCTCCCTAGACGCCGCCTCCCCCGCAAATCTCCTCCGCCTCCAGCCGCATCCCCGCAGATCTCGTTCTTCCCTAGTTGTCGCCTCCCCCGAAGATCTTGGCCCCTTAGTTCTCCCCTCCGCCGTCGCCCTCCTCTGCTCGCCACCCCTCGGTGCCTCGCCTACCTCTGACCTTCCCTGTATATCTTTCGAGTGGAGGGGAGTGGGGCCGTGAGGCCGACGAGGTTGTCGACGGAAGGGAGACGGTGGATGACATAGTGGCAAGGAAGTGGAGGAGACGGTGGAGGGGAGACGACGAAGGGGATAGGAGGCAGAGGCAGAAGGGAACCTCGGTGGTGGCGTGGCTGATTCCAGCAAGGCGGAAGGGAACTCTTGGTAAGCTCTCAGTTCCTCTTCCTCTGCTCTTGGTTGCCGCCTCACGTACCCAGGGGCCGCACGGCCGCCGCGCCTGCTTGGCAGACCGCCACTTTGAGGCCACCTCACCCCGCCTTGGACCACCTCGCCGCCCAGCCACCCGACTATGCGCCAAGACACGGCGGCACCCTGGCGCCCAGCGCCTACACGGCGCCTAGGTGGCCGTCCAAGCTGCCTTCTTGATCACTGATAGTTGATGGTGAAAGTTCAAGTACACATGCAGAAGATTTGTCTGTCCGTGGTAGGCAATACTAAAAGGGTTCAAATGGCATTTCAAGAGGTAGAAGCAAAAGAAGATACAGAGACATATCTAAATCCAGGAATAGGAAGTCATGCAAGTATTGCAAGAAAGACGATCATGACATATCCAAGTGTTGGAAGTTGCAGAACATGAGGAATAACAATTTCAAGAAGAATCAACAAGAAGATGAACCTAGAACCACCATTGTCACCAAAGAAGGTTCTGATGGAGATGTTCTCGTTGCCTTTGCTGGTGATTCCAAACCCGTGATGAATGGATTCTTGATTCAGTATGTAATGGAAAAAGTCACAATTGTGACAACGATTCTCTCTATCGTTGATTGGAATAGTAGGTTTATACCATGTTTCAAGTCATTTGGATCTATGAATAAAATGTTATATCGATTTTTTTGTTTTGAATAGTGTTATTTTTACTATTCTTGTGCTGATTTTATTGTTCTGGTCTAACCACTACTGTTCGTCTGGTCTGGCTGCCTGGGGTATGTCAAGGGTCATTTTGCTCAGTTTCTCTTGGATCTTTTCATATGGGTGATTAGTCTATGATCTTCTTAGCTTCTCATAGCTATCGAAGTGATGAATTAGCGAATACTTGGGAGGAAATTTGAAGTCACTATTTACCCTTATCTATTGCTATACTGATCCTACAAATGCCTAAAAGTATAAACTATAAACAACACCAAATTCCCCATCCTTCAATATCCCTAGATAGCACACAGGGAGAACTACACTTCCTAAAAGGTGCTAAGTTTGCTTACAGAAATAACAGGTTAGCTATCTATAAATTATGCTGATAAATAGCTCAGCACACAACATTTGCATGTCCCATTACCACATACTGTTAGAGTTTAATTTTGTTTTTAGACGTATTTGAGTTGTACACGTATACGCATGCTTGCCATATACATAGAAGTCTAATACTTTTGCGAGTCATATCCGAGTTCGTCGGTTTGCCGTATACGTATATGAGTTGTATACAAGTTAGTTTCCGAGTACGAGGTTGTCCGTGTGTGTGTGTAGGAATAGTTTTCCGAGTCGTTCTCTATGAGTTGTTCATAGGCAGGCTTTAAAAAGCCTGGCATGTAACGAGAGAAATATGTGAGCAGGAAGAAAGGCTACAAGCGAGCAGCAGGTTTGAGAAGAAAAAGTAGAGCGTGTGTTTATGGATTCCAACGACTAGATAATTTTCGTGTGCGTGTGTGCTTCGAGTTCTCTCCAACATAGAGATGCTACATGAAAGCTTGTGCTGCATGTGCTTATTCACGTGAAGAACAGAGAGGCTTTGGTGCTGCCACCATCACGTGGACAGCAAGGAAGCAAGGAGGCCTTGGACAAGTGCAGGCGCAGGTGTCCCGTCATCTCGGCAAGGCAAGGACCAGTAGGTTTCGAGAAGCGTCACGCGGAATGGAGAGATCGGAGGGAGTCTCTGGACCGAGTAGCGAAGGATCGTGGAAGCAATTTATAACAAGTGGTTTAGAGTTAGTAATCTTGTTTACTCATATTCGAGTCGGTTTTGCTATATTATATGTATTCAAGTCGTGTACGAGTTTGTTTTCATGTATGAGTCAGTTTTTAAGTTCATCTCGAAGTCGTTGTCGTCTACGTGTCGTAGTCGTAGTGTTGGGTATAAAAGGGAGAGCAATGTAACGAGAGGGGATGAGGCGATCGGTGTGATTGGACAGAGAGGAGAAGCAATAAAGAAAAATGGAAGCATTTGCTCCAGGAAAAATATACGCGTGCTCTCCCAGCGAAGTTGTTTTTGTCTTGGTATGTGTTGTCTTTAGCAGATTGCATCACGTGAAGAAACGTGAGAACAGGAGGGAGGCAAAGCTCTGCCTTGTGCCTTGTGCTATCCATGCGCATGCGGGGTGAAGACAACAGAGCAGGCGGCACATCACGCAAGAGGTGAGGGCAGAGGCATGCTCCTTTGCGTGGGCGTGGAGAGGCGTCATCTGTTGAGGGCGTCATCAATAGGTCGCATCAGGAGGACGGGCAAGCGCATCAAGTTGGGCGGCAGGAGGTAGAGACAGACATATCTCTGGACCGAGCTGTGCTGAGCGAAGAAAAGTTCTAACATGTGGTATCAGAGCATGGGTGACAAGGCAAAGGCACAGGGTGGGCTAATCTCCCTCCAGTACCCTCTCCTGACGATCGACAAGTACCCGGTGTAGGCAATGAAGAAGAAGGCGAACATGCATGCCCAAGGAGTCTGGGGCGCAATCAATCCGAAGGGGAAGGACAAGGAGGTGGACGATAAGGTAGATCATGCGACTTTGGCCCTCATCTACCAGGCGGTGCTAGACGCGATGATGCATCAACTCATTGGCAAGGAGATGGCATGGGAAGCATGGGAGGCACTTCAGACGATGCACGAAGGAGTTGATCGTGTCAAGGAGGTGCAGCTCCAGAATTTGCAGAGCTAATTTGAGAATCTGAAGATGGAAGAGACCCAATCGGTGGACGAGTTCGCCGGTAAGCTGAGTTCGTTGTACAATCAGATTAACTCTCTTGGCGACAAGATAGAGGAATCTGTGGTGGTAAAGAAGTACATGTGTGTGCTTCCGGAGAAGTACATACTTGTTGTCACAACACTTATTTACTCCCCCGATCAGGACAAGAAGATAGAGGAGATCACTGGATCTCTCAAGGTGTATGAGGAGTTACTGAAGGGGTTTCAGTCGCGTAAGGAGCAGGGATCTCACAACGCGCAGGCGTTGCTAGTAAGAGGAGATCCGAGAGACGGTCATGGCTCATCATACAATCGCGGGAGGTGGCGCGGTCATGGTGGCCAGAGTGGTCGAGGCGGTAGCGGTGGCCGTGGAGACAGGGCTAAGCAAGGCGGTGGTGAGAGATCCTATGATTTGTCACATGTCAAGTGCTTTGAATGTGGCGAATACAGGCACTTCGTGATAAGATGCCGCAACAATAAAAAATGCTTCAACTGTAACGAGTTTGGGCACTTTGCTTTGGATTACAAGAGAAAGAAAAAGGATGGGGAAGTGAACTTTGCCAAAGACGAAGAAGAAGATGACGGAGAGCTAGTACTTCTCTCCTCATATGTTGAAAAGGAGTTAGTCATAGTGGAACTGAATGAGGAGAACATAGTTTCAAAACTACGCATGAAGGAAGGAAGCCATAATCACACGGATCAGCAGTACTTGGATAATGGAGCATGCAACCATATGATGGGAGATCGCTCCATGTTCCACAAGCTCGACGAGAAGGTTTAGGGCAAAGTCAAGTTTGGCGACGGCTCCACGGTGGAGATAAAGGGCAAAGGGATGATGATGTTGCAATCCAAGAATGGAGATAACAAGTTATTGACAGAAATTTATTATATACTAAGTCTATGCAACAACATACTTAGTCTCGGGCAGATGACGGAGAGAGAGGGTGCAAGGTGGTGCTGGAGGATGAGTTCTTGTGAGTGTATGACAAGAACAGAAATTTGTTGATGAAGGCGAAGAGATCTCCAAATCGGTTGTACAAGATTCCTTTGAAAACTTGTAAACAGGTTTAGGTGCAGAGAGGTACAGATGGACAAGGTGCAAAAGCAGCAGGAGGCAAGTTGGCGCAAAAGAAGTCGTAACAAGGAAGGAGACCAAGTCGTCAAAGACGCATGATGAGGCAGAAGGCATGGTCGTAATGAGGAGCGACCCTAGAGGAGCATGCAGTGGTCGTAGTGAGCGGCGCAGGATGTGTGCACAGGTATGCAGCCAACTCTGAAGGAGCGCATGCCGGCGGAGAGAAGCAGAGCAACGGCTCGGGTGGTCAGCACAGACCACATGCAGCAGGTATGGTTGTGGCGAGTAGGGGCTCGGGAGGAGCTCTTGCACGTGTAGCAGAAGGAAGTTAGAGATGGGTCCCGAGGTGGCGGGCGAAAGCAGAGGACTGTGGTCAAAAGCAATGGCACATGACAGTGAGAGGAGATGCTCGTGGTGGAAGCAGGTGCAGGTGCAGGTGCTCCAGCCCAGGAAGGAATGCAAGGAAAAAGCGCAAGCACGGGAGAAAGCACAGCGTGGAGGACAGTGGTCAAAAGCAATGGCACATGACAGTGAGAGGGGATGCTCGTGGAGGAAGCAGGAGCAGGTGCTCTAGCCCAGGAAGGCATGCAAGGAAAAGCGGAAGCAAGAGAGAAAATCGGCGTGATCAATATAGAGAAACAAGATTAAGGAGGTGATTGTTAGAGTTAGTAATCTTGTTTAGTTGTATTCGAGTCGGTTTTGCTATATTATGTGTTCAAGTTGTGTACAAGTTTGTTTCCATGTACGAGTCAGTTTTTGAGACTATCTTGAAGTCGTAGTTGTCTCTGTGTCGTAATCGTAGAGTTGGGTATAAAAAGAAAAGCAATACGAGAGGGGATGATAGGATCGGTGTGATTAGACAGAGAGAAGAAGCAATAAAGAAAAAAAAAGGAAGCGCTTGCCCCAGGAAAAATATATGCGTGCTCTCCCGGCGAAGTTGTTTTGTCTTGGTGTGTGTTGTCTTTAGCAGATCGCATCGCGGAAGCAACGTGAGAAAAGGAGGGAGGCAAAGCTCTGCCTTGAGCTATCCATGCGCATGCAGGGTGAAGACAACAGAGCAGGCAGCACATCACGCAAGAGGTGAGGGCAGAAGCATACTCCTTTGCGTGGGCGTGGAGAGGCGTCATCTGTTGGGGGTGTCATCAATAGGTCGCGTCAGGAGAACGGACGAGCGCATCACGTTGGGCAGCAGGAACTAGAGACAGACTTATCTCTGGACCGCTATGCTGAGCGAAGAAAAAGTTCTAACACATACCAATACAAGATCCAAACTGTAAATAATTCCCACAAAACTAAACACTAAAGAGCAACTTATACCATAATTTGATTAGAGCAGAAGTGCGGCCCCTAGAGACACCTACACGTCAATAACTCACTTGGACAAAAATGCAATGAATTAATAAGTTATACACTTTTACCACAAGTTTAAGCTACACCATGCAAGAAGAATGGCACAAGCTAGAATGCTTTATAAGTCGCACATTTATAATTTATATGCTAAGATCGAAACTTCAGTCTAATATTAACAAAATCAACAGAAAAGAAGGTTTACACTGTTAGATAGCTACAGACATTAGGTTCTAGAAAAATAATCTGATTATCAGCGATCTTTCACGCATTTGCAATTCTCCGAATCTTCACCTCTATATCACAGAAAACAACCACTTTCTGGGGAAAAATGGTATGACGGACAATTAAAGCACCAAGGAAATAAACTACTAGCTAGTTATGTATGTCTGCAGAAAATTAGGAATTTCACTTACCTTTTCAGGCAAAGGTACTAGTAAACCATGGCGTCGTTTTAACAACTAGTAGGCAGGAAGGTGGATTACCTTATTTTGGAAGTCGACGGAGCGGATCTCGGCCTTGTACTTGCCCACGGCTACCTCCTTGAAGGACGGCTTGAGCGACAGCGACGCGTCAACGAAGACGCCGTTGCCGAAGGCGACGCGCGGGCCGCCGGCGCCGGACGCATCAGCGAGCACGAGCTGCACCACCTGCTCGGCGAGCGCATGCAGGCCCTCGGCTGCACCTGGCCCCGCTCCCCCCAGGGCCGAGGCAAGCTGGTCGCGGGTGGCGCCGCCCGCGCCGGCGGCGACGAAGCTGAGCGCGACGTGAAGGGAGAGCGGGGAGAAGGCAGCGTTGCCTGCACCGGCTCCGGGGGCGGAGGAGGTGGGGGACGAGAGGGCGGCGGCGAGGCGGAGGGCGAAGCCGGTCTGGTGGGCGATGGAGAGGCGGAGGTCAGTGGTGGCCATGGCCGGGGTTGGTGGTTTCCTGGGCTTGGTTACACTGGAGACGAAGAGGGAGTGACCGGGAACTGCAGATACGATGGGTTTCGGGGTGTGTTGTGGTTATGTTGGGAGTATACGTGACTGCGAGCTGTCCTGGGTAGGCGTTTTTTTCCTATGATTTTAGAGCTCGGGGGGTATCATGTAAAATGGGAAAGGAAACCGGGTGCATGCCGCGTCGTGACTCGTGAACCTGGGATACCTTAGCATATTCGTATTTATTTTTTGTATATAAATATAAATATAAATATTTTTTAATATATATATGAATCAAATCTCTACTATTATATAAAGTGGAGTTGATGGTGGGTCATCCGTTCTTCTTTGTCTCTCAGCCGCCCATTCTCCTTTGACGTAGTCGTCCGATCTCACGACCCCCCTCCCACTTGCGTAGTCTCCTCCACAACCGCTCCTGATGACCAGAAAACCTGCGCCTCTCTCAGGCACATCTCAACCCCCCCTCCTCAGGTGAATCCCCTTCTCCCTCTTGCTCTCACACGATGCCCTTCTCCATTCCGCTTTTATCCTACCCATCGCCGTCGCTCCCCTCGCTCCCATTTCCCTCACTCCTGCTCCCCTTCACCCGAGCGCTGAGGCCTCCTCGAGCAGGAAGGAGACACCGCCACCTCGATCTACCACACCGGCAGCCCTCTCACCACCGGTGGCCTCCCTAGCTCCCTTTGGTCTCCCTCAACCTCAAGTTGGCCCTAGCTAACCCCGCCGTCCTCGCCACCGGCGACCTCCCTGGCTCCCTCGGGTCTCTCTCGACCTCCGGTCGACCCCGGCTAGCCACGCCGCCTCCACTTAGCGCCGCCCCGCCCCTGGACCTTCCCTTCCTCCACTATCGCCGCCTCTGAGTTCATCACCATCTACCCCCGCCAAAGCTGACCCGCCGGCGGCTAGATCTGGTCGCCATCCTCTCCTACTCCACTGGCACACCAGCTCCACCTGAGGGCGCCATGGCCTTCACTTCCCTCCTCTATTTCTAATTGGGAGTGTCGATGTGGAGCAGAGCGCGTGGTGGAGACGGAGCTCGTGGTGACGGTGAATGCAAAAAGTGGGCCTCGATTGTTCTACCTACTTTTATCACCCGTGTTGTCCTCTCTGACACTACGAGTCCAACCGGCAGAACTGCTTGTGTGTCGCCCGCTTCATTCCTCCTCACCCGTGCCTTTGTCTCCTCCCCTTCGATTGGGTCGCTCCTCTCGTTCTTTCCCTCTTCTCTCTCCCAAGCCACAGCCAACGCCACCGCTGCTTCGCTTACCGTGACGGTACGAGTAGTAGTGGTCATAGCGGCCGTGGTTGAAGTGAACATGGTCGTAGCGGCCGTGGTCGTAGCGTTTACGGTCATAGCAGCCGTGGTCGTAACAGCCGTGGTAGAAGTCGTAGTGGCTGTGGTCGAAGTACCTAACACTTCCGTGGCCTCATCGTCGACCTCACGCTCCTCATGCCCACTATCACCGGTGACAGCTGCAGCCTCACGCACGACACCATCCTCATGTGGGCCTCTCTGGGTACCTTTATATGAGTGAGGTGGATGCAAGCGTTTTCATCGACTTCTTCGGCGAGCTCTCTGGCATCAGTGGTGGCGGCGGACTGGGTCAGCCATGGCCGGAGCAAGAAGAAAGAAGGATAGAAGAGGAGGGAGGAGGAAGATAAGGGCAAAATTGTCAACAGGGGTAAATGATGAATGGTTCAGCAAAAGATAGGGCAAATCATCAATTAAAACCAACCATGGGTGCATGGCCATTTGAAAAGTTTTGGGATAGAGAAGCACTATAGTAGGGTGAGTTCTTCCTCTTTCTTGCCTAAATCAACCCATCAAAGTGTGAAATTTATCCTTGCATGCATACTTTTCGCATTTCCCATCTCATGACCTTGCCATCCATCTGGGATTTATTAGCATGCATTGCCACTGGGGAGTTTTGAGGTGGAGCAGTAGATCGAGACTGCTCGGCGTTTGGCATGGCGCAGTGATCTCGGCGGGAGGTAGTGGTTTGATGAGGCGTTAATCATTGGTAGCCAGTCGCAGAAAGGTCGCCAATCCTCTTGGTGTACTCCTCATTCTCCCTTCCCTTTCCTCTACACATCCCTCTCTGTCTTTACACCCCGTCGTATTTCCAAGCCTCCCCTCTATTCTTGTCTTTGTTTTTGCTTGGTATAGATTTCTTCAAGATTTTTTAGGCCAACAAATGAATAGGTAAATTCGAGGTACAACTTTTAAATCTGTTGTTTCATATTTATGTGACTGGATAGCCTGTCAATTGCTCGATAGTGTTGGATATAATCTTCTTGTTGAGCGTGGTCGTAGTTAAGTACTCGGTGTGTTTGAGTACTACGTGATCGTAGTCGAGTACTCAATGTGTTCGAGTACTGTGTGGTCATAGTTGAGTACTCGGTGTGTTCGAATACTGCGTGGTCCTAATCGAGTACTCGATGTGTTCGAGTACTGCTTAGTCGTTGTGTCCGAATATGTATAGGAGTTGAAGACCCAGAGTTGGAGAGCGGTCAGAGACTCCGGATCGATCGAAGGCGTGGTTGACAAGCTATGGTCAATGCCATGGTTCAAGGTGTGGTTGAAGCTGTGGCTGATGCCATGGTCGAAGGAGAGGTCGAAGCCACAGTGACTCAGTCGATACTCAGAGGAGTACTATTGCAGTCGTAGCATACAAATATGTTCTAAAATTTTTTAAATCCGTAGCAACACACGGGAATTCAGCTAGTTTAGTAGATACTAGCTAAATACCCGTGCGTTGCTATAGATTTTAAAATTTTATCATACTACATGTTCTAAAACTAATGGGTGGTACAATTTTTAGAACATGTATACAAATATGTTCTAATTTTTTTAAATCTATAGCACCGCATGGGCATTCAGCCGCACATGGCTGCTACAGTACTCCTTGCAACTACGACCGTGACCACTGTGATAGTACTCGTGGTAGATGACATGGCACAAGGGATGGCTCGGTGTTGACGTGGTGCTGACACATCGGATTAGGGCTAACGTGGATGCTGCCTCAATTGCTTGTATGGCATGGTCTACGGGTCTATGGCACAGTAGATCTGATTAATGGGTTCCATAGATCAGAGACACGACTAACGGTGGACTCAGTGCACGAAGAAGGCAAAGGGACGCGGTCAGCGCGTTCGAGCTGGCGTGGGTGCTCACCAGCGTAAGGGAAGATGATGATGATGATGACGAATGAACTGAAGACATCGACAATGGCGAACGGGGCGGTGAATGGCGGCGGAGACAAAGGCGACGGCTGCCAGAGCGAAAGATGACAGCGGCTCAGCGGCGACGGTAGAGCAAGGCTGCGCGCTGCACAGACGATGAGGGCACACAGCGAGGTTGGCTGTGGGTATAGAAAATGTGAGGGGCGGCGCTCTTTAATAGGTGCGGACATCGAGGTGTGTCCAGCTCGGAGACAGCGGAGAGTCCGGGACAGGCACGCACGCCGTGGCAGAGACGACGCGAATGGTGGTGGTGGAGTTCAAATTGGGGATGAAGAACAGTGCTAGCACCACTGGATGGGTGACATGTAACACGGCGGATAGTCAAGGCAATGGTGGGGGATGGCCATCGGATGGCTAGCGCGGGCACTTGGATGTGCGACGCTTGGCAGGCATCTGATGGGGCTAGGCGGGGCGGCCGGTTGGATTGGGCCGGATGCACAATAACAGGCTTGGCCCAAATGGGATTTAGAGTTTTGTAGATTTTCTATTTTTCAGGATTTGGATGAAAATAAAATGAGATATAGAAAATAGCAAATAAACCCGAATAAAAACCACAAAATTCCAGACCATTCCTTGAAGTACAAGAAACTCAAATAAAATACTTCCAGCAAATGTTAAAGTTTAATTTAGTAATATTAAATCCTTTTAATTTATAGAAATTCTATTTAAGCTTTAATTAATTTTAGAAAAATCCAAATGGTGAGTTCTATTTTAAAAGCTTCAAAAAGGCTGTGAAAATCAAGATGTTACAATAAGTGAGCGTATGACATGCCCTCACAAATGGTGTGGGCAGGTATGTTTAGAAAACAGGAATTTTATATAAATTTGATGGGAATTTCTGGGGAAAAAATTCAGCTACTTTATGAATCCAGGGAGTTTCCCGATACAAACAGGGTCTCAAGAATTTCGTTGACCGCACGGGCATGAACATGCAATGTGGCCCTCAAAGGGTCTTTAATTTGGGTAAACTTTGGAACATAGGTGATGAGGACGTCACAATGATAATGACAAGATTAGTATTAGTCCTACGGCTGAAAGCTTTGCAACAACTGTACAAATGACCAATCACTCGAGTTAGAGCAAGGGAACTCACTAAACAGGTGAATCAGATCCTTAGTTCCTTTGATTTCACTGGTAAGGACAGCTTGCTACCTAATGCTTCCACTTTATGTATTCTTAGGTAATTAGGTGAGCAAGAACTTGGTGCTACCAAGTGGGAGGAAAGGGAGACCGGCGCACCAAGAGAAGGTCTAAAAGGAGGAGACGATGACACTTCACTTATATTAGTGTAAAAAGCCACCACGTTGCCGGAATCAAGTTTTTTGGCATTTGATTGAAGATTAGATAAGACTACGCTTCGGAAGCTTGATTTTGTCCAGTTTTTAATTCTGAGTTTGTTTGAGTTTCTGATCAAGTTCCACGTGTCATGGGCTGGTTTGTATCAATAATAAGACCTATTACGTGTGATTTGTGCTTCAGTATTCGTTTTAGTTTAGCTTTGAGGTGATGGCGATGCCGAAGCTTCAACAGACTAAAAATAGATACTTGGCCTGCAAGGGAAGTTGACCTGTTGTCGAGGGATTTGTGCAACACCTTCATGGGCCATCACCCACGTAGGGTCCACTTCATGGGCACACAAACCAAGGCAACTAGCCAACTACTTCTTATTACTTTCGATTTAAATTAGGTAAGAGTTATCTAAATTAGGCAGATAGAAACAGAATCGGATTTGAGTTGTTTTCCTTTTGTGAGACCGGTCTAGTTAGTTCGATGCTATAAAGCCTTGGCCGTCTCCCTGTAACCCTCAAATATTAATTTTGAGTCTAAGTAATTTCTTACTCTTTGGTTTATGCTACGCGCTGACACGAGAGTTAGAAAGTTGACTAGTTTTTGTTCCACCAAATTACTGGTTACCAGTGTTCTTATTATTCCTCACGGATCAGCAAGTCATCCTTCTTGATGTGGTGAGAAGATGGAGATCCAAAGTGTGTTGCTAGTTGAATTCCGGTACACAGGAGTTTGTAATTAAGATAGGCAATTGTGTGCTACCGTTCATCATAATTCACAGGATTTTCATATTAGGCACATATTTATCCATCAAGAGAGATCCTACGACGTGAAGATCGAGCAACCCCTGTATCAATAGAAGTTTCATAGCAAAAAGTAGAACCCTCCAGCTTTAGAACATAGAACATACAATAGGTGCTCCCTCTCAAGGAAGCCGTCAAGGAATCCTTCGATTTAAACAACCATAGTTAGCTTTCTTTTCTAGGGAAACAACACGGCTTAATTGATCTAGGTGCAATCACCTCACTAGTGAGGTGGTGGGGTATGACTTCACCTACTAGGGCAAAGTTCAAATAGCAGTGCTCACTTTTACACACATTAGTATGTTTTACTAGGAACTTTGTTAGGTCGTTGATTTTTTTCAACCTTCCACATTCTAGATGTGTGCTAAGTGAGCACACTCTCATGTGTGTGTATGGATGTGTTGTCGTGTATGGTGGTGCATATACGTGTGCATCTTCTTTATAATGGCAAAAAAAAGGTCACTCTAGCTTGCAGGGGCGGAGCCACACCCTGGGCAGGTAGGCTTCAGCCCGGGGTATGGAAAAATATCTAGTGTATAGTCCAGGTAAATTCAGTCTAATCTGGTTAACATTTTTATGATTCAACCCAGATAGTCTAGAACATTCCACTACTGAGTTTGAGGCGTAACCAAATTCTGACTCCGCCACAATGAAGCCCAAGGGTGCAACAAAATAGGCAGGCTTCTCCTATATGCACTGGCAGCAAAATCTGTAGTACAACAAAATAGGCAGGCCTCTCCTCGAGTCTGTTCATTGTATGTTGTAGGTGCGTAAATAATTTTGGGAAAAAATTTTTACGAATGATTGACCCTAAAACGATTGATACATACGATGATAAGTGATATTTTGATATTAATGAGTAGGTAACGAGGAGTATAAGCACGGCATAATACTAAAAAGTTCACATCGTTAAATAAACGTAAGCAGTACATGAAACAATCAAGCGCTCCAAGAATCAGGCGCCACCTTGCCCTGCCTCATCTCCACGCCCATGTCCTCCCGTACGGCCCCGCTTGGCCGTCCTCCGCTGTAACGGGTTACGACACTCCGAGAGCGTAAAACGAGCAGGAGCGTGTCACACCCACCTCTGAGCTGGTGGAGTCAGTTGCACCTCTGGCTGTGTGCCCTCTGGTGCACCGGGGAGGGCACTGCCGGAGAGAACCTCTAGTGCTGTGTTTGGAGGTGCAGACCCAGACTGCTACCTGACCCACTCAGAGAAGTACTGGTCCACATCGTCCGGGCTCGCGGTGGGGTCGTGCCGGGACTCGAACTGGAAATGACCTGCAAAAGTAATATCGTTAGTTTCAGATGTAAAACATTGCGATAAAACGGAGATCGTACGATACGTACCCTCAGTGAAGGTCATTGCTCCTGGAGAAGGGGCATATGTCGAGTACACCCCCTGTGTGGGTAAACCAAGGATGTACAAAGGACGCGAGAACAGCTGGCCTGGCGGTGTACGAGGCCGTCCCCAGGCAGATCCTCCAGCCTCGTCCGGGTGAGGTGCTGGAGGACATGCCCACGTAGAGCCTCCAGAGTACTGCCACGCTGGTCGGGGCGGCACCGGTGGCCGAGCCGTCCGTATGCTGGGCGTGGGCGTGGAGGCCGCTGGTAGCCTTGTGCAGGACAGTAGGTGCACAACACGTGTACCCCACTCCTTCAAACGACGGTACGCACTGGTGTGCTCCTCGTGGCCCACCTTTGCACCTGCGGTGAGCCTGTGCAGCATACTCTCGGCCTCCGTGACGATCGAGAGACCCACGTCAAACTGAAGGAAAAGACATAAAATGGTTAATTATCCAAGGTAGCATTGCCAGTAGGGAATGTTAAAAAATACGTGTAACGTACCACGATGTGCGTATCCCGCGTGAGGTGCGCGAGATACGTGTCTGTCGGAGCGAGGAGGTGTGCGGGGGGCGGGTCCATGACATGTACGAGCCTCGTACGTGTCTGCATCTGGTACCAGCGCAGGTACTCTGTGTACTCTGTGCTGTCGTAGGGGCGGTCCTCGTCAACCACGTCGTCAAGGGCACCGTCCCACTGCGCAACCCACCCCTGCATCTTCACCGTCCACTCCGTGCCGCGTTTCACTCCCTTTCTATTGTGCCTGCTTGTAGGACCACTTCGTTAGTAATTTCCAATGAAATAGTAAGTATGTACAAATTTATAAGACACGAGCACTCACGCATGCATAGAAGGCGGCAGTGCAGGTCCGACAGGTACCGGCATAGCCTGGCAGAGACCAAACTGCTGCATCACTCGCTGCGTCAGTCAAAAAGCCCAGTCGCGCCAGCACAGGCTCGACAATCCATCGAGAGCACGGTCCTCCACTGCCGACTATGAGTATGTCTCCCAGCGCACATCGTCGGCCGTGAGGCGGTCGATCTGCTCAACAAAGGGTAGATACACCCGCGTGACCTGGACATGTGCGAACTGCACCTGCAAGGACGAATAGATGTTACGTACGACCGCCCGCGTGACCTGGACATGTGCGAACTACACCTGCAAGGACGAATAGATGTTACGTACGACCGTCGTTAGTATAAAGAAAATAACTAATTGACATATGACTTACCCGTCGACGACACCAAATAGAACCCATCGTCGGCCAGTCGACGTCTCCCCCCAGATACATGTCGGGCCTGTATGGACTCATGTCGTCTAGCAAAGGTCATCTGAGGCTGAAGCGCTCGAACGACCACAACTGCAATAGTAGGGGACAACCCGCGAGGATCAAGTTTGCCTTGGTCCTTGAGCACGATTGCACAGGCCGCGGTAGGTCGCGGCAAGTACGGCCGATCCCCAGCTGACCTGGGGGGCCTCGCCATCTGTAATTGCCCTAGCATGACCGATGAGGCGCGAGTCGACGCTGTTGCCGTGGTTGCTGGTGAAGAGCACCTAGCCAAACAGCCACAGCAAGTACGCCTCCAAGTGGCGCAAGACCTGGTGATCGTCCGCCTCTGGGTCCATCCACTCCACTTGAATGCAAACAAGATGTTATTAGTCCATAATAACGCAAATAAGAGCTTCAACTACACGATCGATTGTAAAGACCACGTACCCGGAATTGTGCAAGCCACCTCAGCGACGGCCCGTGGGTCTGATTCGCCGGGAAGATGTGGTACTCACCCACGTCACCCGGTGGAAGGACCCCCTCGAATCTGCCAAGCAGGTCATCGCGCCACTCGATCAGGGCCTCCAGTAGGAAGGCAGTGCCTCCCGCGATCGGAAGGCCAAGAAGCAGGGACACATCCTGCAGGGTCAGCGTCATCTCCCCGAATGGGAGGTGGAAAGTGTGCGTCTCGGGCTGCCAACAGTCCACCAAAGCCGTCAGTAGGGAGCGGTCAAACGGGAAGCGTCGTGATCACTCCGGGCCCTCGTCACTGCCCGTGGCCAAGGCAGGTCCATCCTCCTCCGTGGCCTGCACCATCCGGGCAAGGGAGAGTAGCCCAGCATCCCGTAGCCTGCAAACAAAGTGAAGGTCAGCACGGAACATTCTTACGGCAGCACTAAAATGCTAGCGTAGTGCAAACCTGGATGTCTAACGGGGGTCGAGTCTCCAGGCCACGCAAGGTGTACGCGTCTGGACCACTCCCACCTCAGCCGGCTCATCCGCGCTCCCCGGTGGCGGCACACGACGGGAAGCGCGATGCACGCTGTCCACGTGCTCGTCCAACAGGGAATACTACCAGTCACGCGCCATACCTGCATGCAGATTTCATACACATGTTGTTAATTTTGTAAAACTACATGTTTAATAAATTTAGTATAACAAATATTTAACTTTTTGTAGCTAGATCTACACCTACGGTTGCTTTCTATACAAAAAATTCTATACTAAAATTTGTACTAAAATCTCTGTACTAAAAATGTTCCATACTGAAAAATGTATACAAAATTTTTTGTAATTTCTATACTAAAAATTCGTATACTACAAATTCGTATACTAAAAATTGCTATATTAGAAATTTCTATACTAAAAATTGTACTAAATTTTCTATACTCAAAATTCCTATACTACAAATTTCTATACTAAAATTCCTATACTAAAAATTTCTATACTAAAAATTTCTACACTAAATTTTCTATACTATAAATTGTACTAAAATTTCTATACTAAAAATTCCTATAATAAAAATTCCTATACTACAAATTTCTATTCTAAAAATTCCTATACTAAAAAATTTCTATACTAAAAATTTCTATACTAAAATTTTCTATACTAAATTTTCTATACTAAAAATTGTACTAAAATTTCTATACTAAAAATTCCTATAATAAAAATTCCTATACTAAATTTTACTACCACTAACATTTTATACGAATATACTACAAATGTAATATACTAAGAAAACTTTCAAAAAAATACCTAAATCTGAAAATCTTGCGCTCTCCTCTTTTTCCCCTCCTCTTCTTCTCCTCCTTCCTCCTCTTCTCTCCTTTCTCTTCTTTCTCCTCCCCTTTCTCGCGTCGCCGAACGAAATCGCAAATGAGCAGCGGCGGCCGCGGCCGAGCTTGCCACTGGGTTTTAACCCATTGCTGTCGCCCGGGCGTTGGGCGACAAGAATAGCTATCGCCCAACAGTAAAGCGACTGCATGTCAGTCACCCAACGGCTGGGCGACAGCAATGACTCGCCCAACCGTTACCAAACTGCCGCATTGTCGCTATTCGGTTGGGCGATTAGCTCCAGTCGCCCAATGGGGGGCGACTGGAGCCTATTTTTGTAAAACAAATTTCAGCAAGTATATTTATGTAATTTCGAATAAAAAATGGATTAATCGTACAAAAAATTCGTTAGGGGCATGCGCTTATTTTACAACTACGCGCTAGTTAGTGTTTATATATATACATGCATATGTATGTACATATACATGTATATACATACATATACATATATGTACATATATATGTATATATGTATATAGGAAAAATACCTTTTACTCTCGGGTGTAATTACACCCACCTCTAATATACCACCTAAACAAATATATATAGAGAGAGAGAGAGAGAGAAAAAAAATACATTCTACTCACATGTGTAGTTACTCCCACTTAAGATATACCACTAGTAAAGTGCCCGTGCGTTGCAACGGAAACACCAATTTTATATAAAACAGCATACAAGCACGCCTATCTTGGCCATGCATGTGTCACCATGACCACCAAACATTTGCGCAAAAAAAAAAGAAATCAGAATTATGTTGTTCGTCCGTATTGTTACACCGTTGCTTAAGAAGGCACAAGGGAAAAATTTAAGTTAGGGCTTCTGAATTATAAGTCACATTTATGGTTCAATACTTTATTCTAGCTTCAAACTAATCAAACATAGAAATGAAAAAAATAACAATAGACACATCCTTTTTCATTTCACGACATGAATAATTTACAAAATTCAAGTAACGGGTGCAACGTTATCTGACATTATGTATAACATATTGATCTTGTTAAGGTCAAACTTCTTAACAAGAGGAATTTGCTTGCTCTCTTTTTCTTTTACATTTTATCTTATCATTCACACGTCATAATACAAAACTCCAACTATGAACTAAAAAACCAAGAAACAAAGTAGATACATAAGATAAGATGTAACAGAGTCTAATGTTGATTACACACGCAGAGCCAAAGACATAAGCAAGGCAAACTAAAGAGGATTACCTAGTGTGGAGTTGATGGAAATGCTTGCGAGTAGACATTTCACCATGGTGTCCGCTCTTTTTTCATTGAGAGGTAAGTAAAGTATACAAATAAGATGTTCATATGTAACTTTGTAATCCAAGGTATGGCTTTGTAAAACTGGCATTCTGATACAACTACAACAAGTATTGTCATGTCGTTTAAATTATGGATATGCAGTGAAGTTGAAGCCCAGGACAAAAGAAAAGGTGAATTTACGAAATGAAAAACCTGGAGATGAAACATCAATGAGTCAAGTCGACCAGATAAAGATTAAATATGGATATGCTACAAATGATGTGAGTGCATAGAAGTACCAGTAAATCATCAAAATTATGAATTGCAAGGCATACCATTACAGGTTTTAGTACCTAAGTGGTTAATCATAGAACTAATATTGCATATCCTTTATAACTGAGACAGCAATATGTCACAGGGGCAACCAAATTGGCCGGCTGTCTATCATTGTGGTTGTTGAAGTGTTGTTGTCAACAGTTGGTCCTAACTTCACTTGTTGGGTAGATGCTGCTAGAAAGGTTAATGGAGGTGAACCATATAGCTCTGTACAGATGCACACCACACAAGGGATTGATTATGGAGGAGCAATAGATGGCAACAGAAACATAGCAACCTTGTGATGATAGGTTTCAGATACTATTATCAAACTGTGTTTCAGATATCTCAACAGATTGCACCACTGCAGTAGTACAATCTACAGTTAGAAAGACCAGTATTGTACATATAACCTTACCCTATACGTCATAAGATATTTTTGTCAAATACAGATCCTACTATGCGCCAAACAAGAAAAATCCTAAAACAGTTATCACAGGAGTCAAATTCCCTTCGAGCCAGTACTAACAACACTAATTCATGAACCATCAACAGGAGTAACAAATTCTGCCCACTACAATCCACAGTGGAGTCAATATTATACATTGAATTCCAAGCCAATTGACATGAGAGAATCCTTACAAAAGAGCACACACTCTAAGAACATGTAAATGACAACATCATCTACACAAACCTAACTTTCCTTTCCTCACAATATCGATTCAAAATCCCTACTCAAAAACAGCTTCCTAGAGTATCACCTCATAACCCCTAGCCAGATTGTTTACAATAGCCAAGAACTCGTTGCTCATTCAATTAGCATGCGATCGACAAATACCTTGTCGCTTTCTCTTGAACCATCAACACCAAACTGGCTAACATCAATTCAAGTCAAGGCAGACATCTTAGAGATATAAAACGGCATACCTGAATGTTGCTCTCCTCCATTAATCCTCTATTAATACCTTCTCACAAAGTGCTCTTAACATGTGGCGCACGCCGTCACCGCCAGTGAGGTGGCCCGTCACGAGCACGGTGACGCCGCTGCCGAGCGACCCCTGCGAGTCCACCATCCTGATCTCTGGCTGAGCCATGTCCATCGCCATGATCTTGTCGTTGATCGCCTGCGGAACCACATCAAAACCCCTTGTTAGCATTCCAACCAAAGGAAGAAAAAAACGAGGCCTCCATCCCCTCTTAGCGCCAGAGCTGATGGTGCGGGCTCACCTCCATGGTAGTGACGGAGTCCATGTCGTCGGCGGAGGGGCGGCCGAGGCGGTTGGCATCCTGGTAGAAGCGGTGGACCAGATCCGGCGACTGGTGCAGGATGAGGTAGTACTGGCGCCGTTACCGCTGAGGGTTTCGTCCGCCACCACCTGGCTCCACGCCATTGCCGCCTCTGACCTTGCCTCGCATCTCTGCTCCCCGATGACTTCGCTGGAGGGCGAAAAGGTGGCAGTGGCGAGGAGCGCGAGGAGGAGGGCAGTGGCGGGAGCGGGCCGAGGAGGATTGGTGGTGGTTGTTGCGGCGACGAAGAGGGCAAGAGAAGGCCACGAGGGGGAGAAAGTTGAACTGCTGAGCGAAGGACGTGGGGAAGACGTGCGGTTGGTTTTCGCAACGTGATGGTGCGTTCTGGGGTTGGCTATGTGGGGTGAGGAGGAGGAGGAGGCGGCGGCGCGGCGTGGGGAGGAGGAGGCGGCGCCGGCGCGGGATGGGGGGAGGAGGCGGCGGCGCCGGAGCGGAGGGGTGGGGGGAGGAGGTGGCGGCGGAGCGGAGGGGTGGGGGCAGGAGGCGGCGGAACGGAGGGGTGGGGCAGGAGGCGGCGGCGGAGGAGCGGGGGAGGAGGCGGCGACGGCGGCGCGGGGTGGGAAGGAGGAGGGGAGGGCGGAGCGACGAAGGAGGGAGGCTAGGAGGTGAGGGCGGGGCGGCGGAGGAGGGAGGGGAGCAGGCGAGGGCGGAGCGGCGGCGGAGGAGGGAGGGGAGGAGCGACCGGCGGAGCGGCGGCGGAGGAGGGAGGCGAGGAGGCGCACGGGATTCGGTGGGGAGGCAGGCGCCCGGTCGTGAGGAGGGCGGAGGACTGTGGGGAGGAGGCATGGTGGAGGTCTCGGTGGGGAGGAGCGGCCGAGGACTGCGGGGAGGAGGCGTTGACGGAGGTCTCGACGGAGGTCTCGGTGGGGAGGAGGCGAGGCGGAGGTCTCGGTGGGGAGGGATTCGGTGGGGGAGGAGAAGCTGCGCATGAGATTCGGCGGGGGAGGAGAGAAGCAGGGAGAGGTCCCACATGTCGGCGCTATTTGTCTGTGGGAGGGTGGGAGAGAACGGGAGAGAGAGGGTGGAACTTTTAAAGTGGGGCCGCGCGAACACAGTCAAAAAAGGCAGAGGAGGAAGTGTAGGATGCACCATCACCTTGAACTCCTTCTTTTAAGGAGTAGAGATTTAAACAAACTTAACAAACTTTTTTATCATCTTAGGTATACTGATATACTAGTTCTAAGATACTCAAATGCCAACCACATAAAAAATGCAAGGGAGCACATAGTTTTTAACATATTTTGCTTATTCCTTAAATTTGTACGTAAAAAGAAGCACTACTACAAAAGAAGCTATATTAGATGCCTCATCATAGACAGTTCATAGGGAACCGTCTGTGCTATAATTATCATAGATGGTTGTACAAGCGTGACCGTGTACCATCTGTGATGAGCAATTATCTCATACGATTCTTGTTAATAACCGTCTGTGATAGTTTACAGACAGTTATTAATATAAACCATCTATGATAATTGCAGACATCACAAACGGTTCTTGTTAATAACTGTTTGTGATAGTTCACATATGGTTATTAATACGAACTGTCTGTGATAATTGCAGACATCACAGATAGTTTTTTATTAGAACTATATGTGATAGTTCATAGACGGTTATTAATACGAACCGTCTGTGATAATTGCAGACATCACATACAATTTTTTATTAGAACTATATGTGATAGTTCATAGACGGTTATTAATACAAAATGTCTATGATAATTGAGTATCACAGACGGCTTGTGGTTGGAACCGTCTGTGATATGTATTTGTAAGCATGAATGTCGCTTTGTCTCCCCGATGCACGCCTTTCAATTATTTTGGCTCCCCGATGTGTCTCTTCGTCTCACACGCCAAATGTATTCCTTGTTGTATAAAATGATCGTCTGCTACCTGAGCTTAATCCCCACATCACTGATATATCCGATACAAGCACCTCACCGACTAACTTTGTTCATTTTCTTCCTTATCTCTCAAGCATAAATAAATGGCTCCCTACTCTTCCTTGTCACCGGTATTGATGGCCAACCTAGCCATTCTGTACGAGCACCTCACCGGCCATATGCTGGTGGATGCTGCGGAAAGACACTGTGCCAACAGTGTCCTCCCTCCTATGTCTGAGGATTTTCCAAACCAGTTGAAGGCCACCTTCTACCGTCTTGACATCCTCCTCCACCGCATCTTCTGATTGGTCTCCCACTTCCGGTGAGCTAACCTTGCCATCGACGTAGTCCTCCACAATGACGTTACATATCTCCAGGAGGCTTGCCATCGCTTGGAGTGATTAGTCAAGGCAACGGGCGATTGAGTCAACCTTTCCAAGACCACTCAAGAAAGAGAGGATTCGACTTGATTATTCAATTGGAGGGTGTTCGGGAGACACTCGAACGAGCGCGTCAGTGGGTGGACACATTTCAGGCTTTGTTTGCTGATGATCCTGAATTGTCTGATGCCCACCACATCACCGACAAAGTTTTGAAGACAGATATTGCATACTCCCTTAGCCACTAGAAAAAACTTCCAAGTAGTTAGGTTTCTACTTTTTTGTTATCTTTTGTAAGAAGCGACTGGCTACGTTGTTTGGCCATATGTAAAATCAAGCAGTTGAATTCGTATTTATTGTTTTTATATATGTAAATGGTCTCGATATAACAACATAACAGCATTACATTACGGCAACTAAGTAATACATATTTACTCCTTAGTCATTAGTGAATTTGCATTTATGTATATGAGAACGAATTTAGAATCGGATTTATTACATACGGTTCTACTTTAGAACTGTCTATGATGTTTATTCATTGGCGGTTATTAATATAAACTATCTATGATAAGTAATTATCATAGATGGTTCATAATAATAACCATCTGTGAAATCTATTATGACAGATGGTTCTTATTAATAACCGTCTGTGATAATTATGTACCACAGACGGTTCACTGTTGGACATTTCTGGGATACGCCGTGTGATTAAATGCCTAGCCAGTGTGGTCCCGACAGATTTATCTTCATTGTGTTGCATTAAAGAAGCCTCCCAGCTTTGGGGAGTTTGGTGAAAACATAACGCTTGTAGATCTAGCTTGTAGATTTATTTATTTTTGGTGCTTCTAATGATATGCCTTTTAATAAAGAGATATGATAGTTAGGTTTAGATCTAACTTAATTGGTAGTTTACTCCAATTTAAGAATGAGTCACTACTCCTAGTTTACTTTAATATATTCTTGCTTGATATATATTGCTTCATGAATAGTACATAGCCAGCTATTTAATTTAGATATGAACAATTTATTATAAGGTGAATGACAATTATATTATGTGCAAGTATTAGGATGGCTAGCTATAGTAGCATTAATAATCTAATTTGATACTAATTTGTTACATACATAGCATAGATGGACAAAAGCTGGATGTACATTGAGAACCGTGTGAATGAAGAGTATATTAATGGTGTGTCTGTTTTTAGAAGAGCGGCCGAGTAGGATATGTTGAAGAAAGGGGTGGAATATATGTATTGTCCATACATTGATTACGTTAATCTGAAGATGTTTACCAACTCAACACAGATCAAATCTCACTTGATTCAAAGGAGTTTCAAAAAGGTGTATACATGTTGGACCAGTCATGGTGAAGAGAAGATTATATAGGAAGATAGTTATAACATCGTCGAGGGAGATAACGATATACCAGCTATGAACTGTGCTTTCGATGAGGATGGGACTCATGATGACAATCAAGATCCGATGCTACGCGATGTAGAAGGTAACTATAGTGAGAGAGAGTTTGATAAATTCAAGGGCTTGATGGAGGACTAGGAGAAACCTTTGTTCCCGGGCTGCAAGTGCAATACACAAGGTTGTCATCTGTTCTTGAACTGCTGAAATTGAAGGCAATCAATGGTTGGTCTGACAAGAGTTTTGTGGCATTGTTAGATCTCCTAGCAAACATCCTTCCAGAGGGAAATGTGCTGCCAAGAACCACCTACCAAGCCAAGAAGGTTTTTGTCCATTGGGAATGGAAGTAGAAAGAATACATGTATGTCCGAATGATTGTATCATCTACCATAAAGAGTATGCAAAATTAAATATTTTTCTAGTGTGCAAAGCATCCCAATACAAGCGTAAGAGTGACTCCGATGACGACAAGGGCATCGAGGTAAAGTAAGGACCTCATGCTAAGATGTTGTGTGCAATTCTCCATTTGAAGCGTTTATTTGCAAACTGAAAGGATACAAGATTGTCGTGTTGGCACTCGAAGGAGCATAAGAAAGATGGAATGATAAGACATGTTGCTGCTTCTGCCCAGTGGAGGAACATCAATAGAATGTTTGTAAACTTCGGTGTGGAACCGAGGAATATAAGCTTTGAGTTGAGTACAGATGGAATGAGTACTTTTGGTAACATGAGAAGTCGACATAGCACCTGGCCTGTGGATTTATGTATGTACAACTTTCCTCCTTGGTTGTGTATGAAGCGGAAGTACATTTTGATGTCATTACTTATCCAAGGCCCAAAGCAACCTCGGAATGATATTGATGTGTACCTAGCACAATTAGTGGAAGATCGTGTGACACTGTAGAACAAAGGGGTACAGGTATGGGATGCGGACAAACGAGAGAACTTCGCTTTGTGTGCCATGTTGTTCTGCACCATCAATGATTTTTCTACCCTTGATAACCTGTTGGGGTTGAGTATGAAAGGAGCCAAAGCCTATTTGCACTACTTAGATTATACCGAGAGTATGCAATTGAACAATTTACGCAAAACTATGTACATGCATCACCATTGGTTCCTTCCAAAGTATCACTCATACCATAAGATGAAGAAATAATTTGACCAAAAAAGAGGATGACTCAGCACCAAGGCCTTTTAGCGGGAAAGAGGTCTACGATATGGTCAAGAATATCGATGTTGTACTTGGAAAGAGATGTAAGTTGAGGTCCCATCAGAAGAACATGTGGAAGAAGAGGTCAGTATTTTGGGACTTGCCTTACTAGGAGCACTTAGAAGTTCATAATTGCATCAATGTTATGCACATAGAAAAGAATGTATTTGACAAAACAAAGGATGGTGTCAATGCACGGCGTGACTTGGTCACTATAAACATCAGGACTGAGTTAGCATCGATAGAGACCGATAAAGGCCAGACGTACCTTCCCCCAGCTTGCTACACTCTGTCTAAATCCAAGAGAACTGAACTGCATCAGTGCTTGCATGGTGTGAAAGTTCTGTCCAGTCACTCCACCAATATGAAGAAACTTGTTTCCATGGAAAATTTAAAATTAATTGGCATGAACCCTCATAACTGTTATGTGCTAATGGCACAATTGCTTCCTATTTCAATTACAAGTATTTTGCCGAACAAGGTTTGAGTGACAATCATGAGGTTGTGTTATTTCTTAAACGCAATTGCTCATAAGGTCATCGATCCCGATGTACTAGATGCACTGCAGACCGAGGAGGTGACGACTCTATGTCATCTTGAGATGTATTTCCCTCTATCATCATTGTCAATCTCATTGTCCACCTTGTGAAACAGATAAAGATATGCGCCCCTCGTGTTTCTACATCATATGTACCCATTCGAGAAGTATATGGGAATTCTCAAGTTCTATGTACGCAATCGATCTTGGTCGAAGGGCAACATCATCGAAGGTTATGTAATTGAAGAGGTCATTGAGTTCTGTATTGATTACATGGCTTAGGTTGAACTGATAGGTGTACCTCTATCTCATCACGAGGGGAGGCTAGAGGGTATCGGTACCATCGGAAGGAAAGCAATAACTCCTAATCTGGATACGTATACTCAAGCCCATTTCACAGTCTTACAACACATGACTGAAGTGTCCTTGTATATTGAAGAGCACAAGGACATGCTATGCTAAGAGAATCCAGGCCGGTCAAAGGTTTGGATCATGAGACATCACAACCATCGGTTCAACGAATGGTGGGGGGTGCGATTCACTAGGAGGTCATCAAGTGAAACGCTGCAATGGTTGGAAAAGGGCCAAATTTACAATTGTGACATGACAAGGATACTACATTAATGGGTACACATTTTATATAATATATCAGGGTAGAAAGAGCACAATCCAGAACTCAGGTGTCTGCATACATGCATCTCATGAGCAGTTTAATACCGCTGCCCCAAGCTCCTACTATGGGCTTGTAGAGGAGATTTAAGAGCTCGACTACGTAATTTTTAAGATCCCTCTCTTTCGGTGTCGTTGGGTCCAACTCCCCAGGATGTAAAGGTCGATAAGTACGGCATCACTACTGTGGACCTCGAACGTGTAGGATACAAAGGTGAACCATTCGTACTCGCGAGACAAGCTGTTCAAGTTTTTTATGTAGATGACCCAACAAATAAGAAGCGCCATGTAGTTCTTCCTGGAAAAAGAAGGATCGTCGGAATTGAGAATGTCATGGATGAGGAAAAATATAAAAAATTTGATGACTTGTCTCCATTTGGAGATGACATCTAGCTCGAGGAAGAACCAAGGGATAAAGCAAGCTATATACGTGTCGATCATTGTGAAGGGCTTTATTTAAAAAGAAAATAGCTAAGTGGAATGATCCCACACTGCGAACTCCCACACATGTGATTATATCTGCTTGCTTATTTTTAGAGGGCATAGCTAGCATTTCCCGAGGCTAGCAAAAAAACTAATATGTTGTATACCGAAGAAACTATCACAGGCAGTTTAATGGCCCAAATCATCTATGATATATATATCACAGATAGTTTCATAATAGAACCATCTGTGATAAGATACAAAATCATAGATGATTCCATAATAGAACCGTCTATGATAATGTACAACATCACCAACAGTTCCATAATAGAACCGTCGGTGATAATGTACAACATCATAAACGGTTCCATAATAGCACCACCTGTGATATGTTCTACATCACAGACAATTCAATTATGGAACCATATGTGATATTAATATCACCGACAGTTATTTAATAGAACCGTCTATGATAGTTCTTCTATAAGTATGACCCCCTACTAGGTTTTGCGCTCTTACTCCTCACTCGCGCACCCCTCCATCTCCTCGTCCCCCCCACCACCGCCGCCACTGCTGGAGAATCCGATGTCTCCATCCTATCCTTCCCTACCTGGCGTGGTGGCCCCGTTGCCTCTCCTCCCGATGCTGCCTCTCCTTCCCGTCACCTCTCGTCCTGACGCTACCTCTCCTCCCTATCGTCTCTCCACCCAAAGGTATGGATCCCAAATCCCACTTATTTACCTCATGTGTGATAAATCTGTCCATATCTGTTAATGTGTGTTCATGAGTTCTCTCCTCCCTATCGCCTCTCCTTTCGAAGGTATGGATCCCAAATCTCACTTTTTACATCATATGTGTTACATCCGTCCATATCTGTTGGTGTCCTTTTTATGTGGAACCCAAAAAGGAATGGGGGAAATGGATGTGGGAGGGAAGATGGGCTTACTTGTGTCAGGCTGGTAGTGGTAAGGTTGTTGGGGGTGGTCTCAGTGTGGTCCTCGCGCGGATGAAGATGTGGATAGTGGTCTCTTGTCGTTGCCGAAAATGTCACCTTCATGTGGTCCTCACGGTTGGTCTTCTGGGTCTCCCCTCCTCCAACTCTTCTCTTCTTACTTCTATGGGTGGGTTGCTAGCTAAAGTAAAAAAGAATGAAATATTGTGTGTCAGAGTAGTAGTTGTACAAGAGGAACATTGTCGGAACCCAGAGTAACGACTCCTGGATCCTCTGTGTAAATCGCACTAGTCCAGGATCAGCTAGTGCACACCGTACAATAAAGATAAATACCAAGCACAATTGACCAATTATATTAAATAAAGGATACGGCCTTATGGCCAAGTCTTACATCAACGCTCTTTGGCAAAATAAATAAAGCAAATAACTGTGAAAGCAAACTGATAAGAAGCGAAGCCCAAGCCTGTCCACAGGCAAACGACAGTAAGACGCGGCCTACTCGTCCTGATCTTCACCGTAGTCGATGTCATCTTCCTCTGTATGGAGATTGCAAGGTGAGTACAAACTTGTACTCTGTAAATCACACGGAGAAATGCAACATAATGATAAAGGCTTCAATGGAAGGCTTATAGGGTTAGTTTGCATAAAACAGCATTTGATGAAATACAGTAGATAGATTGAAATTGCTGAATTTAATATTGTAAGTAAGAATAATACTTGTAATCAAAAATAGTACCGTCAGTGCAGGCTCTGTCCAAACACCAACCTATTCACGGGCATCCCACCCGGACCATCTTTTCCAAAAAGATCACGCACGGATTCCATTCATCCACATGCTTTCACTGCGCAACTCTGATGAATTCCATCCATTCACCAGGTTTCAATCTCTCACGAATTCCATCCATCCGCAAGGTTTTCATCTCTCGTGGATTCCATACATCCACAAGGTTTTCAAAAATATTTTCGAAAAACAAAGCCTAATCCATGAAAAACTTTTACTTAGCATGCCCATGACCGTGGGCACGGCTATCTAGGATAGATTATACACTCTGCAGAGGTTGTATAGCTTTACCCACAAGACACGATCATCCCATATTGCCACCAGTTTACACACTTCCTTAGGTGTGCGGCGAGGAGTCGCGACAAGCCCTTTACAATGCAAAGCCTTAAACCTGGTCACCCAAGTGGGACTTCACATGGCACCAACCACGCCCACCTTCAACCTACGACTTGACTCAGGTTGGTACTTCGCAAATTATTCAGCCAGGCATGTCCCATACTAGCCATGTGGTAGTACGCTAGGGCTTTGCAACAGTAGCTCATAGACCGGTCTTAATCTAACTTAGGCCCAACCACATACCCCTGTGCACGACAATCAACCACTGCGGCTCCAACCAACAGGGTATGCCTGCACCCACCAACCTAACCAATTGCCTAAGTCTAAACCAGGTTTTATATTTTGTTTTCAAAATATTTCATAAACCACCTTGACTCACCAAAGTCAAGAGTGGCTTTGAAAAGCTTATCATTTTATGTGAAGGGTTCATCATTTCATGAGAAAATATCCCAACCCAAATAATAAGTCTAAGCAGGGCTAAGCATTTGGTTTAAACTCTCTAGCCAACACTAATGTATTAACTAGAGTTTAATTCTAGGGTGACAAGGTATCGAGGTATTTCAATATCAAAGGAGGACCTAACAAGTAGGCAATAACTAAATTTGAAACTGAATTGAAATACATTGAATAAAAATAAGCATGCAATATAATTTAAATCAACATAATTTTATTTTGAAAACTGGGATCAACATGATCAAGGAGTGTGACTTGCCTTGCTCTTCAACTTGGTTTGAATCTTCGTCGAAGAATTTTCCCGAATCGTTGAAGTCTACACGTGAAAATAACCCACCAAATTCAAACAAATTCAAAATAAATTCAAATTGACTTCAAATATTTGAATTGAGGCTCGAAATGGATATAGGGGAATTTTTGATGAATTTAGAAATTTGAATGGGCTAAATTGGAGTTAGGACGAAGGAGAACGGGCTCCGGGAAGTTTAAAAAGAGAGAAAATGGAAAAAATGATTTTCTGGAATTATTTTTCTGTTGAAAAAGGGGTTTATGATGTTAGCAGGGATTAAAGGAATTATTTTCCTGAAAGAAACTCGGATTTATGGCATTAGCCCTGACCCAGAGAGACTGACAGTGGGCCCCGGGTCTATGGACCAGGTCCACGGAGGTGGAAGGTGGTTGAGGTGGCACGGGGCATGCGGTGGCACTGACTGGGCAAGAAGGGGCGACACAGCACTGAGTTGGCCGGGGACGTGGCGCCACGTGGGCGCCCGAGGCAACGCCGGCCGGAGGCGCATGGGGGCGGCGTGCTCGCCGGCGTTCCGGCGAGCGGCGGTCGGCGGCGAGGGTGGCTACGGGGAGAGGAATCCGAGGGGAACTCGGGGGAGAGTGCGGCGGTTACCTAGGGCGGCCGGTGATGGCCGGTGGCGAGAGGGCAGAGGCGGCGGCGGGCGGCACTCGGTGCGGCGGCGATGGAGCGGCCGGGGAAGAGGGAGGAGTGGCAGGGGAGGATGAGTGAAGAGAGGGGAGGCCAGGGTGGCATTTATAGGGGCGGACGGGGGCGGGGCACGGGGACTTGTTCGCCAGAGTGGAGGAAGTGGGCGCGGCGGTTGCGGTCGAATCGGGGGAGGTGGGCGGCGGTTTGGCGCGGAATAGGCGGGAGGTGGGTGCGGGGTGAGTGCGCGCGTCTTGCGGGGGTGGAGGCGTGGCCGGAGAAGAGGGGGAAGCGGCCGGGTGGAGCGGAGGCGATTGCGGCCGGGGAGAGGAAGGAGGCAGCCAGAGGTAGGAGGCCCTGACAGGCAGTGGGAGCGGGAGGCACAGGCGGCGGAGATTGAGCCACAGAGGCGGGGAGTGGAGAAGGCGGCCGAGGGGAGAGCGGGGCGGGTAGAGCGGTGGACGGGCCGGATGGGCCGAGGGGGCGGCGTGGCGCGGATCGGGCCGCACGCGTGGCAAGCGGGGAGGAGGGGGAGGCGGAACCCGGGTGGCTGGCGTGGGTGGAATCCAGCCGTCCACGTGGCGGCTGGAGGGGAGGGGAGAGGGAATTTTATTTTTGATTTTTGATTTCAAATTTTCAGAAAAGCCTAGGAAATTAATTAAGCCTCAGAAAAATATGAAAATACTTCCACAAATTCCAGAAAAATACACAGAAGTCCCTGGAGACATTTTGGACTTAATAAAATTACTTTCAACTAATGTTGGCTCTATAATTTTATATTGAAAATACTTTTTAATTTCAGGAATACATTTTTAAACTTCAGAAAATCCAGGAAACCCAATAAAATCCAAATAATTAATTTGACATAAGATTTTTTAATATAAAATCAAAATATTATTCTATTTAATAATATTTTTTAGGTTTTTCTAAAATACTTTTCAAATCCAGCTTTTTCAAAAACAAAAATTTAGGGCAAATCCAAAAATAAAATTTAGGCCACAAAAATACTTATTTTAATTTAAAATTTTATTTTAATCAATTATTATTATTATTATTATTATTATTATTTTCACAAAAATCTGGGCTGTTACAAACATTACATCACTATACACTTGTGCTTCAAAGGGCATAAAGCAAATTAATTTGCTTCATGCCTTTTTAAGCGCAAGTGTATGATGCTTTAATGTTCGTCTTGTAATTGTTGAGAAATACATGTCCGTTCCTCTGACTCACCTCTTCTTACTTCTATGGGGAGGCTGCTGGTTCAAGTAAAAAAGGGAATGAAACACTTTGAGTCGGAGTAGTAGTTGTGCAAGAGGAATATTACATCACTATACACGTAGTCTTGAAAAGGGTTGAAGCAAATTAATTATCATATTGTATGCAAAGGTATCAACTATTCCTCTGTTTTGATATGGATAAATTATCATATTACCCTAGCTCGTTGAGTTGTCTCAGGGCTTAGCCTACGCCACGCATGCATTTCCAACAGCAGAAGCTACAATCTCTATCAATGTCCCCCCTAGTTCACATGTCTACTATTGAGTTAATATAAAATGTTCTTTCGTAGGTAGTTGGCTCACTCGGTTATTTCGTGTAGAGTGTGTGCTAATTCATGACCATAATTTTTAATCCAACAAACATTACTATGAACAGCATAATGCTCGTTCTTTGGTCAAATACATTGTTAAGAATTGGTAAAGTGCAAATATGACCAAATATAACATATAGTATCTATATATATACACTATACAGTTTCAGGAAATATCAATTGCACTAAGATACTAGAATACAGAACAACTGGTAAATTACCTTCCAATTTCAATAGTGCACTTGCAAAAACTACCAATATGTTATACTGAAATCTATAAGTTTCACGCATGTTAACTGTAATAGCCCAGGTTTTTATAAAAATAATAATAGTAAAAATAATTTAAAATAGAAAAAGTGTTTTGGTTGCCTAAATTTTATTTTTGATTTGCCCTAATTTTTCTGCTTCTAAAAACGCTGGATTTGAAAAAAAAATTAGATAAAAAACATAAAAATATTATTGAATAAAATGATATTTTGATTTTCAGTAAAAAAATCCTATTTCAAATTAATTATTTGGAAGCATTTGGCGTTTATCTGGATTTCCTGTGTTTTTCTGGATTTTAAAAATTAATTTCAAAGCTAAAAAGTATTTTTGTGAAAATTAAAAGACCAACTTTTAAGTTGCAAATATTTTTTCTAAGTCTAAATCATCTTCACGAATTTCTGTGAAGTTTTCTAGAATTTTTAGACTTTATTTTCTAAGTGTTTTTGAAATCCCTCTCTCTTCCCGGGTTGACAAGTGTCACGCCTAGATCCAATCTTCCGCACCCGATTAAATATCGGCCCTCCATCTTCACTTAACCCACTCTATCTTCATCTGATGGCCTGGATTCAATCTACGCTGCCAGATTTGATCCCACGTCATAATCTTTCTTTTTCAGTACAAAAATAATTCAGAAAATCCCTTTTTGCTTTTTCTTTAATTTCAAATTTCCAGAAGCCCGTTCTCCTTCATCCTAACTCAGATTAAGTCCGTTCAAAATTTTAAATTCTTCAAAATTCTAATCTATCCATTTCTACCATCTTTTCAAATTTTTAGAGTCTGTTTCAAAATTTATTTGGATTAAGTTATAGCTTAGCAGTTAAAAATATTTTAAATAGTTAAAATATACTTCAAATAAATCCGAAATTATTTTATTTAATCTTTTCGGGTTCCAGGGATTTTTGTTGGAATTTTTATGATTTGTTTTCGAATTTACTTTTTTAAAAAAAAATATTTTTCTTTTCTTTTTATTTTTCTCTCTCCTCCAACAGTCATCTTCTTCGTTTCGAGTACGCGCAGCGCCATGAACACATTTTGAAGCTTCCATAACTTGTGATTTTCTCAATGGATTTTTGCGAAACCACAGGCTTTCAAATCCTCTCACCACGACTCCTCCATTTCCGGCCTTATCCCTCAATTTCGCGTGTCCATTTTACCGGAATTAACCACGTCACCGAATGGCATGGCACGTCGATCTTCTCATCTGGTCCACCTCCGCGCCTATAAAAGGGAGCACCGGGTGCCTCTCCTCATCCTCATTCATCACCGAAAATCTCAAAGCCTCTCTCCCTTCCACCTCGCTGCAATCGGCATTTTTCTTTCGCCAACTATACGGTGTTCTTCAGCCATTTGCGCCGCCTACAGTGGAGTTCCGCCACATTTGACCACACCATTGGCTTTGCCTTTGCGCGTTCTACATGGTGCTTCCCTCGCCTTTGCCGGATCTTTGCCGGAGCATCACAGCAGCACCGTGGCCAACCGTGCCGCCGCTTCTCTCCTCGCTGTAGGCCAACCATGCATGTTCCACAACAACCAAGGTGAGCACTACGTTCCCCATGTTCTCCTCTCTGTTTCGCCACCAATCTCACCCGCTAACTCCTCTCCGTTTGCCCAGAACACTGATGTCAACCCGCCAGTCGCTATAGGTCTTCCCTGTCGTGTTCCGCCACCATCCGATGTCCTTTGACTGAGCCATTTGTACCGTTGAGTTTGCCTCACTGCGTTCTACGCCGTGCTCCCTTCCGTTTCCCCGAAAAGCCTCCACAAATTTTCGCCTTCGACACCTCGCCATGGCCTCCAATGGCATCTCGTGTCCCCATCTATCCAGTGGTGTTTTCCTCCAATCCGTTGGCGTCATATCATGCCAAACCATCTCGGGTAGCTACCTTTCAAATGATTTTGGATTCGCTTCACCGAGCACCAAGATATCAAGTTTTTCCTGTTTCTCTACTATTGTTGTTCAAACGTCAATTGTATCGTCTCCGATGAATTTTCAGCTTAGCCAATAATTTTCCTAACTTCACCATACCATGATCTATTCCATGCTCACCCTACATCTCCACGTTCCATACCCGGTACTATATCTCTCCAACCTGCCGTTGTCGCTACCACGCCGTCACTGCCGTTTTTCCCTCACCACCGGTGATTGCCACTGTTACTCGTCACCATACCTGTGTCACCACCTTCACCTCATTGCTAGCATTCCATTTTGATCATTCGCTAGCCACCTTGCAGCCAACCGGCACCGTACTATTCAAAAGATAATTCTCAGATTTGGTTATCATTTCATGTGATGTCCAAAACTTCCAGGTATTCGTTCTCTCTCATACGAACTCCGAATTCATTGATTCTTTCTCCTAAATTCATCTAAAATCACTATCTATCCATCTATATATTTTTATAATTTTTGGATTTATTTTGATTTTGTTTGAATTTGGTGGGTTATTTTCGCGTGTAGACTACAACGATTTGGGAGAATTCCTCGACGAAGATTTGCACCCAACCCCAGAGCAAGGCAAGTCACACTCCTTGATCATGTTGATCTCAGTTTTCAAAATAAAATTATGTTGTTTTAAAGTATTCTGCATGCATATTTTTATTTAACGTATTTCAATTCAGTTTTAAATATAGTTAATGCCTACTTGTTAATTCCTCCATTGATATTGAATTCCTTATACCTTGTCTCCCTAGATAAAACCCTAGTTAGTACATTAGTATTAGCTAGAGAGATTTTATATCAAATGCTTAGACCGCTTAGATATAATCTTGCTTTTGGGATACTTTTCACATAAAATGATGACCTTTTTACATAAAATGATAAGCTTTTCAAAGCTACTCTTGACTTTGGTGAGTCAAGGAGGTTTATGAAATATTTTGAAAACAAAATATAAAAACTGGTTTAGACTTAGGCAATTGGTTAGTTGGTGGGTGCAGGCATGCCCTGTTGGTCGGAGCCGCAGGGTTGATTGTCGTGCACAGGGGTACGTGGTTGGGCCTAAGTCAATTAAGGACCGGTCTATGAGCTACTATTGCAAAGCCCTATCGTACTACCACATGGCTGGTATGGGACAGCCCTTGCTGAATAATTTGCGAAGTCCCAACCTGAGTCAAGTTGTAGGTTGAAAGTGGGCGTGGTTGGTGCCATGAGAAGTCCCACTTGGGTGAGCGTGGTTGTAGCTAGCCATGAGAAGTCTCACTCAGGCTCAAGAGGGGGTCCCGGTCTGGTGGATTCCTTACTGGGGTGAAACCTTAGAGTTGGCTTGGCCAGATTGAAGGCTTTGCATTGTAAAGGCCTTGTCACAACTCCTCGCCGCACACCTAAGGAAGTGTGTAACCCGGTGGCAAAAAGGGATGATCGTGTCTTGTGGGTAAAGCTGTACAACCTCTGCAGAGTGTATAATCTATCCTGGATAGCCGTGCCCACGGTCATGGGCATGCTGAGTAAAAGTTTTTCATGGATTAGACTTTGATTTTCAAAAATATTTTTGAAAACCTTGTGGATGGATGGAATCCCCGAGAGAAGAAAACCTTGTGGATGGATGGAATCCGTGAGAGATTGAAACCTGGTGGATGGATGGAATCCATCAGAGTTGCGCAGTGTAAGCGTGTGGATGGATGGAATCCATACGTGATTTTTTGGAAAAGATAGCCCGGGTGGGATGCCCGTGAATAGGTTGGTGTTTGGTCGGAGCCGGCACTAATTGTATTACTTTCAATTACAAGTATTGTCTCTACTTACTGTATCAAATTCAGCATTTTCAATCTATTACTGTATTTCCTTAAATGTTGTTTTATGCAAACTAACCCTATAAGCCTTCCATTGAAGCCTTTATCATTATGCTGCATTTCTCCGTGTGCTTTGCGGAGTACAAGTTTGTACTCACCTTGCAATCTCCATACAGAGGAAGATGTCGTCGACTACGGTGAAGACTTGGACGAGTAGGCCGCGTCTTACTGTCGCTTGCCTGTGGGCAGGCTTGGGCTTCGCTTCTTTTCAGTTGCTTCCGTAGTTATTTGCTTTATTTATCTTTGTCAATGGGCGTTTATGTAAGACTTGGCCATAAGGTTGTACCCTTTATTTAATGAAGTTAGTCATTTGTGCTTGATATGCATCTTTGTTGTACTGTGTGCACTAGCTGATCCTGGACTAGTACAATTTACACAGAGGATCCAGGAGTCGTTACTCCGGGTTCCGACATTAACATAGCTTACTGAGAAGGTGCATGTAGAACACAAAAGCATGGTAGACCAAACTCACATTGTAGGCATGTCAACAATGAACTCCCCTCTTTATGTTGTGTCAGTCCCTTCATAAACATCTCTACAAGCCTTTATGAAAGATTCAAGAATGGAGTTCATCTGGATGCTTATGTTTGTGAAGATATTAGGATCCTTAAAGCTAAATCTACAAATCCAGAAAAAAAACCTTGGAACTCTATTTTTCATAAATTACTTTGGAGTACCAGTTTAGGGGATACAAACTTCTCATGACCATTCAACATCTTCTTAGTGCATCAAAGAGGTACCAAACAAACACCACCTCAATAAAAAAATTGACAAAAGATAATGTTTTGTTTTCTTGTTTCAATTGTAGAAAAAGGCTAATGAGCACTAAGCACATTGCACATCAAAAATTGTTGTAGGTAACTGCATTCTTTGTAGAGACATGCAGCTTAGCTTTGTGTATGTATATACACACTAGTTGATTTTGGATGCCAACAAATTCAAACTAAAGAATATCATGCTCCACCCATGGCTTAGCATTTGGATCTTTGTATACAAACTAAATCTACATACCTGCTCATTATAGTATAGTAAGAGTGATTTATGTGTCGTACCCTAGTGACCTTGTCCATGCCTGCACGACAGCACTCGAATCAAAGCTCGAACGGATGGACGAAGAAGTAGGAAAATCATATTTCGAGCAAATATAGGAGAACAAAGGGCACGCAAACCTCGAATTGGATTTCTTGAAGACAACCCCCTCCACATTGCTTCTAATGGTGGGTATGGTGGTGATGGCCTCACCACGATGGAGCTTGCAGAGTGAATTTCAGGCAAAGACAGGAGAAGAAAGGAGAGAGACGCACAAACCTCGAATCGGATTTCTTAAAAATGACCTCCTCCACATTGCTACGGATGGTGGGAGTGGTGGTGATGGCCTTGCTACGGTGGAGCCTGTAGAGCGCCACTGCTCTTCCTCACCACCGCTATGTTCTCCGCCGGTAACACTGTGGCCACTACCATCTCCTTGACCGGTGATGGTGGTGTGGACAAAGGGAGATGATATCGTGAGGAAGGAGGAGAAGGCAGGGCAACATGGTCGGAGGCGTGGTGGCAATGGGGATTGGGAAGGGGAAGTGTGACAAGGAAGGTGAGGGTGACAGGGAGGTAGTGATGCCATCGTCCATGTAGGCGTGGAGGAGGGGCCAAATCCAACCATCCCCATACATGGCACCGCTGTGTAGCCATCTTCTCCCTCTCCGCTAGGTCATTATGGCCAGACTCGATCAAATCCGTGTTGCCGGAGTCTAATTCTGGGTGGATCTAGACCAAGCCATAGGGTCTTCTCTAGCTGCTACTGTGCGCCTTTGACACAACCATCATCGCTATTCTGGGCCACGCCACTTCCTACCCTCATTGCCTGTGTGAAGGGGATGAGGGGCGAGGAAGCAGTGAGCTCAAGCTGGCGGCGATGGCGACTCGCATTGGATGAGAGGAGAAGCAGAGAGGGACCCGCACGGGGAGGGAGGCGATGTAGGTCTGTGGCGCTAGGCTTGGTGCGAGCTAGCAGCGGTGACCCATGGCGAACAGGATGAGGAGCCCACGAGGGACGGGGCAAGGGGAGAGAGAGGTGCACAATAGGGAGACTGGGTTGGGACGTGGAGTGGTGACAGCGGCAACCTGAGTAGGGGCGGCTGCGGTGGCACCTAGGTGAAGGGTGAGAGGAGGAGGGTGGAGGGTGAGGGCTAGAGGAGGAAGCAGCGGCTGTGTGGGGAGGTGGGAAGGAGGAAGAGGAGGTAGTTGTGCTCAGAGCAGGGTGGGGAGGTAGTTGCGAGCATGCCACGTGGGGGAGAGAGTGGGTGGGTTGGACGACCGTCCAGGTGCGCAAGGATAAACTAAGGAGTGGCGAGGGAGAGAATGAACATATGACCACCAACTCATATTTTTAAGTAGAGATATGCTAATGACTTTAACACTGCTAGCAACAGGGCGTGGAATTCGACTCAAGTGCATTTGATCTGTACAAACTCGCCGAAGTTCGAGGAATGCTCTCCAAATTCTTGATGGCGTAGGTCATTAACCTGAAGGGAGAGTTCTACCCCAGCGCTGATGATTAGATATTCAAACATTTGATTCAGTTGTAATATATTCACTCAGTTGTGCTTAATCAAATAATTAATTCAATTGTACTTCATTCAGTTGTTTAATTTATTTGTGAGATCTGTGTAATGATTGTCATGTGCTATATATGTGATCTGCTTGCTTGTTTTTAGAGGGCATGGTTAACATTTCCTGAGGCTAGCCAAAAAAACAGAAAATAATTTAGCTATTCAAATAGCTATCACAGATAGTTTGTAATACCAAACCGTCTGTGATATACAAAATGGTTATGTCTAAAAACCATCTGCGACATATGACATATCATATATGATTTTTATTATTAGCTATGTGTGATATGTCAGATATCACATATGGTTCTGTTTAAGAGCCGTCTGGGATATCTAACGTATCATAGATGATTTTTAATATTAGCCGTCTATGATATGTAAGGTATCATAGATGGCTATGTTTATGAACCGTCTGTGATATCTGACATATCATATATGGTTATTTTGAAAAAAATGTCTGTTTTGTAAATTATCCCAGATGATTTAAGAGCCATATGTGATAACCACCTATTATCACAGACACATAAATTTAGACGATTCTGAAACTTTCTGTAATGGCGGTTTTGAACTGCCTATGATAACCCTTTCTGTAGTAGTGAAGTATGTTAAAAAAAACTATACATACCGGTAGGATCGGATATGGCAACAGAGGGGGGGTGAATGGTGCCTCTTTAAAAAACACCCCTCAAAAGTATCCACATGTGACTCTCCTCTCCTATAGCTAAAGAGCTACGAAGATTGAGGTCTCATGCTCACTGAAAAACCCTACTGGACAACTACGAGAAAAGAGCATGAAACAACAAGGCTTAAACAAGAAAATCAGCAAAGAGAACAGAAATCAGCATAGCCTGTAGAGGGCCGGCTAGACCAGTGGAGCCTGGCCGGTCAGACCGCTGCCTGTGGGCCGGTCAGACCGCCGGCTTAGGGCCGGTCCGACCGCCGGTCTCCGAGCGGTCTGACCGCCCGTTCAATGCCGATCTGACCGCCCATTGTTGCCCGGTCTGACCGCCCTACAAATTTCGGTCTGACCGCCCAAACCCTAGAACTTGGGTCTCTCGGCTGACAGCAGGACTGAAAATTGCATATCTTCCAAAAACCGAATAATTGAAGAGATTCTTTGGTTCTTTTTAGGCTAGCTAGCTGAAAGTGACTTCAAAGAAAATACCAAAAGGGTCCTGGGAAACAAGAGAATCAACCAAAAGAACTAGGATTCAATATTTGGTCATAAATCTGAAGATGAAATGAAAGAGAGCCTGAATTTTCAGATTTCTCTTCAAACTTCAATTCATTGCTTGTGAGACTTTGTATTTCACTTGAACATGATCTCACAACAGCAAACCATAAGACTTAGGCCATCTCTTGAAGGGAAACCACAAAAATCAAATATGCTCTGGGTATAAACCCTAGCAACAGTGAATAACAGAGGAATTGAAGAAAATGGAATCTTTGATTTCTTCCATTGAACTCTAGGCAACAAGCTGACCAAATGGTCTAGAAATATCATCCCATCACAGAGCAATCCATTTTCCTACTCCTTGCTCAAAGAAATAGCTCAAACATCAAAGAAGAGAAAATGGGCAGAGAGCAGCAGAAAATGAGAAATGAACTGAAAAACCCTCAAGAACTCAAATGAATTCATTGGAATGGAGATGAATGATTACAAGTAGGTGAACTACGTCCCCATACATGATTAATACAAAGGATTGCAACCTTCTCACTACATGCTTGAGAATGGAGCTCACAATCACACACTACTCATGCTACAGACTGCCTACACGAGCTGCACTCCCTCCACTGGAATGAGCTTTCTACAGAATGATATACATGAATGCCTGAATGCTTGCTATCCTTGAGCCTCCTCCACCCACATATGAAGGCAAAGACTCTCCCTCTAATAGCAAATCAAGAAATAGCATACAACATCCACTCCTCTACCTCACACTCCATATGAGGCAAAAGTCAAAGCACATTTTGGAGGGAAACAACCAGCCACCTCCTTCCAAATGCTTGAGTCAAATTACCAATTTGCCCCCTTAAGCACTTTTCCGGAAGCTTCCCGCGTCCGGTTCCTTAACCGATTGGACCTCGACTCCTCCCTGAGCCTAGTCCAGTTCGCTTCGCTGCACACGACCGCACTCGGCATCCTGACCGTCTGGACCTCAACTCCTCCCTGAGTCTAGTCCCGATCCTCTCGCCGCTACCCGTCGTGTCCACCCGACACCGATCGAGACCTCCGACTCCACCTGAGTCTAGTCCGGGTCTGTTCCGTCGCGCACGACCGCAATCGATTGCCAAACCATCTGGACCTTCGACTCCTCCCTGAGCCTAGTCCCGTCCGTCGCCGGTAGCTCCCGCTCGAGTTCCTCCTCTCCCGACTCGCAACCACCTCACCAGCCTCAATCATCTTCGGCATCACCGACCGTCTGGACTTCAACACCTCCCGTGCCTAGTCCCGGTCCTCCTCGCCTCACCATGACCTAGCTCCGAAGTCCTGTAGTCACACAGATAAGCAAGCCGTCACATAGCACCGCACGAAACAGCATAATCCATTATTAGCACAAGTAAAGGTACTCAACCCTAGAATACCCGAAACAAACTCAGTCTCACTAAACCAACCGTCAATTACTCATCACCAACATGGGGATACCTCCACATGGTCTCTCAATCTCCCCCTTGATGAGTATATTGACAAACACAAAAAAAGTATAGAATTGAGTTTGTTTGGAAGTCAAACATGGTCCAAAGAAAGAAAATGATGCTAATGACCATGTTGACACAAGGAGCAAAAGAAAGAGCAATTTTTCCTCAAAGCTCCCAAAACTCCCAAAATGTGGCTTTTTCTCCAACTATTCTCCCCCTTTTGGCAATAAAGTCATCAAGTTACTTGGAGGAAAATATTGCATGGTGTGGCTGAATTTTATTCAATCTAAGCAAGTAGAGCCATGAAGATTATCTGAAATGACCATTAAGTATTACACCAAGCCATAACTCAAATGAATGCTATCAAGATCATAACGAAATATGCATAATCAAGCCAAGCCACATAAGTATGAATCTGAATATTAGATGAAATTTTGAACATGTCAAGCCATTCAAGATCAAAGTCTAGCTAAAGGTATCCAAGGATGATGCAAGCCATGTCAATAATCTAAGTGAAACCAAGAAGCTAGAATTGAGCCATTTAGAGTGCTATAAGTTCGAGAATGAATCATTTGTTCAAGCACTTTAGTCATTTTGTAATTAAGCAAATTTAGCACAATTGACATGTTTTCCTTTGAAACTCATGGTTGTTTCTAACTAAAAATTGTTGTCATGTGCTAGATCTCAAGTCTTATGCAACCATTCCAAGCAAGAAGCTTAAGGAGATGACCTTGGTCATCCAAAACTCCCCCTGAGTTCATGCCTAGTGCAATGGCAAGCAGTCTCATGAGAAATAATTGGTGAGATCAGTTTTTTCACACATAAAAGAGATCTTTTGCACGAGACTCAATGGGGAAAGGTGCTGGGTGAGAAAACAAAATTGACGGCTAGGGTTTGTATGACAGGTAGCGGAAGGAAGACAACCCGAAACAAAACACGATCTAAACCAGCAACACAACTTGACTAAGGACACAAACTCAACACTACGGACTCTGAAATCAAATTGTGTAAAAGGCTAAACGAGATCTGAGACAAGGAACAACCTATGACTACAATTTTTGTAGGGCTTTTTCTTGGACTCTAGGATGAAACCGAAAACAACAAAGGTAGGGTAAACTCGAACCTGAAGGAACACCTGAAGCTCTGATACCACTTGATGGGAACGGGGTCCCGATCTTCCAACAGGTTCTAGATATGTTCGATTTGGTGGAGGCGCGACACAAATCGATCCGACTTCCGAACAACACGTCCCGAACCCCGCAATCGCAGCACCACGTCTCCTCAGGTTATCAACCGTGCGCAGCCCGGTTGACCTCGCCAAGAAGGCTAATCCTCACCTGCGAATCGAAGAACACAAGCAAGAACAAGGAAGAACACAACTGAATTGCAGATGTATTGATTTAGCACTCGAAAGTTGGGGTCTCACAAACCGATGAACGACGAAACTGTTCAAGACAGAATTAATCTAAGCAAAACCCAACCCTAATGGTGGGGGTGGCAGCTGGATATAAAGGAGTTAGGGGCGTGCAAAACCCCTGGACGCGCCCCTAATGGGCTCCAACACGATACAAAGCCGAACGGCCCAAAGACGGTGGCGCAGCACCCTGACAGATTCTGAACGCCCAATTGTTTCGACGATTCCCGTTGACTCAGAAGGAATTTTGACATGGGACTAGAGCCATTGGAAAGTTAGTCTTCTCAGATTTCCATACATATGTGGAACGTCCAAAACGGAGTCCGGATGCGATCTGGGCGTCCGTTTTAGTGCGGCCTGGTCCTGGACTCCGAATTGGATTCGAAGTCGGCTTGAGTTGGACCTCCATCATGATTCGACCACCCTTGCTGGACTTGTGCGCCTCGTAGCCCTTCTCCAAGTACTTCTAGGTCCTCTCCATGGTTCCTAATCATAATTAAATCATTAGGTAGCAATCGATTCTCAAATGAACAAAAGGAAGTACTTAGGAACGAGCTCACCTGTAAATTCAATTGTCGGGCACGAGCTCTAGTGATTGGTCCTTGAATGTCAAGTGGAGGAGTGTTGTGTGTATCTGACGAAGTGATGTCCTCATCATCTTCATTTACATGGAAATTTTGCGAGGAACTCAAAATGATGGAAATTTTGTGAGGCACTTGAAATGTTAGATTTAGACGCCTGTAACTTATATATCTATCCATTTTCCAAACTCAGGTCCTGAAAAAAAGAGCTAGTCAACTAATTTGTGTTAGAACCCTAGGATCATCTAGGTGTAGATTGGAGGGTGCTCTTGATCGGATTCGAGAGAGAAGGGGAGAGGGAGAGGGTAGTAGCTAGGCAACGTTACCGACCGTCCGATGCATTGGCGGAGGAGCTGGCCATCGCTGGTTCGTTGGTGAAGTCTGCGCACGGGCAGCGACGGTCGGGGAAGAGGAGGGCGGTGGCGGCGGCGTAGATCCGGTGAAAGGGGACGGTGATGGAGCTTCCCGCCGCCGACTGCGCGTCCCTCTAGATTGGTCTAGGGTTTGTGTCGGTGGGGATTTGCGGCTCAGGCGAACCTCGTGTCTTGAGCCGCCGGCCCCCACCCCTCTATTTATTGCGCAGCGCGACGGGGGCCCATCAGCCAATAGATGGGCTGGGCGCCCCCGATCAGGGCGCGGATCAAGGTCCCAATAAGCCGTTGGGCTAATCGGGAGAGAGATCAATCCAACAATTTGAAATGCAACAAAATAATAGATATGAATTAAACTTCATAAAGAAAGTATTTCCTTACATGCTCTTTTAGTTTTCCGAGCTCAACAATGCTATCCAAGAAATCGTAAGACAAAGAAATCCCAAGCAACATGGGCAACCCTGTTTCATTATGGAATTTGGATATATGAGGAGATAAAGCATACAGAACATTAAGATTCAAGGCTCAAGTGATTGACCATACTCCTATATAGAACATCAAGATTCAAAGGCTCTAGTCAAGAATTTCATATTGCTATGCAGAACATCAAGATTCAGAAATGGGAATGTGGGTTTAGAACAATAAGAAATAGACTAAGTTCGTCGGAAAGAACAATGAGCAAGAACACCATTGGCTAGGAGGCTGCCAGGCAGCCCGTCGTCTGGACGTGACTTGCCCCAAAGCTATGAATCATGAGCCTAAGCAAGGGCGCCACTATTTTTACTATGACCTAGCACCGAGAAGAATGGGGAATTAGCGAGAGAGGTAACAGAGAGATGCTAGCATGCTGCTGCTAGAGGGGGAGATGCTATTGCTAGATGGATTAATAAATTAATAAAATGCTTCCACCAAGTGACTAATCACTAGGACCAGTGGGGTCATTCGCTGGGATCAACGTGGTATATGTAGCTAGGATTCCACCGTCGCTCAAAGACCTGTGGGGTCAAGCGATCCCATAGGTAACATATGCTTCCGCCATTGATAGTGTGAGCACATAAAAGATGGGTGGAAAGCAATATATATAGGGGTTAACAGAGGTGGAATGTGGTGGGTTTTCTTTGTCCAAGATGTGATGTGTGTTTTAACCCACCAAAGACGATGAAACGTAGAATAATTTATTCTACTGTTTGTATATATGTACGTATGCTAAGTTTGGTTCGATATGTTCACCGCGCGCAACGCAATTGCAATATATATCCATGCACCAACCAAACTAGCCCAAGCTAAGCAAGATGAACATACAGTACATGGGTATTTCTATTTCCCGATAGTTATTAGTATATTGCCAACGGTGATAACTCTTTTGTAGTTTTTTAATTGCCCATCGTCGATCTCATCGTCTACTACCTCGTCGGTAATTTATTCTACTGTTGTAAAAGACTCAAGCGTACACTGGAATCACCATCAGCTGTATGGTAAAATATTAGAAACACTAAAGAAGCACATTACCAATCAGCCATGCATTCACAAATAAACTTCCGGATAAATTGTAAATCTTGTAGTGAAATATATGAGTTAGCCACGCACGAACCGAGTGCAAGACGTGTGCATGTTTTGCTTGTGTACTTACTGGTGCATGCGCGCATGCATCCATGCATGTGGAGTCTAAAACATGAGGGCATTCTGTACTCGCTACCCTTTCAGTACTGCTCTCTCTTCTAGATGCAAATAGTTGTATAAAATTTCTAAAGAATTTGGTTAGATATGTTATGACGTAGTTAATGTTGTAAATAAAGCGATATGAGCGTATTTTGTGTTTTAGTTCCAGCCAAATTAAACATATATTCGACATATTTCTAACATAATATGAATGACATAAATTGCATATAATCATATAATTCCATCTTGCCATTCATATATATGTAAATATTCAATGAATATAAATACAAATCTGCTGAAAATAACATGTAAAGCAGTCCTTTAAGTAGTAAAGCAATTAAATCTAGCATGTGACAAAGTAATTGCTTTAAATTTGCTCTCAGAACAGAGTTGCTCAAGATTTTTGATCTTGGCCTTCTCATGCTAATATCGAAACTCTTCATAAATGATTTTATAACTAAAATCAGGATTTGAGCTCTAAATATTTTCCTACTGATAGAACTGTGCACAGAAGATATCTAACTTGAATTTCAGTTTTAAATGTTCACATGCAAATGTACACCATACATTATTCTCTTAGATTTTTGGAACATAAGCAGCACGCAATAATAGTTCACAGAAATAGACTGAACTGAATCAGAACTAAACAAAAAGATATTACTGCGCAGAAATAATCTGACCTGAACAGAACTGAACAGAAACTACAGCATACTCAACAAATTCAGTTGCATGTAGGGGTGCAAACAGATCGAATACGGATGGATAATGTCTCTACCATATTTGTTTTCATTTTTTTCTCAGATGCAGATACGAATACGGATACCTCGGATACGAATACAAATACGAATAATATCGAATACAGATACAGAGTGAATACGAAAAGAAACGAATATGGTCACGAATATTTATCGGAACATGAGAAACCCCTTAAACTATACATCCAAAATCAATGAAAACACATAAATAGTTTATCTTGTCAAAACATTAATGAAATCTAAACAAGCATAAGTATTTTTATCCACAATAGTCATATCGTTGTACAGATTTTTAATTTTCAAATGGCAGTTAATTTTTTCTAAAGTCCTAAATAATTCTTAATGGATTTCTACCATTTACATGTGACTAATAAATTAATTAAGTATTTAAATTTGCATCAAAATGATTTAAACGGGAGTACATCAATTTAATCGGTACAAATTTTAATCCACCGACAATATTAAATTTATTTTTTAATAAACATAAATATTTGCTAGTGGTGTTTGTAATTTAATATGACTAAGGAACCTAATGCCTAATGGTAATGGAGCCTTATGGCTTAGTTGGGCTAGTGGGCTGGTGGCAGGAGAGATGAGAGAGGCTAACTTGGGCTGGGCAATGTTGGGCTGAAATCCCGGATATCCGTTTTCGTATTATCCGGATAATCCATATTCATATCCGTATTCGCCGGATATCAGGCCTACTATATTAGTATCCGTATCCGACAAAAAAATCTGTATTCGTATCCGATCCGAGAATTATCCGAAGGAAATCCAATCCGACACAATCCGTATCCGTTTTCATCTGGATCGGTTGGAAACTATCCAATCCATTTTCACCCCTAGTTGCATGTTAACAAATCTTCTCAACAGATATACAATAGGCTACGGCTCAGTCAGTGGAATCAAACTACTAGAGCTCAAATCTGACTCTTTTATCAAGATCACAATCAGTATTCGACTAGTTCATCACAAAGCATAATCTGAGCCCACAAATAAACGGTGCATTCCCAAGTACTTGAACTGAAAAGGAGAACAAGTACTGCTGCCACAAAATGCAGAAGGATCAATATACTCACGGTGCAGGCGGTACTCAAAACTGTCCAGAAGTAAACCAAGCCGAAGAAGAACACGAAGAACAGGGCAAGGCACACTCAAAAGTGTTGTCCTAGAAAACCTAGCACCCCTCTTTGCTGATGCAGAAGAAGGATGTGGTTGACGGAGATACAGTGCCCTCTCCAACCTCGGGAAGCCAACACCGGAGTCGAGAGTCAGGGAAACGCTACACAAGACCACAAGAGTACACCGGCCGAGTGCACTTAGACACAACAGGGAGCCGTCGCGACCTCTGTCCTCCCTCGGGTAAACCTTCAACCTTCAGATTTCCCTCACACCCAAACTAGGGTTCACACAGGAAACCGAAGGCAAAGGCCTCAATCGGAGATGGCGCCGAAGCCCCAAACCTCCGCACAACTCGAAGAGCTGGGAGGAAGAAGAAGACCCAAGAGAGCAAGTCGGGATCAAAAGAGATCTCACCCGCAACGATGGAGAGCTCGGGCTTAAGAAGAGGAGACGGGGGTGTGTGGGGAGGTGACACAAGCGGCCGGCTCCGAGGAACCCAGGCCAGCCCGCGCCTCCGTCGCTCGCCTCTCCAGTCGCCGCCTCCCCACACGCACCGCCGAAATCGGCCACCGCTTTGCCAAATCTAGGCGAAGCCCAACCGCCTGCCTCTCCATCACACACGCATGGGACATGCACGGGGAGGAGACATCTCTGCACGTGGCTCACCGACAGGTGGGCCCCGCCTGTAGTTTTTTCCTTTTTATTTCTTTTTCAATTGGGAAATTACTGAAATACCCTCGCATGACCAACAGTTAAGTATCCTAAAAAATGCAACTACTACTTATATTGGAATAAATAATAAAAACAAATTTCCGTGAATAGTGGCTTTTATCATTTTCCTTTTTATTTTTTAATTTCCTTTACAGCATAATTTGTTCTTTCTGTTTTTCAGTGTACAGATCAAATTTACATTTGAAATTCTGTGGAATGATAGATTGATTCTGTATTAATGCTATTGAACATTTTAGAATTTTTATAACTATTTACATCATGTTTTAAATAGACAATATACCGATGTACACATATGATGTGAGAAGCACAGGATAAGGGATGGGTTCTTTTAGCTGTGGCTTATGATTTTTAACTTCTGACTGTTCAAGATAGAGAGTATAAATAGAAACAGTCGTATACGATTTTGATCGATATAACTAAAATCAATGCAGTATCTACTATAATCGATTTATAGATTCCGTCTAAAAAATTTATTATTTAAAAACTAGTTACTATAGTAAAAATTAAAAACCATAAGCAACAAGAAGCTTCTCGTCAAAACGTAGGTATAGGTGGCCGGCCGTCTCAATATATCAAACTAATGGGCAATGAATGGATTCCAACGATTAATTAGAATCCATTTAATTTGGCAAGCTGGACGAGTGCAAGGTCTATAAGTTCTCATTATATACAGCATTATATACAGCGAAGCATGTGTGTAAAATGAAGACATAAGAGCAACTCCAGCAGTAGCCCTCAAAACAGGGCCCGTACTTTTTATTTGAGGGCTCTCCCTACTTTTGAGGGCTCTAATTTTCGGGCTACACTCCAGCAGGAGCCCTCAAAACAGGACCCTCAAATTCATTCTTAGAGGGGATGACACATAGGACCCGCCCTCATCCTCATCCTACTTTTGAGGGCCGAGGGGCAAAAAACTCACTCCAACAGGGCCCCTACTTGAGTGTAACATCCTGAATTTTGGATGTTTGAAATTTTGAGCAATTCAAAATTTTTATTTGCAACTTACTGGCATTCGAATTTTGGTTCCACAATTTATTTCAGTTTTCCTGAGTTTTGTGCTGAGCAAAATGATAACTAGAAATAAATCCTAAATACATTATAAGAAATAATTTAAATGTGAGTATAAAACTCTAAGAATCAAAATACCAAAAATCTTGGGTTCAAATTCAAGTCAATAAAATGCAACCCAAAAAGGAATATTAGAACATAATTCGAGATGATTAAACTAGAATTTCCCTCATTTACTTCAGTTTGCATACAAAACAAAGGTGGGCAGTCAAAAATTTGCATATACAAATCATAGCAAAATAATGTCAAAATCGAAATCCAAGGGCAAAATTTAATAAAATAGAAAATAGAGAAGTAGTAGATTTTGGGTTTTAGATATTTGAACCATGGTTTGAATTAAAAGTTCAAAAATTGAAATCAATAATCGTAAGCATAAAATAGAAATTTCAATTAAAAATTCAAATTCTAGAATCATGCAAAAATCAAAACCAATAAATATTAATGTAAGATAAACATCCAAGTTAAAAATCCAAATTGCAAAAATTTGGCTTGAGCCTGCCTTTTCTCTTTTTCTCCCTTTCTCTCTATGCCCTGTGGGCCTCTCCCCGCCGGTCTCCCTTTTTTTCTCCCTCTCTGCCATCTGCGCGCGGGCCCGGCGCCCAGGCCCTCCTTTTCTTTTCTTCCTCCTCCACTCTTTCTTCCTTTTATTCTGTCACCCGGGTACACCCCTGCACCCATGCCACAGCTCCGTCAGCCGGCCCCGCAGCTACTGTGCGCGCGCCGTCCTCGCCTGCGCTCCCACGTCGGCGCGGTGTCAGCCACCCTCCCCCGTCCCCTCACACCACGCGCCGCACCTGCCCCATCCCAATGCCCATGTCCTGCCACTCCCAGCGCCCTGCGCGCGCACCTACCCCGCCTTCCCGTCGCCCTCGGTCGTCGGACACAGGGCAGCGCAGCGACCCCCCTCCGCTCCTATAAGCAGCTTGCCCCCCTCCCGTTGCTTCCCCGCGCCCTCTCCCGTTTCCCCTACCTCCCTCTGCCCTTCAACCCGAGCGCCGGCCACCGCCTCGCGCCGCCCCGGCCGCTTCGGCGACGCCACCCCCACTTCGACCGCGTCACGGCGAGCCTCCACCCCTCAGCTACTCCCCGTTCAATTGAATTGGAAAATGCCGCGATGAGCTCGCCGTATGGCTCTTCTTCCCCGAAACCGGCCAATCCCGCCACCGCCAGTGCCGTGCTCTTCTCGGTGGTTCCCGGCCTGATTCCGCGCGGTGGAAGCAGCCCATCGGTGCCCCGGAGCTTCTTCAATGGCTGCCCGATGCTCCTCCCCGCCGGTGTGATCTCTCCGCGCAAGCCATCCGCCGCCACCCCTAGGCTCTCGTCGCCGGCTTTCCCTGGGGCCTCTCCAGCCAGGCCAAGCTTTGGGTAAGCATGCTCCCACCTCCCCCATGCTCGTGCGTGCCTTTTCCCCTTCTCTCTCCCTTCCGACCGCCGTCGCCCCCATGGCCGCCTCGCCGCCGACCGCTCAAGTGGCCGCCCAAGATGCCTTGCTTTACCCCGGCCTACGCTACTGCCTCCCTCGGCCTCTCCACATCCTGAGCATTCCGTTTTCTTATGCCGTCGGCTCTCCGGCCCTCCCCTGCCAGCGGCGGCTCACCCTGGCCAGCGCCGCCGCTCCTCCTGCGCCTCCCCTGTTTCTTCCCCCTCTCCTCTGTGCTGACCGAACAGAACACCCCCCCCCCAAATGTCTTTCCTGGTGTGCATGACATGTGGGCCCAAGGCCACTCAAGGCAATTAGGCTCAACTCTTGCTAGCTAGTTAAGAAAAATCCAAAAATCAAAATGTAATGGCACACACATATAAAATGGTTGTCCATGCAAAATAAGGTTACTGAAGAAGACAAGGAAAGGGTTGAGCTATGAAATTGAAATAAAGAATTGTGCAAGATGAGAATATCCTAGCTTTAACCTTTGATCAATTTGCATGCCATTTTCGTTAACCCATTTTAATTAGGAAATAAATCCAGGGAAAAATTGGAAATAATCCAAGAAAGTTAATAATCTTGATTAGGATACAAAATAAGATCAACTAAGATTTAGTATCTAGTTGTTTATTTTATAAGTAATTACCATAGCTGGAATGTTTATTGAGGTATAAATACCAATTAAAGGCATCAATAAAATATAGTTTTGTTTAATGTCCAAGTAAGGATCCTAACTAAAAATATATCCAAGTTAAAGTAGGTGGAGTTTAAATAAATAAATTGAAGTGCAAGTTAAAAAAACATAAATAAAATATGATGTAGGGATAAATTAAGTTAAACCCTAGCATTAGGATTCATGCAAAACAAAGATGCAGAGTGGGATTGTTATACGTCAAATCTAGATTTACTTTTAGGGGTACCTCTGATTGATATAAAATGTAGTCGTCTAAAATATGGTTGTCGCTCCTGTGTCTTTAACAGGTATATCAATTGATAGCAACCTTTAATTAATAGGGCGTCTCCAAGAAGAAGTGTCTTATTAGAAAGATATATATATATATATATATATATATATATATATATATATATATATATATGTATGTATATATGTTGCAATTGTAATAAAGTAACCTCTAGGTCATCGGGTGATTAGAAGTAAGCTACCTAATGTAGTTACGTAAATAGTAGTTATCACTAGCAAGCCATTAACAAATAAATTTTAGTGTTAGATTTTGCTAAATAGCAAATCCCGAAATATAACTTTATAAATCAAGCCTTGCTAGATAAATAAATAAAGCTAAGTCTAATAATAATAACAAATGTATAGACAAAATGATAATGGTGCCACCAATTAAACCTCAATGTTAGATTTAGTAAATAATATTATCAAGCATGATTGAGTATAGCAAGCTACGACCCGTATAGATAGATCCTAATTTAGATTAAATTAAGCCTAGAAATAACTAAGGATACATAAAATGTTGAGCCATAAAATGCTATAAAACCGGACTCCAATATTTATTTGGTAAACTAAAAATTATATACATCTCTATATGTAACGTATGCCCTGAAGATTAACGCTCGACAAAAACAAAGCTCAGGTAAAAACTTGTACACCGAATCATAGGTCTAACCTAGCTCATGGAACTTCCTTGATAAATATAAAAATAATAAAAAGAAGTTATTAAATAAAATAGAGTAAGCCATAGTATTCAATGGCCGGCTCAACCTAGTCCTCCCCAAATCTAAAGCAACATAATCTCGTTAATATTTCTATATCATAAACCCTCCTTCATTGAATGCCCTGCTACCAATCATCGCTAGTTCGGCTCCGACAACACTCCGCGTCCAATTAACCTCGTCTCCAATCACCTATTTAATCATAATAAAAATTAATCAAGTTCAATTGGGTTTATTTGGATTTATTTGGATCTCTTGAGTTATTTGTTTGTATTTGGATTCAGTCGCTTATCGCATAGTTAGAAAATGGAGTCCCGAAGAATCAATGGATCAAGTAAGATCAAGATCAAGGTGGAGATAAAGACCAGAAGCCCAAGACCATCAAATGAGATAGCTTTGAGTGAGCTCAAGACCGCAGTAAACCACGCAAGGCGAGTCAATACTTTGATCATGTTGAACCTACATTTTCTGCAAATTATTTTTGTTTAAATTATCAAATTGCATGCTGTTATTTTATGTGCAAATACATGTTTAATTTAAGATTCTAGTTATATGCCCATTATTCAACTTGATTAATATTCCACCTCCTTTGAAATATTTGACTATGTGAACCTTGTCGTCCTAGCAAAATTATAATAGTAACCTTTCGAAAATAAGTCCATAATTATATGTCATGCTTAGTATTGCTTAGATACACATGGGCGCGAGAGCGCCCAAACATCACTTTTAATCATGAGTAAATTTGGATGGGCAGTCATGGTGGTAATGACTGGTGTATGTTGGATATGGTTATTTTATATTCCCAAAAACCTCAAATTGCTTATTTATCTGGGCGGATGGTTCGGGGGTATGGTGCAAGGGTGCACGAGAGTGTGGTTTGTGGTAGAGCCGCCCAGATAACCCTAAGGACTGAATCTTGTCATAACCCACTGTGTAAAATAAGTGCAACCACAAGTCTGTAAAGTACAACTTGACCTAGTAGATTTACCGGACCCTGAAAGTCATCATCATAGATGGAGGAGGTGAGGTAGTGCAAGTGGCGGTCTGGGTGACGGCTTGAATGGGACACCCGCAGAGGGTGAAGTTCTTCTGCGGCGTGGTAGCAGCGTGGGTAGCCAGCTGCTAGGCGCATAGGAGGGGAACTCCCGCACAACCTATGAGACCTGCCGCAAGCGGGACAAGCTCATAGGGGTGAGATGATGGAAGGGGCGAGGTACTTTGAACGATTACTGTGATGGTTCGCTCAACTGCACAACTAAGGAATCGTGCGGGGCAACGAGTAAACTGTCTCTTGTGGGTAAAGTGTGCAAACTCTGCAGAGTCAAAACTATTCGAATAGCCGTGCCCACGGTCAAGGGCGGACATGGGAACTTAACTAGATATAGTTCTATTTAAAAATGTATGGAAAATGGGAATGGAAAAGTGGAAGGGCAGAGGAAAGCCCTGATTGGTGTTGTCCTGGGTGTCGTCCCAGTGGTAAGTTAAGCGGCTATAACGCTGAAAGATGTTATACGGTGTGATGCCATATGTATGGAAAAATTATGGTGATATTAGGCATATGGTGTGATGCCATATGTATGGAAAATCATGTTAATATTCCTTGAACATTATGTTTTGTTCCAAAGCTGCTAGGTCTCAGGAAATTTTATGTATTGTATTTCAAATAGTGGCATTTCTATTCTTACAAAATAAAATATGGGTGGGATAAACAGGGTCGTGAGTAAAGGAGATGGATGTTTGTAGTATGCACATAAAGGTATTGGTTGATTCAGGTCGATCATGAATAGGAAATGAGAGTGTGGGTTCTGGGAGGAATAAATTAGTGGGGTCCAGTTGAATAGATAGGCTAGATAAATGATCTAATTGAATTTTTCGGGAATTTGGAGGAATAATACAAGTATTGGATTATAATTCTTGATTAGTGATATTCTTGGTGGATATATAATGGTGAATCGTAGAGTTGATCAATGATATTCTTGGTGGAGTTGAATCAATAATAAAAAGGATTGGATTGTTAGAAAATCTTGATGGGAATGTTCAGAGGATTAATTAGATGATGCCACCCGCTGTTTGGAGATTAGACAGCAAACAATTTGGAAAGAGTATGTTTGGTGGAATATCTAAATAATGTCATACGCTGTTTGGAGTTTTAGACAACAATAAATATAGAAGGTGTATAATCGGTGGAGTAATTGGATAATGTCACTTGCTGTTTGGAGTCTTAGACAGCAACCAATACAGAAAGAATATGATCGGTGGATTGAATAGAGGATGACACATGTTGTTTGGAGTTTTAGAGAGCACTCAATAAAGGAAGTGTAATTTCGGTGGATTAAGTCAATTATGGCAATCGCTGTTGGGAGTCTTAGACAGCAGTTAATAAAGAGTGTGGGTCTTTGGTGGATTAAGTCAATGATGTCATTTGCGGTGAGGAGTCTTTAGGTCACAAAAACAACAATAGGATATAATAATAGAAATGCTACTAAACACGTTTTATGGCAAATAAAACAACCCGAGCCTCTCCTTGATAAGCCATGCATACTATTTATTTGCATTCTGTGTATTGGCTCGCGGAGCACAGGGTTGGAGTGCTCACACTCGCTTTTGCGATAAAATTCAGAATCAGGAATCAAATCACCTCGTCTCAGCAACAAGATTGGACAAGTTGGCCGAGAAGATGAAGATGTCAAGGACTAGGTCGCGAACCTCCAGTTGGCTGCCTGTGGGCATGTCCTGAGGGTTCACCTGTGTGCTTCGTTTCCGCTGCTGCATTTTGTTGATTTCGGCCCAATCAGCCCGTGAGTAAGTTTACTATTATATTTACGCTTCCGCATGATATGTACTTGATATTCAGAACTGTAATCTGTGAGCACTATCTACTGATCCAGGGAATAGTGCGGTGGAATCACAGAAGATTCCGGATTGTAAAATTTGGGTCTGACATTAAGCCCTCAAAAGTAGGGGCTCCCTCCAGACCCCCCAGGAATGAGGGCTCGAGGGGGAGATTTGAGGGGGCCCTACTTTTGAGGGCTCAAGTAGGGGCCCTACTGGAGTGAGTTTTTTGCCCCTCGGCTCTCAAAAGTAGGATGAGGGCTCAAGTAGGGGCCCTGCTGGAGTTGCTCTAAGCGACGCTGACCTGTGACAGCACGTCGCGGGAAGCCGAAGAGAACACACGTGGCGCCGTTTCTAGAAAATGGAAAGCCGTCGAACCGGCCACGGTTCCAACGTGGAGTAGAGATGTAAACGGTGTGGATATGTACGGATATTGTTTATTTTATATTTGTATATATTTTTTAGAGTTAAATATAAATAATATCATATACGAATATAAATATGAATTTTTTCAGTCACGAATGTGAAGCAAATACATATCACTCCGAATATGATTAGTCTTAGTTACGAATATTTAATTGGATAATGTGCGAAAACAAAAATCATATATGTCGTACATGTAAAGATCAATTAGTCATACTATATATCCAAAATGGAAATATATTAATAGCTTAATAAATAAATTTAATTATATCACACAATGATAGAGACTAGTTAAATAAATAGTAAATAGTTATTACCAAGTAGTAAGTTCTAGCTAGGCAAATTTAGCCATGCATCACCAAGAACAGCAAATCTCATAAAAGCTCCTTTTGTCTAGTCCGGATAAATCTACCGTATATTAAAGTTGGGGGACTTCCCGGCCGAAGAGCTGTGCCACGTCACTTTTTTGCGAGAAAGCCCCTATGTTTTGCGAAATCGCGTAGAGGTCCTCCGTTCTCGCAAACAGGTCCCTGCTTCTCGCAAACAGGTCCTTGCTAAGTTTTGTTTTCTGGAAAGCACCCTCCACTTCACCGATAGCAGCCCGCGGTTTCTAAAATTATGTATAGGTCCTTGTTTAGTTACGTATAGGTCCTTACAGGTCCTTGGTTTTTTGCCAAAAACCCCTTTGGGTTTTTTGAAATTACGCATGCGTCCTCGATTTTTTTTAAGAAACGCCTCACAAATTATCGTCTCTTTTACTTCGGTCCACACGGTGGCTAGCGCGGTGTGGCGCCGAGCTAACGTAGCTAATACTCCTATAAAGCCCGGGGGATTCACCACGGGAGCATTGCCATGTAGGATATTTTGTGGAAAACCCCTTCACATTTTGTGAAATGCGTACTGATCCTTGATTTTGCAGAAAACCCTTACCACGTCAGTTCTTTGCGAAAAGCATCTCTATTTTTCTGAAATTATGTATGGGTCCTCGGTTTTTTCATGACACCCTCCTTTTACTGGATAAAACCCTGTGGTTTTTCTGAAATTACGCATGGATCCTTGGTTTTATACGAAAAAATCCTTTGCTCATAGAAGCCCTCTTACGAATTGTCGGCTCTTTTACTTCGGTCTATATGGTAGCTAGCACAACGTGTCACTGTACTTCCGCTGCTAGTCCTTTTGATAGACCGGGCTTTTGCTTAGAAAACCATTGATCTAAGATTGCATCACTTTCCTTGCACCATTGTTGGTGCTGCTGGTGACAGATTGGATGAGCTGAACTGTCAGGTCTTCCGAGCTGCTCGTGTATTGTGGTCGTAATCTTTCCCGTACATCGTTGGCCAACGCATCATCAAAAGTTCATCTAACAGAGAGGTTCTTAAGCCTCTCTTCCTCACTCTCGTTCCGTGGAACTACTTCAATACTCTAAACATGATTTGATTCCTCTGCCCAACAAAATAGAGGAAGCAACGTGCAATCCAAAACATAATAGCATTTATCAGACCCATTACGAGATGCAACTGAGAAGATTATGTCAGGAATAAGAAACTAAGAAGAAAAAATGGCATGTGCATTGATAACAACGTTCAGCTATTAATACGGGCATCCGAACCATCTTGATGGTCTGGTACAATTGCTGAGCTATTCTGTAATTGACATCTCGCTTTTTAACTGGAGACCACCGGGCCATAATGTGGTACAAGAGGTTGTACATAAACAGTCTGCAGGGTAGCTAGCTAGCAACAGCTAAAGGATCAAACATGTGACACCAAAATAAATGCACTTTGTCCAAAGAAAAGTTACATTAGCAAAATAATCTACGTTGTGTACATCCTATACAGCTATACCAACTAATTTCAGTCACATAATTCAGGAGAAGCTTAGCCATGCACCACCAAGATTGCCACTCTGCTAATATACCACCAATAATGCCACTATGCTAATATTTCCTTCTTTGATTAGAGTTTTTATGTCCTCATGCTGACATGCTACTGTAGTACTAGCAATGGAGTCAAGTTCAGGAACTAAACTACCCTAGCCATAGAAGCAGTCTAACATCATTCTTCCATAACTACACTCGACAGATAGAACCACGACAATGATTGATTAAACAATGTGCCATATATCAATTATGGAAGAATAATTTTTATTTAATTTGCAAACTGTTGTAGTTACGGACCAACATTAAAAAAGAAAACCAGTAATATGAGTATGAGAAATGAACTGGCCTTAGCCTTTTCCCATGGCCAGGATACGTATTTATATGTTCATAAGGTATGATTACAACAATACCCCCACACAGTTGTGTACTGTGCTAGAGGCATACATGTCCTTGTCCATGTCACACTGGGCCTTTTAGCCCAACAAGTCGGATAGACTTAGGTGGGGGCTATCCCTACCACAGAAGTCTCTCATGGTAAAGGGCTTCCCACAGGCTAAAACCATGTCGCCGAGCCTTTTGGCCCCCTCCGTCCCCTAAGCCTGTGGTGTAGTTGGCCTCTGGGTTGGGTAAAGTTTGACTGTAGTCGTTTGCCCGTCCTGTGTAGTGGGGCACGCGGCCGTGCGTGATTGGCGCGTCACGCGCTGCCGATTCTTGCCAGTTGCATTCCTAAGGCGCGGCTGAAAAGGACACCAAGCTTTAAAGCCGTCATGCTCATCGAGTCGTTGCCTCGTGCGCTCTGTCCTCCTGTTCCTCTCACCACGGTGCCTATTCACTATCGCTCCACCGCATGTTGTTGCTCTATAACCAATAGGTGTCGTCGGCCACTTTTTCTTACACCTCCCTTCTGCGCCAGCGCCGTTCGCTCCGCCATCTCGTGGACAGCCCCTCCGCAAGCGCCTCCTTTGCCACCACCGACCGGTCCGGCTGAATGGGTCATGGTGATGCGGCGCTGCCCTCCCTCAATAGGCTATATCTATAAAAGGTCCTACAGGGGCTATTGTACATGGGCCACCATCGGGATCCTCACTTCCAGGGCTCTGTCTCTGGTGACACTCTCCTAGAGCATTGTGATGGTGGGGCAAAGAAATGTCCCCACATTATTAATTAACCCTAAGTGATGAATTAGGACGTTAAGCAGGATTAATTATACATAACTAATGATCTAAAACACGGGAGAATTTAAACTTTTTATATGTCAATATAGATTGAAACCAACGAACGATGGATAAATACGTTAATACCGCAACTCCATTGACGAGGGCGAAGACCAATTGGTATAGACTAGAGTGAGATAAAATTTGATTGCACGAAAGGTAAAAACTTGCAACTCCATTAAAATATGTACATAACAGTCTGTAGTACATCAGTCATTAAATTACAATCCATGTAGGATAAAATCAATAACATCCCTTGATCGACAATTAAAACTTATATCAAGTCCAATAAAAATATTACAATTTGCATTACATAATAGCGACAATATGAGTTACAACAGATAAACAATTTTGTGTCTTAACCAAATAACTATCTCAAAAATAAAGCAATTACAATAGAGAGCGTCAATTACAACTAGAGATCCATCTCATACATAATTATTACAATTGGGAAATAAAGAATAGAAATTACATTAAATTGTATACCTCAATATTAAGAGAAAGCCAAATTACAATTTAGGCCATTTCATACATTAGAAGATGTCGTCGAGCTGCCACCACATCGCCGTACCATTTGTGAGCAAACCAGTAATTATAATATCGAAAAAGACCGAACAAAAGAACGAATAAAAATAAGCGAAGGAAAGACGATAGAAATAGTCGTCAGAGCCCTAGAGGTTAAGCTCGGGCGGGGTAATCCGTTCACGGAGATACCTGACCGTCCGGGGGCCAGTCGGCACCTCTCACAACCGTAGGGTCATCACTCGGCGTAAACAAACTTGTCATTGATCCCAATTACCTTAGCAACCAGCCGAATACCCCCAAACCAAAAATATCTCTCAGCCAACATAGTCATGCTACAGTAAAGGGACAGCGCGACTTCTCTGAGCGAGCCAACCACAAAGCCACAGAAGGCACCACGCAGCCAACCACAGAAAAGAACAGAAGGAAGGAAGTCCACAGCATCACACCACATCCACTTCTCTTTTTCCCATTTGTTTCCAAGCCAAAGAGAAACCGTAGTTAACCGGGAGCAAGTCCCAAGCGCAGGACGAAGGTTGAATGAGCTGAGCAGGAGCAGGGCGCACGGCGACGGCAGGAGCCCAGTCACCTCGTCGAGACCGTCAACCCTAGAAGGCCACCCCAAGCACCCGGCAGCACCCAAGCCAAAAGAGGAAGGTGGCCGTGAACCATCACCGGCCATCGACCGCAGGAGGAGGAGGAGACCACCAGCAGAGCAACAGAGCCATAGCCAACCGGGGAAAAACCGCCGCCAAACACAAGTCACCATCCACCTCAAGCAGTCAACCGACCATCAGTAAAGGTAATCCCACACCCAAGAAATTAGGGTTCATCTCAATATTACACCCAGCTTGCTATACATAATAGACCACCACCAGCAATAGAGTAGCACAATCATCCATCATGAACCAGCACGGGAAGTAGCCACCGGAGATAGAAGAGGGGAGTAGAGGAGACGAGGCTCACCGAGGATGAAGGTGGCTGCGAGCTACCACCGGCCGAGCCCCACCTCCCACTACCACCGCATACTCCCCCGGCGCACAGGCAACGGCTGGTCGGCCAAGGCTAGTCGGAGCAACCCGCCTCCCAACCTAAACCACCTCCCGTGAAAGCAAACCAAAAACATAGCAACCCAAAATGAGTAGATCAGGGTTGACCCGGGGAAGGAGATGCCGGATCCGAGCCCTAGGCCACGGATCTGGCCATACTCACCGTGCGACGGGCGGACGGCGAGGAGAAGTCGGCCCATGCGGCGCAGGGTGACGCCGCTAGGACCGGAGGCACGAGAAGGGAAGGCGCTTAGGGGAGAGCCGGCGGTAGGGAGCGGAGACTCGGGGCCGAGGAGCCGAACCAGTGAGAGCGGCGGCGCGGCGCCGACCGGGCAGGTGGTGCGAGGAGGGGAGGCAGAGAAAAGAGAGAGAGGGGAGCCGGCGATGGGGGAGTAAGACCAGGGGAAGAGGAGCCGAGCGGCGCGGCACGGAGGGACCGGCGCGGCGGCGCTGCAGGAAGAACTGAGGCGTCGGGCGGTTAGAGGCGGCACGGAGAGAGCACGGGGCGAGAGAGCCGAGAGAAGGGGACGGGGGAAAGAGGATGAGGGGCGTCGACCAAAGCCAGGAAAAAGGGGATCGGGCGAAAAAAAGAAAAATAAAGGGAAATAGAAGAGAAATTGGGAATGTGAAAGGTTATATATTTGTTAAAGTTGGGGATACTCATAAGCATACAGTGGAGCAACGATGCTATAGCAGATCTATCGAAATTAAGGAAATTAACTACAGGTGCTTAGGAATGCTGTATATGACTATTAGCCGTATAAACACGATAAATATTCTTTTAGGAATTAAATGGAAACCTAGAAAAACCTGCGAGCATCTTTAGTAGCATTCGCCTAATTAATTAGGCCATAGTATCGCTTTAACGTCAAGGATTAAAGCATATACATAGGTATATTACAATTTATGTATCGTCGTTTAAACTATTCTAAGGCATATTTAATTATTCAGATAATTTGATTAATAGCATTTAAATTATAGAAATCCACCCTTGGTTACTTAAAGTCATTAGAACAAGTTAATTGGGTTCGATGATTTAAAAGTAGCGAGTCGATTAAGCTTATACGCGTACGGATTAAAATTAAAGTACTATAGTTTAAGACCATTTTGTTGCAGGTTTGAATACGCAGATAAATTGGTTAAGTTCATCTAGATAGTTGAAAACTATTACTCTGTATTTACAATGACTAGAATAAATGAATTGCTATCTGTCAAATAAAATGTAGCAAGCACCGATTTAACGAATACATTGTTAATTAAATCATTCGAGGTTATAACTAAACACCTACTTAACCCGGATAATGCTAAACCATAAAACTGTCTTAGTAAATATTCTTGGATAATAAAAATGAATTAAATTATCATAAAATCATTTAGAACACCTATTCTACATATCTAAATACCCAGTTAAACTTTATTAGTCGATTATAAACTGTAGAAGTTCACTTATATTAGAACAAACCCATAGCCAGTAGAAGGTTAAAACTATTTGCAACGAATAGAATAGCACATGCTGAGTTAAAATAGTATTCATCAATTTAAAAAGTACATGTAGCGATTAAAATTATACATGGCAATTGAATAGTAGTTAAGCTGTAAAAATACACAAATAACTAAAGTAGAAATTATGAATCCCATAAGAACGCCTGAATATATTTAATTAAGGAATTAAGTAATTGATTAATTAAGAACTATTTTCTTTTGGATTATCATCTAGATAGTCACGCGTCCTAGCATGCGAAAATGTATTTGAATAACTTTAAGACCTAAAATGAATTAGAAAATTGAATAGATACATACGTACATATGCGAAATTAAATTGGTATAATTGCATGCGCGAGATCGGTTAGGATTAATGTTCACTAATAATTGTATGTGTATATATTTAATAGGATCGCAATGATAGATAGTTAGAATCAACAAAAGATGGAGTTTAACTTTTAAGCAAACAACCCCGCTCATGCTAAGAAAATAACGTCAGGTGACGAGTATAGGATACGAGTTAATTAGGGCTAACCATGATCAGGTTAAGTTGAGCTAAGTTCTACCTTAGGAGCACAAGCACGTCTACACCTCGTCATTTATTATGTTTTCATAAATTATGCCATAGTCGACGTATTTTAATTGCAGACGACGATCCAAGCTACGGGAGTGATTTCACCTGATCCTACTTGAATCCAAATCTATGGTTGAAATCCAGGCAAGCATTCCTTTGATCAAGTCTTCAGAATATATTCCGTAAAATAAGTATTTTGTATTAATCTAGTATCACCCTGCATGAAAGAAATAAAAGATATTTAAATCGAGCAATGGATGGAAGAGACAAAGGAAATAGATGGCGACTGATGGAGCAGTTGGCCATCTAGGTTAATTAAGAGGGTGGGCAGAGGTTGCCAGGGCAGGTGATAAAGGGGCAGGTGTGGGACCTATGCATAAGAATAGAATATAAGAAGTCACCAGCTTCATCCGTGTGAACAGACCGTACCAAACCGTATCAACCAACATCCCGTTCGAGGACGGACAGACTAGTAACTCTATCAAAGTGTTATATTCTCCACATGGCTAAGTATTTTAGTTGGGAGAACCTACACGATCCGGGCCAGCACTTGGGTGCCGGGTGGGGGACCCCGTGGAGGAACCCATAAGATCCGAGCCAGCAATTGGGTGTCGGGTGGGGACCTCCACCATAGCAGGAACCCATAAGATCCGGGCCAGCACTTGGGTGCCGGGTGGGGGATGCAAGACGCATATATTAGCGCGGGTGGAGGTTGGGGTAGGGCGAGGCCGCCCCAACCAACAACTATGTCGAGGTCGGTGGGCGCCAGGCGAGGGTGAGAAACTCCCCTGGGCTGCCGGCTGAGAATAGTTGGGTGGAGATATAATCTACTGAGATAGATGCAAACGTACTGTACTCTGATCTGGGCGCCGCATCTAAGGAATTGCGGAGATCCGGGAAGCCAACAGGATCAGAGTGGTGATGGGTAAAGTGGTACAAGCTTGCGCAATGCTATACAAATCATGAATTCATGCCTGTCTCTGGGAAAGGAGAATTACGGAAACTTATGGGGATTTTTGTTGTTCATGCGTATGTTCAGTAGCTTTCTAAATTAATAAATTGGAATTCTTTCAAAACCAACAACCTTTATTTTATATAATTCATGGAAAGGAAAATGAGGATAAAAAAAGAGTGTTAAGATTGAGCATGAGATTGAAGAGAGGAATTGATATTCCTACAAGTGTGAATAATGAGCATTTTGTGCATTTTTGCTAATAAAGCTTGCTGAGTACTTCGGTACTCACTCTTGCTATTATCTCCCTTTGCTTAGGAGTATATCGGTTCAGCCTGGATGAATTACCATGGACTCGGACTACAATGGGTACAAGGTGGACATTCCGTGTGAAGATTGAGTGAAGAATGGTATATTCGAGCCCTTGAGGCTTTGTAATAAACTTTAGCTCTGCGTGGTGATATTCTTGTAATATCGTGTTTTGTCTCTAATTATTGTTCTGCTGCATCATTCTGATGGCTTATTATTCGTTAGAGCGGTGTTCTATCGGCTAAAACGAATAATAATCCGTTGACTAGCATTATTACCCCATGGTAATAACGCGGGTCGTCACAGGCAATGTCGAGTGAGGTGGTTGCCGCGCCCATCTACCTCGTACCAAAGCCCGTGCTGTTGGTGCTCTTCATGGTCTCGCGCTCCGTCCTCACGGCCCCGGCCTCATCCGTGTCCTCGACCTCTGCGACTCCATGCTCAGTTAACGGGGGTGCTGTCGTCAAACTAACCGTCAATGCCAAAGATGTATTTGTCCCTCTGGCCTTTACATTGCTTGTGGCTGGAGCTGTCTTTCGGCAGGTCCTGTGCTTGCTTTGTGTCAGAGGTGTTGCCCCTGCGCTACTACATGTTTTCTGCTTTTAGTATTCCTCCATCTTGTCGAAGAGCTTAGAAACTATCTTTATGGGTTTACACACATTGTACTCGGCCAGCAGCCCCGGGCAAAGACCCCGAATCGCCGCATTGATGACTGTGGTCTCGTTCACGTATTTAACTTGACAGCGAACCTTGGCGAAACATTTGAAGTATTCTCAAAGCTTTTTCGATGGCTTCTGCTTGATGGCAAAGAATTGGTCTACATCAACCCGTTCAACGTAATTCTCCTGAAAATTGTTGTACAAGCGGTCGCGAATCTGCTCCCACACATATATGGAGTTCGGCTCAATGGTGAAGAACTAGGAGACTACCACCTCCTGGAGGGTGAGTGGCAATCTCTTCGCTTTGGTGGAGTCATCCCCATTGGCGGCCTCAATAGCCATGTCATATACTCGAATGAACTCCCTAGGGTCTGTATCACCCTTGTATGGCTCAATGGTTGGGAATTTGAAGTCCTCTAGCCACGCCGACTGTTGTAGGCTGGCGGAGAATGGAGACTCCGATCTACGCATTGAAACATGCTGCGGCCAGAGTCGAGGGCGTCGCGGCTGTTCACTCGGTCGACTACGACCTCCACCACCGCCGGTGGTGGTGTTTGCTAGCTCCGAGCCTCTTGCATCTCCCACATGGCCCGTTGGAGGTCTGCTAGCTCATGTTGCAAATGTTCTAAGGGTTGCCATCAGAGTGCCTTCTATCATCAGGGCAGTCGTACCTGCTTGGGCGTAGGTACATGCTACAAGGTTGCTGGTGATAATAGCCTGCTCACCAGAGCTGCTCGGTACATCAGTATAGTTGGCCTCACGGCTGACGACGAGGCTGACGTGAGTGTTAGGACCACTGGTCGCCCCCACATTGACTCCAAGATCGCTGGACGTATCGGCGTGAGCGTCGGCACCAATAGTCCTGCTGACGCGGACACCATCGACGGGGTCGACCGTTGTGCCATGGTAGTCTTCGTGGTGGCCGATCACACCCAGCGGACGTCGACGTCGGGGTCGTTCACCGCACCGATGTTGCCATCGAAGCCAGCCCCAGGCACTAACATAACTACCCATCACTTGAGGCCCTGGCATTCGCAATTGCTGCCGTCATGCTCCGCTTCCTCTTTGCTGTCAACAATGCCTTCTTGGGTGCCATCGCTTCTCAAGTCCACGGCTTGCTCATTGCCGTCCCCACGGACGGCACCAATTATTGTGGCTACGGGCCAAACAGTAAACTAGGAGAGTAGTAGCGTGGTTACGATAAATGAACTAGCCTTAGCCTTCCTCCACGGCCAAGGTACATAATATATGTCTATAAGGCCTGATTACAACAATACCCTCACAGTTGAGTACCCTGTAAAGGGGCATATACGTCCTTCTACACATCCCACTAGGCCTTTTAGCCCCTAACAGGTCGGATGAACTTAGGTGATGGCCATCCCTACCACACAAACAAAGCCTAAAATAACGTTAGATTAATTACACACGACCAGGCATCTGGGTCCCAGAGCAAGCCGCGAGTTTCATCAACCACTCACTCATGCATGTACACCCCTTGCTGGTTGACTGGTGCATTGGCATCAATGTTAGGTTTTTTGTATGGCTTATTTATCTAATAAATAGTGATTATTAAAAGAAATTAAATTTAAAAACCGGCTAAAAAGCTAAAAAGAATAGAGCCCTAGTGGATGCAGAAAGGAAGTGTTGTGAGGGGTACCCAACCTCTCAGGCCTTAGGATTGGTTAGCGAGCCTGAGGACAAACCCAATAGTACAGTGTCGTGTGTACTGATTTACCCTTGTCCTTTTGTAATTATTAAGGAGTAAGATTGTGATTTTTCATCTTGCCATATATATATATATATATATATATATATATATATATATATATATATATATATATATATATATATATATATATATATATATATATATATATCCTAAAAGGGATAAGGATGGTCAGTTTCACTCATTTTATCACTAGCCTTTTCTCTCCTACTAGCGGCTCTCTCAGCTCTTTTAGTTCTATGTCCCTAAGAGAAAGGGTATCCAAGTGCCTACTGTCGGGACGCATGCCACAACAGGAAGAAAGGTCGGTTGACTCAGATAATTGACTATGAGTGATTGAAGAAGGTCAATAACGTGGACTACATATCCTTGATCGTCTCTCACACATCATTTAATTACACTATGCATATAACTAACTAATTAATGGGCATGTTCTTTCTGTCTTTTGAAATCGGCTTTTGGCATTTGCTACAGTAACTAACTTTCAAACGAAGTATTTTTTAAGACGGGATCTACAAGTTAATTGTAGTACACGTTAAAAGCCCAACATCTATACCAGCGAAAATCACAAGCAAGTATCTCTCTCTGTAATCTCTATCGTGAACAGCCAAAATTTCAAAAGTTTCAGTCATAAACCACAAGCCACAGCCATAAGCCAAAAAAGAATCAGCCCAATAGCATCTTAGGTCTAGAAGAACAAGGTGCATCTCAACTCAACATGCAAACAATTACTTTTTGCGTCATGATCATCCTCGTCGTCGTCATGTTCACGTCCCGACAAAACAAGCTCCCCATGCCAAACAAGAGTTGAAAGGAAGTTTTGGCTAAGTTCTTTCTGACTTGTTGTTTATGACTTTTGGTTTATGCTTAAGTAACTAGTTTTGAAATGCTGTATTTTTTTTAAAACGGGGTCTATAAATTGATTATAGTAGATATTATATTAAATTTATCTATATCGATTAAAATCACATAAGATTGTCTCTATCTTCGTACTCTCTAAAGCGATCAGACAGGATTCAAAAATTTAAACGAAAATAACCCAAAAAGAACGCACCGGTCCAGTTGGGCTTGTCGGGCCTTAACTGTACTGATCCTTTCTTTTGTTTCCATTTTTCCAAGTACGTTCTTAATGTGGGCCGAATTGGTACTTTGGGCCTCAACAGATTGAGCCGTCCAGATTATATAGGCCACAAAAGGCTCAGAAAGGACCAAATTAAATACTACAAGAGTCCAGGGAGTTTTTGGACTCATTTTTTTAAATGATAATAGGCCTTATTGGGCCAGGTTTCACTAATAGTCTACTAGTGAGCGAGTCCTGCCACACATGCTTAAGTACCCTTGGTAATTCCCTTTTAAAAATCCTATTTTCCTCTTAATTTTCTGCCACTTTCTTCCGTGCAGCCCTAGCCCCGGTTTGTGAGACGTACAACTCCATCCACCTGGGGTAAATCCCTGTTTTATCTGTCTCCGACTCAACAAGAAAGCATGTAGCTCTAACAATATATTAGCGTGCGAGTCCTAGCACACATGCTTTATTACCTTTTTTTCGAGGAATGCTTAACTACCCTCGGTATTTCCCTTAAAAATTCCTATTTTTCTTTAAAGTTTTCTCTTACTTTGTTGCCACTTTCTTGCATCCACTCTCTTACGTTGATACAGACGTACGACTCCATCCACCTGAGTTCAATCCCTGACCCATCCACTCTCACGTTGATAGAGACGTAAGACTCCACCCACCTGAGATCAATCCCCGACCGTCCACCTTCGTGTTAGGACAGTGCGACCCAATAAGAAAATGGGTGAATTCTCTCTCACTGTCTTATGGCCTATAACATGGGTTATAATATTTGTTCCTATCGTAAGTATTTATGTAAACGAATTAAATATTGATAAACTAGTAAGACGTTTCGAAAAAGCTATTTTGATAAACTGTTTCAAAATAAAAAAATAGAAAAACCAACTTATTTATTTATTCAAAAAAATTATAAGCTATAAATGGAAAAGAACAAATCGTTCCTACAACTTGGATGGCTTGGGTGTCAGGCGTGAAACAGAAAGGCGAACCTAGCCAGACACGGGAAGTCACAGCCACTCCTACATCGGTGCGCCCCCTCTGGAGCCGGCAGAGGCGTTAGGCAAGCCGCCCTTTCCGGCCAGGTTGCCCACCGTAGGGAACAAAACCCTCTTAGTTTAAAGCCCCAGCGGCGCATGATGTCAACTAATCCAAACTCCCACAAGGTTGTCACATTGTAGCACTATCTGTGGGATATATGCTATTGTTTAATTTGTATTGCATTGTTCTTTGAGCATTGAGATGGATGCCATACATGCATTTGCATTGTTTATTGTTAACTGCTTAAGATTAGTGGCATCCTATGTGGACATTTCCAAACGCTCTCATGCATGCACGGTTCTTTTTTTTTTCTCGCTCTTTGGATGCTAATGCTTCTTTTTCTGGTGTTAACTATAAAAACCAAGTCTACTCCCTCTGTTTCTACTATATTTGTCTACAGTCCACCATACATACAAATAAAAAAACATTAAATCTAATAAATACTTAATAAAAAATAGCCATACATATGCTATTAAATGACATATAAAAGTCACTTTTAAAGTATTTAAGTAAAGATTGAGAGAGAAAAATTACAATGACTACGATCTAAATTCTCTAAAAAGATAAATATATTGAAACGGGTCTTCGAAACAAGGCAAATATAGCAAACCAGAGGAAAACGGAGGGAGTATATGGTAATAGTGAGCAGGTACGGTTCGTTGGGCGGTCCTAATGTCAACTTTTTCTTTCTTCTTGTAATAATCTCAAGCTAGCCAGCATCGGGGCACCGGATTACTGGATGCTGACGTCAAGTTCTCTGCGTACTAGCCAGAGAACGCACGGTGGAATCCGTGTAGATTAATTACGGCATTACAGTGTTTAGAGTTTGAGTAGCCTTTAAGAGCAACTCCATCCCATTAGTCATTTCTCCCTCTCTATTTCCTAGGATGAAGAGGCTAGCTATTATTTTCAGCACTCTATTTGAGTTAGCATTCCAATGGCCTAGCTATTTGAGAAGCGAGTGAGGAGGCGCTCGCCAAATCTAGCTAGCGGCCGGGAGAAAATAGCGACTCGATAAAAATGAAGAGGATAAAGAACCGGTTGGAGTCCATTTCTTGAGTCATATTAGGTAAATATACAATGAAGAGCAGGATAAAGAACCGGTTGGAGTTGCTCTAAGTTAGGGCTTATAGATAGCCTTTGACTTTTTTAGTTTATAGTTGCGTTTATGATTTTTAGTTGAAAATTTTAAATTTTAGATTATTCATAACAGAGATTACAGAGTGAGATACTTGTTTGTGATTTTAGCTGGTATAGAATATGTACAATAATTAACTTATAGACCCCATCTTGAGAAAATACTCCATTTAAAAGTTAGGTGCTGTAGCAAAAACTCAAAGCCACTTTTAAAAGCCGCAAAGAACATGCTTTTTATCATATTTTTGCAACATATAAAAGCTACTATTGTCTTTAAGCTAGACCCCACAACTATAATAAAAAGGGAAATTATTTACTCCCAACTGCCATCCATTTCCTATCCCCACACTCCCCATTCTGATCCCCACCTATCTCCATCGTATCTTTCTCCCTAGTGGCAAAATCACAAGCGCCTGATCCCTCTCCTCCGCCATGAGCTCTCTCTAACGGCGTCTCCTTGCCTCTCCAGCTAGATCTGGCTAGGATAACCTAAGTGGCGACAACGGCTCTGGCGGTGACAGTGGCGATACGAGTGGACCCAGGCAACGACGTAGGTCGACCTAGGAGATGGCGATGATGCGAGCAGACCCGGGCAAAGACAGTGGCTGGATCTGGCCAGATCCTCATGGTGCCATGAGGACGGTGCCATCCTTCCTCTCAATCCACCCATATTCGGCCGGCCTACAGCTCCTGACAGTAGAGGTGAGCATGAAGGCGTCAAGGATGGCGAGCCAATGTGGCGGAAAGGAGGCGATGGCTACGTAGGTGCACACCAGCCACAATAGCCTCATTCCCATCCCGACAAATGGGCCATTGGAATATTTTAGTCTAAGAAAATTGCCTCCAAGCCGCCTCCAGGCTTGGAGGCAATGCAAGACATTTTTGCTTGGTGACCCCGTCCTGCAGTGTATAGCGTCGCCTTTAAGCTTCTCTCTTCTTAGAGGCAGTTTTGTCAAACAATGTGAATGCTCTTGTAGACTAATTCACTAATGTAGATCCTAAAGCTAGGTCAAATGAGTAAACACTGTGGCGGAAGGTATGTATACGTGCTTTGCTCATGAAATTTTGCAAAATCATAGAATACCTTTTGTTTATACACAAGTTTAGACTTTGAAAAACAGGAATATTTTTCAGATTGATGTGGAAATATACTGAACTGTTGTTCCCGTAAAATTGTTGGGTTCCAAATATACCCTTACTCTAATAGTTGAATTTACACCAATCGATGACACATGCTTTGCTTAGGACAGTAGAGCGTATTGTGCACCGTACCGACTGCTACATACTCATGTGTCTCACGAGTATATATGTGAGTGACCATGCCTGCAAACATATGGTTTAGCAACCTCTGATTTGTACATATACTTTGATAAAATTTCGAAATCACATTCATTTATATTAGTGCATTCCTTGGATCTAAATTATAAATTGAACTCCACAAATAGTATGAAATGAATATGTGCATTTGTCTTCATTACACATGCTTATATACACGTATTTAGGGGGAGTTCACTCTATGTTTTGAGATTTCATAAGTATTGATTCATATTAAAGATAGGAATGTGTACTTTGTAACACATCCTTTGAGTATATATAACTTGTATAGTTCATATATAATTATGGGAGTGTCTATACAACATTCGACTTTTTTTAGGACAAAAACAGTCAGATTTTGAGCCGTTAGATGGAGATCCAACGCCCTAAATCATTTTTTTGGAGGGGGTTATTTTTTTTTTGGAGGGGGGCTTGTATGGGTGGATCCGTTAGATGGAGATCTAACGCCCCCAGATCAATCTGACTGTTTTTGTCCTCAAAAACAGTCGAATGTTGTATAGCAATACTCTATAATTATTTACAATTGAGTTGTCATCTAATTTCTTCATTATGTGTTAATAGTTGATGATTAATTACAACCGGATAAATAAGCTTTACTTTGAAAGTTTATCTTAGAGTATATAAGTATTGTGTACATGTTATATACTCGCAAATACAATCTTTATCTCATTATTTGTTGAGATTGTCATGAATTACTAAAAAGGGAAGATTGTAGAATCTAGTCCCTCCGTTATATGTTAATGATTAAGTTTGGTAATTGATGGCAATTGGTTTATGAACTAATATTTTCTATGAGTTGGATGAATAGGTTATGTTCCACAAATGAGGAAGACTTGCGATGATTTCATGTGTTGAAGATCACCAAGTCATATGATGGATGCATCATGAGTTGATGCATGTCCAAGAGGAGATGATCATATGTTGATCATCAAGTCAAGTGAAAACCCATCACGTGATGATGGAATTGAAGTAATAGATACGTCATGAGTTAATACATGTCAAGACTATGACTTAAGGCAAATGTATGGCTAGTTAGGGTTAAGGATGTGTTCCTAATCTTTTACCGGTCTTGGTGTTTGATTGGAAGATTGGACTGGTAGTATAGGTTGTTGTACTATTAAGAGGTGTCATATCTAGTAGCTTGAGTCTCATTATGTGTTGATAGCTCAATCTCACTTACTCTAGCTCTCTTTAGCATGATACTTGTATTTGCGAATTTGTTTTGCAAATAGTTGAAGCTTATGTGTTGAATCCTTGTAACATGGGACTATACATTGCAAATGTGTTTGCAAGTATTCAAAGTCCATGTTTCCTACTCCTTGTGGTATGAGGCTTATATTTGCAAATGTGTTTTGCAAATAGTTAAAACTCATATACAATCCTTGTAGAATGTGACTTTGGTTTGTGAATGTGTTTTGCAAATGTGTTAAGTCCATGTAACTATATCTTGTGTCATAATTTCAAAAGTGTGTAAATGTGTTTTGCAACTTGTTAGGTGTCATGGATGATCCTTGTGCGCATGATACTATAGCTTGCAAATGTGTTTTGCAAGATCTGTCAAAGTATCTGCACTTGTCAGAAAAATCGAAACTACCGTAGTGTATGTAGCGATACTATCGGAGGTCAAAAGTACTGGCTCTGTGTGAGTAATACTACCGAATATCGGAAGTACCGACATGTATTGTGCAGTACTACCGGATGAACGGTCCGATGGCTCTGTCTGTGGTCCGATCGGCCGACGGAAGTACCGACTCTGTATGACTAGTACTACCGGAAGGCGGAAGTACCGGCATGTGTTGCGCAATACTACTGGACTTTAGAAGTTCTAAATTTTCCTGCGGTATATTTTTTTCAGAGAGACACCTGTGTGGCCTTCTCCTCCCTACGAGAGCGGTAGTTCTGATTGTGTGGATCGAAAGTACCAAAAAATAAATGGCGGATCTTCCAATTTTGACTATAACAGCTAGTTTTTCTGACCGTTGCGAAGGGAGCGGAAATACCGACGTTTTGCCTGTGGTGCTTTTGATTTTCTTGATTTTTTAGGGATTCGGCTCCAATGTGTGGAGTGGTAGTTTTGTATGTGTGGAGTGGTACTTCCGATGATCGAAGTACCAGAAAATGAATGGTGGAACTTTCAATTTTGACTGTAACGGTAGTTTTTTTACCGTTGTGAAGGGAGCGAAAGTACTATCATTTTACCTGCGGTGCTTTTAATTCCCTTGATTTTTCAGGGATTTGGCTCCAACGGCTAGTTTTCTTATATGAGGGTATAAATACCCCCTTTGTGCTAGGTTGGATATGTCGTTGCTGAACTCTCTTGAGCTAGTTTGAGCCTTTCCTCTCAATTGTGCATGTGTTGCACCTTATGAGTAAGGATGGTGATCTAGATTGCATGTGTTGCATCTAGAGTTGGACTTAGTGTCCATTTGAGCTTGTGCATTCGTTGCACATGGTGAGAGTCAACCGAAGAGTTTGACTTATTACGCTTGGAGTTTGCAGACTCCTAGATGGTGTTGGAGGCGTCGTGCGCGGTGATCTTCTCAAAGAAGGTTGTGAGAAGACCCGGCGAAGTTATGATGTTAGAGTTCACCTACCTGGAGCGGGAAAGAGCTACCACTAGTGAATTAAGGTGTTTCAGCCTAATTTGTGGATTCGGTCCAATTCGTTTGGGCTAACCTCAACGTGTACTAGAGGAGACCGACAAGTCTTCGAATACCATGGTAAAAAGATATCGTGTCTTTGTAGTTTGTTTCCGTATACTCAATTTACTTTCAAGCAATTTACATTCATAGAATTAAATTGATTGCTTGTCATTCTAAAATTGCAAACCTTTGATATAGACTTAGGTTGTTAGTGCACTTAGATGAACCTACTTGATTTAGGCTTTGTTTGTGTTAAAACCAATTTGATTTAATCTTCCACATTATATTCTTGGTTTTAACCAAATAGCTTAAATATATTTAATTAGAGAAGATATTTTTTATAAATGACTATTCACCCCTCTCTTAATCGGCCTCCTCGATCTAGCACCACCCCTCCCATCTTTGTCAACTCGGGGCTTGCTCATATCTTTGTTGCCAGCCATGGATCCATCGTCGGCTTCATCAGGGTCGGATCGATCAATCTCCATCGCTGCTAGCCATGGATCCATTGATCCCTACCATCGTCGGCCTCGTTCCTCACCAGATCGAGCCATTCTCATCGTCTTTATCGGCTCTACCTTGTCTTCGACTCGATCCCGACCGGATCTGTTCACCTCCATCGGGACTTCACTGCCCCCGGGTTGCCGTCGCGCTGTCACCCAGTGGGCCACTACTGCCGCACTAGCTTCTCTTGCCCTAGGCCACCACCACATTGGGCTTCTCTACCAAGGGATGTTGCCGGCTCCACCGAGGCCACCGGATCTCAGCGCCTCCACCACCAGCTATGCTCTGCAGCACCACCACCACCACCCTTTGCTCCTTTGCGTGGAGAGAGAGAGAGTTAATATTGGGAAGAGGCCCTTTAGAAGTTGATTTGTGGGCCCATCTACTTTAGGTATATGCTGACTCAGCTCTAGATGTACACATGGATAACATGTCATCAAAACTTGAACACACTTATGCCACCTCAGTCAAAACCAGAGTGGTTTAGGACGGAAGTGGGTAAAGTGAACATTTTTAAGAATTGGAGATTGTGAAGTGAACTATTTTATAGTTTAGTACAGAAAATCAAACTAAGACCAAAGTTTAAGTTGAAAAATGGACTTTTTCTTTGTAAATGCAGCTACCATGGAGGAGGAAAGGGAGGGGCCAGCGAGAGAACATTTAAGGTGGGGTTTTTGGGCTGATGGTTTATAGCTTATGGATTAAATATTTAAATTCTGATTGTTCGCGAGAGGCAGTACGCAGAGGAAAATAGTCGCATGTGATTTTGGCCGGTATAGTTAAACTCAGTACACTTTTTACTATAATTTTTCTATTGATTCCACTTTAAAAAACGTACAATTTAAAAGCTAGTTACTGTAGATAGTATAAATATAAGTCACAAATAAACTGAAACTAACCAGCCTTAGAGGAGCATGACAGTCCTTTCATAGACCCCACGCATTGCCACCCCACCACACCCCACTAGCTTTTAGGATAAAAGACCAAATCCATTAGGGCATCTCCAATGGTTCTAGTTAGCAACTAACTAGAAGACTTCCACATCATTTATATAGTACACACTAAAAGCTAGCATTCTAAAGAACTATCTATAAGGATAGCTATTTGATGCTTACATGCACACATAGAAAATGACTATCATTTATAGAGGCTGCTTCGTTTTGCGTTATAGACTAGTGCTTAGGGAAGAGCTGGCTCGATTTTTTTGCATACTCTCTTTCCTCCACATAGGATATATGCTGATGTGTACATACATATAGCTAACTGACTCAAACCATTGGAGATGCCCTTAGCCCTGCATTAGAGCAGCAGCAGGCAGCAGTAAATGCAACTTGCTCGCGAAGACACTCATGAGTAGTGTCCAAAAATGTGTGTTCGATTGCTTCCTCCGTTAGCTTCCTGGTGTCTGTCTCTGTGTGTCCCCCGTGCGGTTCTGGCACTGTTCTTTTCTCCTGGAGCAGTTCTTGTAGGGTTCCTGCAGTGGACGCAGAGAGAAGTGAGCTTCTAGTAGTTCTTCCTTTCTTTTTCGATCCTTTTCTTTTCAAGATTATCATTTGTTATTTTTTTTAGAGTTGAGCAAGCTTGATGGGATGGTCCGTTCATATTAGTTTTTGGTTTTAGTTTTTGTACAGAAACTTATAGAGAGAGACTCACGTACGAATTTGACCGATATATATAAAGTCATTACAATATGTACTACAATCAATTAGCAAATCTTACTTTGAAAAGACACTTCGTTTGAAAGGTAACTACCGTAGAAAAAATATTTACCGTAGAAAAGGAGTTTTTAGAAGCCAATATATTTGGTTGGGTTTTTTAGACTTAAAGTTGATTTATGCTTGTACTGTCTATAGTAACTAGCTTTTTTCAAGACGATGTCAATAGAAAAATTATAGTAAAAAGTGTACTGAGTTTAACTGTACCGGTCAAAATTGCATGCAAATATTTTACTTTGCGTATTGTTTTTCACAAACAATTAGAATTTAAATATTTAAATCATAAACTATAGACATCAGTTCAAAAGAATTCACCCAACCAGGGTTTATTTGAGGAAGCACATTTTTCTTCAATAAAATTGAATGATGTTATCTAGTAGCAGTAGTTCGGTAAGAATGTTTCTTGATGTTGCTTTGGTCACTATCTAGTCCTAAAAAGCTGCCTTTTCTTCTGCGCTTTTCTGTTGGTTTCTGCCTATCCCTCTGAGAAGAAATCGCTGTTTTCTGTTATAATCTTGGGGAAGGAGGGGAAAAAAAACTTCTCTGGGTCGATCTCAACAAACTCTTTTGGTCTCTCTCGTCTTCCACCCAAGCCCTTTCTCAGCTTCTCAGCCAGATCTTATTGGCGCCGCCGGGAGGCTCGTTTCGCTCCCCACCACAGGTACGTTGTGCCAATGTCATCGCCTCCTCCTCTCGCCGCCGCCGCCGCCGCTCTATCAGATTTCTTGGAGAGCTGCTCCCCTTCTGCTCCACCAATTTGCATGACTTTCTGTGGGTTTGGCCTAAAATTTTGTTTTGCCAGCGTGTCAAGTTGCAAGATGATCTTTTTCTCTGTAACAATTCTCCAAGTCTTAATAAAAACTTGCGGCTCTCGATTATTTCAGAAAATTGATATTAGTTGATTGCAAGCAAATTACTAATTTTATTGGAGGCGTGCATGGTTTTTTATGTACAAAGTCTTTTCTTTTTTCTTAAATTGCTGGTGCGGAAGCGGGAGAGTGTTATATGTGTTTGTTGAGAAATGTGCTGCTACGTGTCAAATTCTTCAGTCCTCACAGATGAATATGGGGATCGACCCAATATAAGTGTTTTTTCCATAATTTTTTTGGGCTTTTTGTTGAGAGGAAGTTCACAGTTTTCTGCTCCATTTCTTCAATTTGGTGCGATTTACATGTCTTTCTTTTCCTCTGCTAAAATCACCAAAAGTATATCTCTGAATTTCCTCGTACACATTCCGATCTTGTTGCCAACCAAGAGAAAAAACAAAAACCTGTGGTCTATGGATTGCAATTCTTTAACGAGGAATTTGATGATTTGCCCTATGTTACTTTGCAATCAGCTCATTTGCCACATCTTTCATATGAATTGATCATTTGTCACATCTTTGATTTTTTATTTGATCATTTACCCCACTTTGCATTTCAAAAGCATTTCCTCTTTTTTAATGCCAATTTATATTGCGAAATGACCAAATTGTCCCTAGGTTTACAGAGCAGTCCTGTTTATATTTCTTTTCATCCATTGTTGGATACTACAGAGCAGGTTTCGGCTATTAGACATTCGGCTACAGAGCAGGTTTACAGAGCCGGTTTCGGCTTCAACGATTTGCAGCAATATCTCTGTCAGTTACACCACTGAAAATACCTGTATATGTTAACATATAGCTAAAATTTCATTGGAAAAATACATCAATATCTCTGTCAGTTACACCACTGAGCTTAAATGCCATGGAGAATTAATGTCTTGAAAAAATTACTCAACATCCAATTGAAAAATTGTGGCTACCAAGTTTTACTTACATATACAACGCCAGAAGTTGATTCCTTACTGCGTTTACAGAGCAGGGCATATAGGCCAGAAGTTGATTCGTTGAGTTGATTCCTTACTACAGCACATTTCAGACCCACACAGAAATTGCATCAGAAATGGCATCATCATACTTCTTAGCATTCAGACCCACACAGCACATTTCTGAACTCAAGAGCATTCAGACCTGGAAGCGCGGCTCAACCTGGAGCGCGAGGGAGCACTCCTCGGCGACGGCCCTGTGGTCGACGGGGCGGAGCTGGAGGAGGCAGGCGACGTGGTTGCTGTGGAAGACTGCGCGATCGGGGTGGCCGCGCGGGGCAAGGCGGAGCGCGAGCTCGTACTGCCGCAGCGCGCCGGCGTAGTCACGTGTCTGGAACAGGCGGTTGCCCTCCTCCTTGAGCTCGTGCGCGCAGCGCAACAGCACGCCGGGGTACACCTGGTGCGGCGACGCCCCGTTCGCCGCGGGGGGCGGAGACGGCGGTGCCTTCTGCTCGGCCGCTACAGGGGACGATTTGGCGTCGGCGGAGGGTTTCTACTTTTTGGCACCGGATTTGCCCATGGGGATAAGTCGAGGGAGAGGGTAGTTTGTTCCCCAAACAGGGGCTGCTCTGTAAACCCATAGGCAATTTGGTCATTTCGCAATATAAATTGGCATTAAAAAAGAGGAAATGCTTTAGAAATGCAAAGTGGGGCAAATGATCAAATAAAAAATCAAAGATGTGATAAATGATCAATTCATATGAAAGATATGACAAATAAACTGATTGCAAAGTAACATATTGTAAATCATCAAATTCCTCTGGCGCCCCCCCCCCCTCAACACTGTTTGACTGCCTTCATGTGGTGGATCCTTAAAAAATTTTCATCTTGCAACCTATCTTGCCATTCATGTCGCTTGCTTGCAATTTTAACCAAGACAAGATTCCTCCCCCTCACTGTTGCTTGTTCCCATGGTCTCCCAACATTGCCTCACCAGTTATTCCCACTGTCCCCTCTCACCGCAAGATGCTGCCCTTGTGCTTTGCAGGCGCCGCTGCTTCCTCTGCGTGTGTGATCCAGCTTGGAGGAGAGGAGTTCTTGTTCTTGGCAGTGTGCCCTCCCGGACCCAGATCTTGATGCAACTGCCTAGTAGTTTACTGATCTAGACTGGGATTGGCTGGGTTCTTGGCCTGATTTGGTGGGGGCTCTGCCGCGGCGCAAGGGGGACAGTTCGGCCTGGGTCTTCATCACTAGTTGTTGGTTTTGTCCTTTGGGCTTGGTAAGCATTCACATGGCAGTGGCCACCGGTTTGGTACTTTCTTGATGGGTTAGTGTTGTGGGTTTGTTGTGGTGTTGCTTCTTGGTTCCCATTTGGTGGTGACTGGTGAGGAGAAAAGGAAAGGAGAGCTAGAGCACAAAACGAAGAGAGGGGATTTTCGGGTTATTTTTCAACGTGGCACAATGAAGCATATGAAGCTTGGATCGAAGCCGGATGTCTTTCAGACGAAGGGCAGCAATATCAGGTTAGTTAATTTGTTTCTGTTCTTGTGCAGTTTTTTTTTATTTCAGATTCTAGAGGCATTAGATTCATCAGTGCTCATTGTGCACAGCATTTTTTATTGATTTGCACCACTTCACCACCGCTTTGTTGCACGGTTTGCTAGTTCATGAATTGTTCTAGACTTAATAGTGCGCTTGTGCTAGGAATTATGAGATCCATTTCAATCCTAGAAATAGGGCACCCATACTGTTAACTCTTGCGTGTGCACATTTTCCCGACATAACTCTGTCTTAATATGTGCCTTGAATCTGCAATTCGGCCAAGTTCGAGGGGATCTGCTTTTGAATGTTTCTTGAAATAAAATCCAAATTGACGAAGTTGCTAAAGGGGGGCCAATCATACTGGTAACTAGTCATATAACTATATAAGATCAGCAATTAATTAGCTATGTAGGCGAAATGGGGCCTAGTTCTCTAGTTTTCTGTACCCCATTTCTTAAACCAGAAGGAAAAGAAGTGAGCGTACTCCATTGGTGCTATCAATTAGTTAGAGTTTATGAGTCTAAACGAAACTTACAATAATTTGAAGTATTGATAATTACTGTTACAAATTTATGTTACCACTCTTTTTTTTATTAGGACAGCAGCTGCGAACTAAGATTTTGAATTTATTCCTTGTAACAATTATTTGTTAGATTAGTTCCTTCTTCTCAAAGCTATATAACTAATCCAAGTTTCATAGCTTCCACAATTTTATATGTAGCATGTGTACGAATTAATTTTAAAACATTTGCACTAGGGTTTGGATTGCTTTCTCATTTAACAACTTTCACGAAACTGGCTGCCTAGCATGCCAAGTAGTGCATCTTGTCATGACATTCAGATAGCTAACTATCCAACTGATCTTCTTTATAGGTTAATTTGTCCTTGATTCTTGCTAGTGGCATGTGTTGTTAAGCTTGCTCTGTACTGTGAAGGCATGTGAAAATTTGCTGACAGGATTGCCTTTCTTAATTTATTTAGTGTTCATCTTTTAGATGAGTGGATTGGTTCGTGACATTGTGGTCCATCATGTAAATTAAATTCTTGGAGCTCAATTAAGTTCACCTTGCCTTGCTACGTCCAATTTGTTGTTTAATCATTGTTCTAGGACCACTTATCAGTTCAGGTAGTTATACCTATGCACTCTGCTATTAGATGTGAAGTTGCTTTTTCCCACCTTTTTCTAGCTATGCTTGTGGTACTGTACTTAGGCAAATGCTCTGTCACTCGTTATCTCACTTTTAGCTGATTTGGTGGGTGGGGGTTTGGTTTAATAATGTCATTTCAGCTCTGCATTATTCGGTATTTTGTATTATGTGAATTTACCTTACCATCTTTGTGGTCTGTAAGACAAGATTTTTATCCTCCCAACGTTTGTGACCACCTTTGTTGACTGTTACTGTGGGTCCACTTTATGAACTGTGCCAATTTCACTCATTGGGTGATTCTGTTTACCATCCAATATCTTCACATATTTAACCTTTGCCACTCTCTTGTACGGATCCACATGAGTCTTCATGTCATGATATATACTGTTCATCTCCTCGGGAAAAAAATGATATGTACTGTTCATCAAATAATAACATGGCACTGCTGCCGTTTGAATACCCTGTTGTTCATGTCTAGGAAACATGCTAGCCATGTTGATTTATGCATAACATAGCTATGACATGTATCCACATCACGAGAGGGGACAGAGGGAGGAAGGCAACTGTCATAGAGGTGGGCCTTGGGCCTAGTCGGTTTATTATTAGGAATTAAAGATCGGTTTCTATTTGAGTTAGAGATTATTTTCCCTTGTTAGAGATATAATTAGAAATATGATATAAGTTTCTATATTATTAGAGATATGATTAGAATTAGATTCTATCTGTTAGGGGGAGCCCGTCTATATAAAGAGGGCTACCACATACTATTGGAGGCAATCAGAGAAATAACATAGTCTTTCTCATCTATAGTCTCTCTCTCTCCCTCTACGCCGACGCCATCCGGCCATCTTCTTGGTGGTATTTACCCTCATGAACTAAGGTTCATGACAACTTGGTATCAGAGCTGTCAATCCCTTCCCACGACTTTTGCTACCATGGTTCCTGCGACTTGTCCTCTTGCTGAGTCATTGGCCATAATCAAAGCTAGCGCTGATAAGATGGCCAGTTACAACAAAGGGTGGGCGGACGACTACCTCAACATGCATGCCTTCTTTGAGAAGATCTTGAAGGAGCGGCAGAAGGCGCAGCAAGAAGCCGCTCGCAAAGCAGAGGAGACGGCAGACATCGATCTGCTGGCTGTTAGCGACGAGGAGGACGAGGCTAACCTCGCCCCCGTCGACTTGCCTCGCTCTAACGATGAGGAGGATGAGGCTGACCTTGCCCCCATTGCTGAGATCACCGGCTATGGCAAGGGTGCCAACCTCCCCTTCTTCCCCGACGGCTGATCCCTCGCCCCTGCCGATGGAGAAGAAGACTCGGCGGTCAGACCAGAAGGAGAAGGGCGGTCAGACCGGGAGGAAAAGGGCGGTCAAACAGGAGATTAGGGTTTGCAGCCATGGCCGTCCTTGGTCGCCGGTCGCCACCTACTGCACGTCGCCGCCGGCCACTCCGTCAGCCGCCGCTCCCTCAACCGCCGTCTCCGTTTCCGGAGCGTGTCGCCGGAGATGGTCTCCACCCGATCCGCCGCCATCGCTCGGGCTGTCTCCTTCTGCACCGCCGGAAGAAGAAGAAGATTGCGCCGGCGGTCAGACCGGGGAGAAGCATGCCGGTCAGACCGGAAGGTGGACGCCGGTTAAACCGGGAAATTAGGGCTTGTAGCGGTCAGACCGGGGACTGCCGACCGCTGCGCCGCTGCCACTACCCGGGCCGCCGACGCCCAAGTTGCCGTTTGATCTGGCCGTGTTGCCACCGCCGTGGGCCGCCTCCGGTTCGAAGACCCGCCGCTACCCGGCCCTCTTGCTGAGTCCGTGCTCCATCGGCTGCCGCCCCGCAGGCCGCCGTGTTTTTCGCCGTCGACCGCTAGGCAGCTGCTTCGCCGAAGCTTCCGTCGTCGCCGGTCCACACCGTGCGCCGCCGCTCCTTTCGTCGCCGATCTCAAACGCGGGTCACCACCGACCGGCTGGTGATGCATTCGTGGGTCTCGGTCAGTTTATAAACCGACCAACGACTTGAGGTTAAAAAAAATTTAAAAAAAATCAAAGAAATAAAAAATCAAAAGAAATAAAAAAATAAAAAAATCATTCAAAAAAATATATTATTTTGCAGGCATTATATACTGGAAGGCGCTACACTTCGTCTAGCCTTATTCCGCTTGGATCTGGCCGGTCGTCTCCATCCACTACAGGACCCCACCACCGTTCGTCTTGTACACCGGCGTCGGAGGTCTTCCATTGGCGCCATGACCGCCGCCTAGCAGCTCGAGGACGAGCTGCATGCCCGAGAGGGGTGTAATGTCATAGAGGTGGACCTTGGGCCTAGTCGGTTCATTATTAGGAATTAGAGATCGGTTTCTTTTTGAGTTAGAGATTAGTTTCCCTTCTTCTACGCCGACGCCATCTGGCCAACCTCTTGGTGGTGTTTACCCTGGTTTATGACAGAAACTATGCAAAGGAATATATGTAAATATGTTCGCAAAAAATATGTGGCTGTTTGGAAATTGTTCATTACTTTTTTCTGGTTCTATTCAGGTTAGGTGAACTGTGACCAGCACATATAATGTTGCACCTGTTTTAGATAATATTTGTACATTTTCTTTGTCTCAGTTCACTTTGTATTGTGCATTCCTCTACCTCTACTACGTAGCTTTGATGGTAATGTTAAGTGTGATAACATGCTTTTCAGGTTTGTTGCGACGGAGCTGCCAACAGACATTGTTATCTCCATAGGTGATGTCAAATTTTATCTTCACAAGGTATCAACATTTTTATTTGTACACATTAGTATTCTCATGGTGTGTTTGACTTTGTGGTGACTTTTTAAAAAGCACTTCTATTGAACTAATTTTTGTTAGTAAGTGTTAACTAATTGATACTCTTTTTTAGATCTGTAACAGAAATATTTTACTAGAATTGGTAAAGATTTTGTATTGACTAACTAGATTCTGCAACACTGCCAAACTATCTCTTTGTGTTGAATTTATATTTCGTTCCACCTGATGGTATGAGGTATGTGTCTTGTGCGCGAATTACTGTTCAAGGCACCGTTCATGCTCGCGAATGACTGTTCATGATACTGTTCATGCGCGCAAATAGTACCATAGTACTGTAGCAGCCATATATGGCATGATTAGATGAATTAGAATAGAGATAAGAATAGTTAGTTTTTTTTATTAGATGGGTTTACTTCCTTAGTAGATGAGTTTACTACTTTATAGATATATTCTATTTATTAGAGACAGGATTCCTTAAGTTGAGATTATTTCTTGGAAGTTAAGTTGAGCTATCCCTATAAAAATGCTAGCATGTATCTATTATGAATCAAGCAGTGAAACAAAAAAGATGAATTAGTTTACTCTCTTCTCCCACATCTATAGTCAGCCCCTCATCCTACCAAGCTGACGCCGCTCGGCCTTCCTCTCAGCGGTGTTTATCTTGATGAACTAAGGTTCATAACATTTGGTATCAGAGCTGTCAATCTCTTCCCACGACTTTTGCTACCATGGTTCCTGTTGCCGAGTCGTTGTCCATGATAAAGGCTAACGCCAACAAGATGGCCAACATCGATAAGAAGATAGCGGACATCTTCCTCAACATGCATGCCATCTTGGAGAAGATTGTGAATTAGAAGAAGGCATAACAAGAGCCGGCAGCAGCGCTATTCCTAGCAGTCGCGGCGCCACCAGAACATGTCGTGGCAACCGTAGTTCTGCTAACACCTGCCACAACCGTGCCACGCCCTGCCGCGGCAGTCATGTTGTTGCCGAAGCTTGCCGCAGCAACCACGTCGCTACCACGACCTGCTGTGGTACCACCGATGCTCGCTGTGACCGTGTCATGTTTTATCACGGTATTGTCGAAGGCCGCCGTGGCCCTACCGAAGCCTGTCGCAGCAACTACATCGTGGAAGCTTGCTACAACGCTGTCGTGGTTGCCACCACGTTTGCCGTGGCGATCGCAGATGTCATCAATGTTGTTGCACCTGTACATGGAGGCCATGGTCTTCAAAGTCACTAGTAAACGTCACAGTATCTCATCAACTTGGGGTCTTCTAGGGCTGTAGCCATGGCCGCCACCACAACTTGAGGACGAGCTATCGCCGAAGGGGGGATAAGTTGTTTGTTTATGGCACTATTCATACGTGTGAATTATTGTTCACACGCGTGAATAATACCGTGGTACTGTAGCAACCATATATGGCATGATTAGATGAATTAGAATAGAGATAAGAATAGTTAGTTTCCTTATTAGATGTGTTCACTTCTTTATTAGATGGGTTTATTATTCTATAGATATATTCTATTTATTAGAGATATGTTTCTTTAGAGATAGAGATTATTTCTTGGATGTCAAGTCGAGCTATCCCTATAAAAGGGTTAGCATGTATCTATTATGAATCATACAGTGAAACAAAGAAAATGAATTAGTCTAGTCTCTCCTCCCAAAGTTCTTCTCCCTCATTTATAGTTAGCCCCTCATCCTACCAAACCGACACCGCCCGGCCTTCCTCCCGGCGGTGTTTACCTGGGGTGTGTTTGGTTTGTGGATGGAGGTTGTATCGTATATCCTGACTGAGTGGATGCAGGCTGAGTGGAATCGTATTTCAGAAAAAGAAGATGTTTGGTGAGGTTGCATGAGCGGATGCAAAAAAACTGAGATGCTGTTTGGTTGCCTGTATGAGCGGATACAGTCTACCAAACCTGAGAGGCTGACACGTGGGACCGCATAAGATACACCGCATCAACCCATCCAGGATGGCCAATGAAGCTCATTTTGAGCGTATCTACCCATCCAGGATGAGGGCGTATTTTTGCATCTGCTCATGCAGGCTGCATCCACTCATACAGGCAACCAAACAGGCTCTTTCTCAGATTATACGGATCCACCCAGCTAGGACGAAGGAGATTCAGGCAACCAAACACACCCCTGATGAATTAAGGTTCATCACAGTATGCTTATGATGATAATCCTTTTTGTGCGTTTTTATGATTTATCTATTGGAGCATCACATCCTTTTTGTTTGGGTGGTGCTTTTTTTAGGAAATCCTTGATTAATTACAGCATTTTAGAACTTTGTGAGTCCTCTCGAATAAACAATTATATCATATACAAATCATAGCATGAACCTTGGAAGTGCTCAAAAGCTTTGTGAGTTTCCATTGTCTTTGCTTAGCATATACTTTTGTATTGCAATGAAAGAATTTGTTTGTACATGTGTTTTGTGCCATATGATTGAGTAGAGTGGTTTGCTTAGACAATGATTCTTATCTAATGTGGCTTGTTTATGTTAATCAAATAGTTATGATGCTTTCAATGTAAAGAGGAAAAATATTCACGTAGTTGTGCAAATTATTTGCAGTTCCCTCTTTTGTCAAAGAGTTCCCGCTTGCAAAGATTAGTGGCTTCAAGCAATGAGGAAAGCAACGGTGAGGTGGATGTATCTGACATCCCTGGTGGACCTTCAGCATTTGAAATTTGTGCTAAGTTCTGTTACGGCATGGTTGTAACACTCAATGCGTATAATGTCCTTGCTGCTCGCTGCGCTGCTGAGTATCTAGAAATGCTTGAGACCATCAACAAAGGAAACCTTATCTACAAAATTGATGTGTTCTTGACATCAAGCATATTTCGCACCTGGAAGGACTCGATCATAGTCCTACCAAGCACAAAGTCGTTGCTGCCTTGGTCTGGGAATTTGAAGGTAATCAACCACTGCATTGAGTCTATTGCGTCGAAGGCGTCAATTGATCCTTCAGAGGTTGAGTGGTCATACACCTACAACAGAAAGAAACTCCCATCTGAGAATGGCCTCTATTGTCCTTGGAATGGCGTCAGGAAGCAACAGAGAGTCGCTAAGGACTGGTGGGTTGAAGACCTTTGTGAACTCGAGATGGATTTGTACAAGCGGGTAATCACAATGATCAAGGCAAAGGGAAGAACACCTGCTATAGTAATTGGAGAGGCACTTAGAGCCTATGCATACCAACGACTGCTTGGTTCCCTAGAAGATGCTGTGAACAATGGAGTTGATTGCACAAAATGTCGTGCAGCTCTTGAAACCATCGTATTTCTGTTGCCCACTGAGAAAGGTTCAGTGTCATGTGGTTTTCTTCTTAAGCTGCTAAGAGCTGCATGCTTGCTGGAATCTGGGGAGTCTTATCGTGATAACTTGATCAAGAGAATAGGCACACAATTGGATGGTGCTTCAGTTTCAGACCTTCTTATACCAGCGAATACTGGTGAAAACGCTGTATATAATGTAGACCTGATCATGGCAATAGTGGAGGAGTTCACGCAGCATAGTGATAATGGTAAGACAAATTTTCAAGAAGATGAAGAAATTGTGGAGGTAGAGAACCTTACTTCTGTTTCCAGCACGTCAAAGCTGGCAGCTGCAAAGCTGATCGATGGGTATCTTGCTGAGATTAGTAAAGACCCCAACCTGCCTCTTTCAAAGTTCATTGCGCTTGCCGAAATGGTGTCTCCTTCATCCCGACAAATGCATGACGGGCTATATCGTGCCATTGACATGTATCTCAAGGTAATATACGCAGATGCATGTCTTCACTACTACAGAAAGGCTAATAGTAGACGGCAAATCACAGACGGTTTTGTGAAACCGTCTGTAATGTAAACTATTACAGACGGTTTTAATTTGAAGGCCGTCTGTGGTATTTGTGGCGGGAAAAAGGAGTATCACAGACGGTTCTTACTTTTAAACCGTCTGTGATACTGGAATATCACAGACGGTTTTTATTAAAAACCGTCTGTGTTGTGTCGACTATCACAGCCGGTTGTTGTTAAGAACCGTCTGGGAATGTTCACAGACGGTTTTTCACAAGAACCGGCTGTGATGTCCCTTTGTCTGTCATATTCTAGATCAGAGATTAATATATAAGTACACATTGCTTCTAATAACTTAACTACAGAACTACTGAGACAAGAGGTCACAAATTAAAGGCAAATTTATTAATTTCAATTAGAGGCAAATTTATTACAAAAGTCGCACAGGTAAAGAGTTTCCTAGATTGTATTCTTTTGGGCTTCGTAAGCTTCTTCTTCCACTTGGGGACTTGGAGGATCAGCCGCTAAATTCTCGAACGCCGTTAAGATTGCCCTTGTCCTCAGCACTTCCTCGTGCAGCCTGGGCAAATGATCAGCAGCATCCATAATGTCGTACAGGATAGCATGAAAAGATTCCTCAGAATCTGCCGTTTCTGCTTGATTGGCAAGGCTATCCATCAGTCTCTGCAATGCGTGTAGAGCTTCTTCCGCATTGCGCACATTGTGGAGAAGAACCAGGGTGAGGGTTGTTTTCCTTTCTTGAGCGGCAGCGAGACGCCTCCGTCGACGACGGAGGATCAGGTCAAGCTGACGGATGCAAGAAAGTCGGGGAAGGAGAGCAGGGCGGGTGCGGAGAAGCTGCTCCAGATGCAAATTGCTGGCCGCCTGTGTAAGGTTCCGGCCAAACAATTCGTGATGAACAGATGAGAGGAAGGAGATGATCACAAGAACAGTAGTAGAAGCCATGTTGTATTAATTGTATATTGTATTGTACGTACGTAGAAGCTAGCTAGAGACCTGGATTAGGAGCGCATATTTAACCTTTAGCACAAACGGTTCGTATACCCAAACATGAATGATATAGACGCTTCGTATAATGATCGAGAGACGTTAATTAGACGATCGAAACACGAAGCGTTCTGGCATCGAAACACGCGCGAAGCGTTCTGGTATGAAGCTTATCACAGACGGTTTTTTATAAAAAACCGTCTGTGATAATTTATCACAGACGGTTTTTAACTAAAAACCGTCTGTGATAATTTATTATCACAGACGGTTTTTAGTTAAAAACCGTCTGTGATAATGACTACGGCATTTATTGCGCTGCTCAGACCGCATCGTCTTCATTTCGATCCAGATCTAGCCACTGCTGCGCACTTTTTCACTCGGGAGGAAGCTAGAGCGATTTCAGGCCAGTTAATTTGGTGGGAAGAGGCAGAGATTGAGCTTTGAATTAAGATTCATACTTTCCTGTGGTTGCTGTAGATATGGTTAGTAATGAAATTTATTTATTTTTAATTGCATTACAATTTAGGTGTAAGTAATCCATGAGTGGTTATTGAAGATGGTTAATTAATTTGCAAAATTGTTGGTTATATAATAGCTATTGTGTTTGTAATATGAATTGAGCTAGGAAATTAAGTCTCAATATAATAAATGTGGCCGGTATATATGTAGTTATAATTAGTTATTCTAGATTTTAATACTAAGTTGTTATATATGTACGTAACGTAGGACCGAAGTTGGATGTATGCCGCGAGCCGTGTGAGTGAAGAGTACATTAATGGTGTTTCTGCTTTTATAAGAGCCGCCGAGGAGGATATGTTGAATAAGGGGGTGGAATATATGTGCTGTCCATGCACTGACTGCGAGAATTTGAAGATGTTTAAGAACCGAGGGCAAATTGAAGCGCACTTGATTCGGAGGGGTTTCAAAAAGGATTATACGTGTTGGACCAGTTATGGCGAAGTGAATGATCATATGCCGCCGGATGACATCGCCGGTGAAGTGAATGATATGCCCCCGGATGACATCGCAGGTGAAGTGAATGACATGCCGCCGGCTGATGTCGATTGTGGCTCGGATTCGGATAGGTTGCACGATGATAATCTGGATCAGATGCTTCGCGATGTAGAAGAGAACTATGATGAGAGAGAGTATGTTAAATTCCGTGGCTTGATGGAGGACTCAGAGAAACCTTTGTACACGGGCTGCAAGTACACGAGGTTGTCGGGCGTGCTTGAACTGTTGAAATTGAAGGCAAGCAACGGTTGGTCCGACAAGAGTTTCAAGGCGCTGCTAGGTCTTTTAGCGGACATGCTTCCGGAGGGAAATGAGTTGCCTAAAACCACGTATAAAGCCAAGAAGGTTCTTTGTCCGTTGGGAATGGAAGTAGAAAGAATACATGCATGCCCGAACGACTGTATCCTCTACCGTAAAGAGTATGCAAACATGCATGTATGTCCGGTGTGCAACACATCCCGATACAAACGTAACAATCAATCAGATGATGGCGAGGGAACAGAGGCGAAGAAAGGACCTCCTGCTAAGGTGGCATGGTATTTTCCTATAATTCCCCGTTTGAAAAGGTTTTATGCAAATCCAAAGGAGGCAAAACTGCTGCGTTGGCACTCGGAGGAGCGCAAGAAGGATGGAATGCTAAGACACCTTGCTGATTCCGCGCAGTGGAGAAACATCGATAGGAGTTTTGTAGAGTTCGGTGCAGAACCAAGGAATATAAGGTTTGGACTGAGTACAGATGGAATGAATCCATTCAGTAGCATGAGCAGCCGACATAGCACATGGCCCGTGACTCTCTGCATCTATAACCTTCCTCCTTGGTTGTGTATGAAGCGAAAGTACATTTTGCTGTCGATACTTATCCAAGGGCCAAAACAACCTGGGAATGATATCGATGTGTTCCTAGCACCGTTGGTGGAAGATCTAAAAGTACTGTGGAACGAAGGGGTACAGGTATGGGATGCATACAAACGAGAGAATTTCACTCTGCGCTCCTTATTGTTCTGCACCATAAATGATTATCCTGCCCTTGGTAACCTATCGGGCCATAGTATAAAAGGTGCCAAAGCTTGTACTCACTGTTTAGATGGTACCGAGAGTGTGTGGCTGAGACACTCACGCAAAACCGTCTACATGCGTCACCGCCGGTTCCTTTGGAGGGCTCACCCATACCGCAAGATGAAGAAACAATTTGACGGAGAGAAGGAAGACGGTTCAACTCCAAAGCATTTAAGGGGACGCGAGGTTTATGATATGGTTAAGGATTTCGATGTTGTCCTCGGAAAGGGACGTAAATTGAGGGCTCATGAGAAGAACACCTGGAAGAAGAGATCAATATTTTGGGACTTACCTTATTGGGAGTACCTAGATGTGCGACACTGCATCGACGTCATGCACGTAGAAAAGAATGTGTGCGACAGCTTGATTGGTCTCTTACTGAACATCCGTGATAAAACAAAGGACGGTGTCAACGCACGGCTTGACTTGGCTGATATGCACATCAGGCCTGAGTTAGCACCGACATGCACTGATAATGCACGAACGTACCTTCCCCCTGCGTGTTACACTCTGTCCAAGGCTGAGAAAACAGAACTGTGCCAGTGCTTGCATGGTGTCAAAGTTCCGTCTGGTTACTCGGGCAACGTGAAGAAACTTGTTTCGATGCAAGATTTGAAGTTAAATGGCATGAAGTCTCATGATTGTCATGTGCTGATGACACAGATGCTCCTATTGCAATTAGAAATATTTTGCCGATCAAAGTCCGAGAGACAATCATGAGGCTATGTTATTTCTTTAACACAATTGCTCAGAAGGTCATCGATCCCGAAGGACTAGATGCTCTGCAGGACGAGGTGGTGATGACTCTTTGTCACCTTGAAATGTATTTCCCTCCTTCGTTTTTCGATATCATGGTCCATCTCATTGTTCACGTTGTGTGGGAGATAAAAATGTGCGGGCCCGTATTCCTACGTAGCATGTACCCATTTGAGAGGTTCATGGGAATTCTCAAGTCCTACGTACGGAATCGTTCTCGGCCGGAGGGCAGCATCGTCGAAGGTTATGCAAGCGAAGAGGTCATTGAGTTTTGTATCGATTATATGACTCAGATTCAGCCGATAGGTGTCCCTCAATCTCGTCATGAGGGGAGGCTGAAGGGTCTCGGAACTATCGGACGGAAAGCAATCACTCCAGATATGGACATGTATACTCAAGCCCATTTCACGGTGTTGCAACACATGACTGAAGTGGCGCCTTATGTGGACCAGCACAAGGGTGTGCTTCGGCAACAGAATCCGGAGCGGCCGGATGTTTGGATCATGAGGCAACACAACCGTCGGTTCAACCAATGGTTGAAGGAGCAAATCGCTAGGAGCTCGCCGAGTGAGACGCTGACATGGTTGGCAAAAGGGCCGACATTTACAGTTGTGACATGGCAAGGATATGACATAAATGGGTACACATTCTATACGCAGTCTCAGGATGTCAAGAGCACTAACCAGAACAGCGGTGTCCGCATAGATGCATTCAGTACCGATGGGTCGAGAAACTCGTACTATGGCTTCATAGAAGAGATTTGGGAGCTCGACTATATGGTTTTCAAGATCCCCTTATTTCGCTGCCGTTGGGTGCATCTCCCACAGGTGAAGGTTGACAAGTACGGTGTCACGACCGTGGACCTCCAACGTGTCGGGTACAAAGATGAACCATTCGTACTCGCCAATCAAGTTGTTCAAGTTTTCTATGTAACCGACCCGGCAAATAAGAAACGCCATGTAGTTCTTCATGGAAAAAGGAGAATTGTCGGAGTGGAGAATGTAGTGGACGAGGAGGAATACAATCAATTTGACGAGTTACCTCCTTTTGGAAATGGCATAAGGGTCGACGATGAACAACGTGACGAAACTAGTTACGTACGCATTGATCATGATGAAGGGCTAATTTTTAAAGGAAATAAGCAAGTACAATAAGAATGTATATGTGAAAATGTGTGATGTAGTCAATTTTGAGATGTATATGTGAAAATGTGTGATGTAGTCAATTTTGAGATGTATATGTGAAAATGTGTGATGTAGTCAATTTTGAGATGTATATGTGAAAATGTGTGATGTAGTCAATTTTGAGATGTATATGTGAAAATGTGGGATGTAGTCAATTTTGAGATGTATATGTGGAAATGTGTGATGTAGTCAATTTTGAGATGTATATGTGGAAATGTGTGATGTAGTCAATTTTGAGATGTATATGTGAAAATGTGTGATGTAGTCAATTTTGAGATGTATATGTGGAAATGTGTGATGTAGTCAATTTTGAGATGTATATGTGAAAATGTGGGATGTAGTCAATTTTGAGATGTATATGTGGAAATGTGTGATGTAGTCAATTTTGGGATGTAGTCAATTTTGAGATGTATATGTGGAAATGTGTGATGTAGTCAATTTTGAGATGTATATGTGGAAATGTGTGATGTAGTCAATTTTGAGATGTATATGTGAAAATGTGTGATGTAGCCAATTTTGAGATGTATATGTGAAAATGTGTGATGTATTTGAGAATGACAAAATGTATCAAGAAATACACTGTGTGAATGCAGCTGGTTGGTGTTGTATATGAATGCAGCTGTTTGGTAGTTGATATGAATGCAGCTGTGTAGTTATTGGTGGTCTTAATTGCAACAGCCGGCAAAGGCTTATCACAGACGGTTCTAAATTTAGAACCGTCTGTGATAACATATCACAGACGGTTCTAAGTTTAGAACCGTCTGTGATAGTAAACTATCACAGACGGTTTTTAACTCAAAAACGTCTGTGATATGTTATCACAGACGGTTCTAAGTTTAGAACCGTCTGTGCTAATCTTCCTACATATGCCCTCTCGCTAGGGTTTTCCGTGTGCGCTGCAGTTATTCGATTAGATCTAAATCCCGAGCCCGTCGTCGCCGCCGCCTCCCCGAGTCCTCGCCGGCCGCCTCCCCCAGCCCTCGCCGGCCGCCTCCCCGGACGAAGACGTCGCCGCAGCCTCCTCCTCCGTCGCCGCCTCCCCGAGCCCGTCGCCTCCTCCTCCTCCGTCGCCGCTGCCTCCTCCTGCGTCGCCGCCTCCTCCTCCTCCGTCGCCTCCCCGAGCCCGTCGCCTCCTCCTCCTCCGTCGTCGCCGCCGCCTCCTCCTCCTCCTCCTCCGTCGCCGCCGCCTCCTCCTCCTCCTGCGTCCCTAAGGTCACCAAAACCGTAAGGTCATCAAATTCCTCCCCGAGCTTCATGCTTACTGTTAGTGTTTAGGGTTGATGCTTGATGCTTTATACTGTTATGGTTAGTTGCTTAGTACATATTTAGGGTTGATGCTTCATGCTTACTGTTAGTGTTTAGGGTTGATGCTTGATGCTTCATACTGTTATGGTTAGTTGCTTAGTACATATTTAGGGTTGATGCTTTATGCTTACTGTTAGTGTTTAGGGTTGATGCTAGGTACATATTACATTGGTACATTGTTTACTGCAGTAGCTTAATTAGTTTGCTATTTGGTACATACTACATTGGTACATTGTTTACTGCAGTTGCTTAGTTTACATTGGTACATATTGCTTGTTGTGTTAGTATATAGTATATAGTATATAGTATATAGTACATAGTACATAGTACATAGTACATAGTATATAGTATATAGTATATAGTATATAGTATATAGTACATAGTACATAGCATCCGAGGCACATCTAAGGCCTGCAGCTGTGTCTTGAGGAATCCCAAGAGCTGGTCTTCAGATGTGGCATTCCTCAAACTATAAATTATGAATCTTATTCTCATAACCCATCTGAATACCAGCTCTTGGCATTCCTCAAGACACAGCAGCAGGCCTCGGATGTGCCTCGGATGCTCTGCTATGCTTCGAATTGGCAGTCATGCGCCTGACGAAACAGTTGATCTTTCCACCCAAATGCTCCATGTATCTAGACAAAAAACAGCAAATGAAGCAAGTGACATACTATAGTGTTCCCGTTCAATGAACCGGATACACTAGTTTGTGTCATTTGCTTCATAGACCTTTGTTTGGGGACTTTGCTATTTGGTTTATAGTTTTAGCAACTAAAGTAGGTGCTAGGATAGGCACTTTGTTTAGAGACCTTGTAGTAATAGTATTACAAAATTCAAGGAAATTTTAGTACAGAAGTTCAAAAAAAAACAAATTCCCAGATTCTTCGGTGAGCAGCCGATATAGCCGACTTCTTCGGTGAGCGACTATCCATCTGCTTCTTCCCACTCCTTCTCTTCATCTCTGATCTCTGGATCACGTACGCCAGTAGCGATGATTCAGTTAGATGAATCATCGCTACTAGCGTACGTGATCCGGAGACCAGAGATGAAGAGAAGGAGTGGGAAGAAGCAGATGCATAGTCGCTCACCGAAAAGTCGGCTGCTCACCGAAGAATCTGGAATGTCTTTTTTTTGCACTTTTGTAATAAAATTGACTTGAATTTTGCGGGAAAAAGAGGGACTTGATACATTGGTACATTGGTAAGATAGGCACATCACCCTCTCTCTATGTCCATATCACCCCCTCTCCTCTACTCCTCTCTTGTCTTGCAATTCAATATGATTACTTTCTCATCTTATCTTAATAGACCCACAAAATGAGCAACATGTCACCCGCGCATTCTTCAACATCATCGCCGGAGGCGTCCGCTCCAACATCAAGACGCCAAGGAAGAGGGCTATCAAAGAAGCCTGAGGGCCGACAGATCATCACAGCGGTGAATGCATCTGGGGTCCCTATCCTTCCTCGAAAAGCAGTTGCACGAGAACGAATTGAGATCACATACAATTCGTGGAAGAACGTGCCTGACACTCGGAAACGTGAGCTGTGGACCGAAATTTTGGCATCGTTCGAGTTCCCAGAAGAACACCTGGACGCTGTGCAACAACAAACCTACAAAGCGGCGTGCAAAGCATGGAAGAACTTCAAGAGCACGCTTGTCAAGAAATACGTGGAGACGGATGAAACGCCTGTTCATACATACCCATTCCTGGAACCACAATGGGAAGAGTTCAAGGCGTTGAAAACGACCGAAGATTTCAAAAGTACAAGTGTGGCGCACAAGGCCCTCCAGGCAAAAAATACACACCCTCACAGACTTGGCACAGCTGGGTATGCGGGTAAAATCGCGCAGTGGATGAAGGAGGATGAGCTGGCAGCTGCACAGGACATCGCCCCGCCGTTTTCCAATATCCCGGACGACCGCGCTCGAAATTGGATTAGAGCAAGGTCATCTACAACGACATCAGGGGACATCACCTTTCGAAACCCTTCAGACCAGCAAGTGACCGAGCGCCTGGTAAGATATCGATCGAACTACGTAGCTTGTAATTACTCCACAACTTCGTACGAATTGAAATGACATGTCGTGCTCTTGCAGGAAGAGCTGAGTTTTCAATCTACCCTGGGATCATTCCAGGGAACAAGGGAGAATGATATGCTCTCCGTGGCCCTGGGAAACAAGGAGCACCCGGGCCGTACGAGAGGCCTTGGGCTTTACGTTCCTTGGAAACATGGTTTCCAAGATGACTCCGACATGTATCGGCGCAGGAAGAGAAACAAAGCCGAGCGTGACGCACAACTACGAGAAGAGCTCAAGGCATCTCTTAAAGAGGAGATATTGGGTTCGATGGCTGATATAATCAGAGATGAGGTGCGGAAACAGACAGAAAGTCAGCAGGCCGCCACCGCCGCTCCTGTGCTAGCTAGCCCGCACAACCATCCGAGTAGCTGCGCGTCCAATCCGACGCAAACCCAGTCCAAATTTCCTGTGGACGACATCCTGGTAATAATTATTACCTCTTGAATGCTTGCTCCATTGGTAGGCCTATTCGAGTAGCTAATTTTGTATCGTTATGTAGGAGCCTACGACATGCAGGCTCCAAGTGAGATATGACTCCATTCCCTTGTACGCTGCTTGGGGCCAGGCATATTCGTCTGGTATCGGGGCCATGGTGCACGGTCAAGCTTTAGCGCCAGGCTTCGCAAAAGTTAATGTGGATGGTGTGTATGCCAATTTTGAGGTGGTCCCGCTACCGAAGCCCCCCAACGACGAGATCGTGAATCTAGGACAGGCCATTGGAACATTCATCCAGTGGCCCAAAACCGACATCTCCCTGGAGGCTTCTTCACCGGTGGCAGGACCAGAAGTGCAGTGCGAACCACAACAACTTGCACTGGTGCCATCTCCACACGGGCAGTGCGAACCACAGCTACCTGCACCGGTGCTATCTCCACGGGTGCTATTCTCGCCAGACCAACTTGCACCGTCTATACCATTACAGTCGACTAGCATAAAGTCGACCCACACTCGAGGCAGTGGCCAGGGCAAATCAAAGACGAAGGATGGTGATGATTTCCCGTCCATGCCATTGGCCCGCAAATTCGTGCTAGGTCAGCCGATGGTAGTCCAGGAAGAGCTCCAAAAACTAGGACTTAGTTGCCAAAGATTCCACCTTTGGTATATGGAAGAGTCCAATAAGCCAGCGGCAGAACGGCGCTCAGGTATAACTGTCAAATTCAAGCCGGAACATTTCTTGCACGAAGTTCAGGAATGTGTCTTCGCGGTGACCTTTGACGATATATTTGACCTTTTCACGCTCAACGCTCTCGACGCCTCACTCGTTCGATGCTGGACGCTGTAAGTCTGCACAATCACAGTCTCTGTTCACGTAATACCGATATATGTCACAATTTGTTGCTTTCCTATGTTATATATAGATTCATGCTGATCGAAGCTAGATCATCGAAATCACAAATTGGTTTCCTGGACCCACGCTTGGTCGCCATTGATACCATCATCGAGAATGCATCCTTCGTCGAGGACTATATTACAAAATCACTGCTGGCTCACCAAGATAAGGAATTTGTTCTTATGCCATACAATGAGCAGTTCCATTGGATTTTAATTGTAATTATACCAAAATGGAACAAGGCTATATACCTTGATTCTCTAAGTAAGAACAAATCCAAGTACACAACTATCGCCCGAATACTCGATAGGTACGTACATTGTACATTGTACTCTTTCTTTCCTTCCGAATAACTAATCTAACTTTTTCGAATAACGAAGGTCGTTCGCCACATACGTTCAACAAACACGTGACTCGACGACAGGGGCCAAGGCCTTGAAACATGATCGCAAGTTTCGGGTATTCGCTAGCTACACATTAATTAATCATATACAACACATAGTAGTAATGCCACTTGATTTAACACATTATATTTTTTGCAGTGCCACCAGCAGGAGCCGGGCAACACATGTGGATACTACATGTGCCACCATATGAGACTACTCCTCGATTCCACCAAGATCACTAATTCTAAGGTTTGTCAATCTTCCCACATTTATTTCATACATGTCAGTTTTATATATGCGCGCGTTGATATTCCTATCGACAGGCTGCGTCCATCTCTACATCTGCATTGACACAGCCGGATTTTGCAAAAATTCGAGGAGAGCTCATTTGGTTTTTGTGGTCAAAAGTCGTAAGATCAGATGGAGAGTTCCACTGCCCAGAATGATTTTTTATTGTAATTCTAAGTGCAAATACAGTGTAGATCTTTTACAATTGTGTATTTGTTAATGGATATTTTATTTCAACTCAATGAATTGATTTGCGAAATGGATGCTTTATGTTTGTGAAATGAAGTGCGTTGTCAATTGGATGTTTTATGTCTGTGAAATGAATTGAGATGTGAAATGTATCTGAAATGAAATGAGATGTGTGAGTTGTATATGTTTATGTCTGTGATTATCTGCTTGTTTCAGAGGGCATGGCTAGCATTTCCTGAGGCTAGCTATAAACAGAAATATATTCTGCTGGGGGGAGGAGTATCACAGACGGTTTTTCAGTAAAAACCGTCTGTGATTATGCGATATCACAGACGGTTTTTCAGTAAAAACCGTCTGTGATTATCCGATATCACAGACGGTTTTGTACTAAAAACCGTCTGTGATTATCCGATATCACAGACGGTTTTTTCTAAAAACCGTCTGTGATATCGGATAATCACAGACGGTTTTTAGTACAAAACCGTCTGTGATATCGGATAATCACAGACGGTTTTTAATGAAAAACCGTCTGTGATATCGCATAATCACAGACGGTTCAAAAACCGTCTGTGATAACTTGGATTATCACTGACCCATAATTTCAGACGGTTCAGAAAACCGTCTGTGATGACGTTTCTGAACCGTCTGTAATGTGGATTTCTGTAGTAGTGCTTGCTGTTTCCACTGAGTACTTGTGTTGTTGGAGTTCAAAACTCACACTCCTTCCCATGCTTACAGGAGCACCCCAGCCTATCGAAGAGCGAAAAGAAGAGATTATGTGGATTGATGGACTGCAAGAAGCTGTCCCAAGATGCTTGCATGCACGCTGTGCAGAACGAGCGCCTTCCTCTGCGTGTGGTTGTACAAGTTCTCTTCATTGAGCAAACTGCAGCTGAGCTTTCCACCACTGCTCACTCGCTTCTTCCTAGAGAGGCTGGCCTGGCAACTCCTATGGCAGCTCCAGGTCAACTGCCACAACGACAACCGAAGAGGAATGTACTGGACTCCCAACATCCAGTGACATCAACTCTTTCAGGTCGATGAGGCTGGCCAACAACAGCGGTGGCAGCGAGAGGAGCAGTGTTCTTGTTGACGACAAGAGCGCCGGTAAGGCGAAGGGAATGCTGGTGCCGAAGAAGATATTATGCAAGCTCTGGTCCGGGAAAACAAACGGCGGTGAGAACAGCAGCTCAGACACGTCGGAGAGCCCTGGGTCCATCAACCCAGAGGAGGTGAAATCCACGCCATAGCAGAACATGAGGCATTCGGTGTAGTGGCTGGTGTTAACAAGTCATGGCCATGGTTTTGTTCTGTTCTTGCTTCAATTTGCCTTTACATGAGAGTAGCAATCTTAGAATTTGGAATATTACTGACTTGTCGTCCGATCGCCAATGATGTTTTTACTACACTGGAATGCTTGTAGTTGTCATAGGGTTTAGTCATTGGTGATGTGTTAAAGACACAATCCTGTAATATTTTTTATGGCAATATAAAGTACAGGACTTTTATTTGATCACTGGTGTTCTTGCCGGACCTGTCCAAACCGGCGGCCCGACACAGGTCCGGTTAGGCATGGCTCGTTTGGCCCCACTAACTAAACAAGTCGTGTCGTGTCGGTCCATGGGTTAAGTCTCGAACCTAGGCATGGCCTAAGAAAGTCATGGGCCATGCCGAGCCGGTCTGAGCATGTTTAGAGCAACTCCAGTAGTAGCCCTCAAAACAGGGCCTCTACTTTTTATTTGAGGGTTCTTCCTACTTTTGAGGGCTCTGTTTTTTGGGCTACACTCCAGCAGGAGCTCTCAAAACAGGACCCTCAAATTCATTCTTAGAGGGGATGACACATAGGACCCACCCTCATCCTCATCCTACTTTTGAGGGCCGAGGGGCAAAAAAACTCACTCCAGCAGGCCCCCTACTTTTGAGGGCTCAAGTAGGGGCCCTGCTGGAGTGAGTTTTTTGCCCCTCGGCCCTCAAAAGTAGGATGAGGGCTCAAGTAGAGGCCCTGCTGGAGTTACTCTTAGCCCGATAGACCGGAATAAGCACGTTTAATCCATCTCAGTTCGAAAATTTTAAAAAAATTCTAAAAAAATTGGAAAAATGTATAGAATTCAAAATTACAATTGAAATTTATAAAAAAGGATTCTATACCATAAAAAGATAAATACATTGAAAATATAATAAAGAGCTTTGTTAATTTTAGATGTCTGCTTGTCAAAAGTTTTGCCAAGTAAAAACTCAATTTGAGAAAACCTTAACCAAAAAAACAGTACAACCTATAGCTTTGTATACATCAATATTTTAAGTGTCATTGTCTAGATAAAGATTATCGAACGACTCCACTAACTATGTATTTTTATAGTGTATTAGTCTCATTCATTAGCTCGTTCCTAGTTCTTGACAGTTAAAAGTATTTCCACTATCTTACTCGTCAACTTGTTCTTCTCTCCTCCGATATTCTTCTAGAAAGATTGAAAATAGATTCAGAAGAAATCATCAAGACAGAAAGAATTAACATATCATATGCTAATATAGATAGCATATCTTGTGCTCGTGCCACCATTGCAAAATTTTGAAGTCCGCTTGGCACGGAGCCATATTGCTGTTCAGATAGGCGGATAGCTCCCCAATGTTACGTTGGCTTTGTTTTGTTTCAGTGCTTGACATTGTAAAAGAACCTAAACCTTTGGAAGAGAATCCTGCACCTGAGATCTTGCCACACATGGTTTTCTTTGTACTTGTGGTGGGTGATTGTTGAGATCGTTACAAGCGAACTCCCTGAAACTTTAGCTCGTACTTTTGATAAACATTAGTCAATTTAATATGAACATCTAAAAATTAGGAAGAATAATCTATCCCTATAGCATCACTTAGAAGTTGGAGAATGTTGCTGAATCCTCTAAGTTTAACTCTGTTATCTTTTCAATATTTCAAATTTTTAGTTTTCATAGCACTGATAGCCTCTCGTAATACAATTTCATTTTCATTATCCTGCAAGTGAGTAGCAGTTTCAAGAATATGGATAATACACTCTAGATAATGCAACAGTGGAATCATAAAAAAGAATAGAAACGACAGTAATTTTCAGCAACAAACTGGTGTTGCTCAGTTAATAGTGTATTGCCATTATGATTGTGGTAGTGCATATGGATAAAAATAGAAAATATACTCTTATAGGGTAAAAGGTTCATAAGCATCATGTAAGTAGAGCTCCATCTTATCACCATGCCCAAACTAAACTTTCTTGCACATACATTTATTGCAATAAAAAAGTTCTTATATGCTGCTATTCGTTGGTTAGAATTATTTAGAAAATATATTGCACCACGGAAAGCTATAATTTACATATCCAACCTCTTTAAACCACATAACTATAAGATTAATAATATGACATGTGCATCGCTGATGTAGCAAGAAAGATTCAGCGTATGCAGTAAATAATGGAGTGAGAATATCCATTGCCTTAGAGTTTCAACGACATCGTCTAAAGTTATTGCAAAAAATTTATTGCTAAGACAAAAATCTTCCATAATTTTGATAACACAGTTTGCAATATTCTCACATATATGTGCTACATCAATTATTTTGAACCCTATAATTATTTCTTCCAATTCCCAGTTGTCATTTACATAATGAGCAACTACACTAAGATAAATTCTCCCTAGCCTGACCACTCCATATGTATAAGGTCAAATCCACAAAAAATTTGTAGGTATTGAAGAGTTCTTTTAATTTAGCATGATAGTTATTATAGTATTTAACAAGATCTCTAGTTGTTGTCTATCTAGAAACTATAGAAAATCTATGATTATACACAATCCTAATGTACTTTTCAAATGTGCCGGACTCACAAAATTTTAAAGGTAGACCTATGAAATAATTAAATGACAAAGAGATTCTTGAGCTACCTTAGGACTATATTCCCAGCTACATACTAAACTATCGGGGTTATACTTCAGCTGCATCTGCCTCAAGATTGCTCCTTATTTTGCTTTACATCTTGCAACATGTCTGAGAAAGTGCCTGTTCCACCTAAAGACTTTGCAGATAATTCATAACCACATATTTTACAAACAACAAATCTTACCAGGACTCTATTTTTGTCTGGTTTGAATTTCTTATCAAAGTGTGCCAAAACTTTCGATGTACTGGACCTAGATCTCTTTGATTCGATGCTTGTAGATGTAGTGGCACTCACAGAGCTTGATGATGGTATTACCTGCTATCCTGTTTTAGGTGGAGATGCAATATTCTCAAAGGATGCAAGATCCTCCGATGAAATTCCAAAATCAGTAATAGGAAAATTATCATAATTTTCATTTTCCATCGAGAAACTATAAATAAAAAATTACACTATTATTCATTTCACCTTAGAACAAAAATAATAACAATAAAAATCCATGAAAATTAGTATTGCTACCTCTTTTCCTGACTGTAGCCAAATTTTGAAATTTCAATTATGCGAGAAAAATATTTTGAATTTTGCCAAATTATCACAAAGTGGATCTAAAATTTCACAATAGAATCAAGAGAAGAGAACGAGGGTTGCATGGTGGATGAATGAGGAGGGGTTTGTTGCTTATTTATAGAGAAAAATTCAAGATTTTTATTTTTTGGAATATTTTAAGCTTCCCAATGGCTATAAATGGCTAGAAAATTCAAAAATTTGAATGTTACCATGCCTAAATGGGCTAAACAGGTTGTGATGTGCCTAAACGGGCCTTATCGTGCCTAAACAGGCCGTGCATGTGTTGTGCCGAGCATGACAAACACTGTGCGTGCCGTGCTAAGCTGACCTGCTAGGACATAATGCTTGGGTAGGCACCGCGGCCCATGGCCTAACGGGTCGGCCCGGCATGGCCTATGTTGCTCATTGTAAGGATAAGGAGGCCAACTAGAGGGGTGAATAGGCGCTTTTAAAATTTTCTTTGCCTAAAATTGAGTTTTAGATGTAGAATCGTGAATCAAATCAGTTTTGTCAATTAAAGCCTAAATTATCTAGTTTCCCTAAGTGCACCAATAAGCTAAGAATATGTTAAGGTTTGCACTCCTAGGGTGACATACAATCAATTTAATTTTAGAAATATTAATTGCACAAAGTAAATGAGTACAAGCAAGCCACAAGATTGACTTACAATCTTTTTACCGTGGTGTTCGGAGACTTGCCAATTTTCCCTAATCTACATTGAGGTAAACCCTAACTTATTGGACTGGCTCTATGAATTAAGCCAAGCATCTCAATCCACTAGTGGTAACTTCCCCCCCCTCCGGGATTGTGAGCTCCAATCTTCACAATATGCAGAGCCTTCTCACAAACTTCTTGAGAAGATCACTAGACCATGAGATCTCCATGCTATGTAAATATCGGCAAACACCAAGAGTAACAAGTTAAGCCCCTTACTTGACTCACACCAAGTGAAACACATGTATAAGTGCATACACAATCTACTTTTAGAAGCAACACATGCAACTAGAGCTCTCCCTCTAAGCTCACAAAGTGTAACATATGCACAAATAGAGAGAAGAGGCTTGTACTAGCTTAAGAGAATGAAATAGGGGGGCCAAGAGTTCATCCCAATTGACCACAAGGAGGTACAAATACCCATAGCTCCAAAAACTTGTCGTTGGACCTAAAATAGATATAATTCAGTGAGGGACCAGTCAGACTGGTAACTAACGGCTAGTCAGACTAGCCACATGTTCTAAGGGCTATAAAACTAGCTGTTAGACACATGCCTAATCAGACTAGCCTTCCAAGAAGAAGGGAACTCAAAAACATGCCCTCTAAAAAAGCAACCGCTATACAAAGTCCGATTAGACCGAAGACCCTGATCAAAACGGGTGGTCAAACCACTAACTAATGCCTGGTCGGACCAGCCTCACAAGGGTGGTTAGACTGGTCCTACTTTTTAGCATAGCTGACACTTGAGAAGCATTCATAACTTTTAACTTTGATGTTAGAATTAAGTGATCTTTGACTATATGAAAATCTTATCCATAGGGATACACAACACAATGATTGCATGATCTCAAACATATTAGATCAATGCAGAAAAGCACAAGAACATCAAAGAGTCAACACCATAGTCTATGTCTAAGGATAAGTGCAACAACAAATCTTAGACCTTGGTGAGGAAGGATGCATTGTTGAGACCCGAATAGGGAAATTTGGACTCTTTGTATATTTTGCACTAGTCCAAAATCATGCTAATGCATATAGTAGAAATATATATGTAATATCAACCATAATCATAATTAACTAAGAAAAACTTAAATATTATTACTTTTAGAGTAGCGACCATACAGTCAAGCTTACAAATAATGGCCTAAGGGACTTAACAAAAACTTAGTAGTGGAAAAACAAAAGATAAACATAGTAGCCATTTGACACGCCCATAGGCAATTGACTAGGAAGTAAAATCCTAATCTGAGAAGTCATCAAAGAATCCTCCTTCAAGTACCTCTGGATGATATGACTCATCTTCAGTAACTGAGCAAATATGTATATAGTCATGAGTACACAGAGTACTCAGCAATGCATGATAATTTGAAACAAAAAAATAAATAATAAATTTGAAAGCAATACGTTTCACATGATCAAAGGTCATAACTTGCCTTGGCTTTGCTCAGTTATCACTTTTTGGTCTACAGATCCTGCTTCTCCTCCTTCGAAGATGTTATCAAATGAGAGAGAAAGTGAATAAAACATAAATAGATTCAAATAAAATCCAAAAACTACAAAATTAGATAAATTTAGGAAGAACAATCAGGTCAATCAAAGTTTGGACAGAGAAGAACATGCTCTCGAAACATATAAATCTAGCAAAAAGAAAAAGGGTACTATTGGCTTTTCTGAAATTATTTTCCTAAATAAAATTCGAATTTATGACAACAGCAAAGATTTTGGCCGAATTATTTTCTAAAGGAAAAATTGGCTTGGAGACTCACAAGTGGGTCCATGGTCTATAGACCAAGTCCACAGCTTGTTTCCCAGTCTACGGTAGACTCGGTCGACAGAACAGTGCACTGGGTGCTGAGGGGGTAGGCTCGGCTGACGTGGCAGTGAGGTAGTAGACATGTAGATGACATATGGCAAAAGTGATGGCGTGGCGGCTGGCTCGGACGATGATGTGGCAAAGTGTTGCAGTGGGATGAGGTGGCGACTAGAGCTTGCGTGGCTGCTATGTCACCGACACATGGCTATGTGCGTTAATGTGGCATGCCACGTGGATGCTGACATTGGAAAACATCTGACAGCCAACGATGGCTCAACGCTAGCGACAGCAACTACGTCTCATCGAACTTTAGCATGAGCACAACGAGCTTCCTCTCAATGAGGTGATCTCATCCCATGGCTCGTATCTGGTCGATGGGATTGGTGCGGTGGTCGATGGCATGGGGGTAGCGGTGAGGCTCGGGCGCATGGCAAACTTGGTGCTCCGGCGATCTTCAAGCCATAGCGAGGGGCAAGGATGAAAGAGCAAGGCACAACAAACCTGACAGAGAGGATGATAAGGTTGAAGGAGCTCCGGGGACTCGGCGATTGCTTGCTGAAGTTGGGAAAGGCAGTAGCTTGATTTCAACGTGAAGACGTTGAACGGTGATGGCGCAAAGCAAGGAAAAGGGGTGGGCAACTTAGTGCAAAGATTTGGGCGGGGCCTCGTGCACTTTTATACTAGGAGGAGGCGGTGTCCAAGGTGGCTACGGCAACTACGTCTGAGTTGGAGATGGCGCAGAGGATAAAATCTGGCTTGGCTACGAGTGGAGAAGATAGAGCAGATAGGTTGGCTCGACTGGATAGTGGCACAAGAAGAAAGCACAGGTGGACGATGAGGATGCGTAGTGCGAGTGGATAGATGCTTGACGTGTGGTGAGCATGGTTGGAAGGCCGATCTGGTGTGCGATGCGGAAGACGGACTGGGCCGAAGGGAGTTGGGCCAGGCGCGAAGCGAGTAGGCCACAGAGAGAGAAAAGGAAGTAGGTCGGCTAAGATTCGGCCCAAGGGGTTAATCCAGATTTTCAAGGGTTTTTTGAATTTCAAATTGAGCTCTAGAAAATAGCAAAAAATCCAAGAAAATACAAAAAATTCCTTGCATACAAGGAACCCAAATAAAACTAGTCTTAACTTAATTGAAGTTTATTTTATCCAAATTAAATCTTTTAAATTTCTAAAAATTCACATTAAGCTTTAATTAATTCAATAAAAATCCAAGCAGTAAATTTTATTTTAAAAACCTCAAAAAGCCTATGAAAAATACGATGGTAAATGCATGAACTTCAACAATTTGGAAAACATATTTACAAACTTTAGTATCATGCGATAAAGAGTAGGTGCATGGACTTAAACTATTTGCAAAATATATTTCCAAACTATAGTCACATGCTACAAGACTTAGGTGTATGAGCCTCAACTATTTGCAAAACATATTCACAAATAATAGCATCATGCCACAGAGAGCTAAAGCAAGTGGGATTAAGCTATCAACACATGATGAGACTCCAGCTATCAATAATACCCATCTTAATAGTACAATAACCTATAGTAATAATCCAGTCTTCCTTCCAAGTATCGAGACTGGTAAAATACTAGGAACATATTCTTAGTCTATACTAGTTATACCTTTGCCTTACATATCCACTTGGAGCTTTCACTTGATGATTATCATTTTTTTTTCACTCCAAGTCCGCGTCCTTGACTTGTTGTGCATCAACACATGATTCATCCACCACGTTGGGATCTTGACTTAATAACCATCAATATATGCTGCTATCCTTAATCCTGAACGTTGACTTGATGGTCATCAATGCAAGATGCCATCCAAAGTTTTCATCGCTATGGGACCTAAACTATTTCATAAACTCAGAAAATATTAGTCCCATAAATCTAGTTGTCATTAATTATCAAAACTCACCATTAATTCGTAATGATGGATCTAGATTCTTCATTTGTGAGTTGTGTCATGCCTAGGCTAGGCCAACAGTGCCATGCTTGGGGCTGTCCGGCCAGCACCGCCCATTTGACCAGGTCTGTTTCTTGCATACAAAATTTTTGTGGGATTTGATCCTTTGGCCCTCTTGGCAACTGCTGTTTTTTATTATGTTGAATGTAAGATTATCCATTTATATTTTGGTATGGTGTGTCGTCTTAGGCTGCAAGTTTGTATTCTTGTACCTTGAAATAGGTTTTGAGACATATTCCTATAGTACACCCTGCGAGATGTGGAGGACAGATGGTAGTAGGTGATAGGATGATAAGGTTGGCAATGTTAGGCCAACGGTGCCAAGTTAGGTTTTGAGCAATGGCTGACTAATAGTGGAACTAGGATTTTCAAGATGGGTGCCCGAAGTTTGCAAAATATTATTTAATGGAAAAGGTTAGTATCCATAGTATCAAAAATAAAAATACAAATTATTCATACTAGAGATAACATCTCGATATAATTTAAAGAAATATTAGATGTAAAAAGGTGGTGTGCAGCAAGTTAGTTGCGTTATCAACATAGAAGATGTAATATTTTTTTGAATAATTAATAGAGGAGATGTAAAGTGTGGGAATATACAATAATAAAATACTAATATTATTGGTCTTACATGTTGATAGTGGTCGGTGTCGAGTATTTGATGTGTTCGAGTGCTGTGTGGTCTTGTCGAGTACTCGGTGTGTTTGAGTACTGTATGGTCGTGACGAGTACTCGGTCTGTTCGAGTATTTAGTAGTCATGTGTCGAGTACTCGGTGTATCCGAGTACTGAAGCAGTCGGTGAGTTCGAGTGCTACAGTGGTTATAGCTACAGTAGTCGTAGCAGTAGTCGAAGTTAGAGTAGACTGGTTAGTGCTCGGAAGATCGGTAGTATTGGCTCAGTGTAAGCGGTACTACCGGAGAAGTGGTCGAAGAGCCATGGTCAACAAGTCATGGTCGGTGAAGCGGTTGAAGGAAAGCCGTGGTCGGAGAGGCAGTCGAAGTACCGTGGTCGCAAGCCGTGGTCAACAAGACATGGTCGAGAAGCCGTGGTCAAAGTAGCGTGGTCGAACAACCGTGATCGAAGGACACGAAGCAGGGGTCGAAGAAGGACTCAAAGATGGTCAGGTTTGTGTGCGGTCATAGATTTGGTCAGGTGGCAATATGTCTGCACACACCGATCGTGTCCACTAAACTGAGTGAGTTGGTTAGTGGAGTGAGTCTTTTTAGGTAGTGCACAATGTGCCAGTCGTGGGGCTTGTGGCTGGAAGACTCGGGAGTTTTTTGTTAGTCTGTGTTGTGTGTAAATTGAGACTATAAATACAACGAAAAAATAGAAAAACTGTATGGCATTACACAGCAAAAAAAACTCTTGTATATCTTGAGTTGATTCAGAGTGTTCGTGTGTGTTACAACCATAGTATGTGTGCATTTTTGAACCATGTTTGGGCCAACAGTGGCTAAGGGGAACGATGGGCTTGCCGGCAGAAATTTCTGACCGTCTTTGGGCCGTTTGGCAGGTGCATGAGCACTAGGGGCTCGCAGGGGACTTATTGTCTATGTCGGCTTGGATCGATGCGGCTCTAGGTGGACTGATGGCGGTGCAAAGCGACGGGTGGAGCAACGTGTATCGAAACTAGGGAGGCCCCCACGCACGGCTATGGCGAGTGGAGGTGATGGAACGACTGAGACGACACATGCACAGAGTGTTCTCGAAGGAGGCAAACTCGATCACGTGGTCAGCATGTAACGCCCCCATTTTCAGGGCCGTTAGGGTACCCTTGCAACTGTTCAGGATTATTCAGCTGTGAGTACTGTAGATAAGTGTACACCATTGCCAGCACAAGCTTAAGCATAAAAACCAAACTTTATTACAAAATTTAAGGCTTAGCAGCCAAGTTTTACACAGCGGGGCATACAACTCAAAGTTATAATACAATATAAAAAGAAACTCCACAGGCATGCCTGAGTGTAGAATAAACCCTAACACCAGGCATCATCTATATCGTAGTGCCCCTCAGTGTCATCTTCATAGATTCCTTTATTTTTTGCAAGCATTTTCTGTTTATGATTTTAGCAAGCACAAGTACAACCAACCGTACTCAACAAGTCACATGGGAAAAATGCTATATAACTATTTGCTAGGATTTCTAAAAGATGGGAGTATAGTGGTTTTGTTAAAGTATTTGTGGATGCAATTTTATTTGTAAATATTTTGTTTTTAAACACAAAATAACAAATCATAAACTTCTTAAGGAATTAGGGGTTTCAAAACTTGATTACCAAACTTCAACATTTCCAAATCTACTTATACTTCACTATTAGAATCACCCATTAAACATAGTTTTATTTACCAGAAGCACAACATATTCGAATACCACATATTATGACTCTGCAGAGTTGCTCAATTTTACCCACAAGATTTCTCAACCCTCATGGCTAAGTTGAGAAAATAAGGTTGTTTCACTGCTCATGCCTTTATGTAGCCTTTACCCGATAGACTAGTTACCCCCTGTCGTGGAATACGGCAGCCTGATAGGGCGGATCCTACCATTGTGAAAGTATGTTTTTACCATTTCTATACCACATTTTTACGCCAGTTGTTCCCTCTTCTGAAACAGTATATCACATTCATATAGTAGATATTCAATCGATTTGAGCAGCTACTATACTAGGTTTGACAAGTCAACGCTTGTGGTTTAGCGGTTACTATGTTCTTTACTTGGCATAAGGGTCTAATCCTTATATTTTCACTGAGGCAACCTCCACCCACAAATCCATATTTCAGTGCCCACTGCACTGCCACCTTTCTGGTTTAAGCCTCCACCCTAGGATAAGGTCATGGGATCTGGTCAACTCATGGCTTCCCGTGATACTTCCTTATCCTAAAACCATTTTAAAAATTCTATCAGCAAAATGCCAAGTCTCTTAGTAGTGGAATTTTTTTGAGTTCCTACACTACCATGATTATATGAATAATACATTTCATATTACTAAGTCTTGTCAACGTGAATATGGCCATAAAATTAAACAGGGCTTTTTCGGATGGTAGGACATTAGCTAATATCATGTTATTCTAAACATTTATTGTATAAGAAATAACAATGCGTAAATAACATAATGAAAATACTGATAAATAAATAATTAAAGGAATGTAGGTTCAATATGATCAAAGATATATGACTTGCCTTGCGGGTTAATGTATTCTGTAATTTCGTATTCTTCTGATTCTTGTGCTTGATCTTGAGCTTCTCCTTCTTGAATTGGTTGACTTTCGACATCGTGTGCTAGTGTAAAGCAAAGAAAAAATAATTCAATTCCATACTCGAAGGGTTAAGCTAGGAATAAAGAAATTAAATAAAGAAATAAAATCCAAGAAATCCAAATAAAAAGGGTTTTGGGTTTATAGGGGTCCAAATAGGTGAAATGGAGCTGGGGAATGGATCGGCGGCTCGAAACAGTCGAAATGGGTATACATATGCATTTTTGGGTTTGGGTGAACAGTAACGGGTTTGGGCACTATTCACTACGTGTCTTACTGAGCGTACTCGGAAGATCTTATGAGTACTCAGGTGGTCAGCGGTATTGGTGAGTCTAAAAGGCGTGGTCGTAGCTAGGTTACGACTAACAGAAACCAAGCACACAGTGTGGTCATAAAACACAACGCAGTCGTAAACCGCATAGTGGTCGTAAACCATAGTATGGTCAAAACCACATCGTGGTCGTAATGACTACCGAGTAGCTGAGTACAAAGTCGACAAGATCGACCGGTGCATGAGTTGCTACTCAGATCGGATGGAGTCCGGGTAGTTACGGGTTTTGGATGGGGTCTAGGTGGCTTAAGGGCATCGAACGGCGTACGAGTGGCTTAGAAGTATCGGACGACGTCCGAGCGGGTTTGCGCAGGATGTGCAACGGCGTGGTTGAAGTCTCTCCCGACTACAAGATAGTCGAAGACTTCAAGTGGTGGTCGTAGTTGAAGTAGGGGAGCGGTTGGAGGTGTTGGGTGATCGGGGCCAGGGTGTTTTGCGATGGCTTCTGGGGATATGGTCAGGTTCCTGGTGATGTGGGGAGTCTGTTTTTGGGGTCAGCGATGGTAGGGAAGGCGGCGTTCACTGGCGGCGAGGTCAAAAGCTCGGAGCAGTGTTGACGGCACAAGAGCTATAGGGGCGGTTATCCTTAAAATTGGTGGCTATTTACCCACCTAGGGGGTGGTCAGGGTGGCTTGAGTGGTGGCGGTTTGGGTTGGGGAGACCCTAGTGAGCTGTCCATGGAGAAGCGCCATGGCCGAGCGGCGAGCTTCGACGACAGGGAAGGAGGCTCGGGAAGCTAGGGTGATGGCTCAGGGAGGTTTCTGGGGGCTTAAGGAGGCTATGGGTGTAGGTAATTGGAAAGTAATCGACTGAATGTGTGGAATTGGATTTAGGCTTGCCTTGGGGAATTCCGGCGATCGTCGGCGATGCTCCGGTCGAGGGGTCGATCGGGTGTGTTGGGTGGCTCATCGGGTATTGATGCTCCTCTCAGGGGAGCTCGGGCTTTAAATAGAGCGGGAAGGCGGTTCGGCATAGGAGCTCGGCATTGGCGGCGGTTGGTATGTGACATGGTCGGGAAGGGTCGGGGAGGTGCGGTGGGCGGTCAGAGGGGATGCACTGGCTACCTTGGGCGAAGAAATGCGGTGGTCAAAGGAGGTCAGGTCGGCAAAGAGAGCTAAGAAGGTAGAGAGCTCGGGAAGGTCGGTGTGGCGGTGGCGGCTATGACCGGTGGCTTTGACACGTGGTCAGAGCATTTATGAGGGGTGTACGACCTCTGACAAGCGGCGTAGGGGTGGCAGCGGTGAGACAGCGCGCAGGGGCGGAGGCACATGGGCCGGAGGGGGTTCCCAGGAACCCGGTTCCGAAACAAAATTTAGTTATTACTAGTAAATATTCACCCTTTGTGCACCCCCTTTGGCCCAATATGGTGTACCCCTAGCTCAAAAAACACCCTCACTCGCCCTGTCCAGCCCATTCGTTTTGAAGTGGTGCACCCTCCTCCATTTTGCTCTAGCTCCGCCACTGACAGCGCGAGAAGGTGCGAGAGCGGGCGGGAGTTGTCGGGCAGTGGCAAAACAGGGGCGGCGGCGATGCGGTTTTGTCAGTTAGTGAACAGTGCCAGCGCAATTCTCTTCTGTTGAAGCAATGCTGGTGAGGATTGGTGACTTGGATGGCTGAGATTCGTGTTGAATTAGGCAAAGGTTTTGGGAGAGAACCAAATTAAACAAGAATTTCAAATCTTTTTGAAAATTCAGTTTTGTTTCAAGCATGAGCAGAGGTGAACGACGTTAGTGGGAGCAGATGGAAAACCTCAGTGACGACCGTGGAGGGAGAAGGTCAACGACGGCAGAACGTGATGGATTTCCGATCAACTTGGTGTGAGCAGAAGGGGTACATGGTGGTCCTCTAAGTGGCGACGGATGAGTCTGGGTCAACCCCAGGCTGGCTTAACCTGTTTTCTGAAACAAACCGGCAATTTGCAAAATCAAAATTTGATTTGAGTTTGATTTGGATTTGAGTTCCTTTTGCTTCCCAATCCTAATCCACACTAGTCTCAAAGCAATCCACCCCTTAATCCACACCACCTTGCCATGAACGGAGGAAATTGGCGCGGTCACTGTGCATCCGACAAAAATATCCCACCGTCATTCGATATTTTGCCACCGCCTGCTCATTTCTTCACCGCCAAGTCCTCCCGGGCTCTCCCGTGCCTTCCAGTCCTTCCCCACCTGTCAGCAACCTCGCCAGCTCACCTTGCCGACCTCCCCTGCCACCATGGACGCTCTCCCGAAGCAACCCGAGCCCGCCCTAAATATCTCCTCCCCTTGAACCGCCTTAGCTCGGCTATAAAAAGCTCCCAAGTCCTTCCATTGAGACCCACTGTTGTCCAGTAAGCCACCCACGCTGTTAATTGCACCGGTGATCCCCATACCGCCGACGATCGACAAAAAGCCCTAGGTGAGCTCAAAATCTGATTCTCCTTCTCCGGTCCATCTCAATTCAATTCCTTGCACCATCCATCTCCTCAAGCTCCCAGGAACACCTCCAAACCATTATCCTTAGCTCCTGAGTCTTCTCCTTCCTGGCCGGCGAAGCTCGCCGCTCGGCCATGGGGCCTCGTCGTGGCCAGCCTTGTACAAGCCTCCCCAGCCCGAACAACCACTCCCACGAGCTTGCCCCAATCCTATAGATGCTCAAGAACCAATCCCATCACCCATTTGGCCCCTGGTTTACCCTACACCATGCAAAAATCGCGCCAAGTTCATGAGCTCGCCGCCGACGATTGCCGCCTCCCCGGCCGCCGCCGACCTCAAAAATGGAACCCCGGCATTCCCCTGAACCCATCCATAGTCTCGGTTTGTGTCGCAAAGCCTTGTAGCGCCGTCAGTCGCCGTTGCAAATCTTCCCTGTTTCGGTGCTACAGTGCACGCGCGGGAGGAAGAAGATGAATAGTGCCCACCCGGTACTGTAGCATCAGCCCGCAATGAACAGTACCCACCCGCAATGAACAGTAACCAGACCCGTTAGCAGATAAAAAGCCCAAAAATACAAAAATATACTCTTTTGAACCATTTCGAGCCCACGAACCCATTTTCCAGGTCCGTTTCTCCATTCCAAGCCTCCCAAAAATCCTAAACCTATTTTATTTGGTTTTTCTCGAATTCTATTTCTTTATTTTATTTATTTATTCCTAGCTCATTTCCTTCGAGCGTGGAATTAAATATTATTTCTTGTTTTGCGCTAGCACACGATATTGAAGGCCAGCTAACTCAAGAAGAAGAAGCCCCGGATCAAGCTCAAGATCAAGAAGTTGAAGAATACGAAATTATCGAAATCGTAAATCCGCAAGGCAAGTCACATGTTTTTGATCATATTGAGCCTACTTTCCGTTATTTATTATTTACCAATATTTTCATTATGTTATTTGTGCAATGTTATTTTATGTACAATGAATGTTTAGAATGACATGATACTAGTTATGTCCTACCACATGAAAAAGCCCAGTTTAATTTGATGGCTATATTCACCTTGACAAACCCTAGTAAAACTAAATATGCTATTTAATTAATCAAAGTAGATTACATGTTGATATCTCATATTACAAAGTGGTTCGGCTTTGCCGAAAAGTTGTCGGTTGTGGTTGAAAAGTGGTTTCAGTAAAAAGTAAGGACTAGAACCTTATGCCAAGTAAAGAACATAGTAATCGCCCAACCACAAGCGTTGATTCGTCAAACCTGGTTTAGTAGCTGCTCAAATCGATTGAATATCTACAACTTATTTTGGGGACTCCGAATAAGGAACACCCCGCGTATACAAGGTTGGTATGGAAACAAGAAAACCATATTTAACAACGGTAGGATTACACGGAGTCGGGGTGCGTCTTTCTGCGTTGGCCAGCGGAATGCCGACTGCCTGTGTTGCCTCGTCCCTACCGGGTAGAAGCTATATAAAGAATTGAGCAGTGAAAGGCCTTGTTTTCTTAACTCTATCGCGGGAGTTAAGGGATCTTGTGGGTAAAGCAGGGCAGCTTTGCAAAGTCATGACTAATGGTATTCGAATACGCCGTGTTTTCGGTAAATGAAGCTGTGTTCAATGGGTGATTCCAACAACGAAGCATAAGTAGATTTGGAATGGTTGTGGAAATGTGAAAGTGTGATAATCAAGTTTGGAAACCCCCCCCCCCAAATACCTTAAACTTATGATTTAATATTATTTATGTTTGAAAGAAAAATGTTTACAAACAAAACTGCATCCACATAAAATAATGAACCACCTCGTTCCATGGCAATCACTTGCATCTAGTTAAATAGCATTTCCCATGTGACTTGTTGAGTACGGTTGGTTGTACTCATGCTTGCTAAAATCATTAAACAGAAAATGCTTGTCAAGATAATGAAGGAGTTTCCGAAGACGACGCAGACTTCTTCGACGTAGACGCCGAGTGTTAGGGTTTATTCTACACTCAGGCCTGCCTGTGGAGTTTCTTTTGGTAATGTATCTTTGGGCTGTACGCCCCTTATGTAAAACTTGGCTGCTAAGCCTTAAGTTTGCAATAAAGTTTGGTTTTTATGTTTAAGCATACTTTGGCAATGGTGCACATTCTTCTACAGTACTCGCAACTGAACAGTCCTGGGCAGTTGCGAGGATGACCTACGCTCCCAGAAATGGGGGTTGTTACAGAATGGTATCAGAGCTAGTTTGCTTGACTGTAGGATAAGCCCTAAGTGATACCAGGAATTTTTACAAAATTTTAATTCAAAAATATCAAAAGAGTTTACATAAAATATAAGTATTACTGTTGTCTTTACTCTCCTAAATGCTATCTCAACTACCCTAGAATTCTTATTTGGTTCGATTTTGTTTTTGAAAAAGGATTTGCATCTATCCTTCTCTAACCTCAAAATATGCGTTGTGTAGTTGTGTAGATCACGATAAAATAGAAGTGACCCTTTAGTAAGAGTTTCTTTTGTGTGTAACACGAGCTGTAATATATACCTCGTATGTATGGTATGTGTTCAGCTTGTAAAGATAAATGAAAACTATGTTGTTTGCTATCTCGTAATTTGTTTGCAATTAATATCTAATATCTTGTCTTCCTCAAAATTCTATCTTCCTAAATTCGTCTTGGCTCATCTTATTCAATCTACTCTCATCTTTATTCTAAATCCTTGCTCACCTATCTGATATTATTAAAAAAAAATCGCTGCAGAACAACTCCAAAAACCCAAGCAGTTAAAGATGGCAGGAAATGGAACTCATGGCCAAGGTAGCCCACAAGCAGAAGAAGCTAATCAGAGTGGCGCAACAGAAGCACGACAAGCCCATAACCCACAGACTAGTTTGGCAGATGTTCTAGCAAGGATAGAACAAGACCGATCCCGTGCAGAACAGAATCAAAAGACAATGATGGAAGTACTAGCCAAAGTCTTGGAACAGACAACAACGCGAGAAGCAGCAATGACAGAAGTAATGACAAGAATCACGTCAGAGATTACTACCAATCATGAAGGAACACAACTCACATCCAAATGGTCGGACTTTCGGAAGACAAAACCTCCGACTTTCTCATCCTCTCCAGACCCAATAGAAGCAGATGATTGGGTCCGAGACGTCGAAAGAAAGTTAAATACTGTACAGTGTACGAATAAAGAGAAAACTTTGTATGCCTCTCATCAATTGCAAGGACCAGCTGCTGCATGGTGGATGAACTATCAAGTCATGCGTGAAAATCAAGAAATATCTTGGAAAGAATTTAAAGAATCATTTCACCAAGCCCATGTTCCCGCTGGAGTTGTAGAAGCAAAGCGACGAGAATTTCTCGCACTCAAGCAAGGAAAACGAACGGTAATGGAATATCTTCACCAATTTAACCATCTAGCTCGCTATGCCCCAGACGATGTCAAGAATGAAGCAAAGAAGATGGAAAGATTTAGAGAAGGATTGCAGATATCTTTAAAGCATCATATCTCAGCAAAGAAGATGGAAAGATTTAGAGAAGGCCTGCCTGTGGAGTTTCTTTTGGTAATGTATCTTTGGGCTGTACGCCCCTTATGTAAAACTTGGCTGCTAAGCCTTAAGTTTGCAATAAAGTTTGGTTTTTATGTTTAAGCATACTTTGGCAATGGTGCACATTCTTCTACAGTACTCGCAACTGAACAGTCCTGGGCAGTTGCGAGGATGACCTACGCTCCCAGAAATAGGGGTTGTTACATTTTCTAAAGAGGAAGATGGAAAGTCCTCGAGAGTCCGCCTGACACCCGAACCTGTAAACCAAGGGTTTAACCCTTGGAATTTGTCAGTCCCGTCCACTTACGCCGTAAGCTGGTTTAGTGGTTTTGTAGTGTAGTTCCACACACTAGGAATGGGCGGTTTGGCCATCTGGGATGGCACGGTGGCACAATAACGCAACCAGATTAGATTTTAAACAGTGGTTGACAGAAAGAGGAGTGATGAGGTGGCAATAGGTGAGACAGGCACGAGAACCTTCCGGTGAAGCAGGTTATGGCAAGGGCGGATCTAGGTGCGCATTAACTGGGGTCGTGTGACCCCGGTGACCTTCCGACCATCAAAGGTAATGCTATATGTTACAAAATCTGCCCTGGAATTCTAATCTTTATTACTCGCAAATATTGCAATGCATAAACTGGTTACAAGCATCTCAATTTATATGCCTATAACTCCTAATAGCATATGACTAGGACTTCGAATTGGACACTACTTCAACTCGAATTACAGATGAAATCGAACTCGATTACGACTAGGACTCTGAGTCAAGATTAAATATAACAATCTCCCCCTTAATCTTGACTTTCTAACTTCTTTCCATCTTGTTTGAGTTTGGACGGCGACACATCTCAAACGTCCCTGACTCAACTCATCTTCAGAGCACTTCATCTTCGCTGAGCGCTTCGGCAACAAACGCTTTCTTCGTCTTCGGCTTTGGGCATTCTGAAGCAAAGTGTCCATAATCATTACAGTTATAACACCTCACTTTTGCCTTATCAAACCTCCGACCTTTACGGCCTTGGCCATCACCCCTGAAAGTGTTCTTGCCTTCACGCTTCGATGATTGTGCCTCCCACTCAGCGCGAGTCAACAAGAGCTGTCCTTCACCTTTGTTGCTAGTGTCATGAATGCGTTCCTCATATGCCTTAAGACGACCGATGACCTCCTCCATGGTCATTGCCTTTAGGTCTCCAAATTGCTCTATGACTGAAGCAATCGGGAGAAACTGTGAGGGAATAGCACGAAGGAATTTCTTTACCACATACAACTCTTCCACCTTCTCGCCAAGGGCCCGTATCTTGTTGACGATGACCGTCAACCGGACGGCGAAGTCATTGATCGACTCCGTTTCCTTCATACGTAGCACCTCGAACTCGGTCTTGAGAGTTTGTACCTTTGCTTCCTTCACACGATCTGCCCCAAGATGCATCGCTTTCAACGCTTCCCACGCGGCTTTGGCTGTCTCCTTTTCGGCCAGTAGGAAGAGCGTCTCTTCTGGGATGCCCTGGTAGATGGCCGCCAATGCCATCTGATCTTTGCGCATATCGACGTTGCTGTTCTCGATCGCATCCCAGACACCTTGAGCCTTCATGTACACCTTCATCTTGATTGCCCATGCTGCATAATTGCTCGTCGTGAGCATCGGATAATGCAGCGAGATGGCGGAACTCTCCTTCGCCATCGTACCAGATGATGCCTCGTTGCCGTCGAGACCGCTTCCCGAATCACGCGACATGATCTTGGGCGAGGATCAAAAACTCTGGCTACTTTGAAGTCTCTTTGACGGAGAGAAACGGAACGGAAAAATTACTGTTTTCCTTTTTCTCTTTTCCTTGAATTTTGCGCTTGCTCTTGCTTGGATCTGCTTTTGCTGCTCCGCGTTTTTGGGGTGCTAGGTCTGGTGCTTGGGGTCTCCTTTTATGAGATGGTGGGAGCAGCCGACTCTGAGGTGGACTCCGCTTGACCGGCTCTGATTTGTCTCGGATTAATCACCGAAACCGAGCGGGCTTCTTCCCCCTTTCAGCGACTCCCTCATCTTTTCTCCTCCTGAAGCCTATTGGGTCACCAACTGGGAGGAGAGGACGGTCTTCCTGCGGGCTTCTTCCTTGCGCAGCTCCTGCGTCTCCCCTGCGCCTTTCTTCCGCCATGGCCGCCTCCTTGTCTTCGTCGTGCCCCAGCGCCGCTGTCTGCTCCCTCAGCCGGGCGTTCTCCTCGCGCAGCCCCGCGGCCGCGAGCTCGGCGACGCCGTCCTTGATTTGGTCCGCCTGCAGATCACGCGCGGCGGCGGCAGACAATCCCCGAAGCCGTCGGCCCGCACACCGTCCCGCACGAGGCCGGCCAATCCAACCGGCGGAAAAACCGGGGCCCATAGGCGCCCCGCACGGGGGGATCCCGGACGCGGAAAGACGGAGCACGGGGCGGCCGGGCGGGGCTTCGCTTCTTCTCCTGGCTCCGGCGGCGGCGGATTCGGCAGATCGGGCGGCCGGATCCGGGGTGGATCTACGCGACGGAGGGGCCGTCTTCTCCTTCTACAGCGGCGGCGGTCCCCAATCCGAGGTCTTCTCTGCCGCGGCTCACAGCACGGCGGCGACGGGAGGCCGGCGACCTGAGGATGGCCGCTGCGTGCAATGGTGGCCGCCCCCGGGAGCAAAGATCACCTCCCGGGGCAGCAGCAGAAGAACTCAAGGTTTAGGCTCTGATACCAATTGTTACAAAATCTGCCTTGGAATTCTAATCTTTATTACTCGCAAATATTGCAATGCATAAACTGGTTACAAGCATCTCAATTTATATGTCTATAACTCCTAATAGCACACGACTAGGACTTCGAATTGGACACTACTTCAACTCGAATTACAGATGAAATCGAACTCGATTACGACTAGGACTCTGAGTCAAGATTAAATATAACACTATATATACGCAGCAGAAGGTGACCTTAATCATCTAATAAGTAAGATTAGCATCAGTGACACCGGTGAAAAGTGGCAAATCCAAGGAGGAAGACAAATGCGAGGGGATAGAATCGTCAGACCACATAGAGACTGTGCGTAATTAAAAAAACCATATGCAAGGCAAGATTGCCACGCCCTTGTTTACAAGTGGCAAGCATCTGCTGCCCACAAATAAAACCGTATGCACGCAGGATGTGATTGGTGTACCTGAACTGACCCTCCGATTCCATCCCATTCCATTGCACGCCGGCGTACGTCACGCCGCACTCGACCGGGAACAGGAACCACACCACGTACATACACTCAAAAGGCCACTACTCCAAACTAAAGCCATCTGAATTAACAAATCCCCAACTTGTAATAACATAGAAAAAATAGGCAGCCGAAAGGGAAGAAAAGAAAAGGCTTATACTAGCACGCACGGCGCCAAGTTGCACCTGCGCCAGATACACGGGAGGGAGGGAGGGAGAGAGAGAGAGGCCAGGATTCAGGAGGAGCGAATTTACGAGTGAATCAAATCGAAGGGCCAGGCTGAGAAAGGAGCTGGGGTTGATTTGCTGGGATGTTGGAAGGAATAAGAGGTGAAATGGAAAGGTAGAGCGACCTCAGCCCTTGGCGGAAGCGAAAGGGCAGGGCCAGCATGAGATCGATGAATGGCCATCCCGGGGCCCCATTGCTTTCTCTTCTCTGCTTGCTTTTAATCCGCTCTTTTTCTGCTGTGCCTCCGTTGTTCCTATCCACAGCCCCTCTTCCATGGCTTAAATTAATCAAACATCCGTATTGAACACCACTGGGGCCCGGATTCTCTACCTCCATATCATCCTGTGTTTTGTCTCAGTTTGTGAGCATGGTCTCTCTGCGCCGTCTCTGTTGTAAGAGCTTAACCACGTGGTAGAAAAGAGAAGTGGCGCGTCACTTGACAGATCAAATCTATTTTTATTTTGCTAAACTCTGCACCTCCCTCTCTTTGTTTGAATGAGATTCAAACATTTGAATGAGGCAGTTACAAGTGAATTTATACTGCTTAATTTGTGATTTGATGAGGCAGTTACCAGTGTATAATTCTGTTTAAAACGCAGCAGTTACTAGTGAGTAGTAACTGCAGTGCCCTTAAAAGGGCTTGGAGACGTCCAGGAAAAAAGAGAGAATTTTGCACCTCCATTCTTCTTCTACATTCTGCTGTTGTGCTACGCCGTCTGAACCTCGTCAACCTTTCTTCCCGGTGTGCACCTGGAAGGAGGGAGAGCGGCTATCTCCGAACTGTTGCCGCAGAGAGTACCTGCACGGGGCAGCAATAAGGTTTCTGGGCAGCGCATCTGCGCGACCGCTCACTGCACTGCGTCAAGCCTGCACAGCTTCCCGTTCTTCATCAGGCTAACAAGTAAGTCGTTCGTGCGCACATTCGATTTTGTTATTATATTGTTATTTCTTGTGTACATTCTGAAGTATGATGAGTAGTTTGCTGTTAGTTGTGAGTTTTGCATCATTAGTTTATTATTTTTGTCTCCTAATAAAACTTGGAATTAAAATATTGCCCACATATCAAACACTACTCACCCACAAACACATGGCTGGCAGAGCCCCCTCCGCTTGTCCTGCTTGCCACCCGGAGCTACAGTGGAATGGTTTAGTGAACCCAAAATTTTAACCCCTAACATGATGGCTTGTTGGTCCATCATCACTATGATTGTAGCCAGAGAATAACTTGTTGCCGAACACAAATCCACCGTCTTTTTGACTCGGCAACCATACTGTCTTCCTCACCTTTTCTCCCCCATCCTGTAATTGTGTGCACCCGATTGATCTTTCTTCCCCATCATGTAATTGTGTGCATCCGATTGATCGCTGTTGTGGCTACGGATCAAACAGTAGAAAAGAGGACTAGTTGAGTGAGTATGAGAAATCACTACTACAGAAAGGCTAATAGTAGACGGCAAATCACAGACGGTTTTGTGAAACCGTCTGTAATGTAAACTATTACAGACGGTTTTAATTTGAAGGCCGTCTGTGGTATTTATGGCGGGAAAAAGGAGTATCACAGACGGTTCTTACTTCTGAACCGTCTGTGATACTGGAATATCACAGACGGTTTTTATTAAAAACCGTCTGTGATAATCTGGGATTATCACAGACGGTTTTTTATTAAAAACCGTCTGTGTTGTGTCGACTATCACAGCCGGTTGTTGTTAAGAACCGTCTGGGAATGTTCACAGACGGTTTTTCACAAGAACCGGCTGTGATGTCCCTTTGTCTGTCATATTCTAGATCAGAGGTTAATATATAAGTACACATTGCTTCTAATAACTTAACTACAGAACTACTGAGACAAGAGGTCACAAATTAAAGGCAAATTTATTAATTTCAATTAGAGGCAAATTTATTACAAAAGTCGCACAGGTAAAGAGTTTCCCAGATTGTATTCTTTTGGGCTTCGTAAGCTTCTTCTTCCACTTGGGGACTTGGAGGATCAGCCGCTAAATTCTCGAACGCCGTTAAGATTGCCCTTGTCCTCAGCACTTCCTCGTGCAGCCTGGGCAAATGATCAGCAGCATCCATAATGTCGTACAGGATAGCATGAAAAGATTCCTCAGAATCTGCCGTTTCTGCTTGATTGGCAAGGCTATCCATCAGCCTCTGCAATGCGTGTAGAGCTTCTTCTGCATTGCGCACATTGTGGAGAAGAACCAGGGTGAGGGCTGTTTCCCTTTCTTGAGCGGCAGCGAGACGCCTCCGTCGACGGCGGAGGATCAGGTCAAGCTGACGGATGCAAGAAAGTCGGGGAAGGAGAGCAGGGCGGGTGCGGAGAAGCTGCTCCAGATGCAAATTGCTGGCCGCCTGTGTAAGGTTCCGGCCGAACAATTCGTGATGAACAGATGAGAGGAAGGAGATGATCACAAGAACAGTAGTAGAAGCCATGTTGTATTAATTGTATATTGTATTGTACGTACGTAGAAGCTAGCTAGAGACCTGGATTAGGAGCGCATATTTAACCTTTAGCACAAATGGTTCGTGTACCCAAACATGAATGATATAGACGCTTCGTATAATGATCGAGAGACGTTAATTAGACGATCGAAACACGAAGCGTTCTGGCATCGAAACACGCGCGAAGCGTTCTGGTATGAAGCTTATCACAGACGGTTTTTTATAAAAAACCGTCTGTGATAATTTATTATCACAGACGGTTTTCAGTTAAAAACCGTCTGTGATAATGACTACGGCATTTATTGCGCTGCTCAGACCGCATCGTCTTCATTTCGATCCAGATCTAGCCACTGCTGCGCACTTTTTCACTCGGGAGGAAGCTAGAGCGATTTCAGGCCAGTTAATTTGGTGGGAAGAGGCAGAGATTGAGCTTTGAATTAAGATTCAGACTTTCCTGTGGTTGCTGTAGATATGATTAGTAATGAAATTTATTTATTTTTAATTGCATTACAATTTAGGTGTAAGTAATCCATGAGTGGTTATTGAAGATGGTTAATTAATTTGCAAAATTGTTGGTTATATAATAGCTATTGTGTTTGTAATATGAATTGAGCTAGGAAATTAAGTCTCAATATAATAAATGTGGCCGGTATATATGTAGTTATAATTAGTTATTCTAGATTTTAATACTAAGTTGTTATATATGTACGTAACGTAGGACCGAAGTTGGATGTATGCCGCGAGCCGTGTGAGTGAAGAGTACATTAATGGTGTTTCTGCTTTTATAAGAGCCGCCGAGGAGGATATGTTGAATAAGGGGGTGGAATATATGTGCTGTCCATGCACTGACTGCGAGAATTTGAAGATGTTTAAGAACCGAGGGCAAATTGAAGCGCACTTGATTCGGAGGGGTTTCAAAAAGGATTATACGTGTTGGACCAGTCATGGCGAAGTGAATGATCATATGCCGCCGGATGACATCGCCGGTGAAGTGAATGATATGCCCCCGGATGACATCGCAGGTGAAGTGAATGACATGCCGTCGGCTGATGTCGATTGTGGCTCGGATTCGGATAGGTTGCACGATGATAATCTGGATCAGATGCTTCGCGATGTAGAAGAGAACTATGATGAGAGAGAGTATGTTAAATTCCGTGGCTTGATGGAGGACTCAGAGAAACCTTTGTACACAGGCTGCAAGTACACAAGGTTGTCGACCGTGCTTGAACTGTTGAAATTGAAGGCAAGCAACGATTGGTCCGACAAGAGTCTCACGGCGCTGCTAGGTCTTTTAGCGGACATGCTTCCGGAGGGAAATGAGTTGCCTAAAACCACGTATAAAGCCAAGAAGGTTCTTTGTCCGTTGGGAATGGAAGTAGAAAGAATACATGCATGCCCGAACGACTGTATCCTCTACCGTAAAGAGTATGCAAACATGCATGTATGTCCGGTGTGCAACACATCCCGATACAAACGTAACAATCAATCAGATGATGGCGAGGGAACAGAGGCGAAGAAAGGACCTCCTGCTAAGGTGGCATGGTATTTTCCTATAATTCCCCGTTTGAAAAGGTTTTATGCAAATCCAAAGGAGGCAAAACTGCTGCGTTGGCACTCGGAGGAGCGCAAGAAGGATGGAATGCTAAGACACCTTGCTGATTCCGCGCAGTGGAGAAACATCGATAGGAGTTTTGCAGAGTTCGGTGCAGAACCAAGGAATATAAGGTTTGGACTGAGTACAGATGGAATGAATCCATTCAGTAGCATGAGCAGCCGACATAGCACATGGCCCGTGACTCTCTGCATCTATAACATTCCTCCTTGGTTGTGTATATGTGGAAATGTGTGATGTAGTCAATTTTGAGATGTATATGTGGAAATGTGTGATGTAGTCAATTTTGAGATGTATATGTGAAAATGTGTGATGTAGTCAATTTTGAGGTGTATATGTGAAAATGTGTGATGTATTTGAGAATGACAAAATGTATCAAGAAATACACTGTGTGAATGCAGCTGGTTGGTGTTGTATATGAATGCAGCTGTTTGGTAGTTGATATGAATGCAGCTTTGTAGTTATTGGTGGTCTTAATTGCAACAGCCGGCAAAGGCTTATCACAGACGGTTCTAAATTTAGAACCGTCTGTGATAACATATCACAGACGGTTCTAAGTTTAGAACCGTCTGTGATAGTAAATTATCACAGACAGTTCTAAGTTTAGAACCGTCTGTGATAGTAAACTATCACAGACGGTTTTTAACTCAAAAACGTCTGTGATATGTTATCACAGACGGGTCTAAGTTTAGAACCGTCTGTGCTAATCTTCCTACATACGCCCTCTCGCTAGGGTTTTCCGTGTGCGCTGCAGTTATTCGATTAGATCTAAATCCCGAACCCGTCGTCGCCGCCGCCTCCCCGAGCCCTCGCCGGCCGCCTCCCCCAGCCCTCGCCGGCCGCCTCCTCGGACGAAGACGTCGCCGCAGCCTCCTCCTCCTCCGTCGCCGCCTCCCCGAGCCCGTCGCCTCCTCCTCCTCCGTCGCCGCCGCCTCCTCCTGCGTCGCCGCCTCCTCCTCCTCCGTCGCCTCCCCGAGCCCGTCGCCTCCTCCTCTTCCGTCGTCGTCGTCGCCGCCTCCTCCTCCTCCTCCTCCGTCGCCGCCGCCTCCTCCTCCTCCTGCGTCCCTAAGGTCACCAAAACCGTAAGGTCATCAAATCCCTCCCCGAGCTTCATGCTTACTGTTAGTGTTTAGGGTTGATGCTTGATGCTTCATACTGTTATGGTTAGTTGCTTAGTACATATTTAGGGTTGATGCTTCATGCTTACTGTTAGTGTTTAGGGTTGATGCTTGATGCTTCATACTGTTATGGTTAGTTGCTTAGTACATATTTAGGGTTGATGCTTTATGCTTACTGTTAGTGTTTAGGGTTGATGCTTGGTACATATTACATTGGTACATTGTTTACTGCAGTAGCTTAATTAGTTTGCTATTTGGCACATATTACATTGTTACATTGTTTACTGCAGTAGCTTAATTAGTTTGCTATTTGGTACATACTACATTGGTACATTGTTTACTGCAGTTGCTTAGTTTACATTGGTACATATTGCTTGTTGTGTTAGTATATAGTATATAGTATATAGTACATAGTACATAGTATATAGTTTGAAATCATTTGGGTCCCCCTTCCCTCTACTCCTCTCCTCCCTTCTCCCCCTTCCCTCTACTCCACTCCTGATCTCTTTCTAGTGTATCTGGATAAGGAAATCTTGCGATTATTGCAAAAGATACATTGACCATTTGGGTGGAAAGAAATACATTGTGTCGTCAGGCTCATGACTGCCAATTTGAAGCATAGCGTAGCATCCGAGGCACATCTAAGGCCTGCAGCTGTGTCTTGAGGAATCCCAAGAGCTGGTCTTCAGATGTGGCATTCCTCAAACTATAAATTATGAATCTTATTCTCATAACCCATCTGAATACCAGCTCTTGGCATTCCTCAAGACACAGCAGCAGGCCTCGGATGTGCCTCGGATGCTATGCTATGCTTCGAATTGGCAGTCATGCGCCTGACGAAACAGTTGATCTTTCCACCCAAATGCTCCATGTATCTAGACAAAAAACAGCAAATGAAGCAAGTGACATACTATAGTGTTCCCGTTCAATGAACCGGATACACTAGTTTGTGTCATTTGCTTCATAGACCTTTGTTTGGGGACTTTGCTATTTGGTTTATAGTTTTAGCAACTAAAGTAGGTGCTAGGATAGGCACTTTGTTTAGAGACCTTGTAGTAATAGTATTACAAAATTCAAGGAAATTTTAGTACAGAAGTTCAAAAAAAACAAATTCCCAGATTCTTCGGTGAGCAGCCGATATAGCCGACTTCTTCGGTGAGCGACTATCCATCTGCTTCTTCCCACTCCTTCTCTTCATCTCTGATCTCTGGATCACGTACGCCAGTAGCGATGATTCAGTTAGATGAATCATCGCTACTGGCGTACGTGATCAGGAGACCAGAGATGAAAAGAAGGAGTGGGAAGAAGCAGATGCATAGTCGCTCACCGAAAAGTCGGCTATGTCGGCTGCTCACCGAAGAATCTGGAATGTCTTTTTTGCACTTTTGTAATAAAATTGACTTGAATTTTGCGGGAAAAAGAGGGACTTGATACATTGGTACATTGGTAAGATAGGCACATCACCCCCTCTCTATGTCCATATCACCCCTCCCTTCTCCCCCTCTCCTCTACTCCTCTCTTGTCTTGCAATTCAATATGATTACTTTCTCATCTTATCTTAATAGACCCACAAAATGAGCAACATGTCACCCGAGCAGTTCCATTGGATTTTAATTGTAATTATACCAAAATGGAACAAGGCTATATACCTTGATTCTCTAAGTAAGAACAAATCCAAGTACACAGCTATCGCCCGAATACTCGATAGGTACGTACATTGTACATTGTACTCTTTCTTTCCTTCCGAATAACTAATCTAACTTTTTCGAATAACGAAGGTCGTTCGCCACATACGTTCAACAAACACGTGACTCGACGACAGGGGCCAAGGCCTTGAAACATGATCGCAAGTTTCGGGTATTCGCTAGCTACACATTAATTAATCATATACAACACATAGTAGTAATGCCACTTGATTTAACACATTATATTTTTTGCAGTGCCACCAGCAGGAGTCGGGCAACACATGTGGATACTACATGTGCCACCATATGAGACTACTCCTCGATTCCACCAAGATCACTAATTCTAAGGTTTGTCAATCTTCCCACATTTATTTCATACATGTCAGTTTTATATATGCGCGCGTTGATATTCCTATCGACAGGCTGCGTCCATCTCTACATCTGCATTGACACAGCCGGATTTTGCAAAAATTTGAGGAGAGCTCATTTGGTTTTTGTGGTCAAAAGTCGTAAGATCAAATGGAGAGTTCCACTGCCCAGAATGATTTTTTATTGTAATTTTAAGTGCAAATACAGTGTAGATCCTTTACAATTGTGTATTTGTTAATGGATATTTTATTTCAACTCAATGAATTGATTTGCGAAATGGATGCTTTATGTTTGTGAAATGAAGTGCGTTGTCAATTGGATGTTTTATGTCTGTGAAATGAATTGAGATGTGAAATGTATCTGAAATGAAATGAGATGTGTGAGTTGTATATGTTTATGTCTGTGATTATCTGCTTGTTTCAGAGGGCATGGCTAGCATTTCCTGAGGCTAGCTATAAACAGAAATATATTCTGCTGGGGGGGAGGAGTATCACAGACGGTTTTTCAGTAAAAACCGTCTGTGATTATGCGATATCACAGACGGTTTTTCAGTAAAAACCGTCTGTGATTATCCGATATCACAGACGGTTTTTTCTAAAAACCGTCTGTGATATCGGATAATCACAGACGGTTTTTAGTACAAAACCGTCTGTGATATCGGATAATCACAGACGGTTTTTAATGAAAAACCATCTGTGATATCGCATAATCACAGACGGTTCAAAAACCGTCTGTGATAACTTGGATTATCACTGACCCATAATTTCAGACGGTTCAGAAAACCGTCTGTGATGACGTTTCTGAACCGTCTGTAATGTGGATTTCTGTAGTAGTGAATGAGCTATGCCGATCCCTCGTTAACCCAAGGAAATATATATACATGGTCATAAAGGCCTTATTACAGTAACACCCCTATTACAGAGTTCTATTCTAAAGGTATATATGTCTTTTACATATCTTATTAGGCCTCTTGGTCTAGAAGACTGAATGAATACCGATGAAGGCCATCCTCACAATAATCATCCATACATATTTACTCATCTCACTACATCTCACTATAGCACATAATCGAAAAAAAAGTCATGCATGTTTGCATGCTTCAGTGTAGATTGTACGGTAACTCAGCAACCGAGCCTTTACCCAGCCGCATAATACCACACAGTTTCAGTATGCTAGCTAGGTGTTGGTTGGTGCGTAGAGGATCCGGCAGAGGTGACACTAATGTGGACAGGCCATTGCGGCAACGCGGAGGCGCCAACCGCCCATTCCATTGGAACCCCAGTACAAACCTAATACTATCATTTCCTTCCTGCGCCCCCAGCCACTTGCGACCTCTCCTCTACTTCTATATAAGCGCCTCGGCCGCTTCCGCTCTCAAGCTCCTCCTGTTATTCGCTAGCCTAGCATCCTCCTTGTTACAACCGCTGCTATTGATCATTTGCCGAGACATCCAGTTAAGCTAGCTAGCTAGGGTTCCACTCTGCAAATCAGTGGAACTCTGTGTGCGCGCGCGCACGACGGCTTTCAGTGTTAGGTGAATTTAATTTGGCCGAGGTGAATTCAGTTGAGGTGATGAGCTGCAACGGTTGCCGCGTGCTGCGCAAGGGCTGCAGCGACGCCTGCGCGTTGCGGCCCAGCATCGAGTGGATCGACGGCGCCCAGCCGCAGGCCAACGCCACCGTCTTCGTCGCCAAGTTCTTCGGCCGCGCCGGCCTCGTCGCCTCGCTCGCCGCCGTCCCGCTACACCACCGCCCAGGTACATACATAGATACTCACCTGCCCACCCACATGCCTAGATGCAAAACCGATCCATCACCCATACATCTATGCGTACGCACGCAGATACTCCTTGCAGCTAGCTAGTACCATCTCGGTTCGTTGTCTCTTTCAACTTGTGAAATTGTACCCAGATTGATTATATGTAGTTAATTTAAGCAATTAATTCAGATGCCCATTTCGAAATAGCAGAATAACGGCAGTTAGCTAGGCTGTCAGAACTTGAAACCATAGGCTAGTTAGGCTTCTTAGCAAGCAAGGTCTTGTTGATTAGGCCGTCAAAAATGTAGTGAGTGCTCGGTTTTGACTTTTGAGCCTGTTTTTTTTATCAAATAGTTGTAGATTATAACTTTTAGTTGAAATTTTTAAATTTTTGCCAGTTCACGACAGAGATTACGGAGAGATACTTGCTAGTGATTTTGACTAGTACGAATGTTGGGTTTTTAATGTGTATTATATTTAATTTGTGGATTCTGTTTCGAAAAAATACCCCGTTTAAAATTTAGGTACTATAGTAAAAGCTGGAAAGAACAGACCCTTTGTTAATAGCTTTTAACTGTGATTTATAACTGAAAATAAATAGTAGTAGTTGAAAGAAGTGACTTTAAGAAAGAGAGCGCAAGAGATGGGAAAAGTGAGAAAGAGATACGTGCACGTGACAGAAACAAGAGAAATAGGATATGTGATGTAAGAGAAGTGAAGAAATCGTTTTAAAAAACTGAATATTCATATTAGTTTTTAATTTTTTTAAAGCAAAATCTAGAAATAGGAGCTAATACTAACAGAGCAATAGTATAGTACTCATCTTATCTTATCTTAGCCTCGGTGATCAGTAGGAGCGTGAGGCCACTTGTACAAAAAAAAAAGGTTAGAAACTAGGCGTCACTTCAAAACCGTTTTAGCTTCCCAGAAGCCATTTGAGTTGGTTTCTTAATTTTGGTTTTTTAGCTTTTGTTTGTTTTTTGTTTTTATTTTTTTGCATTGTCAAAATGATATAGCAGTATTTTTTTAATTTCTTTATTTTTCTTCTATTCTTGGTTTAGAAAAAACTAACAACTCCTATAGTACAATTACAATCAAAAGGGCACTTTAAGTTGTTTGGAGCATATTCCCCACTTTGGTTTTTTTAATCTAGATAACCGATGACTGGACCTGACCACTCTACCTAGGCAGTATTATATTAGGATTATTGTTTTTAGTATTCTTTTGTATGGTATGCGGCCTTACGACGTGCCCATGCGAGAATACATACCAAATGAGAATCTTTTAGTCATGCCCAATTGTACTTCACCAAAACACACTCTTTAAACGGTGGTGCACTGGTGCTAAAAGATATTCTAATTAATTGAGATGATTTTCTTCCGACTTTTGTCATGAGATTAATTAGTATCTTTGGACCCTCCATGTAAGATAATCCAGACTATCAACAAAAGTAGACAAACATAGACTGGTCTAGAAACACGAATTAACGTGCCGTGTATGATGGATGGATATTGTATTTGCAGCGCTGTTCCGGTCGCTCCTGTACGAGGCGTGCGGGCGGACCATCAACCCGGTGAGCGGCGCCATCGGGCTCATGTGGACCGGCAACTGGGACCTCTGCCAGGCCGCCGCCTACGCCGTGCTCCGCGGCGAGTCCCTCCGCCCGCTGTCCACCGTGCCAGCCGCCTTCACCGACCGCGACATGGCCGGCCTCTACGGCAATGTCGGCAGCTCCACCACCCTCCAGTCTTCGCCCGAGAACTCCTCCGCGCTCTCCAGGAAGCGCCGCAGGAACGGCGGCGTCGCCGGCCAGCAGCAGCATCAGAAGCAGAACAAGCTGCCCGCGGTTCTGCAGTCCTCCGAGCTGGATCTCTGTCTGATGCCTGTGTCGCCACTGGCCGGTGGGAGGCGGGGCGGCGCGTCGGACGAGTACTCGACGACGACGTGCGAGGAGTTGGCCAGCGCCGACGCGGAGGCCGAGGCCGCGCCGACTCTCCTCAACCTCTTCAGCTAGCGACTGATTGTGTAAGCTGTAATTGTGCATAGGCCGTCTGGGCTGGGGTGGTGATCGATTAATTAGTTGCATCGATCGGTGTTAAGTAATTAAGCTTTTTTGGGACGTGCAACCTGGTTTTGAAGTGATCCATGTGCAGCTGTTAACTAGCGCTGTCATATTTTGGAGAGTCAATTAACAAGTCGGTTTTCTAGAACAAACATCCACAGGGGTCCTCGCAGATTTTTTTTAAAAAATAATACATTAAATAATAAAATTTAAAAATAAATAGTCATTAAAAAAATGACAGAAGTTGGCACCTATCATCATCCCAAATGACGACAAATGCTCTATAGTCAATCGCTATTTTAAATAACGACAGAAGCTCTATCGACTCTTTGGCCAGGTGGCGCTGGCGTGGCAGCCAAGTCGCTAGCTCAAATAGCGACTAAGCTCCTGTCACCATTTCAAATATGAACTTGACTTCTATTGTCATTTGAGCTCTGTCGCCGTTTCATTGGGTTATAGGGTTCCTGCCGGCATTTCAAATGCGACTCACTCTCGTTTTTCTTTTCCACATAGGAGTCGGAGCATTTGGTTGATTACCGGCATTTGGTTGATGTCATTTTTTGCAAATATGGTCTATGATGCACAAAAGTGTACATGCATCACTTAGGCTGCCTTATGTACATGTATGCGTCAGTAGCTTTGAGGTTTCTTCTCTGCATCACCATTAGCTCGTGGAAAAATGTACACCGAACATAATATTTCAAGCCCCGATATAACACTTGACAATGAATATGTGAATTACATGGTGCATGAGGTTTAATTAGGTCCTTACTTTTGCCCAATACAATTCATACGGTACAAACTATAACTACTACATACATGCACTACTACAGAAAAGGTCATCACAGACGATTCGAAAACGTCATCACAGACGGTTTTGTGAACCGTCTGTATTTATGGGTCAGTGATAATCGAAGGTCATCACAGACGGTTTTCGGACCGTCTGTGATTATCAGCTATCACAGACGGTTTTTGAGTAAAACCCGTCTGTGATAGCTGATAATCACAGACGGTTTTGAGTTAAAAACCGTCTGTGATATTCCCTTCAACCCCTAAATATATTTCTGTTTATTGGCTAGCCTCAGGAAATGCTAGCCATGCCCTCTGAAACAAGCAGATAATCACAGACATAAAACATATACAATTCACACATCTCATTTCATTTCAGATACATTTCACATCTCAATTCATTTCACAGACATAAAACATCCAATTGACAACGCACTTCATTTCACAAACATAAAGCATCCATTTCGCAAATCAATTCATTGAATTGAAATAAAATATACATTAACAAATACACAATTGTAAAAGATCTACACTGCATTTGCACTTAGAATTACAATAAAAAATCATTCTGGGCAGTGGAACTCTCCATCTGATCTTACGACTTTAGTCCACAAAAACCAAATGAACTCTCCTCGAATTTTTGCTAAATCCGGCTGTTTCAATGCAGATGTAGAGATAGGCGCAGCCTGTCGATAGGAATATCAACGCGCGCACATATAAAACTTGACATGTATGAAATAAATATGGAAAGATTGACAAACCTTAGGAGTGGTGATCTTGCTGGAATCGAGGAGTAGTCTCATATGGTGGCACACGTAGTATCCACACGTGTTGCCCGGCTGCTGCTGGTGGCACTGCAAAAAATAGAATGTGTTAAATCAAGTGGCATTACTACTAAGTGTTGTATATGATTAATTAATGTGTAGCTAGCCAATACCCGAAAATTGCGATCATGTTTCAAGGGCTTGGCAACTGTCGTCGAGCCACTTGTTTGTTGAACGTATGTGACGAACGACCTTCGTTATTCGAAAAAGTTAGATTAGTCATTCGGAAGGAAAGAAAGAATACAATGTACAATGTACTTACCTATCGAGTAGTTCGGCGATAGCTGTGTACTTGGATTTGTTCTTACTTAGAGAATCAAGGTATATAGCCTTGTTCCATTTTGGTATAATTACAATTAAAATCCAATGGAAATTCTCATTGTATGGCCTAAGAACAAATTCCTTATTGTGGTGAGCCAGCAGTGCTTTTGTAATATAGTCCTCGACGAAGGATGCATCCTCGTTGATGGTATCAATGGCGACCAAGCGTGGGTCCAGGAAACCAATTGGTGATTTCGATGATCTAGCTTCGGTCAGCATGAATCTATATATATACACAGAAAAGCAATAAATTGTGACATATATCGGTATTACGTGAACAGAGACTGTGATTGTACAGACTTACAACGTCCAACATCGAACGAGTGAGGCGTCGAGAGCATTGAGCGTGAAAAGACCAAATATATCGTCAAAGGTCACCGGGAAGACACATTCCTGAACTTCGTGCAAGAAATGTTCCGGCTTGAATTTGACAATGATACCTGAGCGCCGTTCTGCCTCTGGTCTATTGGACTGTTTCATATACCAAGTGTGGAATCTTTGGCAACCAAGTCCTAGCTTTGTGAGGTGCTCTTGCGGGAATATCATCGGCTCGCCTAGCACGAATTTACGGGCCAATGGCATGTACGGGATATCGTCATCATCCTTCGTCTTTGATTTGCCATGGCCACTGCCTCGACTGCAGGTCGACTTCATGGTAGTCGACTGTAATGGTACAGACGATGCAAGTTGCTTTGGCGAGAATAGCACCCGTGGAGATAGCACCGGTGCAGGTAGCTCTGCTTCGCACTGCCCGTGTGGAGATGGCACCAGTGCATGTTGCTGTGGTTCGCACTGCACTTCTGGCCTGCCACCGGTGAAGAAGCCTCCAGGGAGATGTCGCTTTTGGGCCACTGGATGAATGTTCCAATGGCCTGTCCTAGAGTCACGATCTCGTCGTTGGGGGGCTTCGGTAGCGGGACCACCTCAAAATTGACATACATACCATCCACATTAACTTTTGCGAAGCCTGGCGCTAAAACTTGACTATGCACCATGGCCCCGATACTAGACGAATATGGCTGGCCCCAAGCAGCGTACAAAAGAATGAAGCCATATCTCACTTGGAGCCTGCACTTCGTAGGCTCGTACATAACGATACAAAATTAGCTACTCGAATATGCCTATCAATGGAGCAAGCATTCGAGAGATAATAATTATTACCAGGATGTCGTCCACAGGAAATATGGCCTGGGTTTGCGTCGGATTGGACGCGCAGCTACTAGGATGGTTGTGCGGGCTAGCTAACACAGGAGCGGCAGTAGCGGCCTGCTGACTTTCTGTCTGTTTCCGCACCTCATCTCTGATTACATCAGCCATCTGAGCTAATAGCTCCTCTCTAAGATATTCCTTGATCTCTTCTCGTAGCTGTGCGTCACGCTCGGCTTTGTTTGTCTTCCTACGCCGATACATTCCGGAGTCATCTTGGAAACCATGTTTCCAAGGAACGTAAAGCCCAAGGCCTCTCGTACGACCCGGGTGCTCCTTGTTTCCCAGGGCCACGGAGAGCATATCATTCTCCCTTGTTCCCTGGAATGATCCCAGGGTAGATTCAAAACTCAGCTTTTCCTGCAAGAGGACAAAATATCATTTCAATTCGTACGAAGTTGTGGAGTAATTACAAGCTACATAGTTCTATCGATATCTTACCAGGCGCTGGGACACTTGCTGGTCTGCAGGGTTTCGAAAGGAGACGTCCCCCGATGTCGTTGTAGATGACCTTGCTCTAATCCAATTTGAAGCGCGGTCATCCGGGATATTGGAAAATGGCGGGGCGATGTCCTGTGCAGCTGCCAGGTCATCCTCCTTCCTCCACTGTGGGATTTTACCCGCATACCCAGCTATGCCAAGTCTGTGGGGGTGTGTGTTTTTTGCCTAGAGGGCCTTGTGCGCCGTACTTGTACTTTTGAAATCTTCGGACGTCTTCATCGCCTTGAACTCTTCGCATTGTGGTTCCAGGAATGGGTATTTATGAAAAGGCGTTTCTTCCGTCTCCACGTATTTCCTGACAAGCGTGCTCTTGAAGTTCTTCCATGCTTTGCACGCCGCTAGATAGGTTTGTCGTTGCACAGCGTATAGGTGTTCTTCTGGGAACTTGAACGATGCCAAAATTTCAGTCCACAGCTCACGTTTCCGAGTGTCAGGCACGTTCTTCCACGAATTGTATGTGATCTCAATTCATTCTTGTGCAACTATTCTGACCAGGCTTCGGAATACGTTTACCGCTTTTTGAGGAAGGATAGGGACCCCAGATGCGTTTACCGCTGTGATGGTCTGTCGGCCCTCAGGCTTCTTCGATAGCCCTCTTTCTTGGCGTCTTGATGTTGGAGCGGACGCCTCCAGCGATGATGTTGAAGAATGCGCGGGTGACATGTTGCTCATTTTGTGGGTCTATTAAGATAAGATGAGAAAGTGATCATATTGAATTGGAAGAGAGGAGAGGAGTAGAGGGGAGGGGGAGAAGGGAGGGGGTGATATGGACATAGAGAGGGGGTGATGTGCCTATCTTAGCACCTACTTTAGTTGCTAATACTATAAACCAAATAGCAAAGTCCCTAAACTAGTGTATCCAGAGACCAGAGATGAAGAAAAGAAGTGGGAAAAAGCAGATGGATAGTCGCTCATCGAAGAAGTCGGCTATGTCGGCTGCTCACGAAGAATCTGGGAATGTCTTTTTTTTGCACTTTTGTAATAAAATTGCCTTGAATTTAAGAAGGAAAAAGAAGGATTGTGAGAGTGGACATCACATCTCGGCAGTAGTCGGCATATACTATTACTACAAGGTCTCTAAACAAAGTTCTATGAAGCAAATGACACAAACTAGTGTATCCGGTTCATTGAACGGGAACACTCGAGTGTGTCACTTACTTCATGCCCCTTGAAGGTCTATGTGGCATATATTATTACTACAAGGTCTCTAAACAAAGTTCTATGAAGCAAATGACACAAACTAGTGTATCAGGTTCATTGAACCGGATACACTAGAGTGTGTCACTTGCTTCATGCCCCTTGAAGGTCTATGTGGCATATACACTAGAGTGGTCCTTGATTGGTTAATTTGTGCTCTCAAATTGTAGGGTTGCACAAGATTAATCTTGGCCGTCCCGCTACTAAATGAGGAAGCAAGAAAAGTGAAACATGATAAGATGAGGAAGCAAGAAAAGTGAAACATGATGCTCAATGTTAGGAAGAGAGGAGAGGAGTAGAGGGAAGGGGGAGAAGGGAGGGGGTGATGTGGACAGAGAGAGGGGTTATGTGCCTATACTATATACTATATACTAACACAACAAGCAATGTAATATGTACCAATGTAAACTAAGCAACTGCAGTAAACAATGTACCAATGTAGTATGTACCAAATAGCAAATTAAACTAAGCTACTGCAATAAACAATGTACCAATGTAATATGTACCAAATAGCAAACTAATTAAGCTACTGCAGTAAACAATGTACCAATGTAATATGTACCAAATAGCAAACTAATTAAGCTACTGCAGTAAACAATGTACCAATGTAATATGTACCAAATAGCAAACTAATTAAGCTACTGCAGTAAACAATGCTCACAATGCTCAAAACCATAGTCCATCACAGAAACTGCTCATAATACTCAAAACCCTAATCCATCACAGAAAGTGCTCACAATGCAGACGGTAATCGAGGGGAGGTGGCCGGCGAGGGGCTCGACGAGGGGCTCGGGGGAGGTGGCCGGCGACGGGCTCGACGGAGGCGGCCGGCGAGGGGCTCGGGGAGGCGGCCGACGAGGGTTCGGGGAGGTGGAGGCGACGACTGGCTCGGGATTTAATTAGATCTAGATCGAATAACTGCGCAGCGCACAGGGAAAACCCTAGCCAGAGCGTATATATAGGGAGGTTATCATAGACGGTTCTAAACTTAGAGCCGTCTGTGATAAATATCACAGACGGTTCTAAACTTAGAACCGTCTGTGATAAATATCACAGACAGTTCTAAGTTTATAACCGTTTGTGATAGTTATACTATCACAGACGGTTTTAAACTTAGAACCGTCTGTGATATTGATATCACAGACGGTTCTAAGTTCAGAACCGTCTGTGATAAGCCTTTGCGACTGTAGTTATTAAGACAACACCAATAACCACAGCTGCATTCATATCCACCACCAAACAGCTGCATTCATATACAACACCAACCAGCTGCATTCATATCAACCATCACATGTACATTACACATATACATCACATATACATAAATGCCAATACACATATACATTTTCACATATACATCTCAAAATTGACTACATCACACATTTTCACATATACATCTCAAAATTGTCACACATTTTCACATATACATCTCAAAATTGTCACACATTTTCACATATACATTCTTATTGTACTTGCTTATTTCCTTTAACAATTAGCCCTTCATGATGATCAATGCGTACGTAACTAGTTTCGTCATGTTGTTCATCGTCGACCCTTATGCCATTTCCAAAAGGAGGTAACTCGTCAAATTGATTGTATTCCTCCTCGTCCACTACATTCTCTACTCCGACAATTCTCCTTTTTCCATGAAGAACTACATGGCGTTTCTTATTTGCCGGGTCGGTTACATAGAAAACTTGAACAACTTGATTGGCGAGTACGAATGGTTCGTCTTTGTACCCGACACGTTGGAGGTCCACGGTCGTGACACCGTACTTGTCAACCTTCACCTGTGGGAGATGCACCCAACGGCAGCGAAATAAGGGGATCTTAAAAACCACATAGTCGAGCTCCCAAATCTCTTCTATGAAGCCATAGTACGAGTTTCTCGACCCATCGGTACTGAATGCATCTATGCGGACACCGCTGTTCTAGTTAGTGCTCTTGACATCCTGAGACTGCGTATAGAATATGTACCCATTTATGTCATATCCTTGCCATGTCACAACTGTAAATGTCGGCCCTTTTGCCAACCATGTCAGCGTCTCACTCGGTGAGCTCCTAGCGATTTGCTCCTTCAACCATTGGTTGAACCAACGGTTGTGTTGTCTCATGATCCAAACATCCGGCCGCTCTGGATTCTGTTGCCGAAGCACATCCTTGTGCTGGTCCACATAAGGCGCCACTTCAGTCATGTGTTGCAACACTGTGAAATGGGCTTGAGTATACGTGTCCATATCTGGAGTGATTGCTTTCCTTCCGATAGTTTCGAGACCCTTCAGCCTCCCCTCATGACGAGATTGAGGGACACCTATCGGTTGAATCTGAGCCATATAATCGACACAAAACTCAATGACCTCTTCGCTTGCATAACCTTCGACGATGCTGCCCTCCGGCCGAGAACGATTCCGTACGTAGGACTTGAGAATTCCCATGAACCTCTCAAATGGGTATATGCTGCGTAGGAATACGGGCCCGCACATTTTTATCTCCCACACAACGTGAACAATGAGATGGACCATGATATCGAAAAACGAAGGAGGGAAATACATTTCAAGGTGACATAGAGTCATCACCACCTCGTCTTGTAGAGCATCTAGTCCTTCGGGATCAATGATCTTCTGAGCAATTGTGTTAAAGAAATAACATAGCCTCATGATTGTCTCTCGGACTTTGATCGGCAAAATATTTCTAATTGCAATAGGGAGCATCTGTGTCATCAGCACATGACAATCATGAGACTTCATGCCATTTAACTTCAAAGCTTGCATCGAAACAAGTTTCTTCACGTTGCCGGAGTAACCAGACGGAACTTTGACACCATGCAAGCACTGGCACAGTTCTGTTTTCTCAGCCTTGGACAGAGTGTAACACGCAGGGGGAAGGTACGTTCGTCCATTATCAGTGCTTGTCGGTGCTAACTCAGGCCTGATGTCCATGTCAGCCAAGTCAAGCCGTGCGTTGACACCGTCCTTTGTTTTATCACGGATGTTCAGTAAGAGACCAGTCAAGCTGTCGCACACATTCTTTTCTATGTGCATGACGTCAATGCAGTGCCGAATATCTAGGTACTCCCAATAAGGTAAGTCCCAAAATATTGATCTCTTCTTTCAGGTGTTCTTCTCATGAGCCCTCAATTTTCGTCCCTTTTCGAGGACAACATCTAAATCCTTAACCATATCATAAACCTCGTGTCCCCTTAAATGCCTTGGAGCTGAACTGTCTTCCTTCTCTCCGTCAAATTGTTTCTTCATCTTGCGGTATGGGTGAGCCCTTCGAAGGAACCGGCGGTGACGCATGTAGACGGTTTTGCGTGAGTGTCTCAGCCACACACTCTCGGTACCATCTAAACAGTGAGTACAAGCTTTGGCACCTTTTGTACTATGGCCCGATAGGTTACCAAGGGCAGGATAATCATTTATGGTGCAGAACAATAAGGAGCGCAGAGTGAAGTTCTGTCGTTTGTATGCATCCCATACCTGTATCCCTTCGTTCCACAGTACTTTTAGATCTTCCACCAACGGTGCTAGAAACACATCGATATCATTCCCAGGTTGTTTTGGCCCTTGGATAAGTATCGACAGCAAAATGTACTTTCACCTCATACACAACCAAGGAGGAAGGTTATAGATGCAGAGAGTCACGGGCCATGTGCTATGTCGGCTGCTCATGCTACTGAAAGGATTCATTCCATCTGTACTCAGTCCAAACCTTATATTCCTTGGTTCTGCACCGAACTCTGCAAAACTCCTATCGATGTTTCTCCACTGCGCGGAATCAGCAAGGTGTCTTATCATTCCATCCTTCTTGCGCTCCTCCGAGTGCCAACGCAGCAGTTTTGCCTCCTTTGGATTTGCAAAAAACCTTTTCAAACGGGGAATTATAGGAAAATACCATGCCACCTTAGCAGGAGGTCCTTTCTTCGCCTCTGTTCCCTCGCCATCATCTGATTGATTATTACGTTTGTATCGGGATGCGTTGCACACCGGACATACATGCATGTTTGCATACTCTTTACGGTAGAGGATACAGTCGTTCGGGCATGCATGTATTCTTTCTACTTCCATTCCCAACGGACAAAGAACCTTCTTGGCTTTATACGTGGTTTTAGGCAACTCATTTCCCTCCGGAAGCATGTCCGCTAAAAGACCTAGCAGCGCCGTGAGACTCTTGTCGGACCAATCGTTGCTTGCCTTCAATTTCAACAGTTCAAGCACGGTCGACAACCTTGTGTACTTGCAGCCTGTGTACAAAGGTTTCTCTGAGTCCTCCATCAAGCCACGGAATTTAACATACTCTCTCTCATCATAGTTCTCTTCTACATCGCGAAGCATCTGATCCAGATTATCATCGTGCAACCTATCCGAATCCGAGCCACAATCGACATCAGCCGACGGCATGTCATTCACTTCACCTGCGATGTCATCCGGGGGCATATCATTCACTTCACCGGCGATGTCATCCGGCGGCATATGATCATTCACTTCGCCATGACTGGTCCAACACGTATAATCCTTTTTGAAACCCCTCCGAATCAAGTGCGCTTCAATTTGCCCTCGGTTCTTAAACATCTTCAAATTCTCGCAGTCAGTGCATGGATAGCACATATATTCCACCCCCCTTATTCAACATATCCTCCTCGGCGGCTCTTATAAAAGCAGAAACGCCATTAATGTACTCTTCACTCACACGGCTCGCGGCATACATCCAGCTTCGGTCCTACGTTACGTACATATATAACAACTTAGTATTAAAATCTAGATTAACTAATTATAACTACATATATACCGGCCACATTTATTATATTGAGACTTAATTTGCTAGCTCAATTCAAATTACAAACACAACAGCTATTATATAACCAACAATTTTGCAAATTAACCATCTTCAATAACCACTCATGGATTACTTAGACCTAAATTGTAATGCAATTAAAGAAAAAATAAATTTCATTACTAACCATATCTACAGCAACCAGGAAAGTCTGAATCTTAATTCAAAGCTCAATCTCTGCCTCTTCCCACCAAATTAACTGGCCTGAAATCGCCTAGCTTCCTCCCGAGTGAAAAAGTGCGCAGCAGTGGCTAGATCTGGATCGAAATGAAGACAGATGCGGTCTGAGCAGCGCAATAAATGCCTTAGTCATTATCACAGACGGTTTTTTATTAAAACCGTCTGTGATAAATATTATCACAGACGGTTTTTTATAAAAACCGTCTGTCATAAGCTTCATGCCAGAACGCTTCGCGCGTGTTTCCTTTGCCAGAACGCTTTGTGTTTCGATTGCCAGAACGCTTCGTGTTTCGATCGTCTAATTAACGTCTCTCGATCATTATACGAAGCGTCTATATCATTAATGTTTGGGTATACGAACCGTCGTCTGTGCTAAAGGTTAAATATGCGCGCCTAATCCAGGTTTCTTCTACGTACGTACAATATGACTTCTACTATTCTTGTGATCATCTCCTTCCTCTCATTTGTTCATCAAGAATTGTTCGGCCGGAACCTTACACAGGCGGCCAGCAATTTGCATCTGGAGCAGCTTCTCCGCACACGCCCTGCTCTCCTTCCCCGACGTTCTTGCATCCGTCAGCTCGACCTGATCATCCGCCGTCGACGGAGGCGTCTCGCTGCCGCTCAAGAAAGGGAAACAACCCTTACCCTGGTTCTTCTCCACAATGTGCGCAAAGCGGAAGAAGCTCTACACGCATTGGAGAGACTGATGGATAGCCTTGCCGATCAAGCAGAAACGACAGATTCTGAGGAATCTGCCCATGCATACCTCTACGACATTATGGGCTATGCTACTGATTATTTGCCCAGGCTGGAGGAGGAAGTGCTGAGGACAAGGACAATCTTAACGGCATTCGAGAAGTCAGTGGTTGATCCTCCAAGTCCCAAAGTCGAAGAAGAAGCGTACGAAGCCCAAAAGATTACAATCTGGGAAACTCTTTACCTGTGCGACTTTTGTAGTAAATTTGCCTCTAATTGAAACTAATAAATTTGCCTTTAATTTGTGATCTCTTGTCTCAGTAGTTCTGTAGTTAAGTTATTAGAAGCAATGTGTACTTATATATTAACCTCTGCTCATGAATAGAATATGACAGACAAAAGGACATCACAGCCGGTTCTTGTTAAAAACCGTCTGTGAACATTAACAGACGGTTCTTAACAACAACCGTCTGTGATAGTCTACACAATACAGACGGTTTTTAATAAAAAACCGTCTGTGATACTTTAGTATCACAGACGGTTCATCGGTAAGAACCGTCTGTGATACTCGTTTTATCCGACGCCACTAACACAGACGGTGTCCAAATTAAAACCGTCTGTGTTAGTGTCAATCACAGACGGTTTGACAAAACCGTTTGTGATTGGCTGTCTAGTATTAGGCTTTCTGTAGTAGTGATGTTTTTTGGAAAGGGAAATACTTGACGGGTGGAAATGAAGTCAAGCTTGCGGGCATATATCTTACTCCCCACTACAGGCTCTCCTTTACTCTGCAAGGTATTCCTCGTGTATCTTCCGCACGCGCTCCCCATATTCTTCATCTTTCTTCTTCTCCCACTCATGTTCATGCTCCTTTCACCTAGCAACAACCACAGCCCCGTACATGATGAGCTCCGTGTCCTTTGCATTCGACAACCATTTCCATGTGCACCTTCTTCCTTACTACTGCAGATGAACAACTTAGTACTATTCAAAAGAGGTAGACTAAAAATCTCGATAGAAGACTCACATATGGCCATGCCATGGTGTACCCGCACATGTAGCCATCTTAGTTTCCTACGCCGAAGAGACCGTACTTAGCCTGCACACCACAACGACAACGTATGATTTCTGGTACGTAGCCGTGAGGCCTCTGTGGTGGAACATGGCCATCACAATTCTGCGGTTCGAAAGCGCCACCCATTGGTCCCTTTCTCTTCCTTTCCGCGCTTTCGGCTGAGGGAGGTTTCCAATGTGTGAACACTTTAGGCGCAACTGCACAGCTCAACGTGTATTTCTGCCTAACGAATGCCTCGTCATACTTGTTCAGGCTATCGATCTACTAGAAGAAGTAGCAACACTCCTCTAGCTGTGATACATGGATATAATTAGCTATGTATGAAATGCATATGAAATGTTAAATATCGATAGGAATGACTCACGCAGTAATCCCCACACGTGTAGAAAGCCGGACAACGGTACTATGATGTGTTGATTGCTTGATCCATGCCGGCTTACCGCAGTCACACTAGGGTCGAGGAAATTCTGGTGGTACAGGAACATCCTTGCAAGAATTATCGGGGTAGGTTTCCACCTTCTTCACAACCTATTTTCACTTCGGAGCATCTCCGCTAGCCGGACATCCTAATGTGCATGTCTTCTCCCTTACCTATGTTGTATCTCCCCTTTGTGTGGTGAAGGAACTAGCTCGAATAGAGTGTTGGCTGTATGATGGAGGGTGCACTTGCTTCATTGCCAGATGGGTTGTAGTATGGAGGTCAACTATGTTGATTGCAAGTGTACTCATGTCCGCAAGAAAGCATCTTTTGGTATAGTATAGGGCAACGAGTTGTCATTTTAATAGGAAAAGCTTGTGCATGTTTTCATGTAAGTATGAAAAGGTGGTAGTTGGGCCGTGTTGTCATTGCATTCTAAAAATGTGGCATGGTGACGTCATATTACTATCTGGTGTGTGTGGTCCTGTAAGTCCGAATATGTGGCATGGTGGGGTCCCATCGTTGAAAGTAGAGGTTGCGTCCAAGTGGGTACATCTTGGGTACGGCATTGTTAAGTAAGTTTGTGAGAGTTGCGTTGCATTGAACTCTTTATGAGCATTCCCCCTATATTGCGATGCTGACTAGGGGCTGTAATCTAAGTAGTAACCCAAGCATTCAAAGAAACTTTGTAACAACACTAGTACAAAAGTTGAAATGTGCAATAAGATTGGAAATGACTAACATCATTAATCTAAAATAACTGTACGTAATAACACACCAGAGCAATAGCATGAACTAAAATATACTACACATACACACAACTACAGGTCTACTGCCACCTTATTGAGGGGGTACCACACGAGTGGTCATCACCCTCATGCAGCATTGTCCATGTCCCTAGTGGGAGTATGTCAACGGGGTCCTCATTGGGCAAGTAGGAGGTGGTGGTGTAGCAATGCTCCGTAGAATCGGTTGGCTCGTGCGGCCCTTCATGCTTCTGCATGTCATCCTGGCAGTGGTGCTCAATGTAGCGTGGTGTGTATGCCATATGCACTATTAGAGACATCCTGTATGGATGTGACCCTGTCAACATAACTTGTTGTTAGCATAGTAATTATTATAGCAAAACTAATGAAATTATGTCAGAATTACATAGTAGTGATAAAGTGGGGCCAACCCTCTGCCATGATGAGCTCCCTAGCACATCTAGAGGAGGAGCTATGAGCACATGTGTTGAGTACAACATATCGAGGCTAGCCTATCGACCATGTTGTGCGGGAGCATGATGTGGCTACTCCACCATGTCACCCCTCGGCCTCCGATAGGACATGAGGCTAATGATGCGCCTTGTCCTATTCCTGATCTGGGTGAGTGTGCCACACAATTCCTCTGCCATCAGGTTGATCTGGTCACCGATGCTGGAGAGGAGAGAGCTCATCTCATCATACACCTCCCTCGCTAGGTCGCTCTGTTGAGTACAAAGAAACAATTAGAGACCTTGCTTGAAGGAGCAAATCAATGAAGTATAGTTGAGCGTGTGTAACTAACCACACGATGGAATGCAGAGTCCAGTTGGGTGGGGTACATGTTGCTTGTGACGGTGACGTGTTTGGGGGGTCCTCGAACAAAAAAGCCTTGTATAGGCATCTTATTTATAGGTTAGAGACATGTTAAGTCATCTCTAGAGGGTTGTTGAGGCATTTTTTAAAGTGACCTAGAAACGTCTCCCCATGGACCATGTCAAAGACTATAGAGACACGTTGGTAGTGAAAAACACTCAAAAAACATCTCAAGAAGCGTCTTTATATGCTACATGGTCTCAATGTAAAGACACTCAAAAAAACATCTAATGAAAAATGTCTCTATGAGATCATTTTGTTGTATGCACAACATGAACCCAGGTGCACGTGTCGTACCAGTCCGTGTACTCCTCATACGATGTGTGGTCGTGTGGGGCAGCCTCATGGTGGACGTCCTACAATGCCATAGCCCACTTTGCCACCCATGGCTCCATCCATTGCGCCTAGGTGGTATGTCCTGGTAGGCCCTTCCTCAACTACCAGCAGATTCTGAAAACACATCACCATTAGAATGTAGTCTCTGCATTAAATTTTAGTAGTATGTCATACAAGAAGCATGTACTTATGTGTGGACGTGCATGGGGATCTGGTCTCCCATGACAGGGGGTCACCTATTGAAGTCTGAATTGCCTCATCACCTAGTGCACAACGTAAGTCTTGATGAACACGTTGAACACGAGGTGCCACCGAGTAAGCTAGAATGCGTGGTCTCACATGCACTGGATGTACAGGCCCCTTGGTGCACACTGATGCACATGTTAAATGTTGTACAGCCTCCAAATGACACAATATCAGTCAGTTGGTCAAACATGGTCGTGTACTCTGGTATGAAGTGTGGGAGGTAACTGGATTGAAGGTAGGCTACAAAATAGAATTATTCACATGAGGCATGTTAGTGAATGCATTTTGCATGTAATGATGACTTTGGTTCAAAGTACGTGTAACTTACCCGTCGTCGGCACCAAACCATGCCCATGGTAGGGGTGTCAATGTCATCATCCATGTGGGGGTAGAACTTAAGGCCATACTCCTCTAAGCAGATCTACGACTAAGTGATCTGAATTCACTTGAATTACCATAGCTGTAGGAGAAGTGGGCAACCAGAGAGTGTTGAGTTCTCCCCGATCCTCCAATACTCGTTATAAAGGCCCGGTAGGTCATGGCCAGTGCTGTAGGGCCCCAGGTGTACTGTAGGATGGCATATGGCTTTGCATCCGCAATGTCCCTCGCATACTGGATTAGGTGTCTATCCATGCTGTCCTCATGGGATGAGCAGAACAGCACCCAACCGAAGAACCAAAGCAAGTACGCTTCCAAGTGGCGCCGAACTCTATAGTCCTCTACGTCTGGGGTTATCCTTTGTGGTTGCAAATAAAGATCATCAATTGCATTTTGAACAACTATGCCGTACAATAAATTGAATGCACATGAAGGGACTTACATAAAATTGGCACAACCACTTCTGTGTGGGGCCGTGTGTGCTGTCGAACTCCATGTAATCAGCACCCATTGGTAGCATGCCTTGGAACTGCATGAGTAGCTCATCCTACCATTGTGGATGCATGTCCTATGGCACCACCACCACCTCCCCCATGCAAGGGAGACTGGTCAAGTACAAGACATCCTCAAGCGTGTGTGCCATCTCCCTGCATAGGAGGCAGAAAGTGCGTGTCTCGGACCTCCAACGGTCCACTAGTGCCATGAGGAGGAACCTATCATAAGGGAATTGCCTCAAAGTACGGTGATCCTCATCGTCCTAGATCATCACCTCAACTATTCTAGCAAGGGAAAGTAGTTCAGAAGCTCTCAACCTACATGCAAATGATTACAAATCCTATTAGCGTGAGGAACAAAGTATGGAATCTTTGTGCAAGAAAATATTGCTTCATTACCCACCTTAGAACCCAGTGATGGTTGATCCTCTGTGCCCTCATGGTCATTCAAAACCGCAAAGGAACCAACTCAATGGCTACCTCGCTTGGCTAGGGCAACGCAATTGTGAAGTGGCTCTGGTATGTCGCGTCGACTACCTGGTCAAGCAGCTCATAAGGCCACTGACCGGGTCTTCCTAGGGTGCCATACCTATCAACAAAGGCAAACAAGTTAGTACATGTCATTTAATATTAATAGTACAGGTCCAACAAATTGAAAACAAGTAATAGTCATGGAGTAAATACATGCAAAATGAAACAAGTTAACACAAAATAGATAAAATGAGTTCACACATAACAGGTACAACAAGCTCGTTTGAAACATACAAAGCAAGTTTGCACATAACTGGCTAAACAAGTCCATACATAACACATCAAACAATGTTTTATAGTAGAGAATAAACCGGTTCATACATAATAGATGAAATGAGTTTGAATAGTATTGAATAAATGGCATAATACATAGGCGACCGATCAAATGAGTTCCTATGTAAACATACCACAAGTACATAGGGCACCCATCCCAACTGTGACATTGTTGTTCACATAGCCACACTAGCCCTGTGGGTTGCTCCTTGGTGCCTACCACAACGCCTACCATGAGTACCACTAGCCGCTGAGGAGTCAACGCTAGCGTCTGCATTGCATTCTTGTCATTCCTACTGTCCATCCCTACATGGGCACTTCTTCCATGTATGCCCAGTCTCCTTGCAGATGGAGCACTTCTTCGAATGAGGATCGCTTAGGATTCACCCATGCCATTCCTAATACGTAGATTGGTGACGTCCAACTCCCTTGGCCCTATCAATGTTAGGTACCCATCTCCAATGCTCCCAACCGGGATTGCCCATGAATGAACCCACCACACTGAAACCATAAAGTTCTCCACTCTAGGTTGCCATCACTAGTTCCTTCCCAAAATACTTCGACATGTAATTGCCGGAGTGCACAGCCACAATTGCACGTGAGGCCATGACATTAGAGAATGACCTACGCAAGAGAAGCGGCTCATTGCATAACTTCAGAGCATAACAACCTTTCTCTTTGCACAGTACCTCAGAACACAGCTGTGACATCCCAAATTTATAGATTTAATTTTGTTAAATTTAATTGAATTTCCTGGATTTTCTTTTTATTTTCCCTTTTTCTTTTCTTTGAGCATAGAGCAAGATTTATTAGAACATGTATTCATTTGCATCCAAATTGAGATGATTACATTTTTTTGAGTTCCTCTTGAATTGTTGAAATTTTGAGAACTTTACTAGAATGTTTGGAATTTTTCTGCTATTTTCTAAGCTTATTTGAAGTTTCCTAGTTTTTTCAAAAAATCACAAAATAATTAAACCTCTCCCTTCCTGCTGGCTGACCTGTGGCCGGCCTAGACCCTCTTCCTGCTACCCCTCTCTCCTCCCTCCCTGAGCGTCTCCATGGCCATTGGCCAGCCCGAACCTCCTACCGCTTTCCTCTCTCCTGCGCGGCCTCCTCCTTCCCCTTTCCCCTCCCGCACGCCTTGTGCACGCTTTTGCCCCTTTCTTGCGCCCATCCCTCCCTTATCCCCTCTGCGATTACCACCAGCCACCACAGATTTTGGAGAGCCGTTGCCGCCTAGCACTCCCCCTCCGCCACTATAAACCCCCTGGCATTGCTCTACTCCACTCCACCCTGCCCTCATTCCCTCCCGAGCCCTATACCTCGCCCGCGCCGTGCACTGATCTTCTTGAGTGCTGGCGAGACCTCCAGTGAGCAATTCCTGCTGTGTTGAGCTATCTCGAGCCTCAGCATCAATGCCCTTGCCTTCCTCACGTCATCGCCTACCTCACCCGCTCCTTCTCCAAGCTCGAGCACCGCCAGAGCACTGTCGCGCTAGAGTCCCAAAGCTGCCACTACTCCTTCATCGTTGCCGACCACCATAAGACATCCTCATGCACTGTGCCAAGGTGAGAACACCCCTGCGTGTCACCCTCTTGCTTTTGCATGCAATGTCGACAGCCACTGTGCACCGGAGCGCCAGCACACCTTGGTTCCCGAGCGCCGTCTCGGCAGGTGGGGCCTCATTAGCGCAATGGCCTACGTGGCGGCCACGTGGAGCCATGGGCATGCCACGCCAAGCCCCGACTACCTTGTCAGCCTAGCCGTGCCATGTCAGCATAACACCCCAATTTCCTTTATACAATAATTCAGCTAAAATTCAATTCGCTGCTATCGTCAGCATGATGTAATAATCCAAAATTTCCTTTAGAAAATTAATCCTACAAAATCAAAATTTTCTACTGGTGTCATAATTCCCTTTTTCCTAAAAAAATAGTTCCAAAAAATTTTGGGAAAATTCTGAATAGTGTTTTCCTTCTCTTTTCCTTTTAGATAAAACTTTCTAGAGCCCATTATCCTTCATCTTAGCTCCGATTGAGCCCATTCAAATTTCTAAATTTATCTAAAATTATAATCTATCCAAGTTTGACATCCTTTTGAATTTTGGAGTTTATTTGAACTTATTTGGCTATTTGGTTATTTTCATGTGTAGATTGTGATGATTCTGATGAGTTCTACTTCGATGATTCTCACCAATCCGCGGAGCAATGCCAGTTACATGCCTTAGCCATGTTGATTCTAGTTTGCAAATAAAATTATATTATTTTAAATTATGTTGTATGCTTAATTTTATTCATTGTATTTGAATTCTAGTTTTAAACTTAGTTAATGCCTATTTGTTATTACATCATTTGACATTGATTCTTGAATATCTTGTCACCCTAGAATAAAACTCTGATTAGTACACTAGCATGGAATAGAGAATTTTGTAGCAAATGCTTAAAAATGCCTAGAAATAACTTTAGCCTTGGAATAACTTTTTCACATGAAATGACGAGTTTTAAAATGTATTCTTGACTTCGATGAGTTAAGGACTATGGAATATTTGTTAAAGCAAAATATAAACTTTGATTTAGACTTAAACAATGGTTATGTGGTGGATACTTGTTAGCATACATTGTTGCTCAGTGGCATAACGTGGGTGCTAGGCACAAGGGGTATATGGTAAGTCTATCTAAGTCAATTAAGGACCAACCTATGAGCTACAGCTATAAAGCCCTACTGCATTACCACAAGACTGGTATGGAATAGTCCTAGATGACTAATTTATGGGTCATAATCTAAGTCTCGCTACAGGCTAAATGTGAGCATGGCGTAGGCCACGAGAAGTCTCACATGATGCAAGACGGGACCCCGATGTAGTGGATTCTTTATTGGGGTGAAACCTTAGTAGAGACATGGCCAAGTTGGCAGCTTTGCATTGTAAAGGCCTAGTCATGATATCTCTGCCGCACACCCAAGGAAGTGTGCTAATCACGTGGCAATGTGAAATGATCATGTCTTGTGGATAAAGTTGTACCATCTCTATAGAGTGTATAAATTATTCTGGATAGTCGTGTCCATGGTCATGGGCATGCTGAGTAAAGTTTTTCGCAGATTAGACTTTGATTTCAAAAACTGGTTTAAATGGAAAAGTTAGTGTGGTGTGTGACGATTTGGAATCTTGTGAATCAAGAGAAAGTTATTCCTAGAAGAAAAAAAAACAATAGTTTCTCGGGTAGTAAAATGCTTTTTGATTCTTGTTTGAGCTATGTGATGATAGAAAAAGTTTTTTGTGGTTTGAGTTGGCTTTATGTTGGCATGTGTGGTTTTTCCAGTTTAGGAAAAATAATGGACGGGTTTGATATTTGAGTGATTCTCCTTTGACTTATGTATTGTTTATTTGCAAACTTCCTACTTAGAATGTGGAAAGGTTCTCGTGTTGAATCCTCGTTTCTTTTCTTTTGATTTGACCCTTTTGATGGGGAGTTGGTGATGTGTGGTTGCGATGAGAATCCCTTATTTTCAGTTGAATTCTATTTGTAAAGGAGTTGGTTTACAATGAGCACTGTTGTGCGTCCGTAGTTAAAGGAGGTACTCCTTGTTAAGGTAAAAAGATCAATTGAGAGTTAGAACAAGAGTTTCATGTGTTGTGTAGGTTGTGTGGGTTGATACCAAAGGGAATGATAACCCAAGGTATATTCAGTCGCTTCTGTTAGTTACAAGGATTCGGAGGTTGGTGTATCACTAGGACCACCTGTGGTCCTAGAGTGGGGTACACAACGTTTGGTACGACCCGGTATCGAGGGAGTGCTTGAAAGATCTGGAGTGTGGGTTTCCATTAAAGCCGTTGACCAACAAGTGTGGGCAGTCTTGGGCCCGGATTTGGTCCAGAAGACAGTTGAACGAGTGGCCCTGGTATGCAAATGTGAGAAGAAGGGATCTGGAATTTGAGGTGGGGGAATTAGGCGCTCTTGAGAGTATCTCCCACCAAGGGTGTGGTGAGGTTCAGTACCATAGGGAAGCTTAGCCCGAGGTACGTCGGCCTTTCATGATCATGGCTTAGATCGGGAAGTTGGCATACCACTCGGATCTTCTAGCATCTGTTTGCAAGGTGCAAGCTTGGAGGAATAAAAATTTTAAAGTATGTCAAGGTGCTTTGGTCGCAGCAGACAGAGAGAGAGAGAGGCCACATGGGAATTGGAGTCTCGCATGCGTGAATAATATCCGGAATTATTCACAACAGGAGCATGTTAATATGGCTAAGTTTTAGCTGAGATTTAAACTTGGTGTAAGTGTGGATAGAATTCGGGGTCGAATTCTGTTTAAGGGGGGTAGAATGTAATACCCCAAAAGCGATTCGAGAGTTAATCTATTAATTGGAGTGAGGGACCTTATAGAAAAGAATTAAACAATGATTTTTAGAGGGGGATTTCTAAAAAAATCCCGGCAACCTGGGCCTATGCCTTGGCCCAAGTGGAGGCCGGCCAAAAAGGGGGGGGGGAGGCGCCCCTCCCCCCAAACCCTAGCCGCCACCCCTATTCCTCCCTCCTCTCTCCCCCTGGCCGCACCCCTCCCTGCCCTGCGCCTCCAGCAGCCCCTCCTCCTCCCCCCTCCTCCATTGAAGCCCCTGCTACCGGTGAAAAAGATCCCCTTTGCTGCCAGTCGAGCGGAGGAAGGGATCAATCGCAGCGAGACGTTTTTGATCCGGAAGAAGGAGGAGAGGAAGGGAAAAAGGGAAACGGAAGGGGAAGGAGATCACGTGGTGTTCATCGTGTTCTTCAGCGGTTCGTCAAGGGTAAGCCCTGTTTTCCCCCAATTAGATGTATATTTTAATTGTGGTAGCAATGTCGGTATTCTGGACTGCTAGGACAGATTTTGTTTGACGGCTATTTTGGGGTAGTTTCGTGGGGTTTCAGATCTGGATTTCTCCTAGAGAGTTGTAGAGGACATCATTATCTTTTCGTGAAGTGCCAGAATGCGTCATTCGGACCTTTGTAGCAGAAGTTATGATTTTTCTAGTAGGACTATTCCGCAGATCGGGAGTTTTCTGTCAGGTTTTGGTAGATTGGATTGGGCGATTAGAAAACGGGAGAATCAAAGGATCTCCATATTATGAAAGTTGTAGATAATTGTCTTCGAATTCCAGGAAGGTCAAGCAATCATGATTCGGACACTCATGCTGAAAGTTATGGCATTTTTAGTGCCCTGTCCAGAGAACCCAACGTGAAATTGATGTTTTAGAAAATTGGATGGTGCGGGTAGAAGATGGCCGATTCAGGGAGGCTCACCAACTAGGATTAGTTAGATAATTTAATTATCTTTCCAGAAAGTCTAAGAAAACCCTATTGTTGATCTCTTCCTCTTTTGCATTACCGGTAAAATGCAAAAGAGGAAGAGATAAAGATATTGTTGATCATATTGCATTGCATGGTTTATCAATATGGCTGTTGGTTGAGTTAAGAAGTGATGCTCATGTATGTCCTTGTTGCCTTCTATTATATTTGCTGAGTCATTGGACTCACCCTTGCTGTTGTTGTTTTTTTAGGTACCTTTATGATATCGGCATGCATGGGAAAAAGGGAAGATTAGTCTTGTTGCACTTTGCATGCACGATCTACCCACAATAGAAGAAAGGAAGAAAAAATTATATACTAGTTGCATGAATTACTTAAGTAGTAGTTGATTATTGATTGTCGGATTTAAATTGTAATAAGGGTTTAGAATTCTTTTATGATGCTTCCGTTCTTTATCTAAATATTATAACTATGGATGCTCTAGTAACCTTAAGTCAATTTTGCTTAGGATTGATTATATTACTTGTGTTATTCAATCCTTTTAATTATGCTTATTGAAACCTCTGATTTAGACAGTAAACATAGGGGGTTCTACCGAAAGTTTTGTGTAGTATATTTAGTTTATCATTGTCATACTACTAGTTTGGTAGCATTCTAGGTCATTGCTTGACTGGGGTGTTACAATAATGCCATACTCTTTATTTAATAAAGGCTTGCTATTGCGCATGATATGTATCTCTGTTATCACTGTGTGCACTAGCTAATCCTAGACTATTGTGATTAACATAGAGGATCCAGAGGCGTTGCTTCGGGGTCCGACAGAGATGGTATCAAAGCCATGACAACTCTAAGATGTGCCCGTAGATAGAGTAGAACTGGTTCTCCCTAAGGACTTATTTTATTATAAAAAGTTGTTTTCTAATTTCTTTCTCTTTTCAAATGTTTTAGATGGCTGAGACCCCCACCAAGATTTCCCATGGAGTCCATGTTAGATACCTAGCCACCCACCTTTGGGAGCTCCTTCAGCAGTTGAGGTTTAAAGCATGACCAATTTACTAAGGATACCTTTAGTCCTACAGCAACCAAGAACGCTCAAGAGTGGAGGTGCTGATCTTCGCCAATATAGGAGATGAAGCCACTTTCCACACCTTTGATGCTCCACAGCCTCAGGATACCTTCCTCACTGGTATCCAGGATGTTGCCTGGGAAGCTATATGCAAGCTGAGGGACATCTACGAGGTGGAGTTACGAGGCACCGCTTTTCAGTACTATCCAAGCAAGTACCTTGTTAGCTCTAGGAGTTTCGTCATGACTACAAAGAACGACCCCAGGCTTGTTTAGCAGGTGCAGCTCACTGAGTCCCTGGACTATCTGTATTAGTCCACCTTGGACAAGCTTAGCTTTGCCACCTACTAGCTCCGTAGGGTAGAGGAGGAGTTAGCAGAAATCCGTGTTGGAGATGATGGCTCCTTAGTATAGGGAAAGAATGTCGTCAAGTTGCCACCTAAGAAGTGCCGCATAGGAGTCAAGAAAAAGTACCTAGTTCAGTTTAAGCTAGCCCATTAGGATATCAGGATTGTTATGTTTTAGGTCAATAAAGAGCGTTACTTATGAGTTGTTTTTCCCTTTTCAACAACCACATTATCTTAATAAAATTATTAATAGAGTTGCTTGTGCTATAATAAATTTTGCTTTTGCAAGGTTATTCCCTTTTGTTTGGATGTCTTCTTGTGATTTGCTTGTGGGATGAACTTAAAAACCCCTCTTAGTCTATCTATCTTTCCCTAGCCTCTGGAAGCATCAAGCAGATGGTGAACACTAGGAGCAATGGTAATGACAGCAGCAACAACCACAATGAAGCTCATGGAGGCCAAAATGCTCCCATTCCACCACCACCACTTGCCATGGACCCGATTGGGTCCAGATGATGGCTAACCAGAACCACCTCATTCAGCTGCTAGTTCAGACCATCAACAACCTCGCACAACTCACTCATCATCCACCGCCAGTTTAGGCTCTACAATCAAGACTATCAGAGTTCATGTGGATGCATCGTCAAACCTTCTCTAGCAGTATCGAGTTGGTGGACGTAGATAATTGGCTTTGAGCTATTGAGAAATGTTGGATATCCTCCAGTGCAGTGATCGGGAACGAGTTCTCTTTGCCTCCCATTAGCTAAATGGTCCTGCTTTAAATTGGTGGCATACCTTCACTACTGCTCACATCAATGTGCAAGCCATCACATGGAATGAGTTTGTGTAGCACTTTCGTAAGGCTCATATCCTCACCGGCACCATCACCCTGAAGAAGAAAGAACTTCGAGCTCTGCATACCGTGAACGAGTACCTTCAGAAGTTCAACCAACTCATACGGTATGCACCAGAAGACGTTGCCACTGATGAGGCAAAGTAGGAGAGGTTCTTGGAGGGTCTCAACAATAACATCTTTATCCAGCTCCTCTCTAGTGACTACTCCAACTTCCACCAGGTTATTAGCAAGGCTATTCATCGGGAGGGAAAACATGTCAAAATGGAGAACAACAAGAGGAGGATGGCCACTCAAAAGGTTAACCCAAGAGGTTTTGCTAAAGCTCGTAGCACCCCACCGTCATCCGATAGCTTTTAGCCAATAGCCAACCAACTGCCTTTCCAGACCAACCGTTCTGCTCCTTAGGCGATCTGCACCCATCCTGCTAGTAGGCCAGTGCTAAAGAACCCCATCCTATCAGATGGGGTGGCCTGCTTCTACTGCAAGGAGATAGGACACTTTGCCAAGTCCTACCCCAAGAAGCTTCAAGCTGCAACTAATGCAGGATCATCAGGAGGTCAGAACTCTAGGCAAACTTTCAAGAAGCCCCAAAACTTCATCAAAGGACATGTGAACCACATTACTATAGAAGAAGCCCAAGTTGCACCAGACATCGCGCTAGGTAAGTTTCTAGTGAACTCAGTACCAGTATCAGTTTTGTTTGATTTCATAGCTTTCGTTCATTCCAAAGCTTTTGTGGTTAAGTATGGGTTGGATTCAGTTCCTCTTAGCAATCCTATGCTAGCCATTCCCCTAGAGCAGAAATGGGACCCGAGACCTTATGTCCAAAAGTGGTTACTCATTGAAGGAGTACCCTTTCTAACTGAGTTGATAATCTTAGACTTTCAAGGGTGGATGTCATTCTTAGTATAAACCGGTTATCCAAAAATAGAGGTCAAGTAGATTGTGCTACCCGATCCATTACGCTTACCAACAGTTAGGGAATGGAAGTGACCTTTGCACACAATATTCCTATAGGGAAGAGTGTATCCTTAATCAACTCCAAGTCCTAGAAGAAGGACCAGTTGTATGGGAATACTCTTATGTGTTTTTGGAAGACTTACCCAGAATGCCACCGGATAGGGACATTGAGTTCATGATTGACTTAGTCCCTAATACAACTCCCATCTCTAAGAGACCATATCGTATACTAGCTAATGAGTTTGTTGAGCTGAAGAAGCAAATACGGGTTTGTTCATTTTGGCTTCAGCTTATAGCTTTTAACTACGGCTTATTGCTTTTAGGCTGTTTATGTGAGAGAGTAAAGAGTAGAAAATATCCATGTATCATTTTGGCCGATATAAATGAAGTCATTATAGTGTGTACTATAGTCAACTTGTAGACCCCGTCTTAAAAAGACACTCTATTTAAAAGCTAGTTACTGTAGATAAGCCAAAAAGCAGCTTTTAGAAGCTGAAAAGAAAATACCCTACAAGAACTGGAGGACAAAGGCTATGTCTGACCGAGTTCACCTTTGGGGTGCACCCATTCTCTTCATCAAGAAGAAAGATGACAGTATGAGAATATGTTTAGGTTATAGAGCACTTAATGATGCTCCCATCAAGAACAAGTATCCGTTACCTAGGATAGATGATCTCTTTGATCAATTGGAAGGAGCAAGCGTCTTCTCTAAGCTAGATCTAAGGTCAGGGTACCATCAACTGAAAATTAGAGAAGAGGACATATCTAAGACTGCCTTCACCACTCGTTACAGCCAATATGAGTTCACTATAATGTCCTTCGGAATGACAAATGCACCAACCTACTTCATGAGTATATGAACTCATGGAGTACCTGGAAAAGTTTGTAATGATCTTCATTAATGATATTCTTATTTACTCGAAGAATGAGAAAGAGTATGAAGACCACCTTAGAATAATTTTGAAAATACTTGGAGAGCACCAACTTTATGCCAAGTTCAACAAGTGTGAGTTTTGGTTAACGGATGTAGCTTTTCATGGTCACATTATGACGGCCAAAGAAATTGCAGTAGATCCCTCCAACGTCAAAGCAGCAATGGATTGGAAGTAACCTACATCAGTAACTGAAGTTAAGAGTTTTTTGGACTTGTCGGTTACTATTGGTGCTTCATAGTAGGTTTTTTAGAGTTAGCCAAGCCCATGAGTCAACTCCTAAAGAAGGAGAAGTTCAAATGGATAAAAGCTTGCGAGCAGAGTTTTCAGACCCTCAAGGAAAAGTTAGTGTCAGCCACAATACTCATTTTGTCAGATATCTGCAAAGATTTTGAGGTGTTTTGTGATGCCTTCCGGCAAGCACTCAGTTGCATTCTGATATAAGAAGGCAAGGTGGTAGACTATGCATCACGCCAACTGAGATGTCACAAGTGCAACCACCCCACTCATGACCTGGTGTTAGCAGTAGTGGTTCATGCCTTGAAAATCTGGAGGCACTACCTTATTAGTAACTGTTGTGAGGTTTACATGGACCATAAGAGCTTGAAGTATATCTTCATCTAGATAGAGCTGAACCTAAGGCAACAATGATGGCTAGAGCTGATCAAGGATTATAACCTTGGGATCCATTCAGGCAAGGCCAATGTTGTAGCAGATGCATTAAGCAGAAAGACCTATGCAAAGTGTATTTTGATAGAAGAGGTTCAGACACGACTTCAGCAGAAAGTTGCCCGTCTTAGCCTAAATCTGCTAGACCAGAGTACCCTTTCAACTTTGGAATTCAGCACACCTTACTAGATCAGATCAAAAAGCTCAAAAGGTAGTGAGGATATTCAAAAGCTACTGATTTTAGTGAGGATGAGTAGGGAACCGTTTGGTTCAAGAATTGTATCAGTGTGCCCAATAACAAAGAGATTAAGGTTATGATTCTGTGGGAAGCCCATGAGACCTCTTACTCTATCCACCCAGGTCGTACCAAGATGTACTAGGACCATAGAGCAAGATATTGGTGGGTCAGCATGAAGAGAGAAATCACTGAGTATATTGATGCCTACACCACCTGTCAAAAGGTCAAGGTAGATCATCAGAGACCCACTGGACTTTTGCAACCCTTACCAGTTCGAGATTGGAAGTGGGAAGAGATTGGCATGGACTTCATCGTCGAACTTTCCACAACTCAGTATGGTTATGACTCCAATTGGGTGGTAGTAGATTGTTTGACTAAGGTAGCTCATTTCATACCAGTCAAAACCACCTACTCTAGGGGCAAATTAGCAAAGCTATACATGTCTAGAATTATATGCCTACATGGAGTCCCTAAAAAGATCATGTCAGATCGAGGAGCTAGTTTATCTCCTGGTTCTGGCAGAAGCTACATGAGGAGTTAGGGAGTAAGCTCAACTTCAGCACTTCTTACCATCCTTAGACCGATGGTCAGATTGAGTAAGTCAACCAAGTGTTGGAGGACATGTTGAGAGCTTGTGTGTTGGATTTTAGAGATAGTTGGGATCATGCTCTAGCTTATGCCAAGTTCTCCTACAATAATAGCTACCAAGGCAAACTCCAAATGGCACCTTTTGAAGTATTGTATGGACGAAAGTGTAGAACTTCATTGTTGTGGGATCGACTAGAAGAATCCCAAGACTCTAGGCCAAATCTATCCCATGAATCTGAAGAGAAAGTTAGAAAAATCAAAGATAGATTGAAGATAGCCCAGTTCCGATAGATAGATTGAAGATAGCCTAGTCCCAATAGAAGAGCTATGCTAACAATCATCACCGAGACTTGACCTTCGAACTGGGAAACTTTGTTACCTTAGGGTGTCCTCACTTAGAGGAGTCAAGAGGTTTCGAACAAAGGGGAAGCTTGCACCAAGGTTCGTGGAACCATTCAAGATCATGAGCTGCAGAGGAGAAGTTTCTTACCAACTAGAGTTACCACCAACCATAACCGGGGTACATTACATCTTCCATGTATGCCAATTAAAGAAGTGTCCTTGAGTACCCATCGAGCAAATAACACTTGAGACCCTTGATCTTCAAGAAGACAACACTTATAGGGAGCAACCAATTAAGATCCTTGAGACAACTGAGCATCAGACCAGGAGGAAGACCATTTGTTTCTATAAGGTACAATGGGGGCAACCATTCAGTGAATGAAGCTACCTGGGAAGGAGAGGAAGATCTAAAGGCCAACCATCCCTACCTCTTTGTTAGCCCGTCCAATTCTTGAGGTTGAGATTTTTCTTAATGGGATAGGTTTGTGACATCTCAAATTTCTAGATTTAATTTCGTTGAATTTAATCGAATTTCCTGTATTTTCTTTTTCTTTTCCCCCTTTTCTTTTATTTGAGTTGATTTTATTTTTATTGAGTTCCTCTTGAATTGTAGAATTTTTGAGATTTTTTCTGGAATTTTTGCAATTTTCTAAGCTTATTTGAAGTTTCCTAGCATTTTTCAGAAAATCACAAAAATAATTAAACCTTTCCTTTCCTCTTGGGTCGACACGTGGCTGGCCCAGATCCTCTCCCCACCACCACACGGTGGCATCGCCATGCTAGTGCCCCTCTTTCCACGTGACGGCCTAGATCTGCCCAAGCTGCCACGTGGTAGCCATATGACCGCCTGTCTCTCTCTCTCTCCCTTCCCCTTCTCTCACTGACAACAAGGGCCTATCCCTTTCTTCCTCCGTGTGCCGCCCCTCTCTCCTCCCTCCCTACTCGCCGCCATGGCTGTTTGCGAGCCCGAACCTCCTGCCACCTTCCTCTCTCCTGCACCAGCCGTCTCCTTCCCATTTCCCCTCCCGCATGCCTCGCGCCCGCTTTTCCCTTTTCTTACACCCGCACCTCCCTTATCCCCTCTGCAACTGCCACTCACCATGGATTTCGGTGAGTCATTGCCGCCTGGTGCTTCCCCTCCGCTAGTATAAACCCCCAACACCGCTCTACTCCACTCCACCCCGCCCTATTACCTCTTTCCCTCCCGAGCCCCGTAGCTCACCCACGCCTTGCACTGATCTCCTCGAGCATCGGCAAGACCTCCAGCGAGCAATTCCTACTGTGTCAAGCCATCCCAAGCCTCGGTGTCAATGCCCTTACCTTCCCCATGCCACTTCCAACCTCACCGCTCCTTCTCCAACTCGAGCATTGCCGGAGCACCATCGTGCTGGAGTCCTAAAGCTGCCACGGCATCGCTGGCCACCATAATACCTCCCTGTGCACCACGCCAAGGTGAGAACACGCCCATATGTCACCCTATCACATTTATGCACAACATGGGCCGCCGCTATGCGCCGAAGCACCGGCACGCTTTGGTTCCCGAGTATCGCCCTGGTTGGGAAGGCCACATCAGCGCAGTGGCCTACGTGGTGGCCACGTGGCACCACGGGTGTGCCACACCAGCCCTCAGCCACCTCATCAGCCTGGCCCTGCCACGTCAGCATAAAACTCGACTTTCCTTTATAAAATAAATTCGCCGCTGACGTGAGCATGATGCAATATCCAGAATTTCCTTTACAAAATTAATTCTACCAAAATCAAAATTCTCTACTGACGTGTCAATTCCCTTTTTCCTATAGAAAAATAATTCCAAAAAATTTGGGAAAATGCTGAATAGTGTTTTCCTTCTCGTTTTCCTAGAATTAAAACTTCTAGAGCTCGTTCTCCTTCATCCTAGCTCCGATTGAGCCCATTCAAAATTTTAAATTCATCTAAAATCATAATCTATTCAAATATGATGTCCTTTTGAAATTTGGATTTCATTAGAATTTATTTGGTTGTTTGGTTATTTTCACATGTAGACTGCAACGATCCTCACCAATCCACGGAGTAAGGCAAGTTAGACACCTTGGCCATATTGATCCGAGTTTACAAATAAAATTATATTATTTTAAATTGTGCTGCATGATTAATTTTATTCACTACATTTCAATTCCAATTTTAAACTTAGTTAATACCTATCTGTTATTACCTCATTTGATGTTGATCCCTAAATAACTTGTCGTCTTAGAATAAAACTCTAGTTAGTACAGTAGTGTGGACTAGAGAATTTTATAGAAAATACTTAGACATGCCTAAAAATAACTTTTGGCTTGAGAAAACTTTTTCATATGAAATGATGAGTTTAAAAATGTATGCTTGACTTCGGTGAGTCAAGGACTATGAAATATTTAACAAAGCAAAACATAAAACTTGGTTTAGACTTAGATAAATTGTTAGGTGGTGGGTGCTTGCTAGTATCCGTTGTTTCTTGATGGCACAACGTGGGTGCTAGGCACAAGGGGTATGTGGTAAGTCTGCCAAAGTCAATTAAGGACTGGTCTGTAAACTATTGCTACAAAGCCTTATCGTACTACCACAAGGTTAGTATGAGACAGTCCTGGCTAACTAATTTGTGGATCCTAATTTGAGTCTCGCTATAGGCTGAATGTGAGCATGGCATAGGCCGTGAGAAATCTCACACGGCGTAAGAGGAGGCCCCGATCTAGTGGATTCTTTATTCAGGTGAAACCTTAGCAGGGCATGGCTAGGTTAATAGCTTTGCATTGTAAATGCTTTGTCATGATCTCTCCTTCGCAAACCCAAGGAAGTGTGCTAATCGTATGGCAATATGAGATGATCATATCATGTGGGTAAAGTTGCACCACTTCTGCAGAGTGTATAAACTATCCCAGATAGCCTTGCTGATGGTCATAAGCATGTTGAGTAAAGTTTTTACAAATTACACTCTGATTTCAAAAATTGGTTTAAATGAAAATGTTGGAATCTTTTTGGAGAAAGATGGTCCAGGTAGGATACCCATGGTTAGGTTAGCGTCAGGTCAGTGTCTACGCTAACAGTATTAATTTGTTTAAATATTGTCTTTACTTACTATATTAAATTCAGTAATTTTCTATCTATTTACTGTATTTTCTTTAAATGACGCTTTATACTCAATTAACCCTATATGCCTTCACTTGTTAGCCTTGCATTATTATTGCATTTCCATGTAACTTGTGGAGTACATTTTATGTACTCACCCTTACTTAATTCTATTGCTTAGAGAAGGATGACTTCGACTATGGTGAGGATTAGGATGAGTAGGCCACATCTTACTGTCATTTCCTGTAGATAGGCGTTTGGGTTCATCACTTTTTTTATTTGTTTCATTGTTATTTCCTTTAAAACTTAGCCAATGAGCAATGTTGATGTAAACCTTGGCTATAAGGTTGTACTCTTTATTTAATAAAGGTTTGTCATTATGTATGATATGTATCGTTGTTACCACTATATGTGCACTAGCTAATCCTAGACTAGTGCGATTAACATAGAGGATCCGGAGGCGTTGCTTCGAGGTTTGATAGGAGCTCCCTTGTGCCAATTTTGAATGCCCTGTGCAACTCACCCTTCTTTCTCTTCTCTTCCTTGTACCTCATGTTTATAGTGGAATATCTCAGTTGTGGATTACTCAGGCAGATCAACACTATGGCGCTCAGATCAACAAAGTACTTGGTGGTACCTCCTAGAACTCCTTCGACAATAGCTACCAAAGGAAGGGACCTCAAGCCTCTCATGAACCAGTTGTACACCTCAGCTAAGTTTTTCGTCATGATTACATACCTAGCATCACCTTCATCATAAAGCAAGGCCCACTTCTCCAAAGGCTCGTGCTCAATCTAGTCCGAGAAACATTTGGTCGTGCTTCTAGTATTTCTCACTATTCCTAGAAGATCGTTGTGGATCTCCCCAGTGCGACAGGAAGATCCTCTGCAATTGCAGCGGGCTTCTTCATAGCCTCTCTTGTGTGCTTTGTGGTCAGCTCATCCAATTTCCGCCATAAAGCATTGAACTTTCTTTGTTGATTTTGATTGCAAAGCCTTTTGAAAAGGTTCATCAGTTCCTTACCCTTGAACTACTTGATGAAATTAGCACTTATATGTCACATTCACCACCTGCTCATAGATCAACCCATGGATGGGGCTCGTCTTCCCTTTGTTGAAGCTGTATGATTGCCTTCATCAACCCGGCAAGGTGATCATGTATGATGCAAACCCTATGACGATCTTCCACGATAGCATACATTACATTCTGTAGGAACCATAGCCAACTGTCGGCATTGACTGCAATTGCAATTAATATTTGGCCCTTGTACGTCCCAATCAGGAATGTGCCATCCATGCATAGCAATGGACAGCAATTTTGGAACACATTTATGCACACGTTGAATGCAAAGAATGCTCACTTTCGTACCATCTTCCTAGCAAACTGGTTAGAGGGGACCTCCACAATGTCAACATGGATTCTAGAATTCCTTTGCTATATGACTTGGAGCACATTTGGCAAGTTGTGGTAGGAGTCTTCAAATGTGTTGAATCTTGCTTTTAGGGCCTTCAACTTTGCCCTCCAAGCCTTTACATAGCTGATTGTCTACTGAAATCCCCCCTCAGTGGACAGAATTATGGAGAGTGGCTCAAAATCCAAATTGCCCACAATCTCCCTGTACATTACATTTGCAATGAATCCTAAAGACATGTTTATGTGGGTTTGCATGGAATCTATCACACACATGTGTGCGGAATTACTATGGAACATTTCTATTTGGTGCCCCACATAGGTTGGTATACATGCACTCGCCAAGGGCATCCTGCCATGTTGTACTTGATGTCATGGAGAGAGAGAGGGAAATGGGATATAAGCCAGTAGTTGGCCATTGGCCATTCAGCCAGAGAATGAGTAGTGAGAGGGAGTAAAAAAAGAGTAAAGTGCTTAGCTGAGCTCATGAATGGTGAGGAGTAGAGCCTCTACGACATCTGAAAGCCATCTAGCATTGCGGTCCCAATTTCCTATTTGTCTCCGCCCACTCTCACAACCTGCACCTCACCGATGGTGGCGACCTCAGCCTCCTTCTCCTCTCCTACGGCTTCAGTGAGGATAAGGAGCTCACCATGTATGATCCCCTCAGGCGGACCATCGACTTGTTCCACTAGCCCAATGCCATCCAGTTCAACTTTAGCTTTCACTCCATCTAGTACGCCGTCCTGGCCGATTAGGCTGATGCTTCGTTCCAGGTGGTCGCCATCCAATTCTATTTGGACCACGTGACGGCTGCCTTCTTCTCCTCCACACCAGAGAGTGGGCGCCGTTGTCCTCCTTTGCAAAACATGATGTGTATCATAGCTTCCATGATTGATGTTGATCTACCAAGCAAACTAGCTGAACCACATTGATTTAGCCCTGATCTTTCACGATACACCTTGTTGGATGCCATCCTTGTTCTAAGGTTCTTGCACACCCAAAAACAGCATACACCTCCAAGATAAACCTTCTCCCATGCATACCACAGCATGTGATCAAAGGGTAGAGAAACCAAAGTTTCAGCGAGTAGAATCCAACACCATAATTAGATTCAACACACAAGAAGCAATTCCTCGATGAAAATCTCAAGAACACGCCAACAATGGCCACCAAATCATGGTGATTTTCTAGTTTCTATTTCTCAATTCATATCATATCATATCATAGCTTAAGTTACAATGGGGCTAAACCCTAGCCTTATATAGGTGCACAATGCACGGCCTTAACTAAAACTCACGCACAACCTGGCCTAAGGCTGAAACAAACTCCAATACGAACTAAAAAGGAAATATCTAAACTGCTGCCATCAGATTCTTTCTCAATTTGCGATGTGACCATGAGGATTCTGTGGCTGGCACCTTATCCATTGTGTGGGGCTTCAAATTAGCTTTCAAACGAGTCTAAGAACACCCATATTAGACTCTGTTTATGAAAGTTATAGACGATTTAGTATCAGTCTTGCCAGCTATCCTGAGCCGAGTCCGAACCGACTTCAAATCTTCATATCTTTGCTTTTCTTGTTTAAGTGGCATTCAAATCCATTTGAAACCTGAAATAGTATCCTTCTCAATCTTTAAAAAACTATGTTGTGGTCGGATATTACCTACTCTTGCATTGCAATACTCGAACTCTTTATATTTGGCAACTCTCGCGTGTCTCTCCAAACAGCCCATGCAGCATCTAGTGATCTTACTATAACTTTGTATAGAAAGCTTCAAATCAAGCACCGTTTGATCTGTTGGAAAATAAACTTTATTATCTTTCCAAATATATATTTTGTGTGAATTAAAGACCACAGAATTGGCATCAAAAGCTTCTTGAATGTTATGCACAATCTGCAAGCACTAAAACTTGATCGATGTTGTGTCTTCCTCTTGAGCCAAATGAACTTTCTCTTTCTCTCTTCACCATGTTTAGGCCCACACAATATACGCATAACTCCATCCAACCCAAGATTCCAAACTAGGGTTTTCTCCCTACGGTCGGCATGGTTCTTCTCCTTGTCTTCTTCATGCGCCGTAGTGATTATATTCTTTCTGTTTTCACCATCCTCACTTCCCTCCCCCTTGGCTTCATCTTGTCGGATCAAAACAGCACTAACCAAAGTAGTAGTGCTATTTGGTGCCACATCAAAGATAGCTCGCTACAATTGCAATAGCATTTTTTTATCTCTCACCGGCAATATGTCAGGTTACCGTAGGCTAACAACTTGGTATTTGGCAAACCGGTGAACAAGACCCATTAGCCCCCCAAAATTTTGATCCTGGGTTCGCCATTGCAAGACAAACTATTAACCGAATGAATTAGGTCCCATTCTTTTCGGCTTTTCAGCCGGATTTTGCCTTTAGCTTTTTTTAGTCATTAGACTAATAAGCTACAACCAAATATCATAAGCCATAGCCCAAAAGAATGGACCGTTGCAAGAGTAGGCCAGGTGGGTCATTTGGGAAGACACGGCCCAAACAATTCAAGCATAAAACTAGGCCAGGTCCGCAAGACCAAAGCTTGTTGGGGCGCTTCTAGCCATTAGAGCTAGGCCTATGCATTTGGTTAGTTCGGTAAAATCAGTTCGGTATGTATGGTATATACGGCAAATACGGTATTGTTAGTTCAGTAATATACGATATTTTTTAAAATAAGGTTCGGTATCAATAAATTCCAGTTTTTTCGGTGTGGTATCAGTAAATACCATATTTACCAAAGTTGATGCGAATTGCGAACAATATAGCAACTAACGAGGCGAGTAGGCGACAATATACTACTGGCAATAGAATTAGAACTTAGAAATTTAGAATCACTCTAATGAAGGGGGTGTTTGGTTGCCAGCCACAGTTTACCACACCTAAGGTTAGGCAAGTTTGACCAACTTTGGGAGCTGTTTGGTTGCAGCCACAGTTGTGGCAAGATTCCCTTCCAGCAAACTAGGTCCCACGCGTCAATGACTCAAAAAAGTGTGGCAAGATTTCCTTAGGCTTGCTAAGGTGTGGTAAAGAATTTGAGCACCTCAACTTAGGCAAGTGTGGCAATTTTTGTTGGTAAAGTGTGGCTAGCAACCAAACAGCCCCGAAGTATGGAGATTCGACGGCATATCCATAGAGCTATAAAGTAATAAAGCATACTGATTAATGATTAATCATCAACTATTCAACTCTGACACCATGGAGCGTGAAGGCTTGAAGAGTTGCTTTGCTGTACTGCTGTGTATGATCCATACATGCATTGCATTCCTAGCACTGCCCGAATACTCGATGGGCTGGCTGCGCCTGGCCACCTTCACGCGATGCGCGCTACACTCAGTGAGTCGTAGTGGTTTTCGGTTTTTTGGTTTTTAACCGGTTTTTACAAAAAAAACTGAATCCTAAAAAATCCAAAACTTGGCTCTTATACCGAACACCGAAAACAGGTCAAACTTTGACCGGTTCGGTCCAATTTTTCTGGTTTGGCTTAAATGTGCACAGTCCTAGTTGGAGTTGTCTCCGAGGCGCAGGCGCGTTCCCGTCGGATGCCACAACTCTACGTAGGCGCATTTCGTTCGTTTGACTTGGGAAGTCACTGCGGCCTGCGTAGGTAAGCGTAAGCCCAACTCAAACGGAGTAGTGCCCCAGTAGTTCCAGTTTTGTTCATGGGCCGCCATGTCGCACATCCCAAGCTAACAAAGCTAGCTTGCGCCAGGGGCGGATCTACAGTGGTTCATGGCTGTTCAGCTGAACACCCAAATTTTTTGATAAAAATTCTAGTATATGTGAGGTATAATACATATATATACATGTAATTAGGTCAAAACCACTCATTCCAGACTGCAGTCCACTATTCGGCCGGCCCGACGCCCGCTCGTCCGGCCCGACGCTCCCGACGCTCGCGCCTGCGTGCGGCCTAGCCCATTTACGCGACAGCGATAGAAATCGTCCTGCCCGGCGAGCGCCCGAGACCCGAGTGACCGAGTACACAGTCCGTAAGACCGTAACCCTAGCTCCGCTCCGCGCCGGCCCTCTGCTCTCTCCTCGCCGCGCCGGCCCTCCGCGATCGCGCCTCCGGCTCCGCCCTCCGCTCCGCCGCCACGATGCCGCTAAGAACAAGGTCGCCATGAGCCCCATCGACACCGTCTTCGGTGAGCCACCTCTCCTGCTCTCCTCCCCACCCCAGATCTCTTCTCCTTCCTGCTTTATTCTTGTTGTTTTTCTGTGTGTTACTGCATTAGATCTGTGGATCTGAGGCTCTATCATGTATGGTGTTGTGATCTAGCTTAGTCCGACTTGCTCAGATCTTTCGTATGGCTTCTTAATTTACCCGCTGCTTAGATCTTTGTTTATGATTTAGGAACTTAAATCTCTATGCGACTATGCTGCCCTTGGACCTGCAGCTCTTCTAGTTGTGATTGTTGCTTCAATAAGTACAGCGTTTTGAGTCTATGTTGATGTGATTTAGTGGTTACCTAGATCTGTGGATGGTTACTACCTAGTGTGTCAGGATTTACTAACTAAATCTGGCTGGATGCTAGTTCAATCAAAATTAGTGTACACTTTTCTAAGCTCTGTGCTGATACAACTCTTGGCTTATTTTATTATAAGTGGTTCTAGTCCATAAGTCTTAAATGTTAGTTGAATGTAGCCTCCTACCATATGTTGGATTCAAATGCTTGTATTCTGCTTGCAAAGAAGTTATTAGTGCTTGTCCTGGCAAAGAATTTTCATTTGTTGTATCTCTGATCAAGTTGGTGGTTATTTGGCTCTAAATGTGTAGCTCTCATGGTCCAAATCCCTGGTGAGGAAGTGGTTCAACATCAAGACTAAGGCATAGGATTTCCATGTGGATTTAACTAATCCAACAAATACACTTTTACCAATTTGTCTTATTGTTCCTTTCTTTGTTTCTGTTGTTCCTTGTGGGCATATGGACCAGTCGTTGAAGCGAAATGTCGATCGCATTCGTCGAGGAAAGAATGACTTTGATGTGTCTTGTGTCACGACTGACAGAAGTTTAAGATTACAGGTACCCTTTGTTCACTGCATGTAATTCTTTGCCTTGTAAGCTTAGGGATCCAATGTGCAACTGTTTGTGGTGTGAAGACCAACTAATCTATTGTCTAGTAGTAATGTGGTAGATTAGAATAAAGTTTTTTTAAATCAACTGCTACAGCCATAATGCTTTTAGGTAGTTCTTGCACTTTGACTTCGCTAGTAGAATATGGTGAATTATTATTTTTATTCCTTATTGTTGTATTTTGCTTACAAAGAAGTTATTGGTGCTTATCCTGGCATAGCAACTAGTGCAATGGGTAGACAGTGCTAGGGATGCAAGTAAACTCATGACCTTTATGTTTTCTACTGAACAATATTTTGTTAACTTCGAACACCCATCCTAAAATTTCTGGATCCGCCACTGGCTCGCGCACATTGCTGAGAAACAGATAGCATAGGTTGGTCACTTCTGGTCAGCCTGCATTCCACAGAAATAGAAATCAACAAGCAAGCGGGTCATTCAGTGCATCTTTAATTTTGTCCTCTTATACAAAGATATGACCTTGAATGTGTATATGTGATCATATGTCCTTGAGATTTCTAATAGGCACACCATTTGTTTCATGCCATCATATCATTTGATGATTGTGAGGAGGTAGGTCCTAAAGCATGGCATGTAGATCGGTCCCTTCATAATGAATCGGTGCCACCTGGATTTTTATGTAAGTTTGTATGTAGGCCCGTAGCTTCACCAGTAGGGTGTTTACATCTGCCTAAGAGGGGTGTAACAAAATGGCCGTGTCGTCCGCATAGAAGGAAGTTTATAAGGTTGTGGCCCAACCATGCAGGGATTGGAGAAGACCTTAATCCGTTGCTATGTTGAGGATGTTTTGGATAGGATCTATTGCTAAGATAAAGAGGAAGGGGGAAAGAGGGTCACCTCTCGTGACCTTCGGGGTGCGCCATACTCGGTCCACCCAGGGCCGGTCCTGGGCATGGGCAGCAAGGGCGACCGCCTAGGGCCCACGAAAGTTAGGGGCCCCAGCACACACACACACACACACACACACACACACACACACACACACACATATATATATATATAACTTGTTTGGACTCATAGTTAGAGGACATCAGTAACAACATGAAGAAGACAACTAGCAACCATATTAAAAACTTGTCTAGGTAGCCTAAGTGTCCAACTCAATTTGGAAACACTTCATTTGACATGTCACAGGTGACTAAACGAATGAATACTCGCTCATAAGATCGATGTCTAGCTCGGCTCAACTAGCTTGTATCTTTTACTTGCTAATTAAATTGAGAATTTGACAACCGGTGGTTTCTTAAATATTTGAATTCTTCAGTTCAAGTATACAAAGGAAAATTTTGGTTCAAGACTGCTAGCCTAGAACTCTAAATTTTCAATTCATGTGGTTGTGTTTGGCGACTAACAGAAAGTTATGTATCAGTTGAAAGATTGAAAATTTTCTTTTGAATGTTGATGCTTTTGCCTTTTAGTGTGGCTGATGACTACTTAGTTAATGTCCCAGCTAGCTAAAAAATCTCATAAAATAGCTTTTTTTATGTGGTTTCATTCGTAAAGGGCATATTTAGAACATATGAATTTCACAAGAAACAATATAAATTTCTCGAGACTTAAATGAGGCCTTTAAGTTATATGTCTCTTGCAACTTGCAAGAGAAGTTTAGCATATATAACCTTACTCATACAATATGATGTTAGTTATCTATAATTATTTGCACTTGTTATCGGTATATATTAAGTTTTGATCATAAAAATGTCTGATCAGCCTGAATAGAAGTGAAAATTTTAAAATATCAGGAACACCTTAAGACCTCAACTTTTGTCTCGCCCTAGGGCCTCCGAAATATCAGGAACGGCCCTGGGTCCACCGCCGACCACTCCAGTCATGACATCCACCCCCATCCCCCCTCCACCAGATCCACTTCCACCTCTCTTAGGACCCCTCTCCTTCACCTTTGCGCCCTGGGTTCACCCCCGCCAACCACCGCCGCGGCCGCCCCGGCCACAGCGGCCACACTAACCCCCTAGGTCTTTGTAGGATGGTGTCGACAAGTGTAGATCTCTCAAATCTAACCTCCTTGGCCCCCCATGGTCATTCCCCCCCCCCCCCCTCATTCATTGGGGATAGCCATTTTAGAGCCTTACCACTCCCTACCTCCACCCTTGTTGGTGTCCTGGCCGTTAGTTCCATGCTGGGCTTCGGTCCCTCGGACCGACCAGCGCAGGATCCACAGCAGCGCCGCCACCTAGCCCGGACCCGAAGACGCCTCAAGGACCTTGACAGGCCACTCCTCGGGAATCCCATGTCCTCTACCGAGGGTGGCCGTATTGAAGTCCATCCACCAGCCTTGCAGGTCATTACTCCTCCAGTCTCAAGCTTTGATGTCGAGCCACCTAAAATCTCACAAAATCCTTCTAGAGGTAGGCTTTCGGTGCAAAGAGTGACTTTCATAGAGCACATTCACTCGCTCGTCATCTCAAATCAGTGATCATAGCTTCCCCAAACCTGCATAGTGAAATCCCTCCTCCATCCTGGCGACGCTCCTCCCCTCTGAGGTTAACCTCCGTTACAGTCAAAGTGACAGCCTACTCATCACCTAGCGACCACCACTCCCAGAATCAATGGACGCTGGTCAAGCCCAAGTTTTGGTGGTGTTCCCCATGCAGAAGGTCGCAAGCCCTCCCCAACTCATCCTCGAGCTCGTATTCAAGTCTCAACCGTCGGCTTTTCTTGAGTGCACTAAAGGAAGGTATTTCAATTGCTTAAGCCGAGATCACAACACTCGCTTCTATTGCGACCAACCCAAGTGTTTCTATTGCCAACACTTCTGCCATAACTTTAGGCATTGCTCTCAGAGACCATCCACTCTAACAGCTCCTCGTCCTCCTTCCACCACCCTAGCAGCTTCTTATCCTCCTTCCACCACTCCTCCCGGGCTGTGCGTCTGGTTGGCCACCTCTTCTTCCCCATGTGTGACCCATCCTCCGTCGTCCCCACCACTCCACATTGACATGGTGAACCCCCTCCTCAGTGATCCAACGACCCAGTCAGAAGAGGACGCTAGTATTATTCCCTCCTCTAGGGAGCCTTAGCGAGAATTGTAGAGGAGGGAAGACTACTCGACTGTGCTCTGGCTGGGCAAGATGAGGCCTGACATGGAGATCACCGCAATCGCAGAGGCCTTAAGGTTGTGGTTCAACTTGTGTTCCTCAGAATTCTCGGTGCACCACCACTACCCAGAGAATTTCCTTATCAATTTCGAGCACAAGCATCACCAGGACAAAGTGGCTGGGCTCTGTAGGTTCGCCTTTCATGGTTTAGACATCCATGTCAAGCCATGGAAACCTCTCCACCACGCTTTTGGAGCAACTTTGAGGTTCCACGTTCGGCTATGCCTTGAGGGCATCCCCTTACATGCATGGAACGAGGAGATGGCTAATAGAGTCATCAGCAACAAGTGCTCCTTGGACTACATCGATGAGAAATCTCTCCATCAAGATGACGCCCGCACCTTCAACCTATGGGCATGGACGGCAAATTCCAGTGCCATCCCAAAGGTAACCTAGCTCACTTTCACTGATGGCCTCCCACGCTTCCTTAGTAGGCCCCTAATCCAGCGCGGCAGAACCTCATCGCTATAAAAGGGTCTCATGTTTAGGGTTCTACTGTATTTGGATTTTGTCAAAGACTACTCCCCCCAAGGCTGAGCATGACTTTGCCACCATCATGCTATTCAAGCCAACGAGGCATGGCTTGTCTTAGCGCCTAGGTGCCGTCAATGGCACACCAGAGCAAACAGAGGATCGACACCACCTCCAGCAAAGTGCCTCTGATGATCATCATGGGAAAGGCACCACTACCCACAACAACAGGCTGGAAGAATTTGGACATGATGCTTGTCGCGGCGATGATAGGCAAAGCCACATCCACCGGGACAATAGTGACGACGACGGCGCCCACCACCACAAGCATGACCAGCATAGTCATGGGAGACCCTCCAACAGAGATCGGGATCATCGCAAGAAGTTGCATGCCCTTGTGCGTATCCACAACAGATTGCCTTGGCCCCACCAAAGCTCTAGAGGAGAACATTGCCACCATAATGACGCACCAGCGGGAGAGGCCATCTTCGTCTCTGCTGAAGACCGAAGGGCTTGCAACATGCCTCCCTTCCCTGCCAGGGCACGCAAAGACTTCACGGACAGCTACCTCTAAGCACTATTTGTGTCCCATGTGGTGCTTCTCCGCTAGGAGCTAGCTGACCTACTCGACACCAGGCTCCAGCAGACCTAGGATGACACGCACCGTAGCCGCCAAGAGTGGCTCTGCAAGGCTGATGCGCATTTGGAGGCCTCAAGAGATGATGAGGACATCACAACCCTTGACACAACACCTCTGTCTCCGTATGGAAACTACACGGTGGCCTCAGCTTATAAAGCACAATTCTTTGGCGCAATAAACACCTCTATGAACCCCCTAACTTGGAAGACTTGACCCCCAAAAAATATAAAATCTTCGTATGGTTAGCCCTACAGAATAGGTCTATTCTGCGAACCGCTGACCGCCTCTCCTTCAGAGGATGGCTAAACCAATCGGTTTGCCCCCTTTGCAGGATTTCCCCATAAACAACCATTCATCTCTTCACCAAATGCCGCTACACAAAATGAATATGGACCCTTGTCACCCACTGAATTACATCAGACTCCATAGACCTAGCTGCTTGGCAAACTGCCGCTCTCATTCGCCTCTGGTGGGAATCTGTCATTCTGAAGCCAGGTGTGCCTCGCTAACCTCTAGGTTTGCTAATGATGCTTGTTACTTGGAAAATCTGGAAAGAGTGGAATTCTCGCATCTTTCATTTTGTAGTGTCCTCCCCCACTTCATTGCTTACTAAAATAAAGGAAGAGTCCCAATTCTGGATCCTAGCGGGGGCAAAGAGGCTAGCGGAGCTATTACCTTTATCTGTAACACCTTAATCTTTTCTTTTGGGTGCAGCCCACTCTAGGCTGGCTACTCTCAACCCGTACATAACTTTCTTTCTCAGCTTTTAATATTAGGCAATTCTCTTGCCGTTAAAAAAAAGATTAGAGTAGGAAATAGCTACGATGCATGTCATAGGATTTGTTGTAGTATGTGTGTAATCTCTGAAAGACGAACGGTGATGGTCTCTCCATCCATCTCTCCATGCTCTTAGTCTACTTACTACCAATCGTTGTTTACCTGGGCTGTTTCTGCTCTTAATACTTGTAGTCCCACTACTACAGAAAGCCTAATACTAGACGGCCAATCACAGACGGTTTTGTCAAACCATCTGTGATTGACACTAACACAGACGGTTTTAATTTGGACACCGTCTATGTTAGTGGCGTCGGATAAAACGAGTATCACAGACGGTTCTTACCGATGAACCGTCTGTGATACTAAAGTATCACAGACGGTTTTTATTAAAAACCGTCTGTGATAATCTGGGATTATCACAAACGGTTTTTTATTAAAAAAACGTCTGTGTTGTGTAGACTATCACAGACGGTTGTTGTTAAGAACCGTCTGTTAATGTTCACAGATGGTTTTTAACAAGAACCGTCTGTGATGTCCCTTTGTCTGTCATATTCTGTTCATGACCAGAGATTAATATATAAGTACACATTGCTTCTAATAACTTAACTACAGAACTACTGAGACAACAGATCACAAATTAAAGGCAAATTTATTAGTTTCAATTAGAGGCAAATTTACTACAAAAGTCGCACAGGTAAAGAGTTTCCCAGATTGTAATCTTTTGGGCTTCGTACGCTTCTTCTTCGACTTTGGGACTTGGAGGATCAGCCACTGACTTCTCGAACGCCGTTAAGATTGTCCTCAGCACTTCCTCCTCCAGCCTGGGCAAATAATCAGTAGCATAGCCCATAATGTCGTAGAGGTATGCATGGGCAGATTCCTCAGAATCTGTCATTTCTGCTTGATCGGCAATGCTATCCATCAGTCTCTCCAATGCGTGTAGAGCTTCTTCCGCTTTGCGCACATTGTGGAGAAGAACCAGGGTAAGGGTTGTTTCCCTTTCTTGAGCGGCAGCGAGACGCCTCCGTCGACGGCGGATGATCAGGTCGAGCTGACGGATGCAAGAAAGTCGAGGAAGGAGAGCAGGGCGTGTGCAGAGAAGCTGCTCCAGATGCAAATTGCTGGCCGCCTGTGTAAGGTTCCGGCCGAACAATTCTTGATGAACAGATGAGAGGAAGGAGATGATCACAAGAATAGTAGAAGCCATATTGTACGTACGTAGAAGAGACCTGGATTAGGCGCGCATATTTAACCTTTAGCACAGACGGTTCGTATACCCAAACATTAATGATATAGACGCTTCGTATAACGATCGAGAGACGTTAATTAGACGATCGAAACACGAAGCGTTCTGGCAATCGAAACACGAAGCGTTCTGGCAATGGAAACACGCGCGAAGCATTCTGGCATGAAGCTTATGACAGACGGTTTTTATAAAAAACCGTCTGTGATAATATTTATCACAGACGATTTTAATAAAAAACCGTCTATGATAAGCTGGTTATCACAGACGGTTTTTAGTTAAAAACCGTCTGTGATAATGACTAAGGCATTTATTGCGCTGCTCAGACCGCATATGACTTCATTTCGATCCAGATCTAGCCACTGTTGCACACTTTTTCACTCGGGAGGAAGCTAGGTGATTTCAGGCCAGTTAATTTGGTGGAAAGAGGCAGAGATTGAGCTTTGAATTAAGATTCAGACTTTCCTGGTTGTTGTAGATATGGTTAGTAATGAAATTTATTTTTTCTTTAATTGCATTACAATTTAGGTCTAAATAATCCATGAGTGGTTATTGAAGATGGTTAATTTGCAAAATTGTTGGTTATATAATAGCTGTTGTGTTTGTAATATGAATTGAGCTAGCAAATTAAGTCTCAATATAATAAATGTGGCCGGTATATATGTAGTTATAATTAGTTAATCTAGATTTTAATACTAAGTTATTATATATGTACGTAACGTAGGACCGAAGCTGGATGTATGCCGCGAGCCCTGTGAGTGAAGAGTACATTAATGACGTTTCTGCTTTTTATAAGAGCCGCCGAGGAGGATATGTTGAATAAGGGGGTGGAATATATGTGTTGTCCATGCACTGACTGCGAGAATTTGAAGATGTTTAAGAACCGAGGGCAAATTGAAGCGCACTTGATTCGGAGGGGTTTCAAAAAGGATTATACGTGTTAGACCAGTCATGGCGAAGTGAATGATCATATGCCGCCGGATGACATCGCTGGTGAAGTGAATGATATGCCCCCGGATGACATCGCCGGTGAAGTGAATGACATGCCGCTGGCTGATGTCGATTGTGGCTCGGATTGGATAGGTTGCACGATGATAATCTGGATCAGATGCTTCGCGATGTAGAAGAGAACTATGATGAGAGAGAGTATGTTAAATTCCGTGGCTTGATGGAGGACTCAGAGAAACCTTTGTACATGGGCTGCAAGTACACGAGGTTGTCGGCCGTGCTTGAACTGTTGAAATTGAAGGCAAGCAACGGTTGGTCCGATAAGAGTTTCACGGCGCTGCTAGGTCTTTTAGCGGACATGCTTCCGGAGGGAAATGAGTTGCCTAAAACCACGTATAAAGCCAAGAAGGTTCTTTGTCCGTTGTGAATGGAAGTAGAAAGAATACATGCATGCCCGAACGACTGTATCCTCTACCGTAAAGAGTATGCAAACATGCATGTATGTCCGGTGTGCAACGCATCCCGATACAAACGTAACAATTAATCAGATGATGGCAAGGGAACAGAGGCGAAGAAAGGACCTCCTGCTAAGGTGGCATGGTATTTTCCTATAATTCCCCGTTTGAAAAGGTTTTTTGCAAATCCAAAGGAGGCAAAACTGCTGCGTTGGCACTCGGAGGAGCGCAAGAAGGATGGAATGATAAGACACCTTGCTGATTCCACGCAGTGGAGAAACATCGATAGGAGTTTTACAGAGTTCGGTGCAGAACCAAGGAATATAAGGTTTGGACTGAGTACAGATGGAATGAATCCTTTCAGTAGCATGAGCAGCCGACATAGCACATGGCCCGTGACTCTCTGCATCTATAACCTTCCTCCTTGGTTGTGTATGAAGCGAAAGTATATTTTGCTGTCGATACTTATCCAAGGGCCAAAACAACCTGGGAATGATATCGATGTGTTCCTAGCACCGTTGGTGGAAGATCTAAAAGTACTGTGAAACGAAAGGGTACAGGTATGGGATGCATACAAACGAGAGAAATTCACTCTGCGCTCCTTATTGTTCTGCACCATAAATGATTATCCTGCCCTTGGTAACCTATCGGGCCATAGTACAAAAGGTGTCAACGCTTGTACTCACTGTTTAGATGGTACCGAGAGTGTGTGGCTGAGACACTCACGTAAAACCGTCTACATGCGTCACCGCCGGTTCCTTCGGAGGGCTCACCCATACCGCAAGATGAAGAAATAATTTGACGGAGAGAAGGAAGACGGTTCAGCTCCAAGGCATTTAAGGGGACACGAGGTTTATGATATGGTTAAGGATTTAGATGTTGTCCTCGGAAAGGGACGTAAATTGAGGGCTCATGAGAAGAACACCTGGAAGAAGAGATCAATATTTTGGGACTTACCTTATTGGGAGTACCTAGATGTTCGGCACTGCATCGACGTCATGCACGTAGAAAAGAATGTGTGCGACAGCTTGATTGGTCTCTTACTGAACATCCGTGATAAAAACAAAGGACGGTGTCAACGCACGGCTTGACTTGGCTGACATGGACATCAGGCCTGAGTTAGCACCGACAAGCACTGATAATGGACGAACGTACCTTCCCCCTGCGTGTTACACACTGTCCAAGGCTGAGAAAACAGAACTGTGCCAGTGCTTGCATGGTGTCAAAGTTCCGTCTGGTTACTCCGGCAACGTGAAGAAACTTGTTTCGATGCAAGATTTGAAGTTAAATGGCATGAAGTCTCATGATTGTCATGTGCTGATGACACAGATGCTCCCTATTGCAATTAGAAATATTTTGCCGATCAAAGTCCGAGAGACAATCATGAGGCTATGTTATTTCTTTAACACAATTGCTCAAAAGGTCATCGATCCCAAAGGACTAGATGCTCTGCAGGACGAGGTGGTGATGACTCTATGTCACCTTGAAATGTATTTCCCTCCTTCGTTTTTTGATATCATGGTCCATCTCATTGTTCACGTTGTGTGGGAGATAAAAATGTGCGGGCCCGTATTCCTACGTAGCATGTACCCATTTGAGAGGTTCATGGGAATTCTCAAGTCCTATGTACGGAATCGTTCTCGGCCGGAGGGCAGCATCGTTGAAGGTTATGCAAGCGAAGAGGTCATTGAGTTTTGTGTCGATTATATGGCTCAGATTCAACCGATAGGTGTCCCTCAATCTCGTCATGAGGAGAGGCTGAAGGGTCTCGGAACTATCGGAAGGAAAGCAATCACTCCAGATATGGACACGTATACTTAAGCCCATTTCACGGTGTTGCAACACATGACTGAAGTGGCGCCTTATGTGGACCAGCACAAGGATGTGCTTCGGCAACAGAATCCAGAGCGGCCGGATGTTTGGATCATAAGACAACACAACCGTTGGTTCAACCAATGGTTGAAGGAGCAAATCGCTAGGAGCTCGCCGAGTGAGACGCTGACATGGTTGGCAAAAGGCCCGACATTTACAGTTGTGACATGGCAAGGATTTGACATAAATGGGTACACATTCTATACGCAGTTTCAGGATGTCAAGAGCACTAATCAGAACAGCGGTGTCCGCATAGATGCATTCAGTACCGATGGGTCGAGAAACTTGTACTATGGCTTCATAGAAGAGATTTGGGAGCTCGACTATGTGGTTTTCAAGATCCCCTTATTTCGCTGTCGTTGGGTGCATCTCCCACAGGTGAAGGTTGACAAGTACGGTGTCACGACCGTGGACCTCCAACGTGTCGGGTACAAAGACGAACCATTCGTACTCGCCAATCAAGTTGTTCAAGTTTTCTATGTAACCGACCCGGTAAATAAGAAACGTCATGTAGTTCTTCATGGAAAAAGGAGAATTGTCGGAGTGGAGAATGTAGTGGACGAGGAGAAATACAATCAATTTGACGAGTTACCTCCTTTTGGAAATGGCATAAGGGTCGACGATGAATAACGTGACGAAACTAGTTACGTACGCATTGATCATCATGAAGGGCTAATTTTTAAAGGAAATAAGCAAGTACAATAAGAATGTATATGTGAAAATGTGTGACAATTTTGAGATGTATATGTGAAAATATGTGACAATTTTGAGATGTATATGTGAAAATGTGTGATGTAGTCAATTTTGAGATGTATATGTGAAAATGTGTGACAGAATGTATATGTGTATTGGCATTTATGTATATGTGATGTATATGTGTGATGTACATGTGATGGTTGATATGAATGCAGCTGGTTGGTGTTGTATATGAATGCAGCTGTTTGGTGGTGGATATGAATGCAGCTATGGTTATTGGTGTTGTCTTAATAACTACAGTCGCAAAGGCTTATCACAGACGGTTCTGAACTTAGAACCGTCTGTGATATCAATATCACAGACAGTTCTAAGTTTAGAACCATCTATGATAACCTCCCTATATACCCTCTGGCTAGGGTTTTCCCCGTGCGCTGCGTAGTTATTCGATCTAGATCTAATTAAATCCCGAGCCCGTCGTCGCCTCCGCCTCCCCGAACCCTCATCAGCCGCCTCCCCGAGCCCCTCGCCGGCCGCCTCCCCCAAGCCCCTCGTCGAGCCCGTCGCCGGCCGCCTCCCCCGAGCCCCTCGTCGAGCCCCTCGCCGGCCACCTCCCCTCGATTACCGTCTGCATTGTGAGCACTTTCTGTGATGGACTAGGGTTTTGAGTATTGTGAGCAGTTTCTGTGATGGACTATGGTTTTGAGCATTGTGAGCATTGTTTACTGCAGTAGCTTAATTAGTTTGCTATTTGGTACATATTACATTGGTACATTGTTTACTGCAGTAGCTTAATTAGTTTGCTATTTGGTACATTGTTTACTGCAGTAGCTTAATTAGTTTGCTATTTGGTACATACTACATTGGTACATTGTTTACTGCAGTAGCTTAATTAGTTTGCTATTTGGTACATATTACATTGGTACATTGTTTACTGCAGTAGCTTAGTTTAATTTGCTATTTGGTACATACTACATTGGTACATTGTTTACTGCAGTTGCTTAGTTTACATTGGTACATATTACATTGCTTGTTGTGTTAGTATATAGTATATAGTATAGGCACATAACCCCTCTCTCTGTCCACATCACCCCCTCCCTTCTCCCCCTTCCCTCTACTCCTCTCCTCTCTTCCTAACATTAAGCATCATGTTTCACTTTTCTTGCTTCCTCATCTTATCATGTTTCACTTTTCTTGCTTCCTCATTTAGTAGCGGAACGGCTAAGATTAATCTTGTGCAACCCTACAATTTGAGAGCACAAATTAACCAATCAAGGACCACTCTAGTGTATATGCCACATAGACCTTCAAGGGGCATGAAGCAAGTGACACACTCTAGTGTATCCGGTTCAATGAACCTGATACACTAGTTTGTGTCATTTGCTTCATAGAACTTTGTTTAGAGACCTTGTAGTAATAATATATGCCACATAGACCTTCAAGGGGCATGAAGTAAGTGACACACTCGAGTGTTCCCGTTCAATGAACCGGATACACTAGTTTGTGTCATTTGCTTCATAGAACTTTGTTTAGAGACCTTGTAGTAATAGTATATGCCGACTACTACCGAGATGTGATGTCCACTCCCATAATCCTTCTTTTTCCTTCTTAAATTCAAGGCAATTTTATTACAAAAGTGCAAAAAAAGACATTCCCAGATTCTTCGTGAGCAGCCGACTTCTTCGATGAGCGACTATCCATCTGCTTCTTCCCACTTCTTTTCTTCATCTCTGGTCTCTGGATCACGTACGCCAGTAGCGATGATTCTGAATCATCGCTACTGGCGTACGTGATCCAGAGACTAGAGATGAAGAAAAGAAGTGGGAAGAAGCAGATGGATGACTCCGGAATGTATCGGCGTAGGAAGAGAAACAAAGCCGAGTGTGACGCACAGCTACGAGAAGAGATCAATGAATCTCTTAGAGAGGAGCTATTAGCTCAGATGGCTGATGTAATCAGAGATGAGGTGCGGAAACAGACAGAAAGTCAGCAGGCCGCTACTGCCGCTCCTGTGCTAGCTAGCCCGCACAACCATCCGAGTAGCTGCGCATCCAATCCGACGCAAACCCAGGCCATATTTCCTGTGGACGACATCCTGGTAATAATTATTATCTCTCGAATGCTTGCTCCATTGATAGGCCTATTCGAGTAGCTAATTTTGTATCGTTATGTAGGAGCCTACGAAGTGCGGCTCCAAGTGAGATATGGCTCCATTCTTTTGTACGCTGCTTGGGGCCAGGCATATTCGTCTGGTATCGGGGCCATGGTGCACGGTCAAGCTTTAGCGCCAGGCTTCGCAAAAGTTAATGTGGATGGTGTGTATGTCAATTTTGAGGTGGTCCCGCTACCGAAGCCCCCCCCCCCCACGACGAGATCGTGACTCTAGGACAGGACATTGGAACATTCATCCAGTGGCCCAAAAGCGACATCTCCCTGGAGGATTCTTCACCGGTGGCAGGACCAGAAGTGCAGTGCGAACCACAGCAACATGCACTGGTGCCATCTCCACACGGGCAGTGCGAAGCAGAGCTACCTGCACCGGTGCTATCTCCACGGGTGCTATTCTCGCCAAAGCAACTTGCACCGTCTGTACCATTACAGTCGACTACCATGAAGTCGACCTGCAGTCGAGGCAGTGGCCATGGCAAATCAAAGACGAAGGATGATGACGATATCCCGTACATGCCATTGGCCCGCAAATTCGTGCTAGGCGAGCCGATGATATTCCCGCAAGAGCACCTCACAAAGCTAGGACTTGGTTGCCAAAGATTCCACACTTGGTATATGAAATAGTCCAATAGACCAAAGGCAGAACGGCGCTCAGGTATCATTGTCAAATTCAAGCCAGAACATTTCTTGCACGAAGTTCAGGAATGTGTCTTCCCGGTGACCTTTGACGATATATTTGGTCTTTTCACGCTCAACGCTCTCGACGCCTCACTCGTTCGATGCTGGACGCTATATACCTTGATTCTCTAAGTAAGAACAAATCCAAGTACATAGCTATCACCGAAATACTCGATAGGTAAGTACATTGTACATTGTATTCTTTCTTTCCTTCCGAATGACTAATCTAACTTTTTCGAATAACGAAGGTCGTTCGTCACATACGTTCAACAAACAAGTGGCTCGACGACAGCTGCCAAGCCCTTGAAACATGATCGCAATTTTCGGGTATTGGCTAGCTACACATTAATTAATCATATACAACACTTAGTAGTAATGACACTTGATTTAACACATTCTATTTTTTGCAGTGCCACCAGCAGCAGTCGGGCAACACGTGTGGATACTACGTGTGCCACCATATGAGACTACTCCTCGATTCCAGCAAGATCACCACTCCTAAGGTTTGTCAATCTTTCCACATTTATTTCATACATCTCAAGTTTTATATGTGCGCGCGTTGATATTCCTATCGACAGGCTGCGCCCATCTCTACATCTGCATTGACACAGCCGGATTTAGAAAAAATTCGAGGAGAGTTCATTTGTTTTTGTGGACTAAAGTCGTAAGATCAGATGGAGAGTTCCACTGCCCAGAATGATTTTTTATTGTAATTCTAAGTGCAAATGCAGTGTAGATCTTTTACAATTGTGTATTTGTTAATGGATATTTTATTTCAATTCAATGAATTGATTTGCGAAATGGATGCTTTATGTTTGTGAAATGAAGTGCGTTGTCAATTGGATGTTTTATGTCTGTGAAATGAATTGAGATGTGAAATATATCTGAAATGAAATGAGATGTGTGAATTGTATATATTTTATGTCTGTGATTATCTGCTTGTTTCAGAGGGCATGGCTAGCATTTCTTAAGGCTAACCAATAAACAGAAATATATTTAGGGGTTGAAGGGAATATCACAGACGGTTTTTGAGTAAAAACCGTCTGTGATAGCTGATAATCACAGACGGTTTTTACTTAAAAACCGTCTGTGATGATCAGTATCACAGACAGTTTTTAACTAAAAACCGTCTGTGATGATCAGCTATCACAGACGGTTTTTACTCAAAAACCGTCTATGATAATAAGTATCACAGACAGTTTTTAACTCAAAACCGTCTGTGATTATCAGCTATGACAGACGGGTTTTTACTCAAAACCGTCTGTGATAGTTGATAATCACAGACGGTCCGAAAATCGTCTGTGATGACCTTCGATTATCACTGACCCATAAATACATACGGTTCATAAAACCGGCTGTGATGACGTTTTCAAACCGTCTGTGATGATCTTTTCTGTAGTAGTGTCCCTAACCCCATCAGCAGTTTCTGTTCACTTTCCTGGCCATGTCTTTTACTGTTTGCCTTCACTTCCATCAGCAGCTGTGCGTTGATGTTCCTTTTCTCAATAATGGCTCTGATGCCACTCAAGTTTGCAGGGCTGCGAAAAAGCAGGACACTTCAATTTTTTTCCCTTATGGTTTTCCGTTGTTTGTGCTTGGCAACGATGCAGCCTACGGGTGTGGTTCGTCCTGCTTTCATTAACAGCAGCAGGCAGCAGATTGTACATGATCGTCTCTACCCAGGTCGTATTGTACATGATCGTCTCTACCCAGGCCGTGTAGATGACATACTGCTGCTTCAGTTAAAATTTCCATCTGCGATGTACATATATATACTGGCCAGCATGGCATGTGCAACGTACAGACTCAAATAGAAAACGAGGGAATTGTACCATCCCAACCGCCAATTTCCAACTTTGGCTTTCAATATTTGGCATTCATACGAAGTAGGTGTACCATGCACCTAAGGTTTGGGAATCAAATGATAATTTTCAAGTCCCGTCGCAAAAGATTAGAAAATACAGATGGTAAAGCGTCAAACTTTCAAATTGCAAATGCGGAATTGCAAAAACTCAAAAACAACAGTGCAGTTTTCTTAGCAGGAATCAGAAGCTAGCATAAAGTGTGGACCTTTCCTCACCGGCCTTATCAATTCGTAAACACACCTAGAAGTAAATCCAAAGTAAAGCGTAAGCAAACTATGGCAGACGAAAGGCTCCTGATGTATCCTGTAGGCTGTAGTCACCGGCGCCCATGCGTGTATGTAACAAAAGAATATCACAGAGTTCTATTGTTACCATCGGCAACAGTGGACAAAACTTATGACATGAAGCAGATGGGAGGCAGATCAAGGGAACTCCATAGCTGCACGTCGCTGTCGACGGCGTTCGTGTCTGGCGAGGAGCTCGCCACCTCCGGTGAAGAGCTGATCGCCACTACCTCCGACGATCTGCTGTTAATGCTTGAGCTATCCTCGTGGCCCACCTTATCACTCTCTGCTACTACTTCTTGCTGCTTCTTCCTGCATGCATCCCTCAGGCCGGAGAGCGCCAGCTCCTGCCCGGCGGCGCCGGCACGATCAGCGCCGTTGCCGAGGCGCATGCGGAGGCACTCGGACACGCCGCTGAGCGCGTAGAGCGAGGCGGAGATCTTCCTCTCGTACTTCATCCTCTTCATCACCTCGTTGAGCACCGCCTCTGTCTCTCTCTCGGCCTCCACAGCGCCGCCGAGCTCCGTCGCCACCATCTCGAACGGCGAGTAAAGCCCCGCCTCGTCGACCTCCTCGGGCGGAGACGGCTGTGCGTCCATGAACCCGAAGTCCAAGGGCGCCTCCTCCTCCACCTCGGCCACCTCATCGCCGTCATCCTCCGCTTCTTGCGAGTAGTTGGACTCCTCCTCGAACTTCAGGACGCCATGCTTCTCGCCGGTGCAATCGTAGCTCAAAAAGTCGTCGACTTGGAAGCTGCACTCCTCATGGCCGTACCCTTGTTGCTCTCGCGGCTGTTGCGCTAGTGCTTCTTGTGCAGTGCCACTTGCATCAAGGTAGCTGTTGCTGCGTGCTTTCTTGAGGCGGAGGAGGAGGAGATCGGTGACCTTGGAGGGGAGAGCTGAGGGCGGTGGCGGCGGGTGGTGGGCCGCCCCGGGTGAGGTGGCCGCGACGGTGGCGGCGTCGGCGGCGGTGCGGGGCCAGAAGTTTGTGCGGGTGTTGGCGCCGCGGAGGAGGCATGCGGCCTCGTCGTAGGCCCGGGCGGCCTCCTCGGCGGTGTCGAAGGTGCCAAGCCACACCCGGATCTTCTGGATGGTGTCCTTGATCTCCGCCACCCACCGCCCCGACGGCCTCTGCCTCACGCCGACGAACTGCTTCCTCGCCCGCTGCGCCGAGGCCACCGTCTCGGCCCGGGACCCCCTCGTCGCCGCTGCAGGTGTGACGCTGGCAGAGGTGGTGAGGGGCGACGCATGGTGATGATCGTCGGAGGCGAGCTCGGCCATGGTAGGCGACGACTTGCGCTTGAGCGCCATGGATGGATACTTGAAGGCTAGCTGTGCAGGGTGTCTCTCCTGCTCTGTGTAACTGTGTTTAACTAAGGTGAAGGTGAAAGGAAGGTGCTAGGTATATATAAAGGGTGGAGATGAGTTTGAGAATGGAGTTTGGGAATCGGGACAAATGAGGAGGAAAAATGGAGGGTCGTTGCTTGTGCTAGCTCAAGCTTATTTGGATTTGGGTATTGTATTGGAGGATTACGTACGTAGTGTTGCTTGCCGGGGAAACTATCTCGGAATGGAATATTTTTCGCCACGAAGGAGACAAAATTTCAGAATTTCATCCAAAATTTCAAACAAAATTTTCAAACAATATTTGAATTTTGATGAAATTTGACTAAATTTTGGATGAAATTTGGATAAATTTCTAATAGGGATAAATTCGACCAAAATTTGACCGAATTGTTCTTGTTTCAGAGTGGAACAAAAGGATGATTGCTTGTGATGGGGATCGTTCTGGGAGCTTCTTTACGTATGCAAGGTGAGGAAAGTGGCTAAAATATTTATTTATCGGAATTGCTAAATGACAATCAACTACAAATTTCGTGGTTTTCAGTTGAATTTCTCGCCGTTCTTTGTTTATTACTTTCCTCGCAACGAAACGTTGTGTGTCTAGCAAACTAAGGGTTTTAATTCTTGGACCTGAGCAAAGTTGGCGCGGTCTAACCTGGTGTCTAGGCTAGATCAAACTTAGAGCCTGTGTGGGACGCATGAATTCTAGAAAACACACCATTTCCTACAGAAATTATGAAAAAAATTTGATTCCAAACGAAGCCTTAATTGGTATTTTAGATTTAAAAGTAAGTCATGCTTTTGGTGTAATATCCTGTTTCTATAAACAACCTAAAGAAATTTATACCCTTATTTTTCTAGAATATATACTGTTTATATTCTACTATATTTTTCGGTTGAACCCACTTACTCATCCAGCAAAATTCAGTGAAATGCTAGGTACGATTTGGTAAAATGTTTCGTTCAGTAGTTGAAAATGGTTGTACACACTAATTATATCCTTTCTTCTCTAGAAATTAAGAACATAAGGAAGTGAATTATGTCAGAAATTCTCTCAACATTACTTCTACTTTGACGAGAATCAAACAGCCATCACTGTCAGTGAGAAACAGAAAATTTCGGTGCATACACATTTTTAAGCATCACAGCTTTAAAAATCAAAAGGTCACGACTGATGAGTATATGTCTTTGCACAGATTTTCAAGAAAATGACCTACGGTCTAGCATTTCGTTAGCGTATGGTACATGGTATGCATTTTTTTTTCAGAGCTGAAAGAGACACGTAAAAGACTATTTCATCATCTAAAAAAGATGTTGTATTTTGTCTACGCTTGGGTGTATATTTCGCCAACGTTGGTCTGAGTCCATGATACTTAGGAAACAAATTTTCACAAATTACTGTGCACATGTTTTGCACGTCGAGAGCAACACATTTTTTAAGAGGAAAAGCAATACACAATTAAGCAAACAGATAGTTCAGCATTGATGTACTATAAAATCAGCAACATACTACTATTTCCATCATTATTTTACAAATATCCTGGCTGGCCGATGCCACTTGTGCTGAAAATGCACAGGGGTGGTCTGACCGACATGAAATGAGTAGTCAGACCGGATGGTTCAGTGTGATTGGATTTTGGGAGTGGTCAGACTGCCGGTACGGTATAACTGATTTCTAGTTGGTAGTTACTTTTTTCAGAGAGCATGTCTTGGAGTTGAGCTCGGGCATGGCTCAGGCGGTCCTACAGACCATGTGATGGTTGGACCAGGCCAGTGTGACTGGCATTGAAAGTGTGTGGTCACACCGATCAGTGGGCGGCGATCTGACCGGTGCAGTCTGACCGCCTTGAAGAGAGTGGTCAGAGCAGTGATTGCGGCCAGAGAATAGGTTGATTGAATTGAGTTGATTTGAGGTCAAATCATGGCTAGGGTGCTATGGGGTGTGTATTACATTGCATGATGCATGTTGTTGGCTAACATGAGAAATGGTTTATATCAAGGATAGCTAGAATTACAAGTGGATCAATCGCTAAAGTGTTAGCGAGTTGAGCCTTGTAAACGCTTTGAAAAGCATGAGTGAGTGTGTAAAATTCATGTTAGTGGGATTGATAGGTTCCTCAATTGCCTTAATGGGTTGGACCCATTAGGGTTGTGCGTGCTGGTTATTGAGAGGAGGGGAGAGGAGGCAGTAGATGCAAGGATTCTAGGATTTAGGTTTTCTTCTACCACCTTACCTCCTTGGATGGTTGTGAGAGAGAAAAGAGTAGTGTTGTAGCTGCATCTTATAATCATCCATGAGTATGTAAACTTCTTCCTCTACTGAGAATAGATCAAAATATTGTCTCAATCAATTTCTTTTTTGTGTTCTTGTTTGATTTTGCTTGTTCTTGAGCTAGATTTATGATTTTGTGTTTGTGGGTGTTCTAACTCAATCTCTTGCTTAAATTATCTTGCTAGGACATGTGAGAAGAGATGTGCAAAGACTTATGCCTTAAATCCTCACGAGTAACAAGTAATTTGAGATTTAGGATATTTGACGCCTTGTGTACTAGATTCGATTCTCTTCAATTTGGTGAACTCGAGCTCAAGAATCTTATGATTCTTTATTGGTTTAGGTTCCTATTATTTTGGATAAGTCTAATGCAAAATTTGGATGTATTTAGATAAGAATTAGGCAAGTTTTTAATATTTCAGATTTTGACCTAAGAGGCTTCCAGGTCTGTAACAGGGGACTGGTTGGACCAGTCATAGACCTGCGGTCAGACTGTCCTGCCGGTGTGACCGATCGCAAACCAACGGTCTGACCAGACCTACGTGGGAGACTGATGATTTTGTTAGCTCTTGCTTGTAACTTTGTTATACTTAGCAGTGTTGGTGTGATCTGAATTTATTGACTATCATAGTCATTCAAGTAAAGATTTAGAACATCTTAGAGGAAAAAATTTCTAAAATCATTTCGGCTTCGGTCATACAAATATATATGCTCAAACTCTAGCAGCAATATTAAATGCAGTATTGCCACTAAAGGTGAAATCATGCAACTGACGACCCGCAGCTGCCCGATCGTAATTCACGGCCCAGATGTGAGTTGGGTCTCTCCACCTTAAGTGGTGATTGCACCTGATATATTGCCTACAACAACTACATTCGAAGTTAGGTATTCAGTACTAATCACCGTAAATAATTTGTGCTTGATTAATAAATTAGTTTCTTAGTTTGAAGCAAGTGGAATACAACAGGAGGGGGAATAGTTGAAAAAAAGGACCTTACGTATCCATTATCCTTTGAGACGTTGACATGGTCCATAATACTTCCAAGTATCATCTTTTGGTGGTTAGTTGATGTCTTATTATTTCCAAAGCTTTTAGGTCGAACCAAAACTAATTATTTATCTGGTATATTTGCGGGCTTGAATTGGTCAAGTAGTGCATTTTGATGCAACTTGTTCCATTTTATAATGGGAATCTACTTGGATTCCAACGTCGTCAGAGGTCTCTCGAAGCAAGCTAAAGTTCTCAATTCGTACTACAAAAAAACTAGCTATTCTAATCATGATGCCATCATATTCTTACTTTACAATTTACATACATATGGGATTAGCTATTCTAATCATGTTTTGGTGGGCAATTGTAAAGCCTATTTAAAAGAAAAAATTGCTCCTCTGCCCTAAAATTTAATGGCGTTTGCTCATTTGCCCCATGATGTCACACTGACATGCGGGTCCAGGGCCCACATGTCAGTGAAACATCATAGGGCAAATGAGCAAACACCATTAAACTTTGGGGCACATGAGCAAAACTACTTAAATTCAAATAAAAACCTTTGTTTTGTTTTACTATAGACTCGTCGTCCACATATAACTCCTGGTAGCGAATTACTTTACGCACATAGATCTAGCTTACTCCTAGTAGCGAATAAATTTAGATAGAAGTTTATAGCATGGTCTTTACAAGCTGACGATGCATGCATCTACATTTGTAGACAAATCCAGCTTACTTTATACAACGAACAAATCTAAACCCAAGCAGATAAGCATCGCTCTTTTCAGTACAACCATTTCCAAGCAAGTCTTGCTACAAGAACGACAATAAATTTACGCCGAAATTCTGAAACAAATCGATTTATGATCACAAGGCAGGTCGGATGTTGGGTATTGGGAGAGATGTAAAACAAGAGTGGATACGACAGTAAACTTGCAGGGTGGAAACCTCGAGCTACAGGCCTACAGCTATCAGCTAGCAGCGAATTCTTACCTTCCCTTCTGCTTGATTGGCTTTGCTGCGTGCGTCCAATTCTTTCTTTCTTTCTTTTTATGAAACAGGGCATGCTCACCATTTCCAGTTTGTTAAATCAGCAACGCTTTCTCATCGCATCTGTTTCTAGTTGTCACGCCTGACGGAACCATCCAGATGATGACGGTGTATCCAATGCGGCAAATGCCCTTTCCAGGGCCGCTTTTCGCCAGAAGACCGTGACTTCATCTCAGCCTGATCTGAAACTGCTCTGATTAGAACAGGTGAAGCCAATGCAGAAAGACAAGCACAATATGTCAACAACGCATTGTGCAAACGTGACGATGATGTGGATGTGAGATTTTCTTAAGAGACTATGGAACTTAAATGATGAGCTAGGACTTAGCATCTGCCATTTCTCTATGGTCCTCTTGTTCATTGGAGAAATGAAAGCTCAACTCTTTTAGCCTTTTCACTGTAGTCGACTTAGCTTTGCATCTCCTTTTCAACTGCCCCAGATATTGGTCCTGGTCGTCCTCGTCAAATCTAATTACCTTTTAAGCGCGACAGGGTCAAGCAAATTGAGATCTCCAGGGCTCGTAGCAAAGAACATCAAAAGGGACCATTCACACCCTAAATTCACATTCCACTACTTTTAGGTACCATGTCACATCACAAAGCCTCTCCATGCCCTGTGGCCAAGAAAAGATATATGGGAATGTGTATCGACAATGTTTTAATCAGTAAATCCTCGTAACATAGAAATCACCTAATGTAGGTATCGAGCGTGAACTGCCCAACTGGCTCAGGACTAGAGATCATCAATATAGTATATAGAATTAGCTATTAGGATCTATATACAATCATATATATAGTTCACATGAACAAAGAACAAGACAATTGTCACACAACAATGAACAATGTTGCCATGTATGGCTAATGCTTGCATCAGATGGTTTAAACAACGTTAATTTGCCTAGCTCCAAGTGACAGTCTCCATATGGCAAATTAGCGTGGCTGTTCTTGGTGCAATACTCCTGGCAAAAAGATTAGTACCAGAACATATACACTACAAATTTCAACTTCGCGAGACAATAGAACTGACCTATTAGTATATCTACAATTCCTCCTCACTTAGCAGCAAAACAAGTGTCTCCTACTTGCCTTCCTTTAAAGATACAGGAATCTGGGGTCACCATCCCTATTATGCTCACAAGGAATCACTTTCCACACGGTTCAGTTGCACTCAAAAGAAAGGGAATCGTTCGGGGAAAAGTAACATAAGAAAACTACAGACCAAGTAAAAAGCATCACCAAATTACTGATTACTCAAAACACCAAGTAGAGTTTCAAACAATTAATGACTTGATCAGACGAACGTTTACATACTCATTTCGCAAGCGTATGACAAAGTTGTGACCATACATAATATGTCGAAAGATCGAAAGGATTCAACAAAGGTAGATTCTTCAACAAATGCAAGTACAATTCATTTTATTTGGACTTAACACTGAAGCACACTTAGCATTTCAACGACACGACAAATACTATTAGATCATGTGGATAGATCGTGAATTTAATGAAGATGAATAATTGACATTTGGGTTGTATTGAAATTTGCATTTGTGAAAGTTTCGGTCGATGCGCTTTTGAAAATCTGGATTTATTGTAATACTCAGATTAAGCAGTCTGACCGCTTTGTATTGGGCGGTCTGACCGGCTAACTTCGACCACGATTGGTAGTCGGTAGACCGAACAGCCTTATGTTGAGAGTTTACGACCACGGCAAATTGACCATGATGGATCGACCATGGCAGAACGACCACAATATTTCAACCACGGCAAATCGATCATGGTGGATTGACCATGACATGTTGACCACGGTATTTCGACCACAGCAAATCTACCATAGCATTTTGACCACAGCAGAATGACCACGGTCGGTAGTCAGTAGGCTTCGACCTCCAACTGTGAACCGGTCATAAGCAACAGTGAACTAATCGTGAGCAATAGTGAACTGGCCATGAGCGAGAGTGAACTAGTCTATGGTCATAACTACCGTACCTAGTCGGTACTCGGTAGTCATAAACTTTGCTGGTCAGTAGTCGTAGACTTTGCAGTTGGTTGTCGTGGACTTTGTTGGTTGGTAGTCATAGACTTTGCTGGTCGGTAGTCGAAGACTTCGTGATCAATAGTCGTAGACTTTATGATCTGTTGTCATAGTCATAGACTTCACGATCTGTTGTCGTAGACCTCATGATTGGTAGTCGTAGGCTTTTGTGATCGGTTGTTGTAGGCTTCATAGTCAATACTCGTAGACTTTGAGTGCTTCAATTCTAGTGGTCTTCGAGTACTCGGAGTACTCATGGTTTTCGAGTACTTATTGGGCCAGCAGTAGTCAGATTGGTCTTTCTAATTGGTCTTAGATTGATTACTGGAAAGGATGGATATTGAGGTCGTGGATGATATGGTTTGTGTTTACTGATGGTTAAGGGTGTGATTTGTGTATGCATTAATGTCGGTCAAGTTAGAAAGAACTTGTGCTAGGGAAGAAGTTTCTTTGGTCTTTGCATGTGCAGGTTGGGCATGGAGACGATCATGATCAGTGACGAGGAGGACCGGGACTAGGAGGGGAAAATCTGAGTTCCAAACGGTTTAGGATGTCATGAGGTGGTCGGGATCACGTTGGTGCATGTGGAGATTAAAGGTGGATGATGCATAAAGAAGTTGCAGGAGTTACGGTCCTGGAGACATTGTCACGTGTTGAGATTGGAGAGGTTATGAAAGGAGTCCATAACTTGGAAGGTTCAGATATATTGAAAACCTGTGTTTAGAAGGGTTTCGAATCCCTTGATTTTTGGAAGAGATAGAATTTCATATATGTGTTTGATAAGGATACGTTTTGGGTATTAGCCTATAGAAGTAGGGAGAGACTAAGGGTTAACGCAAGGCTTTTGGAGGGCTTTCACAGATAAAGTTTTTATAGTTTTTGTGCTAGGGTTTGTGGGGTACCAGGAGGGAAATTTGTAGCCACAGAACATGTTTTAGAAATAAAAGATCACATCTATTCCTGAAAAGTTCGTCGGCGTCAGTGGCATGTTTTTCTGGAAGTTGTCTTTGACTTGTTCTTGCTCTAACCAGAGTTGCACGTGGCGAGACAGCATCCCTCCATTGACTTGATCACACACCGAATCATCCACTCAATCATCGTCAACGGTATTGGTAGGGAGAGCAAACCAGAGCAAGTCTAATTGAAGGCACTGTTTTCTCGAAGGCATAGGTGATCGAGAGGTTCTGCTTTCGGTGTCAGAGATTTTGAGTACGTGCAAACCGATCAAAGATCAAAGGTTGAAGTGGTCGTAGTTTACAACTGGTAAGGAGTTTTCGACAGTTGAGCAATCAAACGCTGAGCAGTCAAAACCATTGTCAAAGTTTTCGACTCCTACAAAGGTGATAGAGAGGTGTTGCTCCCAGTGTTGAAGATCTCTACTAAGCGATCGATCAATTGAGCACCGAGCAGTCGCAACCTTCATCGAGCACTAAGAGATCCCAAAAAGCAGAGGCAATCATTCACCCTCCCCTCTGATTGCTGTATTTGATCCTACAAGTGATATCAAAGTGGGTTTCTATGGCGTTAGAGAGGTATGTGAATCATCCTCCATGCTAGATGGTACTAATTTTGCTTTTTGGAAGTGTCGGATGCAAGCGTATATTGAGGCTCAAGGTAGTGATGTTTGAAAAAAGGTTTATAGACCTTATGAGGTTCCTACTGTTGTTACTAATCTAAATAAAACATATATTGATTTAAATTCTCAAGCTCGTAACTTGTTATTTCAAGGGATTTCTTGCAAAGAATATGATCGTATTGCTCATATTAATTCTGCTCACTTAATATGTAAGACTCTTTGTTATTATCATGAAGGAACCACTAAGATCAAGAAAATGCGTAAAAATCTTTATCAAAAAGAGTATTCTGATTTTACTATGAAACCTGGTGAAACTATTGATGATCTTTTTGCTCAATTTGAGAAAATATTGAGTGATTTGCGCGGTGTTAATGTTATTCCTACTGATGAAAATAATGCAACTCAAATTTTGAGATCTTTAGATTCTGTGTGGTTGATGGTTGTCACAACTATTAATCAAATTGTTGAACTAGATACTTTAATCATGGATGATCTTTATTCTAGATTGAAAACCTATAAGATGGAAGCTTTGCCATCTAAGATGGAGAAGTCTTCATCTTTAGCACTTGTAACTAATCCTGTGCAGGCTGCTTTGTCGAGTTCCTTATCTTGTGTTTCGCTATTTGCTTTATCTTCTTTTCAGAGGAACAATTTGAGTAGCTCTCTGAAGAGTACTTGGTGTTGATCTTCTCATATGCATCTAATGCACTCAACAACATGAGGATGAGGAGGCGAGGAAGCACTTCAGGCTCGATCAGATAAAGTGTGGCAAGCCAGGCCACATTAAGATAAATTGCCCTAGGCTCAAGGAGAAGGTGATCAAGGAAGACAGGAACTATCGTCATCAGTCATCCAAGAACAACAACACCAAGGGTGGTATTTTCCATCACAAGTTTGCTGAAAAAATCATAACGGCTATTGAGCGTCTTGATTTGAGTGATGTGGAATATGAGAGTTGCGATAGTGATGACCACAACGATGATGATGCGAAAGATAAGAAGAAGAACAACAATGACTTCATGGGCATGTGCTTCATGGCAAGTAACTACAACGATGACATCTATAATGATCTCAACGAGGTAGGACCATCATACGATGAGCTTGAAGATGGTTTGATTAAACTTGCTATTGAATTGAGAAAGACCAAAAAGAAATTGAAAGAAAATAATCTTGTTGTTGAAAATCTTAATTCATAAATTGCTAGGTTAAGAGCTTTGGTCCCAGATTATGATTCGTGTTCTTCATGCACTAACCTGTTAATTGAGCTTAATAATGTTAGATCTATTCATATAAGTTACATGGATAAATTTGACTCTCGTAATACTGAATGTGAGAAATTGCATGCTTGTTTTCCTCTTGGTACAACTGTCCATGCTTATGTTCTTAATGATTTGCTTGTTATCAAAAAGAATTTAAAAGAGATAAAAGTTGCTCTTATTGCTAGTTCACTTGTTCAATCCTTCTGTGCTAAGAACATTAAGTCTAGCAAACTCTCTCCATGTAAAAGATGTGAATTGCTAGAAGTTAGACTTAATTCATCTCAGAAATCAATTCAATAAATGCTTTATTATGAGACACTTTCTTGCTCTAACTGTCCTAAGCTTAACATTGAAATAAAAGCATTGATTAGACAACTTAATACTTTTGCTGAAAAAGAAATATTGACTCAGTCTAGTGCTTCTAAGAATCTTGTGAATGAACCTGTTAAATGCACAACATGTCTTGCTTTATCTAAAGAGAACGAGTATCTTAAGGACACTTTAGAGGGGTTTTCTTTTGGTAAAAAAATCTGAATGGGATCCTAAACAATAAAAAATAAGTGTGAAAAATCATGATCTAGGATTTAATTTTGTTGAGCATGCTAAAAATAATCCTCCTAAGATTGTTAAGCTTCTAGAATCTAGAAAAATTAAAGTAAAATCTGAACCAAAACAAATTATGTTTAAACATGCTTATTGCAAAGGAGTTCTCTACCAAAATAAGCGATGTGAAGTCATCAGATACGACTTCTCATCACACTGCTATAGACAGCCCTATCACAGACGGTTCGGAACCGTCATCACAGACGGTTCTTTAACCGTCAGTGTCTAGGTGTCAGTGATAGTTGTGGTTATCACAGACGGTTCCCAAGCCGTCTGTGATAACAACATTACAGACGGTCTTTATTACTAACCGTCTGTGATATTCGAGTATCACAGACGGTTTTTTTATAAAAAACCGTCGGTGATAGTCTTGTATCACAGACGGTTTTAAAAAAACCGTTTGTGATAGTCTTGTATCACAGACGGTTTTTTATAAAAAACCGTCTGTGATACAAGACTATCACAGACGGTTAGTAATAAAGACCGTCTGTGATATATACAATATCACAGACGGTTTTTATTACTAACCGTTTGTGATATTTTGTATATCACAGACGGTTTTAATTACTAACCGTCTGTGATATTTGTGTATCACAGACGGTCAGTAGTAAAGGCCGTCTGTGATATCATTCACACCACAGACGACACTCTTTGAAACCGTCTGTGATATTGTATCACAGACGGATTTTAATAACGAACCGTCTGTGATACTAAGTGCATCATCCATTTTATTTGATATTTTTTGGCTAGCCTCAGGATATGCTAGCCATGCCCTCTGAACGCAAGCAAGCAAGCAGATTACAGATAAATGACAGATATAAGTTAATTGCAACTCATAGTAAATTACAACAAAATTCGTACACAGCAGATCACATACATATATATATAGAATGAAAATCGTTACACAAAATCTGACAAATGAATTCATTTGAAGGAATTGTTTGATTTGTACAGTTGAATCCAATGTTTCAACATCTAATTATCACCATTGCCGGCGTAGAACTCTCCCTTCCTACTTATGACCTCTCCTAGCAAGAATTGGGAGATGATTGCACGAATCTCCATGAGATTGTCAAGATCATATGCACTTTCGTCGAAGTGCACCCGCTGTCGCTAGGAGCAATGTTAAGTCATTAATTAGCATGTGTGTGTAATACAAATACATATATATAATCAGAAAGTAATAATTATTGGAAGGACCTGACAAACCTCTGGATCATTGATCTTAGTAGCAATGATTTCCTTCATATGGCGGCAAACGTAGAATCCACATACGTTGCCCTGTAGCTGCTGGTGGCACTGCAAAAATAGAATTACATACATCGGTATTGTCAATTCTAGAGGCATTATAACAAAGTATGATATAGGATTGTTGTGTTGTAGCGGGTACCGGAAATCGCGTGTTGTGTCGTAGCGTGTCACTGGATTTGTCGTGTCTTCCTCCTTGAGCAACATAATCGGCAAACGCCCTACGTGATTCAAAAAACTTATCCTCGGCCGTGGCAAACAAAAGAAATATTACAATAGAGTTATGTATGGAGGAAATGAGTTTACCTGTTAAGTACTTCTTGCACAAGACTGAAGTCGTGGTTGCTCCTAAGGAGGGAATCAAGGTATATTACCTTGCTCCACTTTGGTACAATCACAAGCAAAATCCAGTGATGCCTAGTCATGTGTGTCGCCATAGTGATTAATCCTAAGTTCATGCCGCATGTAAAGTACAAATGAAACATATGTGTGGCAACTAGTGAAGCACTTACCCTTGGTTGAAGGGTACCATGATGTATTCCTTGTCAGTGTGAGCAATCAATCCCCTCGTTATGTAACCTTGCACGAAGGATGCATCTGCATTGATACATTGCTCGGAGACCAAGTGAGGGTCGAGGAAACCCACCGGTCGTCGCGATCGCCGGACTTCTTGGATCATGTATCTATACATAAAGAAAGAGTAATGACATTTATCTGTATAACGTGAATGTAGAACTTCATTGTGCAGTACACTTACAGTGTCCAGCATCGTAGAAGTGAGGCGTCGAGTTCGTCGAGATTGAATAGTAAGAATAAATCATCGAATGTCACGACGATGTAGCCCAAGTCGTTGAGGAAATGCGTGTCGTTATATTTCAGAGTCAATGCACTCTGCCGGTTTGGCTTCATGTTGGACTTCTCCATGTACCAGGCATGCAATCTATTGCAAATCATACCAACCTGGCGTAATTGTGAATCGGGCAATAACGACACTCCTAGAACAAACTTCCATGGCACGGGACGCGGCTTAACTTTCGTCGCATGAGCCTTGGAGGCCTTGGAGCCTCGCTTATGATATGTTCTCGGTGGCGTCTCGGCGGGAGCCGATGCAACAGACTTTACTGGATTTGGAGGTGGAGGTGAAGCCACCGGAGCCGATGTGCCAGGTCCAGGGCGACGTCCCTCTTGGGCCACTGGATGTGAAGATTGTGGCACAGACATGTCGAGGACGATGTCCCTCTTGGGCCACTGAATGAATGTGTGGACGGCATCCCCGTATGTCTTAATCTCTTCGTTTGGGGGCTTCTCAAGAGGGACGGGCTTAAAAATATCATTAATCATGTCCACCTGGACCTTCATGAAACCGGTGTCTACTTGTACACCGTGCACGAGCGTCCCTGGCAGCAATGGATACACCATGCCGCGCCCAGCATCAACGGGAATAGAGCCAACAAGCCTGACTGTGAGGGTGCAAGGCATGGGCTCCTACATAACGATACAAGATGAGTTAAGGCGTCCACCAGAGAGATCTATGTACCATTCTAAAGAGGTACATTACCTGAATGTCATCAATACGTAAGTGGTCGTCGCTATGTTCAGAAATTGGTGTGGACGCGCAGCTACTGCGACGTTGAGGGGGACTGGGTACCGCAGTACTAGGAGTGGGTTGCGATTGGTTGCGGACTTGTCTCAGTTCTTCCCGCAACGAATCTATCTCTCCTCGAAGTGAGGCAGTCTGCTCTTGAAGTGAGGCAGATAGTTGTTCCTCAAGTTGAGCACGAAGCTCCTGTTTTATTTGTTCGCTGCGGTACGCCTTGGATCTCTTCCTACTCCTATATGTCTCGGAGTAATCTGGAAATCCGTGCCTCCAAGGTACATAAACCCCCATGCCTCGTGTGCGACCTGGGTGCTCCTTGTTTCCCAAGGCCTGTGATAGTAAATCTATCTCCCTATATTCTTCAAAGGAGCCACGAGAAGATTCGGTAGTCAATGATTGCTGCAAGAGGCAATTAATCATGTTATTTTTGAACCCATGAAGTTCAAGAGGTGTTAACAAGTATGTTGTTTAACATATTTTACCATGCGTTGGGACACTTCCTCATCTGCGGGGTTCTTGAAAGAGACACCCGAAGATGTGGTTGATGACCTCGCTCTTAACCAGTTTCGAGCGCGCTCGTTTGCGATCCCGGCAAATGGCGGAGAGGCCTCCGATCGGATTGCGACCTCATCCTGCATCCTCCATTGCGGGATTTTACCCGCGTACCCAGCAGTGCCGAGTCTGTGAGGGTGCGTGTTTTGTGACTGGAGATCCTTGTGCGCCGCACTTTGTTGTACAAATTCGGGCGTCATCTTCATCTGCACAAAGGCCTCCCATGTTTCCGGCGACACGAAAGGATACTTCGTGAAGGGCGTGACATCCTCGGCCACGTACTTCGTCACAAGAGTGCTCTTAAAATTCTTCCATGCTTTTCCCATCGCGAGGAGCGCTTGCCGTTGCACGAGTCCCTGTGCTTCTGCTGGGAACTCGAACGAATTTGTAAGTTCCTCCCATAGCTGATTTTTGTGATCCTTTGTCAAATCTTTCCAGCTTGCTATGGTGATGGGGACCCGTTGCCTTCCAATTATCCCGCAGGTAGTCCGAAATGATGACGCTGCTTTCGACGGTTCCAGAGGGACCCCATCCGGAGAGACCACCGTGATGGTCCTTCGGCCCTCTGGCCTTTTCGATACTCCTCGGCCACGTTTAGATTTCGCAGTCTTGGGAGCGTGAGACCCAGATGACGACGACGAAGACTGTGTGGACGCCATCTCTCTTCTAAGAAAAAACTAACTGAAGTGAGCACTGGAGTGTGTCACTTGCTTTATGCCCTTTGACAAAGTTCTAACGATTAGCTAATTGCAGTGAGCTATGGGCCTTCCAAATAGACCTTGCGAAGCATATAACATGTGAAGCATATATATACATGTGAAGCATATATATACATGTGAAGCATATATATATCATGTGAAGCATATATATACATGTGAAGCATATATATATCATGTGAAGCATATACATGTGAAGCATATATATGTCATGTGAAGCATATATATATCATGTGAAGCATATATATACATGTGAAGCATATACATGTGAAGCATATATATATCATGTGAAGCATATACATGTGAAGCATATATATATCATGTGAAGCATATATATATCATGTGAAGCATATACATGTGAAGCATATATATATCATGTGAAGCATATACATGTGAAGCATATACATGTGAAGCATATATATATCATGTGAAGCATATACATGTGAAGCATATATATATATATATATCATGTGAAGCATATACATGTGAAGCATATATATATCATGTGAAGCATATACATGTGAAGCATATATATATCATGTGAAGCATATACATGTGAAGCACAGGGAGGGAGGGACCGGCGTCGGGCGGGAGTGGCGGCGTCGGGAGCGGCGGCGTCGGGAGGGAGGGACCGGCGTCGGGCGGGACCGCCGGCTACGGGAGGGAGCGGCGTCGGGAGGGAGCGGCGGCGTCGGGAGGGAGGGACCGGCGTCGGGCGGGACCGCCGGCTACGGGAGGGAGCGGCGTCGGGAGGGAGCGGCGGCGTCGGGAGCGGCGGCGTCGGGAGGGAGGGACCGGCGTCGGGCGGGACCGCCGGCTACGGGAGGGAGCGGCGTCGGGAGGGAGCGGCGGCGTCGGGAGGGAGGGACCGGCGTCGGGGGGGACCGCCGGCTTCGGGAGGGAGCGGCGTAGGGAGGGAGCGGCGGCGTCGGGAGCGGCGGCGTCGGGAGGGAGGGACCGGCGTCGGGGGGGACCGCCGGCTTCGGGAGGGAGCGGCGTCAGGAGGGACCGGCGGCTTCGGGAGGGACCGGCGGCGTCGGGAGGGAGCGGCGGTGGGAGGGAGCAAAACCTAGCTAGCAGGGGCGCTGCAGAGTGGAGACAAGAGACTGCGGCAGAGCGGACTCCGCAGACCTAGCGCTGGTATTTAAAGATGATCTATCACAGACGGTTCTATAAATATAACCGTTTGTGATATGCATTATCACAGACGGTTCTATCTATAGAACCGTTTGTGATAGGAATTATCACAGACGGTTCTATCTATAGAACCGTCTGTGATAATTCCTATCACAAACGGTTCTATAGATAGAACCGTCTGTGATAATGCATATCACAAACGGTTATATTTATAGAACCGTCTGTGATAGATCATCTTTAAATACCCGCGCTAGGTCTGCGGAGTCCGCTCTGCCGCAGTCTCTTGTCTCCACTCTGCAGCGCCCCTGCTAGCTAGGTTTTGCTCCCTCCCACCCCTGCTACCCATATTATCACAGACGGTTATATCGATAGAACCGGCTGTGATGTGTTATCACAGACGGTTTCTTTTGATAAACCGCCTGTGATAGTTCACTATAAATACCCGCAGCTAGCTAGGTTCCTATGTCATTTATGAAAAACGCAAGCATAACCATAAATATAACTATTTCTTAGTTCCTTAGTCATTTTACAATTACAATGCATGGGTTCCTTAGTCATTTTACAATTACAATGCATGGGTTCCTTAGTCATTTTACAATTACAATGGAACATACATACATTTATGAAAAACACAAGCATAACCTATATCATTTATTACACTTTGGCTATATCATTTTAAATAAAGCCCTTCACGATGATCGATACGCATATAGCTTGCTTCATCGCCTTGTTCTTCATCGAGCCTGATGCCGTCTCCGAATGGAGGCAAATCATCAAATTGATTGTACTCTTCCTCATCCACAACATTCTCAACCCCGACAATCCTTCTTTTTCCCTGAAGAACTACATGGCGCTTCTTATTTGCCGGGTCGGTTACATAAAATACTTGAACAACTTGCCTCGCGAGTACGAATGGTTCGTCTTTGTATCCTACACATTCGAGGTCCACGGTAGTGACGCCGTACTTGTCAACCTTTACACCCCGTGGGAGTTGGACCCAACGGCACCGAAATAGAGGAATTTTGAAAATTACGTAGTCAAGCTCCCAAATCTCCTCTACAAGCCCGTAGTACGAGCTTGGGCCAGTGGTTCTGCCGTGCGAATCATAGGCATCTATGCGGACACCTGAGTTCTGCACTGTGCTCTTTCTATCTTGATCTGTTGTATAAAATGTGTAGCCATTAATGTCGTATCCTTGCCATGTCACAATTGTAAATTTTGGCCCTTTTGCCAACCATTGTAGTGTTTCATTTGACGACCTCCTAGTCAATTGCGCCTTCAACCATTCGTTGAACTGACGGTTGTGTTGTCTCGTGATCCAAACTTCTGACTAGCCTGCATTCTCCTGACGTAGCATGTCCTTGTGCTCTTCAATATATGGGGTCACTTCAGTCATGTGTTGTAAAACCATGAAATGGGCTTGAGCATACGTATTTTGATCCGGGGTTATTGCTTTCCTCCCGATAGTCCCTATACCCTCTAACCTCCCCTCGTGACGAGATAGAGGTACACCTATCGGCTCTACCTGAGAAATGTAGCTGATGCAGAATTCAATGACCTCTTCTGTTGTATAACCTTCGATGATGCTACCCTCCGGTCGAGATCGATTGCGTACATAGGACTTCAGAATTCCCATGTACCTCTCGAAAGGGTACATATGACGTAGAAATACGGGGCCACATATTTTTATCTCTTTCACAAGGTGGACAATGAGATGGACCATGATATCAAAAAATGATGGAGGGAAATACATCTCTAGATGACATAGAGTTGTCACCACCTCGGTTTGCAGAGCATCTAGTCCATCCGGATCAATGACCTTCTGAGCAATTGCGTTGAAGAAATAACATAGCCTTATGATTGTCACTCGAACCTTGTTCGGCAAAATACTTCTAATTGCAACAGGTAGCATTTGAGTCATTAGCACATGACAGTCGTGAGACTTCATGCCAATTAATTTCAAATGTTCCATGGAAACAAGTTTCTTCATGCTTGTCGAGTGACCGGATGGAACTTTCACACCATTTAAGGACTGGCACAATTCAGTTCTCTCGGACTTAGACAGAGTGTAACATGCTGGGGGAAGGTACGTCCGGCCTTTATCGGTCTCTATCGGTGCTAACTCGGTCCTGATGTTCATAGCGACCAAGTCACGCCTTGCGTTAACACCATCCTTTGTTTTGTCAGGAATGTTCAGTAAGAGACCAATCAAACTGTCACATACATTCTTCTCTACGTGCATGACATCGATGCAATTGCGAACTTCTAAGTGCTCCCAATAAGGCAAGTCCCAAAATATTGACCTCTTTTTCCACATGTTCTTCCTCAATTTACGTCCCTTTCCAAACACAACATTTATATCCTTAACCATATCATACACCTCTTTCCCGCTAAAAGGTATTGGTACTGAGTCATCCTCTTTTTTCCGTCAAATTGTTTCTTCATCTTGCGGTATGGGTGATACTTTGGAAGGAACCTACGGTGACGCATGTACACAGTTTTTTGGGAGTTGTTCAACCACACACTCTCCGTATAATCTAAGCAGTGCGGACACGCTTTGGCTCCTTTTATACTAAACCCTGACAGGTTACCAAGGGCAGGAAAATCATTAATGGTGCAGAACAACATGGCCCGTAGAGTGAAGTTCTCTCGTTTGTCCGCATCCCATACATGTACCCCTTCATTCCACAGTGTTGCAAGATCTTCCACCAATGGGGCTAGGAACACATCAATATCGTTGCCAGGTTGCTTCGGCCCTTGGATAAGTAGTGACATCAAAATATATTTCCGCTTCATACACAGCCAAGGAGGAAGGTTGTACATGCACAGAGTCACGGGCCAGGTGCTATGTCGGCTGCTCATGTTACCAAAAGGATTCATTCCATCTGTACTCAACCCAAACCTTATATTTCTCGGTTCCACACCGAAATCTACAAACATCCTATCGATGTTCCTCCACTGGGCAGAATCAGCAACATGTCTTATCATTCCGTCTTTCTTACGCTGCTCGTAGTGCCAACGCATCAATCTTGCATCCTTGCGGTTTGCAAATAAACGCTTCAAACGGGGGATTACAGGAAGATACCACATCACCTTAGCAGGAGGTCCTTGCTTCACCTCGATGCCCTTCCCATCATCAGAGTCATTTTTACACTTGTATCGGGATCTTTGCACACCGGACAAACATGTAAGCTAGCATACTCTTTACGGTACAGGATACAATCATTCCGACATGCATGTATTCTTTCTACTTCCATTCCTAATGGACAAAGAATCTTCTTGGCTTGGTAGGTGGTTCTCGGCAACACATTTCCCGTTGGAAGCATGTCCACTAGGAGACCTAATAATGCCGTGAAACTCTTGTCGGACCAACCATTGCTTGCCTTCAATTTTAGCAGTTCTAGAACTGATGACAACCTCGTGTATTGCGGCTTGCAGCCCGGGAACAAAGGTTTCTCCGAGTCCTCCATCAAGCCCTCGAATTTACCAAACTCTCTCTCACTATAGTTCCCTTCTGCATCACGTAACATCTGATCCAGATTGTCATCCTGCGACCTATCCTCATGATCGAAAGAACAGTCCACATCTGGTATATCGTTGCCTCCCTCGACTATATCATAACTACCTTCTTGTGTACTTTTTTCTTCACCGTGACTGGTCCAACATTTGTACCCTTTTCTGAAACCCCTTCGAATCAAGTGAGCTTCAATCTGCGCTGAGTTGCTAAACATCTTGAGATTATCACAATCAATACATGGGCAATACATATATTTCATCTCCTTCTTCAACATATCCAGCTCGGCCGCCCTTCTAAAAGCAGACACGCCAGTAATGTACTCTTCACACACACGGTTCTCAATATACATCCAGCTTCGGTCCATCTACGCTACACAAGTGACAAATGGGTGTCAAAAATGATTATTACCCCTACTACTAACCTCTGATCAGATCACTAAGAATGTTATGTAATTGAGTACTAATCTCTGATCAGATCACTAAGAATGTTAAGTATACTAACCTCTGATCAGATCACTAAGAAGACGGTGATATTTTTTCGCCCCCAACTCCCTAAAGCCGGCCGCCTTGCTCCACCGATGAAGCGCAATGAAGACAGATCGGTGTCGACATCCTTCAAGCAAGTACGCCAAGCAATTAATACTATGCAGAATATCACAGACGGTTCCAACCACAAACGGTCTGTGAAAATGATATATCACAGACGGTTCGTATTAATAACCGTCTGTGAATTATCACCGACGGTTACTAATATGAACCGTTTGTGATACAAGCAATATCACAGACGGTTCAACTTAATAACCGTCGGTGATTGTTGCCTATCATAGACGGTTCACATAAATAACCGTCTGTGATAGTCTACATTATCACAGACGGTTCTTAACACGAACCGTCTGTGATGCATACTATCACAGACGGTTCGTGTTAATAACCGTCTGTGATTGTTTTATCACAGACGGTTCGTTAATAGAACCGTCTGTGATACCCAACCTCGCTGAGCGACTATCCATCTGCTTCTTCCCACTTCTTTTCTTCATCCGAGGCCTGCTGCTGTGTCTTGAGGAATGCCACATCTGAAGACCAGTTCTTGACCAGCTCTTGGGTCTTCAGATGTGGCATTCCTCAAGACACAGCTGCAGGCCTCGGATGAAGAAAAGAAGTGGGAAAAAGCAGATGGATAGTCGCTCAGAGAAGAAGTCGGCAACGTCGGCTGCTGAAAAATCTGGAAATGTCTTTTTTTGAACTTTTGTAATAAAATTGCCTTGAATTTTGTAGGAAAAAGAAGGATTGTCGGAGTGGACATCACATCTCGACAATAGTCGGCATCGTCGAGGAACATGCAAATACAGAGGCAAGCACAAAAACTCAACAACACATTCAGATCGATCTATTACAGGATAACAAGCTAACAAACCCTTCGCGGCACGACGGTCCACACTAAACAAGACACACTTACGACACTTACGGCAAGAGTGTGTTGTTTAGTATGAACCGAACGTGCCGCGATATGGAGGTGCTAGCTCACAGCGGAGGGGAGATGCATGCAGGAAGCTAGCTAGTGGATGAACTCACGCGTGACTAGTACCGGTGGAAAGGTTGATGAGGAGTTATTAATAAGGGCCTGGCCGTGGGAGGAACTGGTGCCAGCCATTCGATGTGGAGAGAATGGACGGGTGAGATCGAAATCCTGGGTATACGCGAATTATTGGTGACACGTGATATCACACGCCAATTATTGGTGGTATGTAATTATCACAGACGGTTATTAACGCGAACCGTGTGTGATAATAAATATCACAGACGGTTCTTAATACGAGCCGTCTGTGATGTTTAGTTATCACAGACGGTTCTTCATACGAGCCGTCTGTGATGTTTAGTTATCACCGACGGTTGCCACTTTAAACCGTCTGTGACAGTTTAATCACAGACGGTTCCGTATGAACCGTCTGTGATGTAGCCGCCAGTATATTATCACAGACGGTTTTTTATAAAAAACCGTCTGTCATAAGCTTCATACCAGAACTGCTTCGCGCGTGTTTCGATGCCAGAACGCTTCGTGTTTCGATCGTCTAATTAACGTCTCTCGATCGTTATACGAAGCGTCTATATCATTAATGTTTGGGTATACGAACCGTTTGTGCTAAAGGTTAAATATGCGCTCCTAATCCAGGTCTTCTACGTACGTACAATACAATATATATACAATACAACATGGCTTCTACTACTGTTCTTGTGATCATCTCCTTCCTCTCATCTGTTCATCACGAATTGTTCGGCCGGAACCTTACACAGGCGGCCAGCAATTTGCATCTGGAGCAGCTTCTCCGCACCCGCCCTGCTCTCCTTCCCCGACTTTCTTGCATCCGTCAGCTTGACCTGATCCTCCGCCGTCGACGGAGGCGTCTCGCTGCCGCTCAAGAAAGGGAAACAGCTCTCACCCTGGTTCTTCTCCACAATGTGCGCAATGCGGAAGAAGCTCTACTCGCATTGCACAGACTGATGGATAGCCTTGCCGCTCATGCAGAAACGGCAGATTGTGAGGAATGTTTTAATGCTATCCTGTACGACATGATGGATGCTGCTGATCATTTGCCCAGGCTGCACGAGGAAGTGCAGAGGACAAGGGCAATCTTAACAGCGTTCGAGAATTCAGCGGCTGATCCTCCAAGTCCCAAAGTCGAAGAAGAAGCGTACGAAGCCCAAAAGATTACAATCTGGGAAACTCTTTACCTGTGCGACTTATGTAATGAATTTCCCTCTAATTGAAATTAATAAATTTGCCTTTAATTTGTGACCTCTTGTCTCAGTAGTTCTGTAGTTAAGTTATTAGAAGCAATGTGTACTTATATATTAACCTCTGATCTAGAATATGACAGACAAAGGGACATCACAGCCAGTTCTTGTAAAAAACCGTCTGTGAACATTCCCAGACGGTTCTTAACAACAACCGGCTGTGATAGTCTACACAACACAGACGGTTTTTAATAAAAAACCGTCTGTGATAATTTCAGATTATCACAGACGGTTTTTTTATTTTAAACCGCCTATGATACTAAAGTATCACAGACGGTTCATTGGTAAGGACCGTCTGTGATACTCGACCACTAACACAGACGGTGTCCAAATTAAAACCGTTTGTGTTAGTGTCAATCATTTATCACAGACGGTTCTTAATACGAGCCGTCTGTGATGTTTCAGTTATCACAGACGGACCGTATTAATAACGGTCTGTGATATTAATATCATAATATGAATGGTTTGTGATGTTAATAGCAGAGATGGTTTGAAATACGAAGCGTCTGCGTTAATGCTTAAATATGCGCGTCCTAATCCTGCATGCTCTTCTACACACTATGCACTCCCTGATCATAATAGCAGAGATGGTTTGAAATACGAAGCGTCTGCATGCGTTAATGCTTATATATGCGCGCCCTAATCCTTCTACGCACTATGCTCTCCCTGATCATCTTCTTTATCACCAGATTTCTCAATAATGACATCTAATTCTTTTGATCTCCTTCCTCTCATCTATCCATCATGAGTTGTTCGGACGCAACCTTACACAGGCGGCCAAAAGTTTACGTCTGGAGCAGCTCCTCCGCTCACGCCCTGCTCTCCTTCCTCAACTCGCTTCCATCCGTCAGCTGGACCTCATCATCCGCCGTCGACGGAGGTATCTCATTGCCACTCAGGATAGGGAAACCGCCCTCAGCCTCGTTCTTCTCTACAATGTGCGCAAAGCGGAGGAAGATCTTGCGGCACTGCAGACACACTTGGATAAACTTGCCGATCAAGCAGATTGGGCCGATAATGCGGAAGCGCATCTTGACATCCTGTTTCAGATTATGGAACATGCTAATGATCATTTGCCCATGCTTGAGGAGGAAGTCGAGAAGGCAAGGGCAATCTTGACGGCATTCGAGAACACAGCGGCTGATCCTCCAACTCCAGAAGTCGACGAAGAAGCATATGAAACCCAGAAGATTCAAATCTGGGAATGTCTTTTTATTGCACTTTTGTAATAAAATTACCTTGAATTTGACTCTCGTCTCTATAGATTCTGTAGTTTAAACGATACCACAGACGGTTCGTATTACTAACCGTCTGTGAAATTTCACAGACGGTTATTAACACGAACCGTCTGTGATGTCTAAAATTATCACAGACGGTTCCAGTTAATAACCGTCTGTGATATTTTCACAGACGGTTATTAACAGAAACCGTCTGTGATAATTTTAGACATCACAGACGGTTTGTGTTAATAACCGTCTGTGAAATTTCACAGACGGTTAGTAACACGAACCGTCTGTGATGTCTTATTTATCACAGACCGTTCGTGTTAATAACCGTCTGTGAAAATATCACCGACGGTTGCCAGTATAAACCGTCTGTGAAAGTTTAATCACAGACGGTTCCGTATGAACCGTCTGTGATGTAGCCGTCCAGTATAGCCTCTTCTGTAGTAGTGTCAAGTCAAGTATCAATGCACTCATTGTGGTGCAGATAGTCATTTGGTTCAATTTTTCTTTCAAAAAATGAAGAAAGAAAATAAAGGCAGGTTAAGGAAGCATTCTCGAGTGGAGTCTGTGCAAGCTTCTTATTATCGCTTTGCTCTCTCTAATCAATCGTCTATAGGTTGTCACTTTGCTCCCTCTAATCAATCTTCTACAAGTTCGGGAGCTTTTGTAATAGGACCGGTCAGATAAGCTTTTCTTGTGGTCGGACTAGCGTGGTTAGACCAGAGTTTCGACCAGCGTTTTCTACTCAATTAGACCGGTCGACAGTTAGGCCAGTCTTACAGAGGTGGTCAGATAGTTTTTGACTAGTTTTTTCTAGTCAATTAGATCAGTCAATGATCAGACCAGCCTAGTTGAGTCAGTCAAACCGCCCTGTGGTTGAACCAATGTTTCAACGACTGTCTGGTCAAAATAGGTTAGAGGCTAATACTTCACTTGAATTATTATCGATGACTACTGCTACTCCTATTCGTCATGCGTCATACTACTGGATTCTTAAATCTTATTTCACTAACCCCAATATTATGAGACCGATATTTTCTGTTATGTAAGACTAGCTAACATGGGATGGAGAACATGAGCTAGATTGGGTTCCAGTCTTTTACATCATTGCTTGACTGGAACACTTGATGGTTCTTCACTTCCTTTGATGACTTTCAAGAAATTTCACCTACTGAGAAGACCATGTGGAAAGGGTGATGTTATTCTACACCTTGTTGAAGTTTATTTTTCAGATTTCTCGTATCTCTCAAATTTGTTTGATTATTCTCGGTTGGCACTTTTGCGAAGTGTTTTAGGTGTGTTGCATCTTAAAGTATTATTCTGAGAGGGGAGCTTGTTGTTAAAAGTTTTAGAAGTTTTGTTTATTATACTTATCAAATAATACATCAAGTCCAAGCCATTGAAATCAAATGACTAGTAGAGTTGTCTTTATCATATTTACTCATATGTTGTGTAGCTTTGATCATGACTGGTTAAAATTATTTTGCTATACTTGAACTAAAATATGACATGACGGAATACTTTGACTAGATTGATTATAGATAGTACTTTGTGATGTTCATCTAAGATTAGTTTGATTATGCATCTTATTTTAAATCTTCGCTATGAGCCTCGTATGTTTCATATTGCAATCTTTTTATGTTCACTCAAGTTGGCATGTTATGAAAAAAGTGATGAGAAAGAAGAAGTTAAGCAGATGTATGCTTCAAGCATGTCATGGTCAAACAAAAAGAAAAATCATAATAAGTGTACAAATAAAAAGAAGTATGCTTTAAACATACCACCATCTAAAAGAAGTATGCTAAGCTATAAGAAGTATGCCATCATAAAAAGAAATATGCTACAAGCATACCACATGCTTAAGAATTGTGGAGCAATAGGTTGCTATACGAGACACTAGCTCATGTAGACTTAAAGTTTACTTCACTTTTAGGCTTCCACATTTTAGTGTGATATCTCATTGTAGTCTTTCTAATTAGTTTGGTCATTATTGAGATGTTTATCATTAATATAATTTTCCTAATCATGCTAAAGACTAGTTTTGACAGTGCTATGTGATATATGACTTTATATTATCTAGTGAGCTCTATTCAAAAGATGACTTGGTTAATGTATTAATTAAATATATATAAGTGATTTGCATAATTTACAAAGCTTCTTAATGTTTACTCTCATTGCTCATTCTTAGAATTTTTTCTCTCTCTGGAGTTCTTGATAATTACACTGCCAAATGGGGAGAAATTGGAAAGAGTGGAGAGAAAAATGGGAGAAATTTGCAAAATTTGCCTTTCTTGTTTTAAGCAGGAGTTTTATGAGTTTTTGTTGAGAGTTTGCTGCTATGGTTTGTCAAATTTTTTCTTTGCAACTTTGAAACTTTCTTTTCGTAAATTTTGCTTTTCTTTCAAAAACACAACTCATTCAAGAGATTTTGAGGTATTATCAATGTATTCATGAAGGGGGATTGTTAGACCACATGGATAGGTCATGAATTTAGTGATGACAAATAATTGACGTTTAGGTTGCATTGAAATTTACGTTGTGAAAGTTTCGGTCAATGTTTTTTAGAAATCTGGATTTGCTGGAATACTCAAATTAAGTGGTCTGACCACCTTGTATTGGGCGGTCTGACCGGCTAGCTTCGACCATGATTGATAGTCGGTTGTCCGAACGGCCTTGTGTTGAGAGTTTACGATCATGGCAAATCGACCACGGTGGATCAATCACGGCATGTCGACCCCGACAGAATGACCACAGCATTTCAACCATGGTATTTCGACCACAGCAAATCAACCATGGCAGAACGACCATGGTCGGTAGTCGGTAGGCTTTGACCTCCAACTATGAACTAATCGTAAAAAATAGCGAACTAGTCATGAGAAATAGTAAACTGATCGTGAGCAATAGTAAACTGATTGTGAGTGAGAATGAATTTGTCTATGGTCATGGCTATAGTACCTGGTCGGTACTCGGTAGTCGTAGACTTTGCTAGTCGGTAGTCGTAGATTTTACGGTTAGTTGTCATAGACATTACTGGTTGGTAGTCATAGACTTTGTAGTCAGTAGTCGTAGACTTTGCTGGTCGGTAGTCAAAGGCTTCATGATCCATATTGTAGACTTAGCGATATGTTATCGTAGTCATAGGCTTTACAATCTGTTGTCGTAGACCTCATGATCGGTAATCGTAGGCTTTTGTGATTGGTTACTGTTGTCGTAGACCTCATGGTCGGTACTCGACTACTCGTAGACTTTGAGTGGTTCAATTCTAGTGATCTTCGAGTACTCTGAGTCCTCGTGGTTTTTTAGTACTTGTTGGGCCAACGGTTTGATCGGCCTGACCGGCTTATGCATGGCGGTCAGACTGGTATTTCTGAGTGGTCTTAGACTGATTTTCTGGAAAGGTTGAATTTTGAGATTTTGGATGATCTAGTTTGTGTTTATTGATGGTTAAGGGTGTGATTTGTATGCGTGGACTAATATCGATCAAGTTGGGAAGAACTTGTGCTGGAGAAAAAGTTTCTTTAGTCTTTGCATGTCCAGGCTGGGCGTGGAGATGATCATAGTCGGCGACAAGGAGGACCGGGACTAGGAATGGAAAATCTGAGGTCCAAACAGTCGAGGATATCACGAGGTGGTTGGGCTCACGCTGAAGCATGTGGAGATCAAAGGTGGATGATACATGAAGAAGGTACGGGAGGTGCCGTCTTAGAGGCTTCGTTACATGATGCGATTGGAGAAGTTATGGAAGGAATCTATAATTTGGAAGGTTTAGAGATATTGAAAAACCTGTGTTTGGAAAGGTTTGGGTCCCTTGATTTTTGGAAGAGATATGATTTGTGCCCGTATTTGATGAGGACACGTTTGGGACATTAGGCTATGAAAGCAGGGAGAGGCTAAGGGTTAACGCAAAGCTTTTGGAGGGCTTTCGGGGAGAAAGTTTCTAGGGTTTTTGTGCTAGGGTTTGAGGGGTGACAGGAGAGTACTTTGTAGCCACAGAACATGTTTTAGACATAAAAGATCTGATTTATTCATGAAATATTCATCAGCGCCAACGACGTGTTTTTCTAGGCGTTGTCTTCGACTTGCTCTTGTTCCAAGCAGAGTTGTGCGTGGTGAGACAGCGTCCCTCCGTCAGCTTGATCACACGCCGAATTGTCCACTCGATCGTTGTCAACAACATTGGCAGGCAGAGCAGACCAGAGCACATCTACTCGAAGGCGCTAATTTCTCGAAGGCACAGGTGATCGAGAGGTTCTGCTTCCGGTGTTGGAGATTTCAAGTACGTGCAAACCAGTCAAAGATCGAAGGTTGAAGTGGTCGTAGTATACGACTGGTAAGGAGTTTTCGACAGCTTAGCAATTGAATGCTTAGCGGTCAAAACCATCGTCAAGGTTTTTGACTACGTGCAAAGGTGACAGAGAGGTGCTACTTCTGGTGTTGAAGATCTCTGCCGAGCGATCGATCAGTTGAATACCAAGCGGTTGAAACCTTCATTGAGCACTAAGAGATTCTACAAAGCAAAGGCAATCATTCGCCCCAGCCCAATCTGATTGCTGTATTCGATCCTACAAATACCCTTAGTAACGAAAACCCAACAAACTAATAACTTCATCAGATGAACGGTATAACAAATGTTACACCTTGATACCCTTTCTCATGTGCAACAGTCTCCAGATCAGATTAGATTTTGTGAGATATGACATGAGCGCGCAGATATCATGAATAAAGAAGATGAATTTTGTAGAGAGAACCAAAATAACGACGCTGAAGCAACCACGATGAGAGAGAGAACAAACTGGTGAAACCAGTTGCAAATTTCTTAATCACAATCTATGTAGCACGGACACGGGCACGCGTGTCCGACACGAACACGGGGATTCACCATTTTCCCAAAAATCACAATCATGGTGTCTGGGCACCAAGCATCCCTACATTTGAATTGCTTTTAGATACGTGCTAGTGCATTGATTTAGCATGCTAAATCAATTATAGATGGAAAGTCTTAATCATGGAGCCTGGGCACCATGGTGCCCCTGTTATTTAATATTATATATAATTATTATTGCATATATACAAATGTAATAGTATAAGCACAATCACAGCAGTGCAAGAATCCAGTGTATAAATGCAAATACAATGAAGCCAAGCTAGGCACTATTGTCTTTTCCTACTTTTGTGAAACAAGTGTTTTTGTTTGTTTTGAGCTACATAACATCAAAATTAAACCATGGTCCAGATGCAGCCCAACTGAATCAAAATGCGTTAAAAATTCAGGTTTATTGTGCATATCAACCAACTGGGAAATGGGGGGTTGGCGCACAGGAGAAAGCCACCAAGTAGAGTTAGGGCACCCCTCGCGTGGAGCAAACAAGCCATTACATGGGTTGTGTCCTCACCCGTGTCTTAGCTGTGTCCGACTCGTGTAATCGCTGTGTCCGACACGTGTCGATAATTTCAAAAATTAAAATTTATTTAGAAATTAGCCGACACACCACAGACACGTGTCCGAGCCGTGTCCATGTTGTATCTGTGTCGGACACGGATACGGCAGTTCAGGCACGTGTCCGTGCAGCATCAGAGATCACAATCATAAAAAAGTACAAAAGATTGTCACTCACTCATAACTCTTTTGAATTTTTTAAGAACCTCGGATCGTTACCCTATACAATAATTTAGTTCTGAAGAATATCCTAGCATGTAATCCTCTCGTGTGCCCCTGTTTTGGATAAGCAGGCTTGGTTGCTTGTTGTTTTTCCATAGTCACCCATGGTTTATATAGTTACTTCTAACTTTTCTCCAAAATAGGATAAGAATCTCACTCTAAAAGAAAATAGGAATGCTAATCCTAATAAGATTCATCTAGGATTTTTTATAGCACACACACACTAAAAGACTAGATATGAGTCACCCTAACTCATCATTTGTGACCATACTTACTTTACCATCATACTAACTTTACTTTCAGGGTATGTGGAAAGAAAGGAGTCTAACAAGGTACCAGATTTTTTTCAGCAACTAATAGCAGCGCTATCAGTACATTTAATTTTATTTGGACTTAGCACTGAAGTAGTGGAGTACTTAAAATTTCATAGACAGGACTAATAGTGACACTACTGCCAATCTGACCTGAGCATCTAGTCGACTGAAGCACTGGGTTCACAGTTCTGAGAGCATAGTTATGGCTGTAGATCCTAAGTCCCCTTAGTTGTTCAGCTTCTATGCTGTCCCACCTCCTACGGGGCATGTCCCAAATCAATGAAGCGCACGAGATCGTACACCAGTTAAACACTAAATGTGTAGTATCCCGATCGAGGCAGGCTGGATGCTCCCATGCATGAAATACGTACCCACTCACGGATTGGGATGCATGAAGCGCTCCGCTTGACAAATCATCAGGATGAGCATTGTCAATGCCTCATTCAGACATCATCGGGCGCAAAAACCATGTTTGCAGTTTGCTAGTGCGTGTAAGGCTTCTAGTGTTGCAATTTGCCTACAGGCACATGCATCAGCCCGGTATATCCCAATTCTTCTCAGGAGGCCTTGCGCTACTGTGGTGTAAAGCCAGACCGTGCGGCTGCTGAAAAAGCTGGAGGTCTTTTGCTCCTGCAAAGCACCAACTCCTAGTCTGTTCACTGCTCAGATCGATCAGTCTTTGCATTGGGGTGAACTCATTCTTAAAAATTCGCTTGTTCCTCTCTAACCATACTTGCCAGGAGACCATTATGATCAGAATCTTGACCCCCTTTCTCTTGTCTGCTTCCATGGACCAAATGCAGTTCATCCACCAATCCAAGAGCGTCGAGCTTGCTGCCCAGTTCGCTGGTTTTAACTCATGACATTGGAAGCGTGTTGCCACACCCTCCCAGATTGCTCTTGTTGTCGGGCCCTGAGAACGACGTTTCCATTGATCAAGTGTTCCCAGATGCTGAAGAATTCAATGAGCAGCCGCACTGTCAGGTGATGCCTGATATCATCTACCATTATCCATCTTTAAGAGCTTGTTCCACCGTTCGATTGTTTCAGCTTAGTGAAGATGAAACTAAATGCTTACTTAGTTTCTCAGATCATTAAGCAATATTCGGATTTGGCCGTGGAACTACATTCCTAATGGTTACCAATTTTTCCTGTGACCGATCAGAGAATTAAACTGATCGATGGCCAGAAACTACCCTTGAGGCTTGAGCAATGAGCATGCATAGTTTGATTTCTCTACCGCGGCTGCTCTGTGTGGTGCATTGAAAATTGACATGTAACTAGCAAGATTCGAAGTGTCATTTCGTAACTTACCGGGTTGAGCATGCATTCATGTATTAATTGCCATCAAGATGTGCCTTTGTTGGCAGACTCCAAGGCAGACTCCGCCGACCGGTGCAGATCAGCAACGTAAAGTTCAGGCGGATCGAGGGAACGACGGCCTCGAGCGGCAAAGCGGCGCTGCAGCTGCTGTGATGGCAGCGGGGACAGGCGGCCGTGCAACGGCGTGCACCTGGACAGCATCGGCATTAACTCTTTCAAGAACGGTGGTGAGCCATGCCAAACCAGGCGCGCCACCACTTCACGCAGGCGCAGAGGCCGTGTGTTCCATAGAAGTTTAGTAGGAATCCAGAGGACAAGCTAACTACTGCTAGAAGCATTCCAGGCTTAGATTTGCAGGAACTTCTTTTAATTAGGACAATAAGAATATATGATCTCCTAATGGCAGTGTTATTTTCCTTTGTTTTCGGTGATGAAATAAATGCAGAAAATGTGGACATTACTGTGTATAATTGTTCGAACAAAAAGCAAAGGAATTGAGCATATGCAGTTGTATGATCAGCTGGTTTTCCCTATTTTGAACATCTCTGTTGCACTTATTTCTTACGCTCCCAAAATTTTTGAGCTGATGATTCAAAATTTGAACTGCCCTTGTAATATTTACTCTGTATAGTCATTATCTGTCAATTCTGCTTCTAGATCTTGCTCCTGAATTCCTGATGTTGCTTTCTTGCTGCAATATCTTGCATTCTAATGCCTGCAGCCCCTAAAAGCTTGACGCTACAAGTAGTTTCAGTCGCATAGGTGGTTTCATATTAGAATTGAAAGATGAGGACGTCTTGACCTTGTTGTTGCAACAAGAAGGCCCATGGCATGTAACTTTGATCATTGATCTACTCCATTGTGGTTGTGGCATTGCTGACTCTGGTTCTGATGAACCACCACTCGAGGTTCTATTTCCCTTGTACTAGCTTTCTACCGCCGTGAGCAACATGAATACTCACTTCAGGTCCTGCGGGAATAATTGTCTTATTGGAGGGCCAACGACATGATAACTACGGGTGCTACATCTTCCCATTGCTGGATTTAGGAATTTGAATTTAGGAATGGAATGTAGATTATGAATTAAGATGAATTTAGAAATTTGAATCACTCGATTAGAGTTCAGACATTGAGAACAGGCTCTCAGAAGGTACGCCGGAAAAGAAATCGCCAGGAAAAAAAAAAGAGAGAAAAGGGAATCTTCTTGGAATATTCCCTTCGGCTGAAAATAATTGAAAAGGAAAATGCCCAGTGGGCCTTGCCTGTCATACAAAGAAAGAGAAGCAGAGAACAGGGGAGGTGCAGTGACGCATGGGGAAGGCGGTAGTGCCGGTGCCATAAATAGAATGCAAGGACCCCAGGGAGGGATTGGGAGGTGGCGGTGCATGGAGAGGCGCACGACAGTGAACAGTGACAACGGCATTCCAAAGATGGCCCTCAGGAAATAGAGCGCGCATGAGCTCAGCATCAGCGAAGGGAATACTCCGGAGGGGTCGGCGAGGTCGCGGGTGGCCGGGGATGGCTTAGCGACGGTAGCTGGTGTTGGTGAAGAAGGGGTGGTTCATCAGAACCAGAGAACAACAATGCACGGCAACAGGGATCGAAATCATTGAAATTCGACTGAAGATAGAGATTGCGATGATAGAGCGACAGTGGTCGAGCACAGATGGAGCAAGCGACGGCTTCAAGTAGAGAACAACAATGCACGGCAACAGGGAGAAGGTTTGGGGTTGTGCGGGGGATTGAACATGAGGCAATGCACGGCAACGTGCGATGGTTTCGGCTTCGCGCTTTGGTAACTAACGAACGAAAGGAAACTGAGAGCAAGGAAATGGAAGGGAATTTATTGTGAGCGGGATTGGCGGGCGTTTTCCATGTTTGCAACTTCCCTTTCCTTGACATTGCTTAGATCGGGCAATCCGGGAGTATGGCGGCATGACCGCATGACTCTATGCATGGCGCTAGCAAGCAGAGCAGCAGTAGCTTAGGCGGAACAGAGCTCGGCAAAGAGAAAAAATGAAAAAAAGGAAGAGAAAGGGAGAAAGGGGGAAATGGGCCGACTGGCCAGGGTTCAGCCCAGGAGAAAAAAAAGAGATGGCTTTGGTCCAAAGGAATGGAATTGATATCTTTGAATTTGAAACTAATTTTAAAGAAAACCAAATTTTGGGATGTTACAAAAAGTCATACTTACTAAACTTGACATACAACTTATACTCTCTGAGTTTCTTGAGTATCAACCTCAAATATTCAGCAAGCCCTTCTTTACCTTGGAGTAGACGAGATGTCATCAATGAACACCACTACAAATCTATCCAAGCACCCCATGAATACCTTATTCACCTTGTTCATGAAATAGGCAGGGAATTGGTCAATCCAAATAATATGACCGTGAACTCATACAGTCTATAAAGAGTAGAGAAGCTGCCTTGGCACATCGGCCAACTCTTTTCTCACAAATATTTTTGACCCTGCCAAGAACTTCTAATAAGGGCAAATTTGTACAAAGGGAAGAAAAATCATAATTTACTCATTAACACTCAAAAAGATTTGACAAAAAGAAGACTTACCATCTTGGAAGTCTTTGGTTGGGTCATTAGCCAAGTATATCCACATCGGGTGAGCTCGAGCCTTCAAGGGCTAATGTGGCGCACGATGAAATCTTTCACCATGTGTCAGCTGGTCAACCCCTCATTCTTTAGGATTGATCCGACCATTCTTCTTGGAGGTTGATTCCCATTATTTGACTTTCAACACCGAACTCCCTTCAAAGGTTAGCTGATCATCATGAGTAAGTCATGTAAAACCACCTCTTCATCCATGTAGACCAAGAGGACTTGGTATACATGGGGATGTATTCCTTTGTCTTCCCATCATGCAGATGCAAGGAGTAGCTTCCAGTGACCATTCTGGACTTGCCGGATAGGCCATAGTAATATTTGAAGAGTTTCGGGTCAGTTGGAACCCCAAGTATGCCTTGCAAAAGTAGATGAAAACACTCAACATCATGATTGAGTTAGGTGCCAAATTTACCAACTCAATCTTGAAATGCTCAAGTACTTCTACCAAGAAAGGATGGGAAGGAAGTCCAAAGCCGCATTCTAGATAACCTTGGAAAATGGCAACTCTCCTTCCTCGCCCGACGGGTAATGTTGACTCGTTGCTTCCTTCCATATAATTAGGCTTCGGTTTGGGACAAGGCCTTTGCTCACTAGCACTTCGACCTTCTTCTTGGTCATCTCTAATTTTTCCCAGTTAGAGCTTCTCTGCACCGTGTAAGACAATGTGGAGGTCACTCCATGGTTGTGATGAGTAATTGACTTTTGGATTAGAGTATGTGTGAAGGTTGAGTTTGGTTTTGACGAGTTTTGCAAAAGATCGCTTCTTGGTCTATCAACTTTGTGGTCGATCAGTTCAATTGGCTATGTTCACTGAGTACGACTATGTGGTCAGACGGTCCGATCGGTAGAACGACCATGCAATGGTCAAAAGCTTCAATGCTGAACGACTATGTGTGATCGATAGTCACACTACTACAAATGTGCTTATCTATGACGATTACCTTGTGACGTTTAGGAATTTCGTCATGAAACTTGAACTTTCAATGACGAAATTTGTAGCTTCGTCATAGGTGTTGTGTGACGGAGCCCAGGCACTAAAAATAATGATGAAAAGCAAAGAAGCGTCACAAAACAACAAAACAAATTCGTCACAGATGTAATGCACCCTTCTGCACACACCCACGTCCCACATGCACCACGTGGGTCCCACCTACACATGGCTCGATGGGTCCCATATGCGGTCCCACCAACCCCGTGGTCCCTCCACCACGTGGCGCAGCGTGGCCCACACCGGCGCCGGTCCCACCAGCACGGGGCCCCTCAAGCTCTGGGTCCCACATGCGGTCCCACCAACCTCGTGGTCCCCCCACCACGTGGCGCAGCGTGGCCCACACCGGCACCGGTCCCATGACCACATGGCAACTCCAGCTCCCCCGTCCCCGTCCGTTAATTGGCCAAAAAAATAGCGCCCGCCTGGATTCGAACCGCAGACAGGGTGGAACACAAGGTGCAGCCTTACCATTGCACCAGAGGAGCTTTTGTGACTTAGGTGTCTAATTTTCCCTACTTGTCATATCTTTGAACAGGATAATTGAATGGCTACCGTTATGGATTGAATCTGAGCCGGTGGACCCCTGACACCATAATCAAAACAATCGAAATCATCTGAGCCCGGCGGCGGCGGAGGCAGTTCGGCGGCGCGGAGGCAACCCGGCGGCGGCGGAGGCAGTTTTGGCAGCGGCGGAGGCAACCCGGCGGCGGCGGACCCGGCGGCGCACCGGTGGCATGGGACCCGGCGCCTTTGGACCCGGCGGCGTAGGCAGCTCGGTGGTGGACCCGGCGGCGGAGGCAGCTTGGCGCCGGTGGAGGTTCGTTCGATCCATTTGCGGGTTAGCGCACCAGCTTGCCCACCATGTGTTCGCTTGAGTGCCTCATAGAGATAGACAATTTACTTTCCATGATTCTGCTGCTCCTTTCAGAAATATTATAGAGAAATTGTACCAATGATCCACCTATTTGTAGAAATTTGCAGAGGCTAGTCGTCGTTTCTCAATTTGAAGTTTTGATGGTTATAAAAGCAATCACAGTAATACCATGAAGGATATGTCATTGTACTGTACTACTTCCGTCTTATAGAACGATGACTAATTACATGCCTTGGGATTATATTTGCATGCAGAGATTTAGCATTGGTGCATCCGTGCATGCTGATAGGAATGCTCCCTTGTTAGCCTGTCAAAATAAATGTGTTGATCCTTATGCTGATTAATTTCAGTCCACTGGCAACTTTGATTAAAATGTAACAGATGGATCTTCAATAAAAGTAAAAACATGGCAACTGAATTGATTCATTGCCTATCTGATGTAATAATTTAGTCCTATTATTTTACATGAGAGTTGATAATGTACTTCGTCGCGGCCGTAACATATATGTAAGTTTGGCTTTATCCTTCTGAATCGGTGAATTTTGATGTATTAATTCCAGGAGTTGATTCGATGAATCTTGTTATCTTAATTCCAGGAGTTGGGACACTTGCTTTTCTCCATAAGATCCATCATGTGTTGTCACCCCTGTATTTAGATTATTGTGAGGAATAACTAAATAAGGTGCATGGATGAATTCTTATTTGTGTTTTAAAACCTGAAATTTTTATGTTTTCCCTATCATCGATGGATTGTTAAGTTCATGGTTGGCTTCTACGTAGTATACTAAGTGATTTCTTATTTTTTTTACAGGTTAGCTGGAAACTACATTTACTTCAAATTCTTTGCCTTCTTATGCAGCATTAAACTATATTCCCCACAAAATCTTGTGCAGCTTCAATACTCAGGTTAATTCCCGATCTTATAGCACAAAATGTTGTGTAAAATACATATTCTTGTCTCTCCTTATTGTAGCATTATCAGTCTTGTTTGTTCTGCGAATAATAGATGATGGCTCTCCTTATTGTCCTTTGAGTGATGCAATGTTGTAGTTTACCCATATTTGCTATGTAGTATTGAACATTAGCTTAATAGTTGATATAAAAACATATTTGTGTTTGAGTAAAGGGCCTCGACTTCTATCTCGCCCCAGGGCCCCCTAAATATCAGGACCGGCCCTGCGCGCACGCGCTAAACGAGGACGAGAACGTGTGCGCGAGTCGTGTTGCTTCGATTAATTCCGAGCACTGAGAATTTCTCGCGACCCTAAAGAAAATTTCTGTCTACGGTGTACCAGCTAGTACTAGAGATGTGCCGCAAAGAAATCAAAATGACCAATTGCCTGGCGAGCATAATTTGTCCTTAACCATTTTTTTAAAAAATGTTCTATACCTCACAAAATTTATGCGAGGGAGTGATGCTTGGTTTTGTGCTGGATTAGTAGTCTATTAGCGATTTCATGTTCCTGTTTGATATATAGCTTTGGTTTCGTTCACAGATCCTCCGCGATGGAGACCAACCTTGTGCTGCGAGAGTTTGAGAAGGGCGGAGTGATACTAAGACATTGTTCTGGCCCAAGAGATGGAAACTGGACTCACATATTGTATCAGGTAACACCTTTTGGGAAATTTGTTCAAACAAATGGATAGATGTTGGATTCATGGGAGACGGTTCACACCTGCATATATCACTGGAGTTCAACAATTCATGCAATTTGTTAGTGAAAGAAAGATACCCCGAAGACAGCCATATACTTTGTCCGTGCCGCAAATGTCTTAATCAAACTTTACGGCCTCAGCAAGAGGTGGATGACCACATACACATTTATGGAATGTCAGCTACATACACCAGGTGGATTCATCATGGAGAGTCGGCAGATGATGAAGTAGTTGAGTATTTAGAGCAGGAGGTGGATGGATTTGATCATGATGAAGGGATACATGTGGATGTGGCGGATGATGATTATGATGAGGATAACAGAGTACCAGAGATGATAGGAGATCTGTACGCAGCGGCAGAGGCAGATGAAGAACAACCAAGGTTTGCAAGAGTCCTTGAAGATGCGAAGCGGTCACTTGGCCCGGGATCTAGCCATTCAAAATTCTCTTTTCTGGTGAGGTTACTGTATATCAAGTCTCGTTATCGAATCAGCAATACAACATTTACCGTAATGATGAAGTTGTTGTCCTCGGCATTCCCTAAGTGTGAATTTCCAAGATCATATGATGATGCCAAGAAATATCTTCGTGAATTGGGCCTTGGATACGATAACATCCATGTGTGCAAGAACAATTGTGTGTTGTTTCGGAAGGATTATGCCAAGGTGGATGTGTGCCCAGTATGCAAGGAATCTAGATGGCAAGATGTTAATGGGAGCAAGCGGGTTCCACATATGGTTTTGAGGCATTTTCCACTTATACCAAGGTTGAAGAGGATTTTTGCTTCAAAACGAACATCTGAGGAAACACAATGGCACAAGAAAGTGAGGACGCCAGTCGACAATGTAATGAGCCATCCAGCTGATGGGGAGGCATGGAAGGACTTTGACAGCAGGTATCCAAATTTTGCAGCTGATCCGAGGAACTTGAGGCTTGCCTTAGCTACAAATGGATTCAATCCATTTGGCAACATGAGTACCCAATATAGCATGTGGCCTGTGCTCCTGACACCTTTAAATCTCCCACCATGGGAATGCGTGAATCCAGCAAACTGCTTTATGTCTTTACTCATCCCAGGTCCATCATCTCCAGGAAAGGATTTTGATTTGTTCCTTGAGCCCCTAATAGAAGAATTGCTCGATCTCTGGAAGGGTGTCGATACCTATGATGCATGTACTGGTAACAAGTTCAAGCTTCGTGTTGCCGTGTTGTGGTGTATACATGATTATCCAGCGTTGAGCACCTTATCAGGGCGAACAACAAAAGGCTATTATGCATGTATTCATTGTGACAAGAATCCGTTGTCTCGGGCAATAAGGAATAAGTTATGTTACATTGGACATCGTCGATACCTTCCAAGGACACATGCTTGGCGGAGAAGCTTGGCTTTTGACGGACAGTGCGAAAACAAAGTTGAGCCAGGTAAGTTCACTATAGAGGAGGTCCAAGAGGAGCTAGAGAGGGTGAAAGATGTTAGGCCAGGGAAGCATCCTGCAACTAAGAAAAGGAAGCGTAACGAAGGTCCAGTGATTTTTAGCCGCAAAGTTGGGTTGTGGAGATTGCCATATTGAAAATATTTGAAGCTTCCACATAATCTTGATGTGATGCACATAGAGAAAAACATATGTGAAAACCTTCTTGGCACATTACTCAATGTCGACGGCAAGACCAAGGACACAACCAATGCTAGGCTAGATTTACATGATATGGGCATAAGACCTGAATTGCACTTACAGCAGGATGGCAACTCAGTCACTGTTCCACATGCTTGGTATGTCTTGAAGAAGGATCAGAGAATCGAGTTTTGCAAGTTCCTCAAAGGTATCAAATTTCCTGATGGATATGCAGCGAACCTAGCAAGATTCATAAGTGCAGATTCTTCCAAGGTGCAGGGGAAGCTGAAAACACATTCTTGCCATATACTCCTGCAAAGAATCATACCTGCAGGCCTAAGAGGACTTATCAGGAAGGATGTATATGAAGCAGTTGCAGAGCTCGGGAAGTTCTTCAGGGAATTGTGCAGTAGAAATCTAAGGATAGATGTTGTGAAGCGGCTGAAAGCAGAAATCCCATTGATCCTAAGCAAGCTTAAGAAAATTTTTCCTCCGGCCTTCTTTGATGTCATGGTGCACTTGGCTGTCCATCTTCTTGATGAGGCACTGCTTAGAGGTCCTGTTCAGTATGGATGGATGTACCCAATAGAAAGGCGACTAGGCACTTTGAAGAATTTTGTAAGGAACAGGGCTAGGCCGGAAGGATCAATTGCTGAGGCTTATGTTGCAAGTGACACGCTGACTTTTTGTTCAAGGTACATGGAGGATGTTGACACTAGATTTAACCAGGATGATGGTAGTGGAGGTGATGGTCCGTTGTTTGATGACACCTCTGTTTTTATGCATGGTGTTACTCTTGTTGGATCTAATAGGGTACAATACATTGATGATGGTGTCATGGACAAGTTAGTTTGGTATGTGTTAAATAACTGTGAAGAAGTTGAGCCATATTTGGAGTATCATTTACTTTTTTTGGAATTATTGTGTGTTTTATTACAAATTTATCAAATTATTTCTTATGAATAAAGTTTGTCCTACAGCATCTACAGGGAAGAGCTACTAAAGGAAGGTGCACATGATGTTGATAAAAGGCTTGAACAAGGATTTCCAAAATGGTTTAGGAGCCATGTAAGTCACTAGACCTTGTGTTTTCAGCTTTCATAAATGGTTTAGGAGCCATATATAATTGGTGATCTGAGTACTTTTATTGCACCCCAAATTGTGAAGCTATGGGCGGAGAAGCCAGAAGAGGTTAGTGAAGGATTGTATGCACTTTCATGTGGCCCAGATCTCCGAGTCAAGACCTGTGCAGCTTGCATTGTTAATGGAGTGCGGTATAGCACTGTGGACCATGAGAAGTACCTACAGACACAAAATAGTGGTGTAATGACCGAAGGTACACATGATGGGGAAAACATTGATTTTTATGGTGTCCTTAAGGAGATAATTGAGTTGCAATATAACTCCAATTTTGAAGCACGTCGGTCTGTGGTTCTATTTCGATGCGATTGGTACAACCAAGGTGGAAGACAAGAGGCATTCGAGATGACGGGCATTTCAAATCCATCAATGTGCAGTCATTATGGTACAAGACTGACCCTTTCATCTTGGAAACTCAATCGAGAAAGATATTTTACTTGCAAGACACATCTTTAGGCAAAGAATGGCGAGTTCTGCAAAAATTTGAACATAGGAATATTTATGATGTGGCTGAAAAAGATGAACCCAGTCATGATGTGCATCAGGATGATCATTGTTCTGATACTGAGCATGAAGTGCAAGAAGGTGATGTTCATGAGGTTACGCACAATCTTCAGGGTGGAGAAGCCACTATACTTGAAGCTAATTTAGTAGACCTTATAAGAAGCAAGAAGCAAGCTACAATTCCTGAAGATAGTGAGGATGAGGATGAAGATGAAACTGTACTGCAATACTGTAGTGATGGTGGCAATGAGAACAATGATGACATGTGCCTAGACGACGACGATGAAGATGATGATTTCTAGGATACGCAAGGTACATACTTATTCCTCTTTAATCTGCTGTGTGAAATGTGATCACATTTTTTCCATGATGGACAGGTAGTATGGAAGCTCTTATTTTTCTTCTTTCTAGTAATCCCATACCATGCCATCAATTCTAAATGGTATTTTCCTACTTTAGGATATGAATGTGGGCACATCATGGAATATCCTGAGACCAGAGACTGTTGAATCACTCGTGTACCTGTGGCGCCTTATGGGGAACAAAACATACCCGTGGTCCGGCCGTTCGGGAGGAAGCAGGGAAAACATAAGTAGGCTTGAACTATGGAGCACAGGATTTTTGCATCTGCCGTCTGATTTTGGCCTGCCTGATGAAAGATGTGTTGACGTGATGGGAGTTTCTTCCTGAAGCTGTAAAGGTTGCAAATCGCGGCATTAGGCTATTTAGGTAACAAAATTATATGTAGAGCACGATGAGATAATTTGGGAAATATAGGCCTTCAGACTTCAGAGTATAATTGAAGATCAATAGCCCCATGAAAGTTTTCATCTTTGAACTTGCTTATTGATTTGTAGCATACATCTCAGTGTCCATATGTTGCTGCTTGCCTGGGGCTTTCGGGAGTTTTATTCTCATTATTTGCCCCAAGTTATTACCTTTTGAAGTATGATCTATAAAAATGGGTTGTGTTTTCCTTTCAGCACCACCAATTCCCCCTTTTTGAGGATCTGAGGTGTTTCCTTTGGAGGCAGTGAGTTTTATGTGACTTCATGTCAACTGGAGATTTGGCATATGTATGCGAAGCTACAAGCGTTGCAAGTTTACAACCACTCAAAATCGACTATCACGAATTTAAATCATTCTATTTCTTTGTCTTTTTTAAAAATATAAGGATACTTATTTTTGTATTTTTTAAATTAAAAATTATTATTATTGTATTTTTAAATAAAAATATGTATAGCGGACCAAACTGTTAGTTTTCTGTTAACCGTTGGATCAAATTTGCACGGCCAAGGTAAATACGGATAAGTGATATAGGCAAAATATAACCCATGCTTTTCTGCTTAGAGCTCTCTTAAACAAACAAACGGAACGATTTCTCTGTCGTTTTTCTGAAGCGACTTACCAGAATAGTCTTTTTGAAGCGACTTATCAACTTATTAGCATTCGGTTTGTTCGTGTAAACACTCATGTTAGAATAAAAACTATCGGCCACAGTTCTAAACTATCAACTATAGAAAAAAAAAGAATCCATCATAGAGTGTAGTTGACTGGATGGAACCTGCGGCCTACAAGATCCCATCCAAATTTAGATCACAAACAAAAATCGTTATCCAAATTTGGATAACGGACTTCGCCGCCTCCCCGACTTGGCCAACCAAAATTACATAAGTCATAATCCATCCAATATCTTTTTATATTAGCCGTTATGTCCAAGTTAAACGGTATAGATTCAGGTAGAGAGAGAGGTAGACACGACTAAATAAGGAAAGCGACTTCTGGAAAAACGCATTATTGCACCGGTCCGATGTATTTGTGGCCGGTTCAATTCATCCGGTCCAAAACTATTGAACGAGTAGTAAGTACTACTACTTAATACTTGGTTCAAGATGACACTTACTACCACTACTCACCACCACCACCACCACCACCACGACTACTACTACTACTACTACTACTACTACTACTACTACTACTACTACTACTACTACTACTACTACTACTACTACTACTACTACTACTACTACTACTACTACTACTACTACTACTACCACCACTACTACCACCACTACTACCACCACTACTACCACCACCACTACCACCACCACCACCACCACCACCACCACCACCACCACCACCACCACCACCACCACCACTACTACTACTACTACCACTACTACTACCACTACTACTACCACTACTGCTGCTGAATTAGATTGAGTACTTTACCAACTATAACATGTAAGAACGACAGTGGCATTTATTTGAAATAAGTATCCTACAATTTTGAATATCTTACTATCACTTCTAAAATGCAGATTTAGAGAAACTCGTTTAAATCCCATGTACTAGTTAAAATTGTTGATTTTTAGAAAGTGGTTTAATTTGCAGGGCCATATAATATAAAATTTAAATTGGACATTTTGAAAAAAATCCGGAAAGTGGTTTCAATTGTACAAACTCCCTAATTAAAAATCTAAAAATTGCCCCCGCCCCTAATTATGCAAGGGAGCCAAAAAAATTTCAAGGGCGCCATTTTCCCGAGCGCGGTCTATATTCGGGCGCCAAAAAAAATTCCAACCCATTTATCCACCGCACACTCCACCTCCCCCTCTCTCGTCGCCCCTCCACCTCTCTCTCTGGCCCCATCCACCTCTCTCTCGCCCCCACCGAACCCTAGCCGCCGCCGCCGGGGCACCACCGCCGGCGCAGGAGCTGCTTCCTCGCTGACGACATTCGCCGCCACCCCCCCTCTCTTGTCGCCCCGTACCCCTCTCTCTCGCCCCCATGAAACCCTAGCCGCCGCGCCGAATTCGGGTCTACGCCGACGTCTGCCGCTGCATCGAGTCTACTTCCCCACCCATTTATCCACCGCACACTCCACCTCCCCCTCTCTCGTCGCCCCTCCACCTCTCTCTCTCTGGCCCCATCCACCTCTCTCTCGCCCCCACTGAACCCTAGCCGCCGCCGCCAGGGCAGGAGCTGCTTCCTCGCTGACGACATTCGCCGCCACCCCCCTCTCTCGTCGCCCCGTACCCCTCTCTCTCGCCCCCATGAAACCCTAGCCGCCGCGCCGGATTCGGGTCTACGCCGACATCTGCCGCTGCATCGAGTCTACTTCCCCACCCATTTATCCACCGCACACTCCACCTCCCCCTCTCTCGTCGCCCCTCCACCTCTCTCTCGCCCCCACCGAACCCTAGCCGCCGCCGCCGGGGCACCACCGCCGGCGCAGGAGCTGCTTCCTCGCTGACGACTTTCGCCGCCACCCCCCCTCTCTCGTCACCCCGTACCCCTCTCTCTCGCCCCCATGAAACCCTAGCTGCCGCGCCGGATTCGGGTCTACGCCGACGTCTGCCGCTGCATCGAGTCTACTTCCCCACCGCCGACCGTCGTCGCACGGATCTGGTTCCCCTTCGACGTCGTTCACCGCACCGGGCCTGCTTCCCCTTCCACGACCACCGACGACAACCACCGGTTCTACTTCCCCATCTACGACCACCGCCGCCGACGAGTACCGCAGCGTAGCCACAACCGCGATGGTGGCAACAAGGGGACAAGGTAGGAAACGATCTGGACAACTACCATCACAAGGTAAGCAAAACTCTTCTGTATTTTCTCTGTGCATGTAGTATGTTGTTTGTTCAAGTAGTAGTTGTCTGTGCAATTGTTCTGTTGTTGCATTTTCATGTGTATTGGTCTGTTGTACCATTTTGTTGCTCTGAAATAGTCCCTGAACATATCTTAGCAGGCAGATGCAACATTTAATATTATCTGTGGAAGTAGTCATACCTAGCTTGCAATTAGTAGTAGCTCTTACCTCTTACCTAGCTTGCAAGTAGTAGTAGCTCTTAGCTCTTAGTTCACTCCCTATTTTTCTAATAGTTACAATTTGGCTGTTCCTGTAAGAACCTCCACAAACTGAATACGAAAGAAGCCGGGGTAAACAAGTGGCGGAGAATTTAAGGAAGTTGCAAGAACTTGGGATCAATGATCTAGCTTCCTCTTTTAATAAATCGTGTACACAACCTGCAACAACGAAGGGGAAAAAATCAGCAAACAAGAAATCAAATTCTGAAGATTCTGACTCATCGGAGTATCTCCTTGAAGATGATGTTCAAGGAGATAGTGATGATGATGACACTGAATCTGATGAGCAGCCACAACCCCTCGCAATCGAGGTGCTTCTTCTATCTTGTGTGGGGAGGGAGGATATTTGCATTGCATTTTTATGTTGTTTCCTGCATATCTGTTCTTTAATATATGCTCTTGCTTATAGATGCAGCTCACTAACAAGTTGTTTTTTTATCAGTTTCCTCAACGAACATATGTGAAAACCCTCTGTACTAAGAGGAAGAAGAAAAATCCCAACATGGCGCCAGGAGTCAGGCAACCAAAGAGAGTGAGGGCAGCTCAACGAGCAGAGGAGATAACTCCTGGGGTCTCAACAAGAGCATACAAAAGGCAACTAACTTCACAGAGACATGTGCAAGATGAAGAGTTCCCTCAAGATGGTGATGCTGGTGTTGAAGACAATGATGCTAGTGTTGAAGACAATGCAGCTGGTGGTGAAGACAATGTAGCTGCTGGTGAAGACAATGTAGCTGCTGGTGAAGACAATGTAGCTGGTGGTGAAGACCAGACTGGGGATCAAACCCAATCCACTGAAGGCAAGTTATAGTTTCTTTGACATTCAAATATGACATCACTTTTGCTGTTTTGCATGAAACTTAACCATCTAAATAAAAATTATATTCTGTAGCTCCCGCACAGCGACCCCCAAGGAGATCCAGGCCACCAACCAAGGGAATACTGCTGGAAAGGATGACAAGATCTATGGGAAGGAGAATGCCCATAGCTGTTGCTGAAGGCAAAAAAGGCCACAAGAACCTGTTCAAGCTGCCAAGTTCGCATCAGAGGCTGGTGTCATCATTCGAGATAAGGTTCCTGTCCTAACTCATTGGAAAGAGTACAAGAAAGACGACCAATATTACAAAGACTTTGTGGGAAAGCTATCTGTAAGTGCATTACTCTTTCTATGCTACACTATGATATCACATGACCTGAATTGACTCACTAACGATGCAAATTTCATATCACTAGGGGCGATTGGCCATTAACACAAAACACAAGCCAACAGAGGAAGCATGCACCGATGTATTGCGGTCGGGGGTGCGACAAATGCGTTATCGGCTGAAGCAGAAATACTTCAATGGTGTACCTGCAAATGAGATTAGGACTACTTCTCCTGTTGCTAGTATGACTGATGAACAGTGGAGGGCACTTGTTGCAAAGTGGTCTGATCCAAAGAACATGGTACGGGTATCTTATCATAGATTCTTCTTTCATATTCAGTTTGCAGAGGCTCTTCTCATTGTAAACATATGATCTTATCTAACAAGTTCCTTCTCTTGTAGCAATCATGTGAAAAGAACAAGCAGAATTGTAGTAATGTCAAGTATCATCAAGCTACGGGTTCTCGCAGCTATGTCGCACACTTACATGCATATGTAAGTAAAGATTACCTTGTACTATTACCTATTTATTTCATCCAAAAAATTCTTTTGTATTTGTCTGACAGAACTTTGCTGTAAATGATTACCTACCTAACAGAAGGAGAAGAGGAACAATGCAGAACCCAGCACACAACAAATTGAAGAACTTGATGCGGTGGAGGCCTTCAAGACCTGCCATACCAGCTCCAAACATGGTCTGAGTGAACTGGCAAGAGAAACAGTTGTAAGTCCCTACATCTGTTTCCTTGTGCCTTTAAGATGCTTGTGCTGTTTCCAACAACAATGTTGTGTGTTCAGAATATCCCAGACAGCACATAGTGGACTTGGCTCATTTTTTAGATAATGTCATTCTGCCTCGGCTTTTAGATAATGTCATTCAGCTCATTTGGTCTAAATTTCTGATTATACCTGATGCGACTTGGCTAAAGTCTGTTTGCTAACCGTAGCTAACATAGTGGACTTAGTGATGCTAAAAGTTGTGCTCATTTTGCTGTGCAAATTATGAAATTGAGTTATATATGGATTTCAGTATCTCAATATTATGAACTTCTTAGACTAACAAAATGGGTTGAAGAGTTATCAAACAGAACGCAAAGGTGAGGCTGATACACTACTACTCAGATTAAGATTTATTCATTATCAACCTAAGAAGTGCTTAGAACTTGGTGACAAACATATACAGCTCAGCTGGTAAACAAACCAGAATGGCTACTTAAAAGTTATAACTGTTTATGAACACAAAGTATTTAAAAATGAAAGAAATGCAAGTGAATATAGATATATTTTCAAGAAATATAAAGGGTAGCATGTAATAACATGTTATGGTTCCGCACTGGGCACTGATTATAACACAATGCCACCGAACAGAAAACATGAAATCATGGGTGCCACTGAATTCGGTGGACCCAGCCCCAAATAATGCCAATAGGTCATCATTGACCCTGATTTTCTCTTATGTTTTTTTGTGTGTGTGGTTTATATCGATAGTTGGGATCTTGGTTTTGCAATAATCTACTGGATTTAATTTAAAATGGATCATTGCCAGTCATTTGTAAGAGAAAAAAATTAAGAAAGAAGTTCGCTAAAACACAATTGTCCTCTTGAAATTGGCTCATCACATGTATGTTCTAGACTGCAAGTTACCTACTTGTGCATGGCACCATTATGCATAACTGCAGCATGCATTTATATAACTAACGAACTTGATGGTGCTTCCCTTGAGAAACAGAATATCAGATTTTTAATCCCTTTGATCATACCAAAAATGTAAATTATTCTATATCATTTGTATTTTGTATTGCTGGCCCATCATAAGATCACTTGGCCAGCTAGCCCCTCTAAGTTCCTAACTTAGCACCTCCGAAAATAGGTGAAACAATATCTCATGATCCTAGAGATATTACAATCAACATGGCATGGCATAAAAGGAATTCATGTATACCAGTACCTGTTCAGCGACAAATATAATCCCCGATTTTGGTGCATCCCTCTCAAGCAATGATAGTAACACATGCAACCTTTCCTTCTTACTGCAGATCACATATGTGTGACGGGTGTGTGTGTTGTTGTAACCGGGTTTTATTTCCTTCTTCTTTAATATAATGATACGCAGCTCTCCTACGTGTTCGAGAAAAACAATATTATGAACTTCTTGACAGTGATTCATCTGTTCGTTACATCTGTTTGCTATTTCTCATGTCTGTCCAACTAATGATTGTTCCTGGGACATTTTCAGTCTGATATGGAAGCTTTGAGGGCAGAACCTGCTGCTGAAGGTGAGACACCAGTTACCAGTGCATAGGTGGTCTCCAAGGTGCTCTCCCAGAACAGCAACAACAACACTTTCTTGAAGAATGTTGGAATCAAAACGGTCGCCCCCTCAAAATCATCTTCATCGAATGAAAGCGAGCTTCAGGAAGAACTACCAGCTGAAAAACAAGCTTCGGCTGCTCTACAAGGAGAACTCGAGGACCTCAAGAAGAAAAGCGAAGAAGCTGAGGAAAAGCTGGCGAGGACCCAAAAGGAGTTGGAGGAGTACAAGAAGCTAACAGAGAAAAAAAACCAGGCAATGGAGGAGAACAATGCGCTCCTTCGCCGTATCTTGGCCTTGAACAATGGTAACTCTTCTTAGGCATGTGAGCTGGTGGTGGTTGCTGGTCCTTGCTGGTGGTTGTTTTGTGGTCGAGAACTTAAGTTTATTCTGTGCTGTGAATTTGTTCTGTGAACTGAGTTGGTTCAAGATAGTGAACTGAGTTGTTTCTGTGAACTAGTTGGAATGTGATGATGACTGAGTTGAGTATTGTTCATTGAGTTGTATGGTCACTGGAATACTGGATCTATTTAGTTATGGAATTGTGGGTCATTTGAATATTTGAAAATTGTGATGTCTGTGATGAAATAACCATATGGGCCTCTATGATGAAATTGATGGTCTTTCTGTGACGAATTTGCAAGTGCTTTCTGTGACGAATTTGCAAGTGACGAACTTAAGCCACGTGGTCCAATAAAAAGGAGGCACGTGGGCGAACCAAATCGCGCCATGCGGTCCAATAAAATCGCGCCACGTGTCCAGCCACGTCAGCTGCCACGGTAGCAGCCACGTTAGCTACCACGTGGACCAGCCACGTCAGCTGCCACGTCCGTCGCCACGTCAGCTGCCACGCCATCCGCCACGTGGACCAGCCACGTCAGCTGCCATGTGGACCAGTCACGTCAGCCGCCACGCTGGCCTACAGCAGGTGCCGGCTGTTTATGACAAAAAACAGCCCTATCCATGACAAAAACCGATCGTCATAAAACAGAGTGTGTTTTATGACGGGGACCCTTTCGTCATTGAACAAAAGCAGTTCTATGACGAAAAATAGAATTTCGTCACGGTACGACAAATGTGACGCGCGTTCCATGACGAAATGAATTTCGTCACAAATTATAATCTATGACGAATGTGGCATCTTCAGTGACGACACTGGTTCGTCATTACTGTTCACATCCCTAGTAGTGTCATACCGTGATAATCGATGGTCGTAGCTCTGCCTTGTCATGATTGATGGTCGTAAGCTGTGGTGTTCGGTAGTCGTAAGCCGTAGCAATCTGTTATGGTAAGTCGTAGCATGTGTGATCAGTGATCTCTGTGTGGTGGTCGTAGCGGTCTGTTGTATGGTCGTAGGCTGCTGGTAGGACCTCGTAGGCTACGAGTACCTCATTTTTTGTGCATCCGAGTACTCGTAAGTCATATCAGACTAGTCAGTGAGCTAAGGTTGTTCACTAAATTATTGGTGTTTTAGTTAGGGTTGACCAGAGTGTTTGTTGCTAATGTGCACATGAGTTTATTGCTTGGTTCTAGGATTAGAATCAGTAGTTTGGGTGCATACATTTTGATTGTGCAAATTGATTATTTTTTATGTATCATGCAGTGCTACGTAATGGTTTGCTTGTTGGTGTTGGTTGCAGGACTTCAGAGCTAGGTCATGGTGAGGCGTGGAAGAACCAGGACTAGATACAGGGAGATGTTGAGGTTCAGAATGGTCAGGGAGACACCGAAGATGACTGAGGCTTACGGGGTGGTTGCAAGCTGGGATGACGAGGAACCGGAGCGGAAACTACTGGTGGTGGACATGACGGGCAACGGCGAGGTGAAGCGGGAATAGGCTTAGGGAGGAGTCGAGGTCCAGACGGTCGAGGAAGTCGGGTGCCATCATGCACGAGGAGAAGCATGTGGTGCGCCAAGTGACTTGAGTTGTTTGCAACCGAGAATAGTTCGGTGGGATCCGAACGCGTGAGAGACTTGATAAAGTCATTGGGGCCACATGTAAGCTGCTTTAAGAAGTGTGCATGAGTAAAACCCAGTGTTCGGTGGGGTTAACAGGTTATCCCCGGTTTGAACTAATGGTAGGATCCATTAGGTCTAGATTCATTGGTGAGCCTATAAAAAAGAGGAGGGGAGGCAAGAGCTAGGGTTTGAGAGAGAGATGGTTGGCTAGGTCTTGTGAGCTAGCTCCTCCTCCCTCCGTGCGAGTTAGGTTAAAGAGTGGGTGTAGGCTCTAGGCTTAGAGCTTGGTCCTCCTGAGGGGAGTGGCTGTGAAATCAATCATCTAAGCAATACATCAATGTTCGATTTAGCTTTTGTGTATCTCTTCTCTGATTGAGTTTGCTCGGCTTCAATTCAGTTCTTTCTCTATTTCTTCTCTGTTCTTTGGTTGTTCTTTTCCTTTCTTGATTTGAGTGGAAGTTCTTGCTTGTCTTATTGATGATCTGACTTGATGGGTGTTGTGGAATCATACTCAAAGCCATCTTGGCTATTCTATTCTCACGGACATGGTCTAATTGTCTTTTCAATCTCTCCATTTCAGTTTTGTGCGCACTTGGTTAATTCACAAAAAGCTCTCAATTTGGTTGCTAAGTTCTCAATCAAAGATTAGAGCAACCTCTTGAGACCTTAACCATGTTGTGTACAAAGTTTCATGGCTATTTGATCTTTTAATCAAAAGTTATGTGGAGTTTAGATCTTGCAGTCGTGCACTGCTCTGTTCTTCTGAGTCTGTTACGACCGCTTCTAGTTTCGACCACGGTCAAGATTCCGACCACATCGCATTACTTTTCAACCTCGTTCAATCTTTCGATCGCTGTGCGTTCTTCTATTTTCGTTTTGTATTTGAACTAAAAGAGTCAGCACAATCTTTGTCTCGAACGTCAATCGGTTTTACGATCAAGTTGGTTATGACCACGGTCAAGTTCCAGATTACATCGTGTTGCTTTCAACCATGTTTAACATTTTGAGTGCCTCATTTTTTTTCTATCTTCGCTTAAGTCTGAACTAAAACAGTCACACTGTTTACTGTCTGAAATCTCGATCGCCTTTACGATCATGTTGGTTTTGACACCTGGAAGTGAAGTCTATAAAATAATCTCTACCCTCTAGCCTCATGATGTATTGTGAGCGGCACCATGGATAAGACAGAGGAATAGAGGACAGACTAAAAACCTCTATAAAATTAATCTAGAGTTTAAAAAACCTAATATTGGTATGAGAGCCAGCTTCGAAGATGACCTGCATGGCGAACCAGCTTCGAAGATGACATGCATGGCGAACGTCCACGTGGAGGCCTCGTCATCGGTTTGCTCACATGTGAAATTACCAACACCAATCGTCTGAAGTGAACTCACGTGAAGAAAGTCCAATCACCAGTATTGATTCACATCTGAACACATGCATACGTCAATTTATCTTGTGTGCGGTGTGCAATTTGAAGCCATGCATTGTGTACGAGGAGAGAGATCAACACCTCCTCAATACACCAATACATCAGCTCTCCTATGCGTGATCGTTTCTTCACGGCTGTTTGTGTGATTCAAAGTCCAATCTCCATTCATCAATTCATCTTATGGTGTTGTTGCGTGATCGTTTCTTCACGGCACACGAAACAAGGAGAGAGAGGAGACGCTTTTCTATACGCGCGCGGAAAGCAATCTCTCTCCATCAGGCGATTCGTGATGGCTTTCTGGCATCATCAAAAGCTACAACACAGAGGTATCAGATTGACTTATTATGCAGCTGTGCTGATTGACTTCACGGTGACGGTGTACGCGGAATCCAGACGACAGCGGAAAGGTGCGTCTCTTCATCCTCGGTTCTCGCGCAGCAACCACCACGTGAACGTCCCTGCATCCTAGGGTCGCGCTTCGGAACTAATGCGGAAAATAATATGCAGTCTAGAACAAGATTTTAAGGAATTAAAAAATATTAATTATCTTTTTTAAAAAAAGTATATGTCATGATTGTTCTAAATTCTTTGTCTAATTTATAGGAACAATTTAACATATTTTTTTTGTCATTATGAAAGAATACTTAATATGCGCACTCTGAGATATCATTTGCTTTTGAAAGAAGATAGAAAACTCTCTCAGGAAAAGGAAAGAAATACTTCTGAGTTACACTTTGGAGAGGAAAAAGACAATAATAAAAGGAATTGGCAAAAGAAGAAGCCTAATGGTGATTTGAAAAAAAAGCTTAACAAGAAACGCGATCGGGGTGATCGTGGAAATTATAACTCTTAAGAGGAATGAAAAGTACAAAAATTTCAAGTGTCATAACTGTAGTCAGTATGGGCATTTCAAGGCTGACTGCAGGAAAAATAAGAAACAGAATGAGCAAAGGAATCAAAACAATCAATCAACTGAGCGTAAAGGCAATTCTTCGCCTAACGGTTTGTTTAATATTTTTGTATGCACTGAATCTTTACATACTACTACTTTTCCGAATAGTTGGGTTGTCGATTATGATACTACTTCTCATATTACTAGAGATAATAGAGATTTCACTTCTATACAAACAATTCTAAGGGGAAATAGATATATCTTCTTAGGCACTAATACTAAAGCCGATGTACTTAGAATTGGAAATTATGTCCTAAAACTCCCCAATATTACTCAATGGGAAATTAGTGCATACTAAAACTCGTCATGATGGTCTTTATTTTCTTAATGAATTATCAAATGATAACAATACTGATTTCTTAGTTGGTGAAAATAACCTATAGTGAGGAATAATAATGATAGGAACATATGTTCAGAGTCATATTTATAGCATTTACGACCTGGTCACATATCTAAAAACATAATTAAGAGGCTTATTAATTCTAGAATTTTGCACTTTAAGTGGAAGGATTTTGGTATTTGTGAGGCATGTATAATGGGTAAGATGACCCATGTGCCTTTTTCAAAGGCAGAAAGATCTAATGATTCTCTAGCCATTATTCATTCTGATATTTGTGGTGAAATATCTACTCCCACTAGAGGTCAAAAGATTTATTTTATCACATTCATTGATGATTATTCTAGGTTTAGATATGCGTATTTTCTTAAACAAAAGTCGGAAGGTTTTGATGTGTTCAAGACATTTAAAACTGAAGTGGAAAATTAATTAAATAGAAAGATCAAAGTTTTGAGAAATGATCGTGGAGGAGAATACACTTCAGAAATATTAAATGATTTTTTGTAAAGAGCATAGAATTATTTATCATTATACTTTACCTTACACTTCGCAACAAAGTATTGTTGTTGAACGGAGGAATAGAACACTTATGGATATGGCTAGGTCTATGATGGCTTATTCAGATCTTCCTTTGTCTTTTGGAGGAAATTTTATATATTGTTGTTCATTTATTAAACCATTCATCATCTGAGGCTATAATAGTCACTCCTAATGAGTTGTGAACTGGAAGGAAAATTATAGCCTAAAAACACATCGGGAATTTGTTATCAGTTATGCTTTAGAATTTCAAGAGTACAAGTTTTATGATAGAGAAAAAGAATAAAATGGTGGAAAGCATGAATGTAATTCTTTTATATCTGAACACACCTCGCTGTGCTAAGCAAGCAAGGGTGGAATTGTTGGCAACTCCACGAAAACACCGATGGATACATCTGGTATTAATTCTCACATTAAAGGAGATTATGCTCCTGAAGGAAATACAAATCAAATTTCCAACATTAACATGCTTAGGAAAAGTGGAAGAAATTTAAGTATACTCCAATATCTAGATGATTATTATTTGTTCTTGGGGGAAGTTTACTCTAAAATTTTAGATTTAGAAAAAGAATAAAAACTATGGGTGGAAGCAGTGCGGGAAGAATTAAACTCGACGAAAGAAATAAAAGTTTGGGAACTTGTTGATCTACCAAAAAATACCGCAAGTCCATATGTTGTAAATATTTTTTTAAAGAAAATTGAATGCAGCGGGTTTAGTGGAAAATTATAAGATTAGACTTGTTGTACAGGTATTGACTTCGTGAAACTTTATACAAAGGGAATATATTGACTTTGTAAAATTTTTTGCTCCTATTACTAAAATTATTGCAATTTATATTATTAGTGCTTTGCCGATTTATTGTGATCTTGAACTCCACCAAATGGATGTTGAAATTGCCTTTCTTAATGGTTTTTTAGAGGAAGAAATTTATATAAAACAACTGGAAGGTTTTGGAGAAAAAGGAAATGAAAATTAGGTTTGCAAATTGAATAGAATAATTTATGGTCTTAAGCAAGCTACACCTCAGTGGTATATTCTATTTGATAATACTATCACGTCATATGGTTTTCAATGACAGAAGGTGATCATTGCATATATACAAAAGTTATGCGTAAGTGTTTTGTCTTATTGCCTTTATGTGTTGATATTCTCATTGCTTCTAATGACAAAATTTATATTGATGGAAGTGAAAGGTTGGTTATCTTCTAAATTTGATGTAAAAGATATGGACGAAGTTTCCTATGTTTTAGGAGTGGAAATACATAGAGATTGGAATAAAAGTTTTTTTTAGTTGTCACAAAAGGTATATCTTCGAAGTGTTTTAAACAATTTTGTATGGAATACAGTAAAATTGTTAATACACCTATTATGAAGGGAACTATACTCAGTGAGAAATTATGTCTAAACACTCTTGAGGAAAAAGAAAACTATACTCAGTGAGGAATTATATCCAAATACTCCTGAAGAAAAAGCTAGAATGAATAAAATTTCTTATTCTTCAGTTTTGGAATGTCTTATGTATACTATGTTATTCACACGATCTGATCTTAGCCATGTCGTTGGATTCTTTAGTGGATATCAAAAGAAACACAGGGAAGAGCATTGAAAACAAATCAAATATGTACTGCATATGTCAAAGGAATATATGGATTATTCATTATATTTTAATGGCCGTAATCTTCAACTGCAAGGTTATTTTGATGCTGATTGGCAAATGACTTTTGGTTATCTATTTACTTTGGCAGGGGTAGGAGGTGTTATTTCTTATTACAACATGAAATATGATACAGTTGCTCATTCTACTATAAAAGCTGAATACATTGCTACATCTGAAGTAACAAAGGAAATTGCATGACTAAGAAAATATTTTGCATCATTTAAGGTCGTGGAAAGTGCATCACAACATATCATTTATTTCAAAATAAAAGTAAACACATCGACGGAAGATCCACTAACTAAGTTAGTCAGGAATTATTTTTTTAAGCATGATTAAGTCATCAAACTTTAGTTTATTGATTGAAATATTTTAGCCAAGTGAAAGATGTTGGGAATTTTATGTGGCTTTCAATATTTACTATGGTTATTGTCTACTTTACTCAGTGTGAAATTATTCATATTATTGATGCAAGTGATAGAGAATATTTTGATGCGGAATTTAATTCGTGGAATTAATACTCGAGTTGCCGAGGACGGCTGTACTGGAATATGGTAGACATATTTATTGAGATCAAGTCTACTGGAATTTGATATGTATATATTTATTTAACCCTGGTACAGCACAAGACGGAATAGCTGGGTTTGTTTTGCAAGATCAGCTCTGCAGGCTGTTGACTCACACAACCTGATCATGGCACATGATTCACACATGTGTACTTGGGACTAATATATTTTAGACTTATAACACTGGTTTGTCTAATCGTAGTTAGTGATATGGTCCATGAGTCTCAGGGAATACCGGAAACATGTGAGTAACTTTATAACATTTGGAAGTAGAGTCTATAAATAGATCCCTACCCTTTAGCCTCATGACGTATTAAGTACTACAGATAAGATAGAGAAATAGATGATAGATAGAAAGGCTCCATAAAATTAATCTAGGGTTAAAAAAAATCTACCTCGTGGCCGTCGATCGATCAGTACTCACCGCGCCACACCACGCCGCGCCGACCATGTCGGATCGGGAGACAGAGCAGGGCGAGCCGCTGGCGAAGAAGAGGGACATCGACCCCATCGCCCCGACCAAGCACCCCTGGAATCTCCCTGCAAAAGTTGACCTCCTCCACTGCTGCTGCTCAGGTGCGATGCGAAGCAACCTTCTCTCTCGATTCCTGCTTTTCCTGCTTCATGGTCACTGAAATCAAAACTAAAATCAGACAAGAGCTTTTTGGTGATACCCCGGGAGGCAAACCTTCCGATCGACGCAGAAGCCCGGAGGGTCGTGGCGCGGGTCTCCCAAGCGGTCGTCGGCGTCGCCTCCATTGACGGTTCGGCCGCTCTGTTTCTTCTCTTAATTTATGCCATCGCCAAAACAAGTGCACTTTTTTCTATGAAGGCGAACCAATAAAAGCTTCATGTGGAACCGATAATAGTTTGTTTTGACAAAGTTGGGCCAAAAAGGCCGCACTTCTGTTAACTTGGTGCTGTTCAACTTCCCGTAAGCACTTTTAGATTGGGACACAGTGGGCCCAATGGCATTCTATTCTGTGCTCTCAACTGCTTTTCATAATTGCTACTCCAATTTTAATTATGGTGGATAACTTGGACGAATAGTACACCTTTTCAGCAAGATGCATATCCTGAAATTGCAAGCTTGTAAATGTAAGGCTCTATCAAAGAACCAATTAGTTATCATTGTAGGCATTAGGCAACAAGTTGAGCAGGAAAAAAATATCTCATATTGCACCACTGTTGCACAAGACTGCGCACATGTATGTGTTGATAGTCGCCACGTCCTGTGTTTGGATCATGAGATATTAACACATGTGAGACTGAGGTATTAACACACATGTCAGTTAGACAATGGAGCGGCAAATCCTCAATTTTTCCATTTATTTGGATCTTGTGCTGCAAATAACTGTTACTCCCTCTGCTCAAGAATATGTGACACTTTGGACAAGATACAGTCTCCAATAAGTAACTTTCACCATTAATTTCTATAGTAATATGTTAGTTAAAAGTATAAAAATATTATCTTCCGAAAGTACTTATCATAACAAATCTACTGTTACTACTTTTGTATGATCAATCTAAATAGTTTTGTACTTATTAGCGGTCAAAATTAAGGAAGTTTGACCACTCAAATTATAAAACGTTATATATTTCTGAACAGGGGGAGTGTATGGAAAATATTTGCTACTCTTTTTAGAAAATCAGTTGTATGGCTGCTTTCTCATCGCTGCCATATCATTTTGCTTATTCTTCCTTTTTTATGAGCTGAAGGTTTAAGTTTTGGTGTAAATAATCAAATACACATTGAAGCAAAACCTATGAAATTTATTTTGCAGAACAAAACATGGTTCTTATTAGTATTACTTTTTTAACTATGGATCTAATGTAGCAAAATGTTATGTTTTATAGTTGATGGCGATCAGTTGTGGAGAGCTTCAGGCTTTATCATTGAATTTGATGAAACCAGTATGATTGGGACAATATTTTCATCTGCAACTGTAGCTAGGCCCGACCCAGGTTTCCCTGACATTGAAAAGGTAATATGGTCACTAGTAGATTTTTTTTTGGTGGGGGTGCTGTTTTGCTAATTTTCATGATACTTTTTGTAGATAAGAGTCTATCTATTTGATGGTGCCTCTTATGATGCCACCATAACAGCATGCGACTATCATTGGAACTTGTTCGTTTTGTCTGTTTCATTTGATCGTGCTGTCAAAACCATGAAAATGGTGGAAATCAGCGAGAACAGAAATGCAAGGGATACCCCTCTAGGTGGATTTATGCTGCAGCCTTACTCGACCCGTGAAAGGTTTTGTCCTGGTGATACTATTATTGGACTCGGTCGACAATGTCAAGAGTCCTTTGGGCTTCAAGCGAATTGTGGAGTCTACAGGTATTATAATGTCTATGTAGTTTTGCTGTATAGTGCTTATATGGAATCCTGCTTTTAATTAATTGTTACAAGCAGAAAATTGGCATTGAAGGTTGAATTTTTTTAACACTGATGAGGCACTCTACTTTATATATGATGTAAAAAGAGTATAAACAGTAGGAATAGAGAAATAGGAAAGACAGAAAGGAAGACAATGAACCAGAAATGAAAAAAGCAAAACAACCTAGTGGGTAGGAGGAAAGCTTATTTTTCTCTATATGTAGCTAATTGTTATAGATAAGCACATCATAAAAAAATATTTGTGGATAGAATGCATTATCAAATATTGAAACAATGACACTAATTTTCTTTTCCTTTTCTTTTCTTACCAGCTTTGAACGTTGGGCTACTCTCCCCAATCTTTGCCAAGAAATGCAGAAAGCGACATTTATAAACACATATGTAAATATATCTTCTCCAGTTTCTTTGTCGTCCAAAAAATAAATGTACCACTTTCTTCGTTATATAATACCATTTATTTCCTTGTAGACTGCAATTGGAGGTCCAGCAATAAACAAAAATGGCAGAGTTATAGGGATGCTTTTCCACGCTTTGGCTTGTACTCCTTTTGTGCCATCTAACATCATTTTAAAATGGTGGGATTATTTCAAAAAAACTGGGTATGCTTTCGCCTTATGAGTCATTACTATCTTAGGTAGTGTTTGACTGGGGATCAGCTCTTAGAAGCTGGATGAGAGCTCATCTGTGTTTGTTATCAAACTATCATTAGATTCAGGATGGGTGGGATACAACTTACAAGAATATTTTCATAGGATGCTGAGCTCGTCCAAACAAACAACTTGCATGGCGCACGACCCCATACGGGATGTCATGAACCGGGGTAAACACCACCAAGGAGATAGCCGGATGGCGTCGGCGTAGAACGAGAGGGAGAGAGACTAGATGTTTAGGCGAGGAAGACTTGATAATTCTCTGATTGATTACAATAGCATACGGTAGCCCCCTTATATAGATGGCTCCCCCTAACAGATCGAATCTAATTCCAATCCTATCTCTAATAATATGGAAACCCATATCATATCTCTAATTATATCTCTAACAATGGAAACTAATCTTTAACTCAAATAGAAACCAATCTCTAATTCCTAATAATAACTCGACTGGACCCAAGGCCCACGCCTATAACACTACACCCCTCCCGGACATGCAGCTCGTCCTCGAGCTGCTAGACGGCGGCCAATGGAAGACCTTCGACGCCGATGTAGAAGACGAACGGTGGCAGGGTGCTGCAGCGGATGGAAACGGGCGGACAGATCCACGCGGAACACGGCTAGGCGAAGTGTAATGCCTTCGGGAATATAATGCCTGCAAAATAAGCTTTATTTCTGATTTTTTTGATGATTTTTTCCTTTTGTTTTTTTAATTTTCTCCTTTTTTTTGAATTTTCTCTTTTTTTTATCTAACCGGTCGGTTTTAAAACCGACCGATACCGAACGCATCGGTCAAAGGGGAGGCCTCCGCGCGGAAGCAGAGGCGTAGCGGCGGCCAGAGGCCGGCGGCGGTCGACGAAGCGGCGACAGCGAAGAGCGGCGACTGGAGGCGCGGCTGTTCCGGGGGCGACGGCTGCGAAGAGCGGCGGCCGGTGTGGATCGGCGGCGACGGCAGCTCGGGCGAGGCAGCGGCCTGGAGGTCGACGGCGACGAGTGGCGGCGGCCGGCGTGGCGGCGGCCGGAGGAGCGGTGGCCAGCGGAGCGGCGGCCGAGGGAGCGGCCGACAGCGGATGCCGACCCGGCGGCGGCTGCGATTTCGGGCGAGGACGGCTCCGGAAAACGGCGGCCGGCGGATTAGGCGACGGCGGCCGAGATGGCGGCGGATCTGGCCACGGCTTGGGCGACCATGACCCGAACGACGGCGGATCTGGCGAGGTGGCCCCAGCGATGGCGGCGGCTGCACTGGCAGGGGTGGCCCGAGCGCCGTCGACGGAGCAGCGGAACGGCTCGGGCGCCGACGGTCCGTGCAGCGGCGGCGGAGCAGCAGAGCGACTCGGGAGATCGAGGCGTCTCGGCGGCGCACAGAGGTGGTCGGTAGAGCGACGACGGCCCCAGAACCGCCGGCCTGCGAAGCGGCGGCGGCGCCCGGCTTCGAACGCGGGACCGGCGATAGTCGGAGCGGACGCGACACGGGCGGAGGTGGCCAGGCGACGGTGGCGACTCGGGCGGAGACGGCCCTGGCGGGTTCGCGACCGAGGACGGCGACGGTGAGCAGCGGGGGCCGACGGAGAAACAGCCGACGGAGCGGCGGCCGACGGGTGACGGCCGGCCCAGGTGTTGGCGGTGGCTGCACGGCGGTTGGTCGCTGCGGCGCAGACGACGGAGAAGACACTGCAGGAGGCGCTGCGACCGAGGGAGGAGCGGCGTGATGGGATGGTGGTGCATCTGGGAAATTGTGATCTTGTTTTTGTTGTTGTGAATCTGATGTTGGATGATGAGCCTGGCGCTTTGTCTCTTGTTGCACCTTCCTCCAATTCTCCATCCTCTCGAAGATGGCATGTATGTTGAGGAAGATGTCCGCCATCTTCTTGTCGATGCTGGCCATCTTGTTGGCGCTATCTTTTATTATGGCCACCAGCCATCTTATATAATATGCAATATAAATGTTATGCATTTCATATAATGCTACCATTTTCTGCTTTTTTATTATCTTGATACTAATTTCCAACAAGGCACATCGAGAGGTTTTATCAGCGGGATTACGTCAAAAAGACCTCATTGTTCGATGCAATGGACAACGTGTTGCTACGAGTTTACAGGTACGTCTATAACATATGTGCCATTCACTCTTTTGTATGTTATAATTTAATAAATCAGCTTATGTATTTACTGCAATGCTTTTCGTTGGAGTTGAAATTTGACCACATATATTTTTTAATTAAATGCGTTGAGGAATTTCTGTTTGCACTCATGTACTTTGTTTCTATTTTGGTCTTAACTAGTTGTTCGAAAGTTTGGTGGATAATATTGGAAAAATGGTGGAGGTAACTTTTATCAAGGCCGAGGACAGCAACACATATTCAATATATCTTCCTGTGGAGGAGGCTGTGGAGGAAGACTTCTACGTGTAGTTATCTTTTCCCCCTAGATTAATTTTGAACAAATTTCCACATTCTTCTATACTCATTAATCTAATTGTATCAGGTGGCCAGTCTCGGAGTACTATTAATCAAGGCAGCCTCTAGCAGTCCAGCTGCTGTGGCAGATTTTCTCAGTAGGATCTGTTGGTTAATTTGGAGCTAGTGGATGCAGTTTCGTGTTTGTTGGATCCCTGTTTATTTATGTGGGTGAAGCTGTGCTCCTGTTTTTCTGTGTTATTTTGAAATGCATCTTTGGAAGAAAAAAAAGTGAAATACTGTTATAGGAGAATGATGACGCATCTGCAGCAGCACCATGTATTAGTGTGTACTCTTTATCTTTCGGTAGCCTACCATACAGCAATATTTATGTCAGGCTGCATGGCCTGGACTAGAGCTGGGAGTTGGGCCGGGCCGTGCCGGCACGGCCCAGGTTCGTCGTGCTTCGTGCCGCTTCGTGCCGTGCCAACTCGGCCCAGTCATCTTACCGTGCCGTGCCGTGCCAGCCCGCGTCGCCTCCGGCCAGGCCCAAGCACGGCTCAAAGCCCACCGTGCCAGCGTTCGTGCCGTGCCAGCCCAAGCCCAGCCCAAAGTAACTATATGCGAAGGCGGTGGTGACGGCCGTCATCTTCCTTTCTCTCATACTCGCCTCGTTAAGGAAAAGAGTACAATAACAATATATGTATATACTAACTATTACAACATGCGTACATAATATCTACTCGTCAATGTCTAGATCGTTCATGCGTTCGAAGTCAGCATACGCCTGTACGATTTCGGGATCCTCTAGAAATGAGAAGTATGATGTTATGAAGAAATGGGAAGTGTCACCTTACAAATTTATATGCAGAAGAAGAGAGCTGTTGTTCTTCCGAACGTTAACCCTAAAATCTAAACGTTGCTGCCGCTGCGTGACCGTTGTCTCATTTAAATAAATTCTTTCCTCTTGATTCCGGTCCTTTCTCATAACCCGTAAGCGTGATTATTTATCTGCATCAATGAAATTAATTCCTAAGTAAATATTAATTAAATTATACTAAAGCGTCTCCGTACGATCTCCAAGTTTTATTTTAACTAGCTGCGAATTGTTACGACTTATGCTATTTAAATCACTATGTACAAGTTATTCGGCGTGCACGAGATTATATCCTCACATACTATTTTAAATTGGAGCATGCTATTCTAGCTGTCGCAAACAATTTTACATCCTCTGATGGATATTAATTTAGAATATGACTACTAATTTATTCTGATAATTACAAATACTTATTAGTGATTTTCCTATAATTTATAATCGACTAATAAGAATTAACTAGATATTTAATTGCGCAAAAGACAATCTAAATGATATTCTAATAATTTAATTCCTATGCATATTAAATTTTCTCAGGGACATACCTACGCATAATACACATCTTTTTAGCAAGGATTTCTAAATTTAGCAAAATTTAGCCGGTAACTTTTATTTCTGCCTATTTTATTTTATTTCTCCCTTTTATTTCTTCTCTTTTTTTTCTTTTTTCCCTTTTCTTTTTCTTTTCCTCTTTTTTCTTTCTCTCCTTATCCGGTCGGTGCCTCATTTCTCGCCTCTCTCTTTTTCTCCCGACTCCTCCCCCACCTCCCAGATCTGGATCTCCTGCTCCCACTGTCCCACGCGGCTGCGCCCGCCCTCGGGTTCTCCTTCCTCCCACGCGGCCGCGCCCGCCGCCCGGCTCCTTCGGCCTTCGCCCGCCGCCGCTTCCCCCTCCGGCTCCGCCCCCTCCCTCCCTCGGCCCCCCTACCGCCCCCTCCCCCGCCGCCTCCCTCGCAGCCTCCCCCTCCGCCCCCTCCCCGGGACCCCGGCTCCCCCTCCCGGCCTCCCCGCCGCCCCATCCCCACCGGCCACCGCCCTCTCCCTCCCTCGGCCTCCCCCACCGCACCCGACGCAGCCAGGCAACCAGTCCGGCGGGTGGATGGCGCGGCAGAAGCACCTCGAGACCCCCCCCGCGCGGCCCGGCCTTCCCCGACCTCCCCGGCTCCGCCTCCCCGTGCCGCCCGTGCCGCCCGAGCCCGTCGTGCCGTGCCGGCCCAAGCACGGCCCAATCTACCGTGCCGTGCCGCCCACCGTGCCATATTTTGAGACCCGGCCCGGCCCACCGTTCGTGTCGGGCCGGACCGTGCTTGGGCCGGGCCGTGCCGGCCGTGCTTCGGGCTGGCCCAAAGAAGCCCGACCCAGATCCCACCTCTAGCCTGGACGACTTTTATGTTGAATTGTAAGCATCTCTATTCACCGGCCTGTCTCTTGTGTCAACCCAAGTTTACAATTATAAGCCTATGGGCGAATAACCTCTATGGTGTCCATAATGATGTTAGCGAGGGTTTCTATTTGGAATGTGGGATTTCACATGAATCACGCAGGAGTTCTATAGGAAATAGTCCATTCCCTGTGTGAATGAAGAAAAATTCCCGTGTTCTCAGCTGATCATAAAATCTTTCGGTTACATAGCTCTAACCACCATTAAGAAAAATAAGCCTTCGGACAATAAATGGAAAATCAATTATTTGCCAAGATTGTCACTTCATAAAATGCCATGGCAAAAGATTCTACTTCGTGATATGCCGTCTAATTTATGGAAATAATTTGGATTTGTCACTTTTTTCATAGTCTAGCATTTTTAAATTTCTTTCACTACTACAGAAATCCACATTACAGACGGTTCAGAAACGTCATCACAGACGGTTTTCTGAACCGTCTGAAATTATGGGTCAGTGATAATCCAAGTTATCACAGACGGTTTTCGAACCGTCTGTGATTATGCGATATCACAGACGGTTTTTTATTAAAAACCGTCTGTGATTATCCGATATCACAGACGGTTTTTTAATAAAAAACCGTCTGTGATATCAGATAATCACAGACGGTTTTTAATAAAAAACCGTCTGTGATATCGCATAATCACAGACGGTTTTTTATTAAAAACCGTCTGTGATACCGCATAATCACAGACGGTTTTTAATAAAAAACCGTCTGTGATACTCCTCCACCCCAGCAGAATCTATTTCTGTTTATAGCTAGCCTCAGGAAATGCTAGCCATGCCCTCTGAAACAAGCAGATAATCACAGACAAAAAACATACAATTCACACATCTCATTTCCTTTCAGATACATTTCACAGACATAAAACATCACATTGACATCGCACTTCATTTCACAAACATAAAGCATGCATCCATTTCGCAAATCGATTAATTGAATTGAAATGAAATGTCCATTAACACATCTCATTTACAAAAGATGTGCACTGCATTTGCACTTAGTGATAAGATCAATAAGAAATCATGGTGCACAGTAGAACCGTCCTCCTGGCGTTATGACTTGAGTCAGCAAAAAGTACGCCAACTCTCCTCGAATCCCTCCAAGAACAGGCTGTTTCAATGCAGTTGACGGGATGGACGCAACCTGTCGATAGGAATATCAATGTGCGTATATATGTAACGTGTTAAGTATGAAGTAATTATGAGAAGAGTGACAAACCTTGCGATTGGTGAGCCTCGAGGAATCGAGGAGTAGTTCCATATGTTGGCAAACGTAGTATCCACATGTGTTGCCCGGCTCCTGCTGGTGACACTGCAAAAAATGGAATGTGTTAGTTCAAGAGGCATTAGTACCAACTGTTGCATAGGATTAATTAATGTGAAATAGCGAATACCTTAAAATCTCGAACATGTGTCAGCAAGCCTTTGGCCCCGCGCTTCGAGTCACCTCCCTTTTCAATGTAGGTGGCAAACGCCCTACGTAATTCGAAAAAGTTAACCTTAATCATTCGGAAGGAAAGAAAGTACAATGTAGATATGTATGGGGAATATGTGCTTACCTATCGATTACTTGACTGAGAACTGTGAAGTCCATTTTATTCTTACTTAGGGAATCAAGGTAAAATACCTTGTTCCATTTTGGTACAATTACTACTAAAATCCAATGAAAGTTTTGAAGGAAGGGTACATAATCCTTCTTGACGCAACCCAGCAGTCCTGCTGCAATGTACCTCTCGACGAGGGGTGTATCCTGGTCAATGGTTTGCTTGGCGACCAATTGTGGGTCGAAGAAACCAACTGATAAGTTGGATGATCTAGCTTTAATCAGCATGTGTCTATATATATACACACGAAAGCAAAAAATTAGATATGGCATTTATCGGTATGACATTAACGGAGACTGTGATTGTACACACTTACAGCGTCCAGCATCGAAGGATTGAGACGTCAAGAGCGTTGAACGTGAACAGATCGAATAAATCCTCAAAGGCGACCACGAACATACACTCTTGAAGATTGTGGTGTAAATCATCCGGCGTGAATTTGACAGTGATACTTGAGGTCCGTTCTCCCTCTAGCTTATTGGACTGCTGCATATACCACATGTGCAATTGCGTGCAACTATATGGTAGCTTTTCGAGGTATTTTTCCTCGAGCAACGGCTGACCAAGCACGAATTTGCGGGCCAAAGGTAGGTACGAAATATCATCATTGGTCTTCTTTGCTTTGCCCTTGCTGCTTCGGCTATAGGCCGACTTAACGGCAGTCGGCAGCAGCGGTGCAAGTTGCTCTTGCGAGAATAGGACCCGTGGAGATAGCACCGGTGCAGTATCCGGTGGTGGAACCGACTGGTCTTGTAATGGAGATGGCACCAGTGCAAGTTGCTCTGGCGAGAGTATGACCAGTGGAGATAGCACCGGTGCAGTATCCGGTGGTGGAACCGACTGGTGTTGTAATGGAGATGGAACCAGTGCATGTTGCTCTGGTGCTGCCACCGGTGAAGAAGACTCCAGGGAGATGTCGCTTTTGGGCCACTGGATGAATGTTCCGATGGCCTGTCCTAGAGTCATGATCTCGTCGTTGGGGGGCTTCGGTAGCGGGACCACCTCAAAATTGACATGCACACCATCCACATTAACTTTTGCGAAGCCTGGCGCTAAAGCTTGACCGTGCACCATGGCCCCGATACTAGACGAATATGCCTGGCCCCAAGCAGCGTACAAGGGAACGGAGCCATATCTCACTTGGAGCTTGCAATTCGTAGGCTCCTACATAACGATACAAAATTAGCTACTCGAATAGGCCTACCAATGGAGCAAGCATTCGAGAGGTAATAATTATTACCTGGATGTCGTCCACAGGAAATTTGGACTGGATTTGCGTCGGATTGGACGCGCAGCTACTCGGACGGTTGTGCGGGCTAGCTAGCGCAGCAGCGGTGGTGGCGGCCTGCTGACTTTCTGTCTGTTTCCGCACCTCATCTCTGATTATATCAGCCATCGAACCCAGTAGCTCCTCTTTAAGAGATGCCTTGATCTCTTCTCGTAGTTGTGCGTCACGCTCGCCTTTGTTTCTCTTCCTGTGCCGATACATGTCAGAGTCATCTTGGAAACCATGTTTCCATGGAACGTAAAGCCTAAGGCCTCTCGTACGGCCCGGGTGCTCCTTGTTTCCCAGGGCCACGGAGAGCATATCATTCTCCCTTGTTCCCTGGAATGATCCCTCCGTAGATTAAAAACTCAGCTCTTCCTGCAAGAGCACGACATGTCATTTCAATTCGTACGAAGTTGTGGAGTAATTACAAGCTACGTAGTTCGATCGATATCTTACCAGGCGCTGGGACACTTGCTGGTCTGCAGGGTTTCGAAAGGAGACTTCCCCCGATGTCATTGTAGATGACCTTGCTCTAAGCCAATTTCGAGCGCGGTCATCCGGGATATTGGAAAACGGCGGGGCGATGTCCTCTGCAGCTGCCAGCTCATCCTCCAACCTCCATTGCGGGATTTTACCCGCATACCCAGCTGTGCCAAGTCTGTGGGGGTGCGTGTTTTTTGCCTGGAGGGCCTTGTGCGCCAAACTTGTACTTTTGAACTCTTCGGTCGTTTTCATCGCCTTGAACTCTTCCCATTGTGGTTCCAGGAATGGGTATGTAGTGAAAGGCGTTTCGTTCGTCTCCACGTATTTCTTGACAAGCGTGCTCTTGAAGTTCTTCCATGCTTTGCACGCCGCTTGGTAGGTTTGTCGTTCCACAGCGTGTAAGTGTTCTTCTGGAAACTCGAACGATGCCAAAATTTCGGTCCACAGCTCACGTTTCCGACTGTCAGGCACGTTCTTCCACGAATTGTATGTGATCTCAATTCGTTGTCGTGCAACTATTCCGACCATGGTTCGGAATGCGTTTACCGCTTGCTTAGGAAGGATAGGGACCCCAGCTGCGTTTACCGCTGTGATGGTCTGTCGGCTCTGGGGCTTCTTTGATATCCCTCTTCCTTGGCGTCTTGATGTTGGAGCGGACGCCTCCGGCGATGATGCTGAAGAATGCGTGGGTGACATGTTGCTCATTTTGTGGGTCTATTAAGATAAGATGAGAATGTGATCATATTGAATTGGAAGAGAGGAGTAGAGGGGAGGGGGAGAAGGGAGGGGGTGATATGGACATAGAGAGGGGGTGATGTGCCTATCTTAGCACCTACTTTAGTTGCTAATACTATAAACCAAATAATAGAATCAATAACAGTCTCAACATGAATATGTGCTCTCAAATTGTAGGGTTGCACAAGATTAATCTTGGCCGTCCCGCTACTAAATCATATACTCTTCCTTGATTGGTTATGCCAAATAATGAATTCAGTCTTTTGAGCTCTAGATACAAACTCTACAATCTCAAGATCAAGATATATTCAGCATGCATATATTCAGACAGGAATATATGGAAGATTGTATATAACAGATAACAGCTATTAGAGCTCAAAGACCGAATGAACCAATCTATTAGAGCTCAATTTAATAACATGCCATAACTGTAAATCCCACAGGCAATCTCAGTATATGGAAGATTGTATATAACAGCTATTAGAGCTCAAAGACCGAATGAACCAATCTCAGTATATGAATTTATCATCATCGAGCAACTGTAAATCCCACAGGCAATCTCAGTATATGGAAGATTGTATATAACAGCTATTAGAGCTCAAAGACCGAATGAACCAATCTCAGTATATGAATTTATCATCATCGAGCAACTGTAAATCCCACAGGCAATCTCAGTATATGGAAGATTGTATATAACAGCTATTAGAGCTCAAAGACCGAATGAACCAATCTCAGTATATGAATTTATCATCATCGAGCAACTGTAAATCCCACAGGCATCAGTATGAAGTATCAACCCTAACAGTAAGCATGAAGCTCGGGGAGGGATTTGATGACCTTAGGGTTTTGGTGACGGAGGAGGAGGCGGCGACGACGGAGGAGGAGGAGGCGACGACGACGGAGGAGGAGGAGGAGGCGGCGGCGACGCAGGAGGAGGAGGCCCCGGGCTCGGGGAGGCGGCGGCGACGACGGGCTCGGGGAGGCGGTGGCGACGCAGGAGGAGGAGGCCCCGGGGACGGAGACGGAGGAGGAGGAGGAGGCGGCGGCGACGACGGGCTCGAGTGAGGCGGCCGGGGAGGGCTCAAGTGAGGCGGCCGGCGAGGGCTCGAGGGAGGCGGCGGCGAGGGCTCGGGGGAGGCAGACCGGGATTTAGATATTAGAATAACTGCCTAATACACGGAAAACCCTAGACACGGGTATATATAGCGGATTATTACAGACGGTTCTAAACTTAGAACCGTCTGGGATATGAATATCACAGACGGTTCTAAACTTAGAACCGTCTGTAATAAGCATACTATCTCAGATGGTTCTACGTTTAGAACCGTCTGAGATAGTAGGCTTATCACAGACGGTTCTAAACTTCGAACCGTCTGTGATATTCATATCCCAGACGGTTCTAAGTTTAGAACCGTCTGTGATAAGACTGTGCCCAACTGTAGTCATTCATGATCAACAGCCAACCATCTGCATTCATGATCAACTACCTACCAGCTGCATTCATTTACACATTTTATCAGTCTGCATTCATTTTTGTCACACATTTTCACATACACATCTGAAAATTGACTACATCACACATTTTCACATATACATCTCAAAATTGACTACATCAGACATTTTCACATATACATCTGAAAATTGACTACATCACACATTTTCACATATACATCTGAAAATTGACTACATCACACATTTTCACATATACATCTCAAAATTGACTACATCACACATTTTCACATATACATCTGAAAATTGACTACATCACACATTTTCACATATACATCTGAAAATTGACTACATCACACATTTTCACATATACATCTCAAAATTTTCACATATTTCCTTTAAAAATTAGCCCTTCATCATGATCAATGCGTACGTAACTAGTTTCGTCACGTTGTTGATCGTCGACCCTTATGCCATTTCCAAAAGGAGGTAACTCGTCAAATTGATTGTATTCCTCCTCGTCCACTACATTCTCCACTCCAACAATTCTCCTTTTTCCATGAAGAACTACATGGCGTTTCTTATTTGCCGGGTCAGTTACATAGAAAACTTGAAAAACTTGATTGGCGAGTACGAATGGTTCGTCTTTGTACCCGACACGTTGGAGGTCCACGGTTGTGACACCGTACTTGTCAACCTTCACCTGTGGGAGATGCACCCAACGGCAGCGAAATAAGGGGATTTTGAAAACCACATAGTCGAGCTCCCAAATCTCTTCTATGAAGCCATAGTACGAGTTTCTCGACCCATCGGTACTGAATGCATTTATGCGGACACCGCTGTTCTGGTTAGTGCTCTTGACATCCTGAGACTGCGTATAGAATGTGTACCCATTTATGTCATATCCTTGCCATGTCACAACTGTAAATGTCGGCCCTTTTGCCAACCATGTCAGCGTCTCACTCGGCGAGCTCCTAGCGATTTGCTCCTTCAACCATTGGTTGAACCAACGGTTGTGTTGCCTCATGATCCAAACATCCGGCCGCTCCGGATTTTGTTGCCGAAGCACATCCTTGTGCTGGTCCACATAAGGGGCCACTTCAGTCATGTGTTGCAACACCGTGAAATGGGCTTGAGTATACGTGTCCATATCTGGAGTGATTGCTTTCCTTCCGATAGTTCCGAGACCCTTCAGCCTCCCCTCATGACGAGATTGAGGGACACCTATCGGTTGAATCTGAGCCATATAATCGACACAAAACTCAATGACCTCTTCGCTTGCATAACCTTCGACGAGGCTGCCCTCCGGCCGAGAACGATTCCGTACGTAGGACTTGAGAATTCCCATGAACCTCTCAAATGGGTACATGCTACGTAGGAATACGGGCCCGCACATTTTTATCTCCCACACAACGTGAACAATGAGATGGACCATGATATCGAAAAACGAAGGAGGGAAATACATTTCAAGGTGACATAGAGTCATCACCACCTCGTCCTGCATAGCATCTAGTCCTTCGGGATCGATGACCTTCTGAGCAATTGTGTTAAAGAAATAACATAGCCTCATGATTGTCTCTCGGACTTTGATCGGCAAAATATTTCTAATTGCAATAGGGAGCATCTGTGTCATCAGCACATGACAATCATGAGACTTCATGCCATTTAACTTCAAATCTTGCATCGAAACAAGTTTCTTCACGTTGCCGGAGTAACCAGATGGAACTTTGACACCATGCAAGCACTGGCACAGTTCTGTTTTCTCAGCCTTGGACAGAGTGTAACACGCAGGGGAAGGTACGTTCGTCCATTATCAGTGTGTGTCGGTGCTAACTCAGGCCTGATGTCCATGTCAGCCAAGTCAAGCCGTGCGTTGACGCCGTCCTTTGTTTTATCACGGATGTTCAGTAAGAGACCAATCAAGCTGTCACACACATTCTTTTCTACGTGCATGACGTCGATGCAGTGCCGAACATCTAGGTACTCCCAATAAGGTAAGTCCCAAAATATTGATCTCTTCTTCCAGGTGTTCTTCTCATGAGCCCTCAATTTACGTCCCTTTCCGAGGACAACATCTAAATCCTTAACCATATCATAAACCTCGTGTCCCCTTAAATGCCTTGGAGCTGAACCGTCTTCCTTCTCTCCGTCAAATTGTTGCTTCATCTTGCGGTATGGGTGAGCCCTCCGAAGGAACCGGCGGTGACGCATGTAGACGGTTTTGCGTGAGTGTCTCAGCCACACACTCTCGGTACCATCTAAACAGTGAGTACAAGCTTTGGCACCTTTTGTACTATGGCCTGATAGGTTACCAAGGGCAGGATAATCATTTATGGTGCAGAACAATAAGGAGCGCAGAGTGAAGTTCTCTCGTTTGTATGCATCCCATACCTGTACCCCTTCGTTCCACAGTACTTTTAGATCTTCCACCAACGGTGCTAGGAACACATCGATATCATTCCCAGGTTGTTTTGGCCCTTGAATAAGTATCGACAGCAAAATGTACTTTCGCTTCATACACAACCAAGGAGGAAAGTTATAGATGCAGAGAGTCACGGGCCATGTGCTGTGTCGGCTGCTCATGCTACTGAAAGGATTCATTCCATCTGTACTCAGTCCAAACCTTATATTCCTTGGTTCTGCACCGAACTCTGCAAAACTCCTATCGATGTTTCTCCACTGCGCGGAATCAGCAAGGTGTCTTATCATTCCATCCTTCTTGCGCTCCTCCGAGTGCCAACGCAGCAGTTTTGCCTCCTTTGGATTTGCAAAAAACCTTTTCAAACGGGGAATTATAGGAAAATACCATGCCACCTTAGCAGGAGGTCCTTTCTTCGCCTCTGTTCCCTCGCCATCATCTGATTGATTGTTACGTTTGTATCGGGATGCGTTGCACACCGGACATACATGCATGTTTGCATACTCTTTACGGTAGAGGATACAGTCGTTCGGGCATGCATGTATTCTTTCTACTTCCATTCCCAACGGACAAAGAACCTTCTTGGCTTTATACGTGGTTTTAGGCAACTCATTTCCCTCCGGAAGCATGTCCGCTAAAAGACCTAGCAGCGCCGTGAAACTCTTGTCGGACCAACCGTTGCTTGCCTTCAATTTCAACAGTTCAAGCACGGCCGACAACCTCGTGTACTTGCAGCTCGTGTACAAAGGTTTCTCTGAGTCCTCCATCAAGCCACGGAATTTAACATACTCTCTCTCATCATAGTTCTCTTCTACATCGCGAAGCATCTGATTCAGATTATCATCGTGCAACCTATCCGAATCCGAGCCACAATCGACATCAACCGGCGGCATGTCATTCACTTCACCGGCGATGTCATCCGGGGGCATATCATTCACTTCGCCGGCGATGTCATCCGGGGGCATATCATTCACTTCACCGACGATGTCATCCGGCGGCATATGATCATTCACTTCGCCATGACTGGTCCAACACGTATAATCTTTTTTGAAACCCCTCCGAATCAAGTGCGCTACAATTTGCCCTCGGTTCTTAAACATCTTCAAATTCTCGCAGTCAGTGCATGGACAGCACATATATTCCACCGCCTTATTCAACATATCCTCCTCGGCGGCTCTTATAAAAGCAGAAACGCCATTAATGTACTCTTCACTCACACGGCTCGCGGCATACATCCAGCTTCGGTCCTACGTTACGTACATATATAACAACTTAGTATTAAAATCTAGATTAACTAATTATAACTACATATATACGGGCCACATTTATTATATTGAGACTTAATTTGCTAGCTCAATTCATATTACAAACACAACAGCTATTATATAACCAACAATTTTACAAATTAACCATCTTCAATAACCACTAATGGATTACTTAGACCTAAATTGTAATGCAATTAAAGAAAAAATAAATTACATTACTAACCATATCTAGAGCAACCAGGAAAGACTGAATATTCAAAGCTCAATCTCTGCCTCTTCCCACCAAATTAACTGGCCTGAAATCGCCTAGCTTCCTCCCGAGTGAAAAAGTGCGCAGCAGTGGATAGATCTGGATCGAAATGAAGACAGATGCGGTCTGAGCAGCGCAATAAATGCCTTAGCCATTATCACAGACGGTTTTTAACTAAAAACCGTCTGTGAATTATCACAGACGGTTTTTTATTAAAAACCGTCTGTGATAATTAGCTTATCACAGACGGTTTTATATTAAAAACCGTCTGTGATAATATGGGATTATCACAGACGGTTTTTAATACAGACCGTCTGTGATACTTCGGTAATAACCGCCTGTGATAATCCATTTTCCCGCCACAAATACCACAGACGGGCTCCTAATTACAACCGTCTGTAATAGTGTTCATCAGAGACGGTTTCACAAAACCGTCTGTGATGAGGCGTCTACTATGAGGCTTTCTGTAGTAGATTTTTGGACTGAATTCGTATGAGAAATGTTCAAAATGCCCTCACACCTGCTATGGTTGATGTCACCTTCCTAGCCCTCCTGCTCCTCGAGGGGGTGCTCGCTCGGCTCTCGTTATTGCCACTATTGCATGACATAGCTGCATCAATTGGATGCTACCTGGGTTTCACAAAAATGCTAATTTGTGGATGTTCGAGACGAGTGCTGTTGGAACCCGAATATGCAAATTTGGATCCTCTGTGTATATAGTATTAGTTCAGGATTACGTTAGTGTTCACAGTGGCAACATTGATGAAATATTGTCCATACACAAGATAAATAACTAAGTAATAAGTTTAAACAAGAAATAGTGGTTTTGACCTTATGGTCAATTTTACATTTATTATGCCTCGTAAGGCTTAAACACTAAAGAAATAAACTGCAGCGGAAAAAAAGATAATTCCATCGGAAAGCCTATCTCATGCCATAGGCAATTGACTGGGTGCTCGACCTAGTGATCAACCTTCCTCGTAATATTCCACATCGAAGAGTGGTAATGATTTTTCTTCTCCGATAACTTAGTGGTGATGCTAGCATGGGTGAGTATAAGGAGTACTTAACAAATTGTGCACACAGAATACAATATATAGATGCTAGGCTTATTAGAAAAAAAATGGTCAAGATGATCACAACAAAACCTTTTAGAAACTTTGCCTCAATACTGACCCCTCCCGTCAAATTTGAACCAGGTAACCTCACTCCAACACATACAAGTGGACCCAGAGCTCAACGTTGGATTTGTAAACGGAAAACTATCCATACGATGTAACCCCAAATATAGCGGATCACACCCTCCAGCCTTAGCACACAGCTTAACCTACCACCTGAGGAGTTAGTACCAAAACTAGGCATCTTATAGAGCTAGGCCCTTCCCATAGAGTATGTGGTTTTACGATGTAGTTCAGTTCAATGACTCACAAAGTTAACTCTTTAACTGACCAGGGTGATGCTATCCGATTCTCTAACTAAACAAAGATTCACAAAGTAAGAACACATGGTTCTTTCAATCTCTCCAAGCTATAAATTCAATCTTGTCACATCATGAATCAATGCTATCTCAGTAATAAGTATCTTACATTGAAGTGTTTAGCCCTTTGCTTTATGTAAGTTGTATTCCATAAAAATCTTTTTAAAAAGGGTATTCTTGCTCTTGTTCAAAACTTCATTATTGTAATCTTAAGCAAAATAGGTGTGTCACATTAAGGGTGTTTGCTAAATCATAATCATGTATATCACATCTCTAAGCATGTCCAAATTGATTAAGTGCTAGTATTGATTTTCAAAATTGAGCTATTTAGCCAAAAGTTAAAATTTTAAAATTATTAGTATATCTTTTAAAAGCTAGTTGGAAAATGTATACAAATTCATTTCAATGGTTCTTCAAATTTTTTGGCTTTAGAAAAACTTATTTTAAGTATAATTGAGTTTTTAATCCAAAACTAGCAATCTAGTATCTTGTTTTGGTTTTAAACTCAAAAATTGGTCAAAAAATCAATTATAAAAGGAATTTGAAAAAGTGTCCAATACCAAAAACCTAAAGTTAGTTATTTTAAACATTATTGGTATTCAAATATTTTCCAAAAGGCTAACTAAATGAAAGTTATTTGGTTTTTTAAATTCATCTAAAATCTTAAATTGACCTAAGTGGTTACAATCCAGAACTTAAATAAGTTTTATCATTTGAGCTAAAATTATTGATACATAGTGGCTCATAAGGGTATTACAAACTCATACATACAAATGGATGATAAAAATACACTCACATGCACCTATTTTTTTATTCAAAATTACAGAAATATACCCGTGGCAATATTTTTTACACAAATAGGCTCCAATCACCCAACGGGAGGGCGACTGGAGCCAGTCGGCCAATGGGGGAGCGACACATGACAAATATAGTAACCGTTGGGCGAATAATTTTAGTTGCCCAACGGAAGGGCGACAGGGGGGGGGGGGGTTAAAAAGGGTCGTGCGCTCGGCCGCCGCTGCCCCCACACACATAAACTCAGTCGTTCGGTCGAGAGGAGAAGAAGAAATGAGAGGAGAAGAGGTGAGGAAGGTGGGGGAGAAGAGAAGAGGTGAGGAAGGAGGGGGAGAAGAGGAGAGGAGAGGAGAGGGAGGAGAGGGAGAGGAGGAGGAGGAGAGGAGAGAAGAGGAAAAACCAGATCCAGGTATTTTTTTATTTGGTATATTGTATTTGTAGTATATTTTTTATTTAATGTTAGTGTTAGTAAAAATTGTAGATGTAAAAAATTTAGTATAGAAACTTTAGCACAATTTTTATTATAGAAAATTTAGTTAACGTAGTTATAGGAAATTAGCAGGCGTAGAAACGGAGAGGAGAGGAAGAAACAACAATATGTGTTGATGTAGATAGAAATAGTTAAATATTTGATATACAAAATTTATTTAAAATGTAGTTTTAGAAAATTAGCAACCGTAGAAGCATGTAGTTGTGTATAAATTAGGGGTCATAGTTTTAGAAAATTATCATCATTAGAAAATTTGTATGCGTATAAAATTGTAGTTGTAGAAAACCTAGTCACCGTAACGTACAAATTAATCGTCCACTGAAATTTGTACGTATTAAAAAACTCACTAAATATTTATGTTAGAATTTAATTAATTCATATGTAGAAACATTGGAAAAATGTTGAAAAAACTGATAGGGAGTTCATAGTGCAAGGTTATTGTAGTGGGTTACGACATGCGAACGATCGATGAAATGTGAATTGCAGTATGTCGGTACTTTGGTATTGTGCGATGCGATTTGACATGTTGCAAAACTAAAACATATATGCAGACCGACATCAGCAATGCCAATAGCCACTACATTAAGAGTGCATTACAGTGCTGGAACCGTTCATGAAGGTCCGAATGGTGTGGATTTGAGCGGTTTTCCGCAAGCCACTCTAGTACATCCAAATGGCGAGAATGATCGAATCTCATATGTGATGCATTAGCTAACCCGAAGTTTTTGTTGGACCCCGAGGTGTGCAACATCATCGTGCAAGGGCTTTGGAGCCGGTCTCCCACAGACATCAGATGGGAGTTAAGGACATTGCTATACACTGATGCATGGAAGGGGTTTGTGCAAGGGTGTTGGCACCGTGGATACGAGTGTGTGCTGCTTGTGCAACCGTGCTCATTAGAAGCTGTGACGCTCGTGTGTCCGGCCTTGCTTCGGGAGGTGCTAGCAGCTTAGGTGGCCCGCATGTTGGTGAAGATGATCAAGTTGCTCATGATGAAGTCGATGCGGTACATGGAGGAGAGGTACAATGGTCAAGCCATAGAGAGGGAACATGACAAGCCAGCGAAGGGGAGCATATCGAGTACATCGTGTAGCAGATGGACTGTGATGATCAGACGACATGGGCTGAAGAGGAAGCTGTACAAGATGACAACGAGGACAGTTCGAATGAGGATGAAGCTCCTGTCCCAAAGGAATGAAACCGGTTTAATGATGAGGGTGTTTCCACACATGATGAGCATGAATCAGCGTGGGAGTATCATGAGACAGAGGTTCGGTTGCATTCTATATTTGCTGACAAGGCAGCTATGTAGGATGCCATCAAGCTGTGGGCCCTTTCAATGTTGCAGACTTTTTGGGTTGTGAAATCTAGCCAGGAGCAGTACACCGTGAAGTGCAAGCAAACCGGTTGTCCTTCGAGGGTGCACGCACATAGACCCAAGTATGAGACTCACTGGATTATGTCGAAGGTGGAGCCACACTCTTGCATTTTCAGCAGTGTTTTGGCGAGACATCGTAACCTAACATCTGCCTTTATAGCCAATTTGATGTACGGAGAGATAGTAGAGAAGAAAGACATGGAGGCCATGCATATCGTGGTAGCTATTGAGAAGAAATTCAAGTACAAGATTATCTATGCGAAGGCATGGTGTGCCAAGCAGAAAACGTTTCGGGTCTTTCGAGGTAGCATACGATAATCTTCCTCGTATGCTTAAGGTGTTGCAGGACAGGAACCTAGGCACGTATATCGCTATGCAAGACAAGCCGTCCACAAGTCCACCAGGATATGCGGTGTTGCAAAGAGAGTTGTTAGTATTTGGTGCTTACATCGAGGCATTCAGGCACATGATGTCGGTGATCTCAATTGCCCTTTCTGACAGGCAAATACAAGGGGCAGATCCTGACAGCCATAGGCATTGATGGCAACAACCAAATATTACCGTTGGCCATCGTATTCGTGGAAAGTGAGAATTATGAAAGCTGGTTGTAGTTTCTCAGACATATCAGGGTTGGAGTTGTCAGCACTCGTCCTGGTGTGTGCGTAATCCATGATCACCACACTGGGATTGTAAAGGCTATAAGAAAACTTCAGGAACACCCCAAGGAGCCCTTTTCTTGGCCAGACATAAGGAACAAGTGGTGCATTCGTCACCTAGAGGCGAACTTTTTCAAGCAGCTCCCAAAACAACCGTTGATGAAGCTATTCAAGAGGTTGGCTATGCAGAACTAGTGGAGAAAATTTGATGTTTTGTGGGCGTTGTTGGATGAGCACAGCAGGAAGGACGTCGACGAGAGGAGCAAGGGGCCAATCATGCCTGGGACGGCACAACCAGAATGCTTGCCAACACTTGATGAGCCTAACCAATTAGTCCAAGAAGGAGGAGCTTACGAACATCAAGTGCTTCTTGCAGTGGATCGGAGAGAACCATTGGAGAAGTGGTCGCTGTTGCATAACACGGACGGTGCAAGGTACGGCATAATGATGACTAACCTTGCTGAGGTGTACAATTGGGTTCTCAGGGGCCTTCATTCTTAGCCCCTTGTCGCCATCGTGGAAGGTGTTCTTCACAGCACAATCGGTTACTTCCGGGAGAGGCACGTGAATGCCGCACTTCATGCGGCCAATCCCCGAGCATTGTATTCATTGAAAATTATGGCATACATGGAGACGAAGGCACAGAATGGTCAATTGCACACAATGCAGGTCATGGGCAACAGGGAGTATCGTTTCGATGTGGTACTCCATGATAGAGCTATATTTGGGACGGCTCGTTCCCTTTTTACCCACGAGGTATGCCTTAGAGATCATGTAAATGAACCTAGTTGCACGTGCGACTAGCTCAGGGGCAGGTGCGATGGTCTCCTGATCGTCATACGTTGTCTGGGCGTTGTCACCTGTTGCAGCAGAGGACGGCCAAGCGGGGCCGTATGGGAGGACGCAGACGCGGAGACGGAGAGGGCTAGGGTGGCGACAGAGGGGGTGCTAGGGATGCTGTTGGGGGACGGTAGTGCTTGCTATACACTATTTGTTCATGTACTGCTTACGTTTGTTATTTACGTAGTGAACTTTTACTTCTACTGTGCCGAGCTTACTTCTACTTCTCACCTTCTCGAGCGCACACCAAATGAATAATGAACTACACTGATGGCAACCGCACCAACGTACGAACCATTAAATTATATGCTTAACAACATTGAAAATTATTTCGAACAACAGTCCTAAGTACACCAGTACAACCATACACATTGTTGCCTATATGTGGTATGAGCCTCGCGGCACCCACATGGAGTATTGCTGAGGGGGCTGCCTCAGACATGGCTGGCCGTCGTTGTAGTGGCAAGCACATATACAACTAGGATTCGTGCAGCAGCATGTTGGGTCATACGAACTCCCTATATTGATGACCTCCTCGTTGCCCCTCTCGCGCTCCACCTGCTGACGGAGGTCATCGTTCTGCTCTTCAGGACTGTCAATCCGTGCCTCCAAATCAAAGATTTGCTCCCACAACATATGCACGTACGTCAAAATATACCCTTCATTGGGAGGATCGATCCATCGCACGAAGTCATATTTATCCATCTGCTATAAATGAATGTTAACATCGAAGCTATATTAGTAGTACAACAAAATAGACAAGTGTGAACTTGTACCCCGGAGTATGGGCATTGAAAGAAATGTCGACCACCATTCGTATAGCCTTCTGCCACCTGCACCACCTTGTCCTGCATGTGTTTGCATTTCGGCCACACTAGCTGAGCGCGCCTATTTGGCAACAAGCAGTACATAGGGCCGAAATCCTCCTTCCTTTTGAGTGGAAGGTCCTCCTTTGGTGACCCATGTTCGATTGGCCCCTCGGCGTCTGTCATGGTGGCTTACTCTACGATGGAGAAGATAGTTCTTCCAACCAGCAGCACCTCGTCTATTCATTTTATAGCATAACTTCGGCCCATATTTGCTCAGTGACATGACTTGATGGCCTAGCTTTGCGCAGTGAGAAGACCGCACACGCCAGCTTTGCGCAGTGAGAAGACCACACGCGCCAGTTTTGCGTAGTGACATGACCGCACGGTCCACCTTTTGGCAGCGACACGACTACACAAGCCAGCTTTCCTCTGTGACATGACATGACCGCGGTGGCTGCTTGCGGACGGCCTCGTACACCGCCAAGTTAGCTTTGCGCAGTGACATGACTGCACGGGCCAGCTTTCCACAACGACATGATCACATGGGCCAACTTTCCGCATCGATATGACTGCACATGCCAGCTTTTGGCAACAACATGACTGCATGAGCCAGCTTTTCTCAGTGACATGACATGACGACGCAACTTTTCACAGTGACATGACATCACAGCCCAGTTTTGCACAGTGAAAAGACCGAACGTGCTAGCTTTCTTCAGTGACATGACATGATGACGCAGCTTTTCATAGTGACATAACAGCACGACCCAGCTTTGCGCAATGACAAGACTGAACACGCTAGCTTTACGCAGCGACATGACCACACGTGCCAGCTTTCCGCAGCGACAAGACCTTACGGCCCAGCTTTACTAGCTTTGCACACTATAAAATGAGGTTGAGGAGGTTTCTTAGAGAACACTGCGCAACCAAACCCCACACTACACCATGCTTCCTTCACTACACCGAGATGGACAAAAGGTAGAAGAAGCATGGGACAAGATGATGAAGCAATGGGAGGAGACTCGTGATCTAGCATGGTCAGCTGCTGCTCGTAATGAGAAAGTAAGGGCTACTGCGGCCCAAGTAGAACAAGTCTAGCGTGCTACGAGGTCAGCTCCCCATAATGACGGGCCCTGTAGCAACAACCCTATCTCAAACGTTCTTACCGAGCGTTCGCTGCAACTCCCACTCTACGGGGAGACACCCCCTTTGTTGGTGCGGGGACACGTGCAAGTTCTTCAAGTCTAAGCGCCGCCTCAGCCTAGGTATGCATTACTGGGGTTGCGCAAACTACTCCAGTGACTACCCTGACCGCCGTCTAGACACCGCAACCTATCGATAGCCGGTAAGGACCAGGTGCACCATTTTCCCCTACCTTTTCTCCTTCACAGCACACACTAACAACCTCTCCCCTGTATTTGCAGTCCCCAGAACCCTTATGTGGCTACCGCAAATGGATCGATCTTGAGATCCACCCAGAGGACCAGCGGGCCCTCAACTTCGAGGAGTGGAATGTCGTAAGGTCATCGGAGATCCGGGAGGAGGAGCACCGCAAGAATGAGCAAACCCTGCATATAGAACGCGAGACAAAAGCTCATCTCGAGGTGTGCACGCGTAGGGAGCAGGAGGCTCGCGAGAGGGAGCACGAGAGAAAGAGGGAAATGGTGGCCAAGGCAAAAGAGGCCGCCGAGGAGTTCAACGCCGAGCTGGCAAGAAAGGGAAAATGGCCCCGGTCCACACAGTAGGTCGTACAAGCAGTTGGGTGGGTTAGTCGCACATAATGTTATATGTTATGCATGTAATCAAAAAGTACGTAGCATATCACTCCTAACTGTATTATGAAGTATATTTAAATTCAAACAAGCTTATTATCTCGTCTTTTCGCATTCAATTATTCACATACCAAGTCATCTAATAATATTAATATATCGGTTTTTTCCGTATACGAATTCCTAGTAACATCACAATATCACTTACCATCATATTTACCGATCATTCTAAGGTCAATCGTTCGTAAAAAAATTTCCCGAATTTTGTTAGGCACCTACAACATACAATGACTATAAACTTTTTTTACAAATCCAACAGATTATTTTCCAGTTATAACCTACAAAATTGACAAAATAAACAAAATTCATGGTGGACTAAAACCAGTCGCCCTCTGGTTGGGAGATTGCACATCAAGTCGCCCTTTGGCTAGACGACTGGTTTCAGTCGCCCAAAGGTCAGGCGACTGGAGCTCTGTCACCTGGCCATTGGACGATTGGCTCCAGTCGCCCCCCCATTGGGCGACTGGAGCCTATTTGTGTAAAAAATGTTGCTGCGGGTATATTTCTATAATTTCAAATAAAAAATAGATTATTCGTACAAAAAATTCAAGTTTTTGGAGCTTGATTATAAAGGGGAGAGAAAGCGAGAAATGCAATTGGAGATTGCATAAGCTTAAGAGGGAGATATGACAAAGGAGATGTAACAGCCCAGCTGTTTATTCCAATTTTTTAGTAAAAAAATTACTAAATTAAATTAAATTGGTTTAAAATAAAAATAAGTGTTTTGATTGCCTGAATTTTAATTTTTGCTTTGTCCTGATTTTTCTGTTTTTTGAAGAAGCTAGATTTGAAAAGCAATTTAAGTAAAAACCTAAAAATATTACTAAATAAAATGATATTTTAATTTTCTATAAAAATCCTATTTCAAATTAATTATTTGGATTTATTAGGCTTTTATCTGGGTTTTCTGTCTTTTTCTAGAGTTTAAAATCTATTTTAAATTAAAAAGTATTTTAAGTAAAAAATATAATACCAACTTAAGTTGGAAACATTTTTACTAAGTCCAAAACATCTCCAGGAACTTCTGTGAATTGTTCTGGAATTTATTTCGTATTTGTGAGCCTTTTTGAATTTTGTGGTGTTTTTTGAAAATCAAAAAGAAAATAAAATCCCCGCCTTCCCTCTGCGCGATGCGTGGACAGACAGGATCCATCCACGTCGCCGCCATGCTCCCGCCTCACCTTCCCCTCGGACCGACGTGTGGACAGCCCAGATCGACCGCGCACGCTCCCCGGCCCATCCCGCCGACCGCACCCCTTCTCCCTCTCTCCTCTCTCAGCCGCCTGATCTTCTTGTAACACCCTAGTCAGGCAATGACCTGGAATGCTACCAAACTAGTAGTAAGACAATGATAATCTAAATATGCTACACAAAAGTTCGGCAAAACCTCCTTTGTTTACTGTCTAAATCAGAGGTTTCAATAAGCATAATTAAAAAAAAGGGATGAATAACCTCAAGTAATATAATCAATTCTAATCAATATTGGCTTAGATTACTAGAACACTCATAGTTATAAAATTTAGATAAAGAACAGAAGCATCATAAAAGAATTCTAATCCTTTATTACAATTTAAATCCGGCAATCAATAATCATCTACTACTTAAGTAATTCATGCAAATAGTATTTAATTTTCTCCCTTTCTTCCATTGTGGATAGATCATGCAAAGTGCAATAATTCTAATCTTTCCTTTTCCCCATGCATGCCGATCTCATAAAGGTACCTAAAAAAACACAACAACAGCAAGAGTGAGTCCAACGACTCAGCAAATATAATAGATACTAACAAGAACATCCATGAACATCACTTCACAAATTCATCCATCAACCATAGAAATAATAGTAACAAGAACATTCATGAACATCACTTCACAAATTCATCCATCAACCATATAAATAAGCCATGCTATGCAAGATGGTCAAAAATCTCTTTATCTCTTTCTCTTCTGCATTTTACCGGTAATGCAAAGTGTGCATCCGTCGATGCACACCCATGCCTATACCATCTGGTACAGGGACCAATTGCCCATACTCCACAAGTATGGGGACCTTTAGCCCGTCGTGTCATCAACATGACGGGGACCTCGGCGCTTGGTCATCTCGTGACCAAGACTTCAATAAATCAACATGATGCATATGCGTGCATGTCTCAATAAATAAAACTTACATCCACAATATCTATGCACCAGAAATACTCATGAGCACTTTAAATTGCAATCAACCATAAATAGCACCAGTACATCCTTACCACAACCATGAACACATATACTCATAAAATAGATCAAACATCAACAGTCCATCAACCATCAACAATCCACACTATCAATTTTAAACCATCATTATACTTGCCTTTACCGAAGGAGCGAAGGGATCAAGCACGATCAGGAGCGAAGCCACCTATTCACAGGGAACCACTCAGCACAAAACCATAATATAATATTCACAACTGAGAAGTAAACGCCTCTATGCCCAAAACCCGCAACTCCCTCTCCGCTTAACGGTTCTACACTTTGTCCGCTGCAGCAGTGCTGCTTAATTTTTTTGTATCTTTAACAATTTTAAGCCAATCACATCAAATGATATATTTCTGTATTCCTCACTTAAACACCTTCACTTTTCATGTAGATCACATATTTTTATTTTGATCCTAGCAAGGTGTAACTTAATGCGCAATACAGAGGACGTTCTCCGTTCTGGCAATCTGGGCAGCCAGATTCTAACGCGTCCCAACCACAGTGTAAGGCTCTAAAAATTATTATTTTTATACAGTAGTTATATTACTGAATTCCCTACATTTTTCTCAATTGCAATCAAAAACATAAAAATCATCTACTACCCCTAAATCACACTTGAACAGCAATCTGTCCCAATCTGTACCCCTGACAGACAGCGATATTCCTGACTCTTTTACGCCAAAATCCCGCGGCCTAAAATTCTGGAAAAATTACATAAAATAGATCTTGTCGTCCTATACAATTTTCCTTTTGGTTATACCTGCAGGAAAAATCGTTTCATAGGTCTAAACTGCACAAACAGTCGCGCTGCGCGGATTGATCTACAGGCAGACAGCAGGAAATCTCTAATCGGGTAATCAATATGCTAATCCCCTTCTAATCCCATGACAAGAACCCTAATTACTCTAAAAACAGAAGGATTTGAGATGAGGGAGAGTTACCTAGAGGATCCCCTTGGAATCACCCATCTTCTTTCCCTTCTTCTTCCTCCTTCCTTTCTTCTCCTTCCCTCCCTTCTTCTTCCTTCCTTCTCGCTTTCTCCTAGCACCAAGGGACAACAATGGGGGGAGAGGTGTGCTGGACATGGTGGAGGTGCAGGGGCAGGGAGGGGTGCGGCCAAGGGGGAGAGAGGAGGGGGCAAAGGGGGTGGCGGCTAGGGTTGGGGGAAGGCACCTCCCCCCTCCTGGGCCGGCCTCTACTTGGGCCGAGGCCCAGACCCAGGTTGCCGGGATTTTTCAAAAAACCCCTCTAAAAATTCTTGTTTAATTATTTTCTATATGGTCCTTCTCTCCAATTAATCGATTAACTCTCGAATCGCTTTTGGGGTATTACACTTCTCCCCTTGGCCATGCGTTGCTATCTCCACTACCCGTTCCCTCCCTCTCTCTTTTCTCTCTGACCACCGGGCCCCGCCTATCAGCCGCGCCTTCTTCTTCCCCGCCCCCTTCTTCCTCCTCACACCGCCTCCTCCGCGCCATCCCCGCCACAAGGCCGTTGCGCCACCCCCGCCCTACCTGGCCGCCTCTCTCTCCTGCGCGCGCACCGCCTCACCTACCCCACTCCCTACGCCCACCTTTCCCCACTCTCGCGCCAACTCCGCCCGCATCCAACTGCAACTGCTGCCACCTCCCCGACTTCTCCGGCAAGCGATCCGTGCCGGCTCCACCCTCCGCCCCCTATAAAACCCCCACCCCGAGCATCGCCACCCCTCGCTTCATCCCAACCCCCTCATTTCCCTCTGTCAAGCATCGAAGTCCCCCCTCACCGCTCACACCACCTCGAGTTCGGACTAGCTCTCCGGCGAGAAATTGCCAGTGAAGGAGGACTCCTCGAGTCCCGGCATCGGCACCCTCACCTTCCTCATCACCGTGCGCACCTCCTCCACCCCTCTACCGAGCCAAGTCACCGCCGGCGCACCACCGCATCGGAGACCCAAGCTGCGTCGCCGCCTCCCTCGCCACTGACTCACCTCCGGCTGCCTTCGGTAAAACCCGTGCCCACCCCGAGTTCCCCATCTTTCCCTTTCTCTATTGCGCCCCTCGTCGGCCGCTGCCGCACCGCAGAACAGTGGCGAGCCCTCGGTCCCCGTGCACCTCCCAGCTGGTGATCCACGTCGGCACCCAGGGCGATGTAGAAGCCACATGGCACCCAGTGGCACGCCACCTCAGCTGGTCAGCGCCACGCCAGTGCCCGCCCACTCGGTCAGCAGCCGCATCAGTCTCCGTCCAAGTGGCAAACACATGGCACACACCTGGCTGCCACATCAGCGCTCAGGTGCACGTGGTAGACACGTGGACGCCACTTCAGCACCAAAGCCTTCCCAAGCCACATGGCAGACACGTTAGCGCCACCTGGCAGCCACATCAGCAAATTAGCCCAATCATCTGCCACATCAGCACCATGTCAGCCCCCTACCACCTCAGCCACACCTCTGGTCCATGGACTCGGTCCACATGAGCCGGGCCCACCGGTCAGTCTCAGTCAACATGGATGACATCATGCTGACGTCATAAAACTGATTTTTTTGGTGGAAAAAAATCGACCAAAAAGAAAATCCTAGGGCTGACATCATAAATCCCTTTTCAGTAGAAAAATAATTCCATAAATTCCTTTTATTCTTTTTCTCTGATATTAAACTTCCAAGAGCATGTTCTCCTTCATCCTAACTCCGATTGAACCCGTTCAAATTTCTAAATTCATCAAAAAAAATCCAATCTATCCATTTCTGCCCTCATTTTAATTATTTGGAATTTATTTGAATTTATTTGGATTTTATTTGAATTTGGTGAGTTATTTTCACATGTAGACTACGACGATTCGGAAGAATTCGTCGACGACGATTTGCACCCAACTGAAGAGCAAGGCAAGTCACACACCTTGATCATGTTGATCCCAGTTTGCAAATAAAATTATCTTGTTTTAAATTATATTGCATGCATATGATTATTCGAGTATTTCAATTCTAGTTTTAAACTTAGTTAATTCCCAATTGTTATTGACACCTTTGACCTTGTGTAACATTATACCTTGTCACCATAAAATCAAACTCTAGTTAGTACACTAGTATTGGCTAGAGAGTTTTATATCAAATGTTTAGATCTACTTAGACATAATATTTATTTTCAGATACATTTCCCCATAAAATGATAAGATTTTCAAATATATTTTTGACTTAGGTGAGTCAATAAGGATTATCAAATATTTTGAAATAAAATATAAAATCTAGTTTAGACTTAGGCTAATGGTTAGGTGGTGGGTTGTAACATCCCAAAAATTTAAAATTAAAAAATGTGAAGCTTTTGAATTATTTTTGCAAAATATTTTATTTGAATTTGGAGTTTATGGTATTTTTCTGAAATTTGGTTGAGGTTCCAAAAAGTTAAAAAAATTTAGGAAAGGAACTGACACTAGTGTTGCCATACAAGGAAATATGCAAATGATGGAAACTCGAAATCTTAAATTCGAATCTGAAAAGATGATCCATAAAAGGAGGGAGAACCTTGAATTAAAATATAAGACCCCATTTTGGAATATGTGTGTGTGTGTATATATATATATATATATATATATATATATATATATATATATATATATATATAAACACAAGTGAAACAAAATATGCAATATACTAATATATATATTATGATAAGCATAGCCATGGGGAAAATAAAAGCCTGAAAAATAAACAAGTGAGCAAAGGAACAAAAGTATGAAAGTGCATGCATTTACTAAATAATAAAAAAAACAAGAGAGGGGTGCGCCCGGCCCCCTCCTCTCTGTTTTGGCCAAAGCCGCGTGACACGGCCACCGTGAGCCAAGCTGAGCAGCGGCATGGAGTAGTCACGCTCAGATCGCCCCCGAATCCCGCTGCCCTGCCTCCACCGCCTGCCATCGCCGCCCGACAAGACTTCACGACGCCGACCGTTGCCCGCACAACCCCGTCACCTATAAAGCCACTGCGCCTCTCCATCCGCTCCGCCACACCTTGCACCCAATTCCACCGAGAGCACTTGTGCCCGGAGCCCTTAAATCGCTGACGAGCTCCTTCGCCCCAACTCTGGCCACCGAGCCTCCCCGTCGATTCCCCGTACCCGAGCCACCTCCAGAACGCCGCCAAGTCGTCCCTGGTCTCGCCCAAGCTCCTCGTCGCCCGTACTTCGCCGCCACTGAGAGCCCTCCGAGCTCGCCGCCGACCCGCTCCAAAGGCCCCCGGACTCCGCCGACGCTTCCACCAGCCTCCACAGCCCGCAGGAGACGCATTTTCGCCGCCACCTTCCCCTCTTCGGCCACCCCTCGTCAGCGACGACACTAACCGTACCGCCCTGAGCTTCCTCTGCTGTAGCCCCCCACGCCTAGCGCAACTGCATACCTTCTCCCTCTTCGGTCAGGTAAGACCCGAGCCCGAGTGGCTAGCCAAGCGCGCGTTCGGTTAGGAGACCCAAGTTCGATCCCCATTGCCGCCGAAAATAGTGTAGGGTTTTTAGGAATTTTTGCCGAGCTACAATGAAGAAGGGCGTGGTTAGGAAATATAAAAAATAAAAATAAAATAATTAATAGGTTGCTAAAAATTTATTAGACTATAATTAAGTGTATTAAACGTCCAGATAGAGGATAATTAATGTAGATAATGTCTATTTAAGAGTAACGATTGTCATAAGTGCTGAAATTGGTTTATTAATTAAAAAAACCTCACTAACATGTGGACCCCACCATTAATTAAGAACAGTAGCTGGTCCCACATGTCAATGGCACAGAGAATGAAAATAAAAATAAAACAGAAGCTTAAAAAAATAAAAAGTGGGACCCACTTGTCAGAGATTTAATAATTTTTTGGATTTAATTAAACTGAGAACTTTAAATGGGCATAACTTATTCATTTTAACTCCAAATTAAATGAAACAAATTTCTAAATTCATATAAATTTCTAAATTCATGAATTCTAGAGCTCATTTGAATTTTTGATGATATTTTGTTTGGTTTGCTAATTTTTATCCAAATTTTTACGCACGTAAAATAACTTACGAAGCACAAGAGGAAGAAGCTGAGGCAGACACCAACCTTGACACTCCAGAATAGGATGCTTGTGATCAAGGAAAAATTAGAAAATTAATTCATGAAAGCTAAATAGAAATTGATTAGGATGTAAATAAAATCATTTAGGATTTAACATTGGATTAATTATCATATAGGGATAGTTGGGCCTTCATCATTTATTTTAAATCTACTTATTAGTTGAGGCATTGATAAAAGTGGTCTTGGTTAAATGTCCAAAAATTTAGCATGCCGCCATTAAATAAATCTTAGCGGTAGATCTTACTAAATAGTAAATATTAAAATATGAAACCATATAACAAGCCTTGCTAGATATATAAATTTAAATTAAAACAAAACCAAGCCTAATAATAACTAAAGTGTTGACAAAATGATAATGGTGCTATTAATTAAATCCTAACATTAAATTTAATAAATATGTTAAGCATAGTTGCATATAACAAACTAGGACCCATGAAAATGGATCCTAATTCAAAATAAATTATGTCTAGTAACAACTAAGTGCACATAAAATATCACACCATAAAACGCTGTAAACCCGGACCCTAGTATTAATTAAATCCTAGTATTTTGACATGGTTATTTTATGCTCCCAAAAATCCCAACTTGCTTAAATATCTTGGCGGATGGTTTGGGGGCTGGTATGTGGTGCAAAGGAAGCACAAATTATGAAATGTGGTAGAACCGCCCAGGTAATTCTAAGGACCGAATCTTGTCATGATATCCTGTGTAAAACCGTACAATCACAAGTTTGTAAAATATAATTTGGCTAAGTAAATTTATCGAAACCCTCGGACTCATCTCACCGGTATTGGATAGGATTGGATATGCAAGGGCAAGGGGAGGCCTAAAGGGACACCGAGTGGAGGGTGAAGTTTCCAAGTCGTGCTAGCGTTGTGGGGAGTGGAGCCCGAATAGCGCTAGTGACCATGGTGAACATCCCGTACAACGTATGGGATCCACCGCAAGTGGGAGCGGTCCATAGGGTGAGATGACAAAAGGGACTAAATATCTTGAAAAGTCACTGTGATGGTCTACTCAACCACATGACTAAGGAATCATGTGGCGCAACGAGCTGATTGTCTCTTGTGGTGAAAGTGTACAAACTCTGCAGAGTCAAAACTATTCGAATAGTCATGCCCATGGTCAAGGGCGCACATGGGAACTTAACCAGATATAGTTCTATTTCAAAAACTTTGTGAGTGGTATTGGAAAAATGAAGGGCTGCAGAAAGCCCTAGTTTGAATTATCCTGGGTGTCGCCCCAGTGTTAATGTAAGCGGTTATAACGTTGAAAGGTTAGCATATTGTGCAGATGCTATGTAACGGTGGATGGAATCCGAATCACTATTATTATTGCATTCTTTTCACACACTATGATTTAGTTCAAACTGCTTGGTCTTAGGAAATTTCTATGTATTATATTTTAAATGCAATTTATGGCAAATAAAATATCCCGAGCCTTTCCTTTGATAAGCCATGCATACTATCTATTTGCATCCTATATGTTGGCTTGCGGGGCACGGTGGTTTGTGCTCACCCTCGCTCTCACAATTAACCCAGAATTCAGAAGTCAGATCGCCACACTACAGCAATACGCCTAGCCATGATGATGAAGAAGATGAAGAGGTCAAGATCTAGGTCGCGAACCTCCTGTTGGCTGCCTGTGGGCATGTCCTGAAGGTCCCACCTGTGTGCTTCGTTCTTCCGCTGCTGCAATTTAGTGATTTCGGCCTAGTCGGCCCAAGAGTAAGTCTACTATATTATTTATGCTTCCGCATGATATGTATTTTAATGTCCATTACTGTAACTATGAGCACTATCTATTGATCCAGGGAATAGTGTGGTAAAATCACAGAGGATTCCGGATTATAAAATCTGGGTCTGACATGGGTGCAGGCATGCACTGTTGTTTGGAGACACTGTGTTGATTGTCAGGCACAAGGGTATGTGGTTGAGCCTAAGTCAAATTAAGGACTGGACTGTGAGCTACTATTGCAAAGCCCTATCGCACTACCACAAGGCTGGTATGGGACAGTCCTGGCTAATTAATTTGCGGGTCCCAACCTTAGTCACGTTGTAGGTTTAAAGTGAGCATGGCCAGGCCATGAGAAGTCTCACTCGGCTCAAGAGGGGGTCCCGGTCTGGTGGATTCCTTACTGGGGTGAAATATTAGAGTTGGCTTGGCCAGGTTTGCTTTGCATTGTAAAGGCCTTGTCATGATCTCTCCGCCGCACACCTAAGGAAGTGTGTTAATCGTGTGGCAATATGAGATGATCATGTCTTGTAGGTAAAACTGTACAACCTCTTCGGAGTTTATAATCTATCCTGGATAGCCATGCCCACGGTCATGGGCAAGCTGAGTAAAGTTTTTCATAGATTAGACTTTATTTTCAAAATGGTAAATGAAAACCTTATGGATGGATGGAATCCATGAGTGATTGGAAGCGTGTGGATGGATGGAATCCATACGGGATCTTTTGGAAAAGATGGTCCGAGTGGGATGCCCGTGTTTAGGTTAGTGTTTGGTTGGACCCTGCACTAACAGTATTAATTTCATTTACGATTACTGTTTTTACTTACTATATTAAATTTAGAAATTTTTAATCTATTTATTGTATTTCTTTAAATGCTATTTTATGCTCAAATAACCCTATATGCCTTCCTTTGTTGCCTTTATCATTATGTTGCATTTCTCCGTGTGACTTGCGGAGTTTAAGTATGTACTCACCTTGCTATCTTCACACAGAGGAAGACGACCTCAACTACGGTGAAGACCTGGACGAGTAGATTGCGTCTTATTGTCATTTGCTTGTGGCAGGCTTGTTGGGCTTCTTCCGCTTCAGTGTTTTTCTTCCGCTGCTTATGTTTAAATTTGGCCTATGAGCCATGGATGTAAACTTTCACAATCATGCCCATATTTAGTTAATAAATGTCATTATGGTTGATATTTATCTTTGTTGTCCATTGTGTGCACTAGCTGATTCTGGACTAGTACAATTTACATAGAGGATCCAGGAGTTGTTGCTCTGGGGTCTGACAGGAGATGATGATGAGATGGAAAAGAATCATTTGTGTGTCAAAGAAGAATAAAGAAATATCACGAGGAACCTTTGTGTAAGGAGTTTTTCTTTGAAAAACTTCTTAAATATTTTGGGCTTACTTACAAATGGATAAAGTATTAATATTGGGAAACACTTTTACCTAATTGCCAAAATGATTTATGAATCTTGGAAATGCATGTTTTTCATTCTCATTTGCTTCATTTGGCATTTTTGAAGTGGGATTGTCAATGATATGCAAGTTTATCATTTTTAAAGAGCCTGTTTAGTCAAAAGTCAAATACATTATTTAAAATACCCAAAATTGTGAAATTGTAGAATCGAAGACACCAATCAGAGGGGGGGGTGAATGATTATCACCATTGTTTATAGTCCTTTAGAAGTTAGAGAAGATTTTGACCACTCAAAATCAAAGTCGAAGATCAATCACACTACTTACGACCATGTAGTTGATCGCTCTATACGACTACTCACCTAATTGCTTTGAACGTAGTCACAAGATCCACAGCACCTGCAATCACAACCACTCTACGAACAACACAAGAACCAGATTGATTCAAGACTTATCTTTATTGTAGAATCTCCATGAATTTAAAAAGTGCCCTCACAAGCACCTCTAAAAACCTTCTCAACGAAGCCATCTCAAAACCGCGCACAAGCTTCCTCTACATGCCACACCTTAGCCCTTAGTCTCCCCTGTTTTTATCGGCTAATGTCCAAACCGTGTCCGCCTCAAACATGAACACAAAATTCTATCTGTTCCTCACATCAAGGGACCCGAAACCCTTCCTAACACCGGTTTTATTGAAGTCTATCTCTTCCAAGCTACGGACTTTATCCGTAACTCTCCCAATCATCTTAGTTATGGACTCCATTCACAACTCCTAAATCAATACATCACCTCATGCATCTTGATCACGCCTCATCAACTCCCGTTTCGAAGCCTCCTGGACCACACCGCCCATAGCTTCATCACGAATCACCATCTTCGATCTCCACGTGCTCTAGCGTGAGCCTGACCACCTCGCGTGACATCCTCAACTTCCTAGACCTTAGAGTTCCTCATCATAGTTCCAGTTCATCTTGTCCCTGACCATGATCGCCTCCATGCCCACCTGCACATGCAAAGATCAATGAAATATTTTCCACTAGCACAAGTTCTTCACAACTTGACCATCATCAGCACAAACACACCTTGGTCTATCCATAGACAAGAACCAACCTATCCATTAATACCAACCAGGTCATCCACGACCATAAATCTCATCACTAACCAGAAAACACCCTAAGACAACTTAATACGACCACCAATTCTATCGCTATCCAAAACTTAGCTTAGACCACTCAATATGACCGCTAGCACAATGAGTACTCGAAAACCACAAGTACATGGAAAATACCATCGCTCCGCTCAAAACACTCAGGAATCACAACCATCACTACCGACCATAGAGCCATTGAGTATCGACTACCGGGTACCAGTTCCTTCCGACTACCAAGTACTACGTCCTTCCGACTACCAAGTATTCCCATCTTCCGAGTACCGAATCCTTCAGGTACTATTCACCAATCACCAACCACCATGCACCAGCCAGTCATATCGCTGGACAATCACGAGTACTCAAGGTACTCGAAAATCATAAGAGTTGAAGCACTTGTACCGACCAAGAAATCTATGAGTACAGACCGTGAAACCTATGGCAAGTGATTGCAAAGCCTCTGACTACCAATCGCGATGTTTACGACAACCGATTGAAAAGCCTAAGACAATGACAATAGAGCAAAATCTATGACTACCAATCACAAAGTCTTCAACTATTGACCGCAAAATCTATAACTATCGAGTGTCAACCAGGTACTATAGACACGACCATGAAACAGTACTGTAGGTATGACCAGTTCACTGGTCAAGATCGAAGCTTACTGATTTACCTAGCGTGATTGTTCTGCCATGATCGAAAATACCATAGCTGAAGTTTCACGGTCAAAGTCTGCTGATCGGACAAAGCCGTTCGAACCACCCAGCACAGAGCTATTCGAACCAACGATACACGGTCCTTTGCACCACTGACTACAAAATATTGTCGAAGCTAGTTGTGGTCAAAGAACTATGGTTGACATGCATTGAGCAACTGCTATGGTCAATCTGCCTAGAGTGACTGATGTGGTCATAAGCCATCCGAAAAACTCAAATACAAAAGCGCATCAACCAGAACTTCCAAAATAGAAATTTCAAGGAAACCCAAATGTCAATTATTCATCATCACCAAATACTCGACCGCCACATGGTCTAACAATCTCCCCTATGATGAATACATTGACAACACCTCAAAACCTCTTAAATGAGAGAATTTGCACAAGGATCCGACCATAGCCAAAAGATGGTACAGACGAAGAAAAGCACAGACCACAGCAGAAAGCACAGAAGAGCTTAGAAAACTCAGAAAACTCCCCCTCAACTCCAGATAGTGATTTTTAAATTTTTAAAATTTTTCTTATCAGACAATTCTCCAGTTCTCCCCCTTTGACAGACAATTTTTCAATTCTTCTCCCCTTTAGCAACGTAATCATCAAGAACTCCAAAGAAAAGAAAAATTCTAAGAAGGAGAAATGAGAGTAAACATCCAGAAGCTTTGTACATTATCCAAGTCACTTTGCATTGGTTTAATATTTTGACTAAGCCATCTTTTTTAATAGAGCCCCCTACATCACATGAATTCATATATCATATAGCACTGTCAAAACTAGTCTTTCACATGATTGAGTAATTTATATTAATGACAGGCATCTCAACATTGACCAAACCGATTATAGAAAGCACAATGAGATATGACACCAAAAAGTGAAAGCCCAAAAGTGAAGCAAACCTTAAATCTAGACGAGTTAGTAGTCTCATAAAATAACCTATTGCTCCATACGCAACCCTTTTAAGCATGTAGCATGCTTGTAGCATACTTCTTTTCATAACACCATCTTTGTATATATATATATATATATATATATATATATATTAAATGGTGGTATGTTTGAAGCATACTTCTTTTCATTCATGCACTTTTTGTGCCCCTTTTTTGTTTAACTATGGCATTCTTGAAGCATACCTCTTTTCATTTATGCATTTTTCATTTTAAATAACATGCCAATTGAGTAATCATAAAAATTGCAATATGAAGCAGACGACCCTCATAGCCAACATTTAAAATAAGATTCGCAATCTAGATAATCCTTTTATATGAACATTGCAAAGTACTATCTATGATTGATCTAGTCAAAGTAGTCTGCCATGTTAGTTTGAGCTCAAATGTAGCACGTTTACGAAAACCAGTCATGATCAAAGCTACATAGATTATGAGCAAACATGATAAAGAGAGCTCTGCTACTAATTTGATCTCAAAGGTTTGGACTTGATGTATTGTGTGACAAGTATAATAACAAAGCTTCTAAAGTCTTAAACACCAAGCTTCCCCTTAGAATAAACCCATAGGATACAACACATCCACTCACTATGCAAACGAGCAAAATGAGAAGAATCAAACGATTTGGTGAAAATATCAGCAATTTGAGAATCATAACAATGAAAAGCAAGACAACATCTCCCTTTTCAACATGGTCTTTAAGAAAATGATAGCGAATATCAATGTGTTTGGTTCTTAAATATTGCACAGGATTTTTACCAATACTAATCGCACTAGTGTTATCACAGAAAAGTGGAACACTATCCAAATTTAAGCCAAAATCCTTAAGAATAGCTTTCATCCAAAGCAATTGAGAGCAACAAGAAGCAGTAGCTACATATTCAGCCTCAGAAGTTGAAAGTGTAATAAACACCTGTTTCTTAGAAGTCCATGAGACTAGAGATGTGCCTAAAAAGTGACATATGTTAGATATACTCTTCCTATCAATTCGACAACCCCCCAAACTCCGCATCTGAATAAGCTCGAAAGGTAAAACAAGAGGAAGAAGAGTACCATAAGCCAAATTCCAAAGCTGACTGAAGATATCTGAAAATTTGTTTTACCACTTAATGATGTGAGGCACGAGGAGAGGCTTGAAAGCGAACACACACAAACACATAGCAAAGTGTATGTCTAGCCTTGAAGCAGTGAGATACAAAAGAAAGCCAATTATACTTCTGTATTCTTTTTGATCAACAGGCTCTCCATCTTTGTCAGGATCTAACACAGCCATACATCCCATGGGTGTGGAAATTGGTTTGACTGTCCCCATGTCAAAGCGACGAAGTAGATCTTTGATATACTTAGTCTGATGAACAAAAGTACCACATTTTGATTGCTTCATTTGAAAGCCTAGGAAGAATGTAAGCTCGCCCATTATGCTCATCTCAAATTACATGCTCATAGTATCTGAAAACTTAGAAACAAGAGCATAAAAGGAACCACTAAAGATAATATTATCCACATATATCTATACGAGTAGAAGATCACTGCCATGCTTAAAAGTAAACAAAGTCTTATCTACCTTGCCTATTTGAAAGTCATTTTTTAACAAATAAGATTTAAGTCTATCATACCATGCTCTAGTTGCTTGTTTTAGATCATATACAGCTTTGGACAATCTGAAGATATGATCAGAAAACTTAGGATTTTCAAAACCATGTGGTTTTCTAATATACACTTCCTCCTCAATATAGCCATTAAAAAAAGTACTTTTCATATCCATTTGATATAATCGGAAGCCCTTTGATGCAGCAAAAGCTAACAACATTCTAATGGCTTCTAACCGAGCAATAAGAGCAAATGTTTCTCTAAAGTCAAGACCTTCTACCTGGGTGAAATCTTGAGCCACAAGTATAGACTTATTTCGAACAACAACACCATCCTGACTTGTTTATTTTTAAAGACCTATTTAGTTCCAATAACATTATGACCATGAGGGGGGTGAAACCAAAGTCCAAACTTTATTACGCTCAAAGTTCTCTAATTTCTCATGCATGGCATTAATCCAAGACTCATCAGATAAAGCATGACTTATATCTTGGGATTCAAAATAGGAGACAAAAGTAGAATAAGCATAAGAGGCATTGGAGTTGTACCTACAGCACAGAACTCTTTCGTTTAACTCATCGATCACTTGTTATGGGGGATGTATCAATTGAATGTGTAGACATGCCTGTGAAGTGGTCGTACAAGTAGTCAGTGAGGATGTAGTGGTCATAGTGGTCTCTACCTCATGAATGGTCGTAGGAGTCACTTTTGACAGAATGGTCATAGGTGTCATAGAGTGGCCCGAGACCTCTCTGTTGTGAGTGGAGGATGCGATGATGCAACCATCTTACCATGTCTACAAGGTGAATAGATTAAATCCATTGACTTATCAATCTTAAGACTTGGAATTCCTCTCACTAGATTCATATTACTGAGCCTAGCAAGATGATTAAAGCCAATATGATCTAATCTACAGTGCCAAAAGAACAAATACTTAGAATATGAAGAAATAAGACATCTAAATCGGAAGATGTTGAATACGAAAAGTCACCCTTAAAAAAATGACCAATTCAACTAATTTTGCACACCAGATCACCAGTTGAATCTAAAATACAACATGAATACTTTTTAAAGTTCACCTCAAGATTATCGTCTACCAACTGTGAAATTGAAAGCAAGTTATAGCTCAACTTACTGACGAGAGCAACATCCTTCAAGATGAACTTGTCGTTATGTGCACGATGCCTTTAGCAAGAATCTATCCTTGAGAATTGTCCCCAAAAGTGATCGTCTCACCACCATACGAATGAGCGAGGGAGGAGAACCATTGTGAGCCTTCGGTCATGTGGCGAGCGCAGCCAGAGTTAATGAACCATACGTTCTCCTTCCTCTTGCGATGAGCCTACATAGCATGAACAATCGTCGGTACCTTAGTACTAGGGTTAGACAATAAAGATTTAGGTATCCAGTACTGACATACTCAATAAACAGGGGAAAGAGCATGCATTGATAAAGATTTAAGTGAAGTTTTTGACACATTACGACCACACTGAGTCAGTCTAACCTCCTTGGCAGAGCTAATTTGACAGCTGATCGGTCTAAACGAGCAGTAAAAGCAGGTTGAAAATAGTCTAACTCTTTACATAAAGCTGGTCTACCTCTCGACTGGACTAATTGAGCAAAAAGCACTAGTCCAAAATTTCCTGAGAGGCTGGTTCGACCATGAGACACAACTGGTCGAATGTTTGGACCAACCTCACTCATCCGACTATGGGAAGCAACTGGTCGAATACTTCCTCAACCTGTTTTTCTTCTCTTTATTTGCCTTTCTAAAGCAAAATCGAACGAAATGACCACCCTTACCATAGTGAATGCATTGATACTTGAATAGATGAGAAGTTGTATCTGATGACTTTGGAACACTCATTTTGGTAGAGAGATCTTTTGCTACACTAGCAGATTTGACAAAAAATTATTTTGATTCAGATTTTACTTCAAACTTTCCAGATTCAAGAAGTTTAACAATCTTAGGAGGATTATTCCCAGCATGCTCAACAGAGTTAAATCCTAAACTATGTTTCTTCACACTTGTTTTTGATTGACATAGAATCGTATTCAAATTCTTTTTGCCAAAAGAAAACCTTTCTCAGGTGTCTTTAAGATACTCATTCTCTTCAGCCAGTGAGGAACATGATGAACACTTAACAGATTCATTAGCAAGACTCTCAGAAGCACTAGACTGAGCTGACTTCTCCTTTCTAGCAAAATTGTTAAGTTGTCTAGTCAAAACTTCTATTTCAATGCTAAGTTTAGGGCAGTTAGAGGAAGAGAGAGTCTCATGATAAAACATCTATTGAATTGATTCCTGAGAAGAGTTAAGTCTAGCTTGCAACAAATCACACTTAGAACATACTCTAAAAGGGCTAGACTTAAGCTTTTCAATTTCATCATTAGCAAGTATAAGTTTTTCATCACAGGAATCATGTAGTAATCTTAGTTGATCAAATCTATCAGTTGCGTTTCTAAGTTGCACTCGACTTGTTGCATTAACAGATATAGTAGTTTGCAACTCAGAGTATAAAAGTTGACATGCTTCACAAGAATCATCTTTAGGAATAGATGCTCTAAGTCTATTAATCTCAAAATTCAAGCTTTCGACTACCAAATTGTTTTCTTTCAATTTCCTTTTAGTCTTTTTCAATTCAAGAGCAAGTTTAACTTATCCATCTTCAAGCTGATTGTAAGACAGTCTTACCTCATTGGGATTGTTGTAGTTGTCATTGTTGTCATTGCTGTTTACCATGAAACACATGCATGTGAAGTCATCGGTGCTCTTCGTCTTGCCTTTGGCATTGTCATGGTTGTGATCGTCATCATCACAACTCTCAAAATCCTCGTTGCTTAGATCAAGATGCTCGATGGCTACTAGAATCTTACGACAGAAGGATCCACCCTTGGTGTTACTCCTGAACGGTCAACGACGATCAGTCATGTCTTCCTTGACCACCTTCCCTTTAAGCTTGAGGCAATTCATCTTGATATGGCATGGCTCGCCGCACTTAAAGCATCTGATTGGACCTAGAGTGCCACCACACTTCTTCATCCTCATGTTGTTGAGTGCCTTGTATGCTCGTGAGGAGATCAACACTAGATTCTCTTTGGGTAGCTACTCGAATCGTTCTTCTTAAAAGGAAGTCAGAGCGGAAAAGGAAACATAAGTCATTGTACTTGAAATAGCCTGCACGAGGTTAGAACAAGTACTACAGATGAAGATTTATCAGTCTTTGATGGCAAAGCTTCCATCTCATAGGTTTTGAATCTAGAGTATAGATAATCCATGGTCAGAGTATCTAGATCAATTGTTTGATTAAAAGGCGTGATGACCATCAACCACTCGGAACCTAAAGACTTTAAGATTTTACTAGCATTACCTTCATCCGCAAGGAAAACACCAACTCCACACAAATTACTCAAATTATTTTCAAAATGAGCAAAAGGATCATCTATAGATTTACGAGGTTTTATAGCAAAATCCGAGTACTCTTGTTGATGAAGATTCTTACGCACTTTCTTAATCTTAGTCATTTCCTCATGATAATAGCAAAGAGTTTTCCAGATTAAGTGAGCAGAAGTAATGTGAGCTACATGATAAATTCTTTATGAGAAATCCCTTCAAAAAGCAAGTTATGAGCACGAGTATTCAAATCAATATCTGTTTTATTTTTGGCAGTAACATCCGCAGGAACCACATAACTTTGAGAAATTTTTTCCAGACATCATTACCTTGAGCCTCAATGTAAGTTTGCATGTGACACTTCCAAAAGGAAAAGTCAGTACCATCTAGCATGGGGGGATGATTCACACACCTCTCTGATTCCATCGCTACCTTGCACTGATACTACTTGTAGAATAGAAGACAACAATCAGAGGGGGGGTAAATGATTGTCACCACTTCCTGGAGTCCTTTAGAAGTTAGAGAAGATTTCGACCACTCGAAATCAAAGTCAAAGATCAATCACACAGCTTATGACCACGTAGCTGATCGCTCTATACGACTACTTGCTTAGTCTCTTTGAACGTAGTTGTAAGATCCACAACACCTGCAATCACAGCTACTATACGAACAAAACAAGAACCAGATTGATTCAATACTTAGCCTTATTGTAGAATCTCCATGGATTTACAAGGTGCTCTCACAAGCACCCCTAAAAACCTTCTTGATGAAAGCTCTCTCAAAACCACACACAAGCTTCCTCCAAAAGCCACACCTTAGTCCTTAGCCTTCCCTGCTTTCACAGGCTAATGTCCAAACCGTGTCCACCTCAAACAAAAACAAAAAAAATTCTATCTCTTCTTCAAATCAAGGAACCTGAAAGCCTTCTTAACATGGGTTTTATTCAAGTCTCTATCTCTTCCAAGCTACAGACTCTATCCGTAACTCTCTCAATCTTCTTAGTTATGGACTCCATCCACAACTCCTAACTCAACATGTGATGAAGTCACCAAGACAGCACCTCCTATATCTTCATCACGCCTCATCAACTCCCGTTTCGAAGCCTCCTACACCGCACTGCCCGTAGCTTCAATGAATCACTACCTTCAATCTCCATGTGCTCTAGCGTGAGCCTAACCACCTCATGTGACATCCTCAACCGCCTAGACATCAAACTTTCCCATCCTAGGTTCAGTTCTCCTTGTCATCGACCATGATCACCTCCATGCCCACCTACACATGCAAAGACCAATGAAATGTTTTCCACCGGCACAAGTTCTTTACAACTTGATCGTCATCAGCGCAAACACACCCTCGTCTATCCATAAACAAGAACCAACCTATCCATGAATACCAACCAGGTTGTCCATGACCACAAATCTTATCTCTAACCAGAAAACACCCTTAGACAACTCAATATGACCACCAATTCTAGCGCTATCCAAAACTTAGCCTTAGACCACTCAATACGACCACTAGTGCAACGAGTACTCAAAAACCACAATTACTCAAGAAATACCATCCCTCTGCTCAAAACACTCAGGAATCACAACTATCGCTATCAACCATAGAGCCATCGAGTACCAACCACCGAGTACCAAGTCCTTCCGACTACCAAGTATTCCCATCTTCCGAGTACTGAATCCTTCGAGTACTATTCACCAATCACCGACCACCACGCACCAGCTAGTCATACTGCTGGCCAATCACGAGTACGCGAGGTACTTGAAAATTACAAGAGTTGAATCACTCGTAACGACCAAGAAGTATACGAGTATAGATCGTGAAGCCTACGACAACTAATCGCAAAGCCTTCGACTACCGATCGCGATGTCTACGACAATTGATTGAAAAGCCCAAGACAATGATAGCATACTACAAAGTTTATGACTACCGATCACAAGTCTTTGACCATTGATTGCAAAGTCTATGACTATCAAGTATCAACCAGGTACTATAGCTACGACCATGAAATAGTACTGTAGCTTTGACCGGTTCACTGGTCAAGATTGAAGCCTATAGATTTACCTGGTGTGATCGTTCTGCCATGGTCAAAAAGACCATAGTCGAAGTTTCCTGGTCAAAGTCTACTGATCGGACGAAGCCGTTCGGACCACCCAGCATAGAGCTGTTCGGACCAACGATACAAGGCTGTTCGGACCACCGACTACAAAATGTGGTCGAAGCTAGTTGTGGTCGACATGCATTGAGCAACTACCGTGGTCAATCTACCTTGAGCGACTGCTGTGGTCGTAAGCCATCTGGACAACTCAAATACAAAAGCGCATCGACTAGAATACGGGACCACCCATGGTCTAACAGAAACATTAGGTAAAAGTACTTAAATATGTATTTCAAATGTTTTTAATGCTTTTGGAGTAAAATTCCTTTTTTAATGTAAAATAGCAAATTTGTCCTCAAAATGATCTTATATGATCTTGTTTTTGGGTTGAATGACAAATTTCCATGAATCAAAATCTGTTGAGTTTTTGAAAAATTTATCAATACCAAACTCATAGGGTTGCTCATTTTAAACATTTCTCTAGTTCAATTTTTTTTACAAAAGGCCAACCATTGAAAAGTTATATCCATTAGAAGTTCACCAAAAAATGAGTATTGACTCGAAATGGCTTATTTTTGTATATATTGAGTTTTGCTATTTGTGCCAGACTTCTTTGCATATCTTAGCTTGAAATATTATTTCTAACTCATACAAAGCTAAGAGAGTTTTGAGCTTTTGATGAAAATAAATCTATTCTCAAGCATACAAAGTGTTTTGCCATATCTTTTGAAATAAAATTTCTTTTCCAAAATTTATTTTTGGGAAACATTTTAAGCACTACAAAGTTAATATATGGAAAATTTCAAAGCATTTAGACTTCATTTGAAAAGTTTTGCTTTTTCTTCCGTTCAACAAAAAATCTAGCCTAGAAAGCTCAATTTGGCATAACTTTTCAATGGAGACTCCTTTTTCAAAAATTCTTGTTAGAAAAGTTTCTTAAGAGTCCAAAGTTTGTTTATACCAAATTTGAAAGTATTTCAACTTGATTTGAAAGATTCTTTAGATTTTCTCTCTTTGGTCAAATGCTGAAAATTTAGAGTTTCACGTGGTTTTAGATTGATTTGTGATTTTTGTATCTCAAGATGGGTTCACAATATGAGGAAGTTGTTGTTATGAAATTTGATCCTCTATGTTTGATATATTGTAAAAAAATTATCAGATTTATTGGAACTATCTTAACCATATCTTCTGCTTGGTTTTGAAGTTCAAATGGAATGTCAAATCTGAAAACCTGAAACTTTTAGCTTTTTGAAACTTTATGATTCTTGTATCTTCAAAATGGTTGATATTTGGGAGAGCCTCCTAGAATAAAACTTGTGTGTATCTATAAGGACTAGCTTCATGATTTAGCTTAGATTTTTCGGAGCTTGTATCTCCTATTTTCCCAATTCATTAAGGAGCTTCAGCTATATCTTTTTGAGCTCAACATGATTTCGAAATCACATATCCATTTGGTCATTAAGAAAATGAGCTCGTTGCCAGACTGAAAAAGTATTTTGAGGAGATTTAAAGAGTGAGCTTATTTGAATATGTTTAAATATTATTTTATTGCATAACTTAAATATGGCCTCATTTTAATTTGTTTTGCTATTTTAATCCATAAGGAGGGAGTTTGTGGAATTCTCGACTTTCATTGAAAATTTCTTAAAACCAAACTCCCAAATTGGTCATATGTATCTATTTTATACTCTTTATGACCATATTAGGATGAATTCATTGCCAAGCTCATTGTTTCGCAAAGACTCCAGTTTTAGCTTAGCTTTATTTTGCATTTTTAGTGATTAATGCCAAAAGGGGAAGAATTTTTGTGAATTATGATAACTTTGCCACATTTGGATGATTCAATTTGTTTTATTGTAATTTCACTTCTTTTTGGTGCGTGTCTTGGGAGGAGCATCTCATTCACATACATAGCCTCATATATACATCGTGTGTACAAGCACGTCATTTTGTTATGCATAATACTCAAATTGCTTAGTGACATGTATGAAATCGTCCAATAGATTAAATTCCAATCATATGTTGATTAATATCCAAATTTTGTTATTAATAATGGATTTATCATCAATCACCAAAAAAGAGGAGATTGTAACTTCAAGCTCCATTAAATTAGTTTTATTGATTAATGACAAATCTAAAGAGCCTAACTCGTTATTAACAAATCTAAATGTGAGACTAACTCATTTGTTGAGTATAATATTGTTTAGTGTCATTTGGATGAAAAGATGAAAATCATGGAGGTATGCATTCAACATCATATTCTTATATCTTGTTGCATTCCTCTGATCCAATATATGTTGAACTCCACCAAAAGTCTAATTTGAATATGTGCATATGTTTTTCTTGCATATTCTTGTATGGACATATTTAGAAGGAGTTCACTCTATATTTTGAAATTTCATTAGTATTGATCCAAGTTTTTTTATCCACATATATTAGGAATCTCTACTTTGAAATATATTCTCTGAGTATATAAAACTTGTGTAGTTTATATATACTCATATTGCTTTATATTCAATTACATGCAATTGTGATGTTTGTTATCAATTACCAAAAAGAGAAAGAATGAAGAATCTAGACTCACCAAAGATTGAAGAATCTAGACTCACCATTATGAGTTAATGGTATATTTTGGTAATTAATGACAATCACATTGTAGGACTAACTTTTTTTCATGAGTTGGATAAATAAGTTATGTTCTATGATGATAGTCTTTGGATGACATCATAAGCTGATGGCTATCAAGTCAAGATTATAAACGATGCATCATGTATTGATGCACATCGAGATCTTGAAATGAAGATGATCATGAGTTGATCGTTAAGTCAAAAGAAACCCCATCATGTGTTGATGGAGGGCACTTAAGGATGCATATGAGTTGATGCATATCAAGACAATGACCTGGACTTAAAGTGAAGATGTGTGTCATCAAGTTTTGAGAGAATACTCAAGGCAAAAGTATAACTAGCTGAGACTAAGGATGTGTTTCTAGTCTTTTACTGGTCTTGGTGTTTGGTTGAAAGACCCTATTGTAGTATAGGTTTGCCATACTAATAAGAGAGGACTTGTCTAGTAGCTTAAGTCTCATTATATGTTGATAACTCAATCTCACTTGCTCTATCTCTTTGTGGCATGATGCTTGTCGATGTTTTAATATCGATCTTACGTATGATTTGTTTGGATTCAGGGAAACTCTCAGAAGACCCAGTGTACACACCTGTAGAATAAAAACATATGAATTTTTATCCAGGTTCGGGCCTTCTCCTAGAAGAATAACAACCCTACATCCTGTGTGATTGCTTATCACTAAAAAGGATTTACAAGTGGGAGTAATGTGAAAACCTAGCACTATGTCTTGCTTCAATCCGGATCCCCCCTTTCCCTCTCTGATGTCAACCTTTTTATAGCCGGTAAAGCGACCGCTGTTGTTTCGCGCTAATAGATGTCTTAACAGTTCAGGTGGCAACCGCCTGATGGAAGTTATTGTCAGAGAGATGTAATAACCATTCTCTGTGTAGCGGTTGTTGTCAGAGAGAGATCGTGTGCGGTTATTGGATGGACGCACGAACTAACCACCTTGTCAGATGAATCCTAGGAGCAGTTAATCACCGTAGACAAGTCGGTTGAAGGTATGCTGGTCACAAAAATATCCACGACTAAGGGGTGGTCGTGGGACGATTTATGACCAGGTGGTCATAGTAGGACTTACAACCATATGGGCGTAGAAGGGCTTACGACAATTTATGGTCGTAGTAGAACTTACAACTATGTGGTCATAGAAGGACTTACGACCATGCGGTCGTAGCAGATCTTTCGACCAATCTGTAGAGCTTTCCCTTTATTGATAAGGGGCATATTCAAAGGAATGTGATGATGTAATAATTTGAGGATTATTCAATCCTTGACATCTAGGCCCCCAACCTCAAGTGAAAATAACTTACTTGAGCAAATGAGGTCATAGATAAAGGATGCGGTCAAAAGTAAAGCTTTTTTGACCTTTTTTTGACCAGCAACTAGCTTGGTCAGTTTGGTATTTCACTTGAGTTGTAAAGACAGAAAATTATTAGGGGAAGGAGGTGCGATTGAGATTGATCTATCCATCGATTCAGTTCCCGAGGCGAACATTCAGTTTTCGAGATGAGTAATTGATGCAGTGGTTATAAAGACTTGCCAAGCGGTAACTTTAGTTTTTTACTTTCCCCATTTGCTTCAACTCATTCGAGTTTTCCGCCTCTAATCAACCTCCATATTCTTCTTCAATCTCTCGTAAATTCATTCTAATCATCCAGAAGAATGATGAAGTCTTCAATAATCTAGGCAGAATCAGAGATGGATCAGGCCAAACTGATGGCATTAGAGACTATGGAGAAGATTTTACCATGGTGATTCGTCAGATGGATTGAAGCCGTTGGGCAACACTAGCCATCTGGACAGATTGGAGAGATTCTGGTGTTCTAGGCGTATTGTGAGTGTGGTCTCCGTCTCCCTGCTCACCCTTTTTTGATGGCCGTTCTCGAGTATTTTGGGGTCAAGTTGGTGAACTTGGTTCCCAATTCGATCATAATGCTCAGCATCTTCGTATATCTCTGTGAGGCATATTTGGGTATTCCAGTAGACCTCGAGCTCTTTCGGTTCTACTATGAGATGAGCCAACAAGCAGGGATTGCTGGAAGTTGTGGATTGAAGCTCCATGATGGGAAGATGGAGCTTTACATCCCCATGTTTACACGATCTTCATGGCCGAGATGGAGGAAGAGGTGGTTCTACCTGGAACGACCAGTGAAGACAACCTCTCCTTCATCGGGAAGGTCGCGGAGAAGAAGAGTCTTTGGAACTCAGCACCCAAAGATATCACGAGAATAGCCCCTATATCTCAGCCATCAAAGAGCTAAGGGACTAGGGGCTTATGAGCTGGCATGTGGTGAAAGACTTCATCACATGCCATATTAGTCCCTTGAAGTGTTGAGCACATCCTATGTGGATGTACTCGGGAGTCTCGGATTCAACCCGGGACTACAAGAATGGTAAGTGATATTAGTACTCATTTGTAACCAGGTTACATTTTCTGAGTGCTTCTTGATATGCACACACCTCGATTTAAGATATGTGCATGCGAGTTGGCCCGATCTTCCGTCGTAGGAGAAATCCGATAACTTGAGTTGTGACGCTGATGAAGGGGAGGCTAACCACGATCCGATCATGACCAGCAATCTTGCAATCGCTACACCACTCCTCGATTGGTTACCAACCATGTCAAACACAATTGGCCTGTTCATGAAGAACGGCTCCAGCAATCCAAGAGAAGACGCAAGAGCAACAGTGGAAGAATTTCACTCGATGATGAAATATTGATGAGACCCAATTGTTTTACAGTAGCTAGTAGCAATCATGCAAACAAGAATCAAGTCTACCCACAGTAGAAACATCAGGAATTTGTATACTAGGAACAACCCTCCTAGATAGGTGTGAAAGTTCTTGAGGAAAGACTTGAAGATAAGCCAGCCCAAAGGTCATCCAACAGCCTGTTCGTGCGTCCTTTTGTCTTCTGCACAGTCCCTATTAAAACAGTCATAACACCTTATTGGGAAGTCTAAATGATGAGTCGTTTGTTGGAGATGATGGTAGACTTAATTATCTTTCCATCCATATGTACTATGCATGCTGAAATATTACAGGTTGGCCTTCATGACACTGAGAATTGGCTTACTTTGAGCGAGATTTGCTTAACAAGTTGCAGCGATTGAGGCAAGGAAGTAACTCCGTGGAAGATTACTATTAAGAGCTACAAGTTGGCATGATACGGGCCAACATAGAGGAGGAATACAATGCAAAGATGGATTGTTTCTTGGGTGGTTTGAACAAGGAGATTCAGAACATCCTCAATTTTCACTGGTATGATACTTTGAATGAATTATTCCATTACGCATGCAAAGCGGAGCAGCAAGTACAAGAGGAGAGAAGTCGTTTTGGCTGTGGTAATTCTAGCAATGCGATACCATGCAAATATACTAGTTCACAACCCAAAAAGGCAGGGTTTAGTTCAGGCCATAGTGCAACATCAAGCTGCCCCACTTCTTTGCCTCCTAAACCTGTTGACTCAAAAAGGACTGGTACTGCCCCTACCAAAAGTGCATCATCAGTTGCCTCCACAGGAAGAACAAGGGAAATAGAGTGTTTCAAATGCAAGGGAAAGGGACACTACATGTGTGATTGCCCAAATCAATGAGCTCTCATCATCCAGGAAGATGGGGAGTCCACATCAACTAGTGAGGTAGAAAAAGAAGAATCTGACTAAGAAGAGTTGGAGCACACTTCAAGAGCAGACTCAGATGAGATTACCTTTGATGCAAGTCACACAATTTTGATTGTGCATCGTGTTCTTAGCTCTCAAATGGAGCAAGCAGAGAAGGGACAGTGCCACAACTTATTCCGGTCCAAGTTTGTGATAAAAGAACACTCGTGCAAGGTGATAATTGACGGCGGAAGCTGCAACAATATTGCAAGCTCAGATATGGTTGAGAAGCTTAGTTTGACCACACGATCACATCCACAGCCATATTAAATTCAATGGTTCAATTATTGTGGCAAGTTGAAGGTAACGGCAATGGTTTGTGTGCACTTTTTGGTGGGTAGCTATGCTGATTTTGTGGACTGCAACGTAGTGCCGATGCAGGCATGTGCATTACTTCTTAGAAGGCCATGGCAGTATGATAAAGACACAATTCATTATGGGTGTTCCAACAAGTACTCATTTATGCATAAGGAGAAGAAGGTTTCACTTGCTTCGATGACATCGGAGCGAATCATAAAAGATGATTTAGATAGGGCTGAGCGTGAGAAAAAAGAAAGAAAGATGGGTGATATCCACAAAATAGGGAGTGAGAGCCACAAACCAAAATTGAGAGAAAAGAAAGAAAAGAGTGAAAAGAAAAAGACATGCAACTAAAGGGATACGTTCTGTTAGCCACAAAAAGTAAGATGCGAGAGTTAGAAACCCAAGCCCAAGAGTGTTATGCACTTGTGTGCAAGGATGTTCTCTTTTCCACTGATGCTTTACCCTCTATTTTGCCCGTTTCAATTGTTTCTTTGTTGCAGGATTTCGCGGATGTTTTTCCAGATGAGATACTAGCAGGGCTACCACCAATGTGAGGAATAGAGCATCAAATTGACTTGATTTCAGGGCATCCTTACCTAACCATCCTCCATACCACACCAATATTGAGGAAACAAAAGAAATTCAGCGCCAAGTGCAAGAGCTTCTCGAAAAAGGGTACGTGCGTGAAAGTTTAAGTCCATGTGCAACTCCTGTGTTACTTGAGCCAAAAAAAGATGGATCATGGAGGATGTGTATCAATTGTAGAGCTATTAACAATATTACTGTCCGATATCATCATCCTATTCCTAGGTTAGATGATATGCTTGATGAATTGTGTGGTTCTACCATCTTTTCTAAAGTTGACTTGCGTAGTGGTTACCACCAAATTAGGATGAAACTAGGTGATGCATGGAAAACTGCTTTCAAGACTAAATTTGGATTATATGAGTGGTTGGTTATGCCTTTTGGTCTTACTAATGCACCTAGTACATTTATGCGCTTAATGAATGAGGTGATGAGAGCATTTATTGAAAAGTTTGTAGTTGTTTACTTTGATGACATACTAATTTACAGCAAGTCTTTCGATGAATATTTGGATCATTTCCACCAAGTTTTTGCTGTTTTGAGAGAGGCATGCTTGTTCACTAATCTTGAGAAGTGCACCTTTTGCACAGATCAAGTTGTGTTTCTTGGTTTTGTTGTGACTGCACAGGGAATCGAGGTGGATAAACAAAAGGTGGAAGCTATTCGAGCATGGCATACACCTACAACAGTCACACAAGTGCGAAGTTTTCATGGACTCACTAGTTTCTACCATCAATTTGTGAAGGATTTCAGCACACTTGCTACTCCACTCAATGAGTTGACAAAGAAAAATGTGTCTTTTAAGTGGGGGAAAGCATAAGAGGATGCCTTCAACACATTGAAAGATAAGTTAACTAATGCACCACTTCTACAACTTCCTAATTTTGATAAGACTTTTGAGATAGAATGTGATGCTAGTGGTATTAGAATTGGAGGTGTTCTCATGCAAGATAAAAAAACCCATTGCTTATTTTAGTGAAAGGCTTAGTGGTCCAACTTTAAACTACTCAACATATGACAAATAATTATATGCATTGGTTAGAGTAATAGAGATATGGCAACAATATCTCTGGCCAAAGGAGTTTGTCATACATTCGGATCACGAATCATTAAAGTATATTTGTAGCCAAAGAAAGTTGAGTCGTAGACATGCTAAGTGGATAGAATTTGTTGAGACTTTTTTGTATGTTGTGAAACATAAGAAAGGTAAAGATAATATAGTTGCAGATGCATTGTCTAGACGATACACATTGCTATCCCAACTTGATTGCTAAATTCTTGGGTTGTAAAGTTCAAAAGAATTATATGCTACTGATGTGGATTTTAAAGATATTTATGCTAATTGCAAAGAAGGAAAATGTTGGAATAAATATGTACTGAATGATGGGTACTTGTATAGAGCTAACAAGCTTTGTGTCCCCGCAAGCTCTGTTCGTCTTTTGTTGTTGCAGGAGGCGCATGGCGGTGGCTTAATGGGACATTTCGGTATTCACAAGACCAAGGATGTGCTGGCCATGCACTTCTATTGGCCAAAGATGAGGCGTGATGTAGAGCACTACGTGGGAAGATGCACTATATGTCAAACAGCTAAGGCTCGCTTAAACCCACACGGTTTATAAATGCTTCTTCCTATTCCGAAAGTACCTTGGGAGGATATATCTATGGATTTTGTGTTAGGATTACCAAGGACTAAGAGAGGAAGGGACATTATATTCGTGGTCGTTGATAGGTTTTCTAAAATGACTCATTTTATGCCTTGTCATAAGAGCGATGATGGTACCCATATTGCTGATTTATTTTTTAGGGAGATCGTTCGCCTACATGGAATGCCAAAAACAATTATTTCAGATCAAGATGCAAAATTTTTGAGCCACTTTTGGAGGACACTGTGGGGAAAGCTAGGGACAAAATTAGTATTTTCAACTACATGTCATCCCCAAACTGACAGATAAACTAAGGCTGTCAATCGCACACTTGGTACAATGTTAAGGGCAGTACTAAAGAAGAAATCGAAGCTCTGGGAGAAGTGTTTGCCACACGTTGAGTTCACCTACAACCGGGTCATGCATTCTACCACAAAGTTCTGTCCATTTGACATTGTTTATGGCTTCAAGCCTACCGCTCCTATTGATCTACTTCCTCTACCACCTACGGAAAGAGTTAATCTTGATGCCGAGAAGCGAGTAGAAATGATTCATAGGATATATAAGGAAACTAAGGAAAAAATTGAGAAGATGCAAGCCCGATACAAGAAGCATGCCGATAAGGGCAGGAAGGAGATGATATTTGAAAAAGGTGACTTAGTTTGGTTACATCTGCAGAAGGATCGTTTTCCGGAGTAATGCAAGTCCAAACTAATGCCACGAGGTGATGGCCTATTCAAAGTACTTGCAAAGATCAATGATAATGCCTACAAATTGGAGCTACCTGGTGAATATGGGGTAAGTGATACGTTCAATGTCGTTGATTTATCCCCATACTTGGGTGAAGAAGATGAACCAGAGTTGAGGTCGACTCCTTTCCAAGAGGGGGAGTATGATGAGGACATCACTAGCACACATACACATCCATCGACACCTACAGTAGAACATGTATTAAAAGAAATGCCAGAACAGTCACATATGCAAGGTACAACCACACGAGCTCGTGCACGTCGTCTTGGACAACAGGTGAATATGTTCCTTGGGAAAATTAATTATTTAATTACAGAACAAATGATATTGCCTAATAATTGTTTGCTTGTTTCTATATGTGAGGGAAATTTTAGAGAAGCTTTGACCGATGAAGGAGAGGAAAAACAATAGCTTGCTACAATATGAAATAACGAGTACCAATACATCTGCATGCAGGAAAGAATCAAAGCAACACAATATTTTTGCTGCATGTGAAGAGGAGAAAAATTCATTGAAGATGCATGCATGCAGCCATAAAAGAATGGTGCAGAATTTGAAGCATGCATGTGTTTATTTCTGCATGCAGCCATAAAAGAATGGTGCAGAGTTTGAAGCATGCGTGTGTTTATTTCTTTTTGTTGTGACTGTTCATTTCCGTGAGTGTGTTGGCCTATATATATTCAGATGTGCACCCCTCCCCATTAGGATAGACTTGATTTTTATTCTTGGGTCGCTGATAGCCATATGAACAATTGAGTCTCACTAATCATTCATCTTTGAGCAAAATCCTTCCACTGTTGCTCTTGCGTTTTTCTCTGGAATTTGCTCGAGCCATTCTTCGTGAATAGGCCAATTGTGTTTAACACGATTGGTAACCAATTGAGAAGTGGTGTAGCGATTGTGAGGTTGCTAGTCACGTTGGATCGTGGTTAGCCTCCTCTTTGTCAATGTCACAACTCAAGTTATCAGATTTCTCCTATGATTGAAGATCAGGACCACCTATCTGTGCACATCTAAAGTCGAGGTGTGTGCATATCACTTCTTATCGGTTACCATGTTTATCTATACAGACCTTGATTTAGAGGCAATCAATTCTCGAGTCAAGGCCATTTGCGAGAAGGCTCCATCACTTGAGGTGGTGGCTCCTCGTATTTTAGTGGATGTTTCTGTCGAGGAGAGGGAAAGACACTTAAAGGTAATCGAAAAATCAATTTCATCTTTAAGACTTCTTAATCGTAGAGCATGACTAAGTAGTATCTTCTTCTGCAGATCGTTGGTATGGATTTTCGTCAAGACGACCAAAGGGTCTAATTGTTGGTGATTAGAGGAAAAGTGGAGAAAGTAAATTCTCCTCTGGCTAAGAGACATCAACTAGTAATATTAGTCGATAAGAAGAAGAGGAGCACAAGTGCTGCTGTCCCCCTTGAAATTCTTCCTCGGGCTATCTCAAGTGCTACCATTCAGCAATTTATTGTAGACCTAAGTGCCGCAAGTGAGATAAGGGCAGCTGTTTTGAGGCATCCAACTCCTAAGATCAAGGTACCCTTCAATTATGACATTGAAACTAACTCAGTTGGCCCTTCTCAAGGCTTCATTAAGCAACTTGAAAAGAAAAACTAGAATAGCTTTGTGTCTTTTGTGAAGAAGACTGCCGTGACTGTGGAACCTATGATCGAAAAGGAGGTTGCCCTGATGGTCGAAGCTGGTCTTGACCATCAAGTGGGGTAGGAAAAAGGAGCAACAATGACTATTGCTGTAGACCTTCGACCTAACGTGGTTGAAGGGATTCAAGACTCTCTACCAAGAGTGGTCGAAGAGATTTTCATTTCCCCACAACTAGACATGGTCGTGGGAAAGAAGTCGGAGGCCACTCTAGGAAAGTCTCTTCTAAATTTTCATTGAAGGCGTTATCACCAAGGTATGAAATACAATAGCAAATATCACATTTTACCGTTGTCTTTTCAAATGCTTATTCTCTTCTTGCAATTGTAGTCTAGCCTCTCCATCGCTTAAGGATGTTTCTCCTGAGAAGCCCCCTATGGTTCAACCTGTAATTGAAAGGACAGTGGAGAAGGTGGTCAAGGATACGACCACTGCAACAACAGAAGCTGCAGCTGAAACTGCAATGACTACAACCATTGAAGTGGTTGTAGCCAAAGAAGGGGCTGGAGGAGAAGAAGAAGAACAGCCTAACTTCTTGTCTTCGTTTTATAATCCTCCTTTTGTGGTAGGATCTTCTTCTAGTCGAGCTCTGGACCAGGTTCCACATCCCAAAGATCTTCCGAATAAGGGGTATGTCTTTGACGATGAACGTCTTGAGAAGATGTGGTGGAACAGGGTTGAAGAACTCAATCAACTCAAAGATTCTGGGCGAGTGCTCAGAAATTTTGCTCGTAGGAGTATGAATATGAGTATTGTCAACTCAAAAGTTCATAGTTTATACCCTTTTTTATTTCTCACTATCTTTCTCTCTCTAGAGAGCATTAGAAGATATGGCAACTGTGGCTGAGTACCATAGACAGCTCATGCTCCTATAACAAGAGAATGTCAAACTCTCCAAGGTAGCAGCGGCATCGTAAGTCACTTGCTTATGTAGTCGAATTCCGTCTTGACTTCATAACCAGAATTTTAGGTTTACTTTTAGCCTTTACAGGTCTAGGCTAGATGCAGAGTTATTGGATGTGGTGCTCGAGAACGAGAAAGCTGATGTATTGAGGCTAAGGGAAGAAAATGCCAACTTGTCGATAAGCCTCATAAGAGCTAACTCTACTGCTAAAGCCTTGGAGGAAAAAATAGACAATAAGCCTTGATGCTTAAGTTTGTTTATCTATTCCTCTTTCTGGCCTTTCTTTAATCTCTTTCTTTTAAACAGAAAAGAAACTGAACCGAGTAAGTTGCTCACCAAGGTTAGAGAAAAAATCAAAATGATCGGAGAGCTTACTCGTATCAGTAAAGAGAAAGATAAGAGAATAAAGTTACTTGACTCTCGATTATCAGGTAAAAATCTTTACCTTCAACCAGCTATTTTGACCGTTCTTGTAATAAGTTTTGTCCTTACAAGACTTAACTCTTCTACAAAGTGTGTGGTCGAAATAAAGCGTTTTTCTAAAGTGATGACTCATAGTGAGGAAGAGGCAAAGTCATCGAAGGGGAGCCTTCAAGACTACAGCATTCTCCTAAATAGTCTACTCGGTGAATTTGGCACGGAGAAAATGGTTCCTTCTGATGAAACCATTCCCGCTCACACGAGTATGATTATTCTACAAGCCAAGGCTTTTGAATAGCACTTGACTACTCTGAAGGCTAATCAGGTGAAGTCGATCAGGAATGTAGTTAGAGGTGCTGTGAACTATGCCTTGGCAAAACTCAAGGCATGTGACTGAAACCTTAACCTGCATCCCATCGAGCATGACTTCACCTGCTCTTTAGAAGAGGCATCTCGCATGATCGAAGAAGTAGAGCCATTTGGACGAAAAGTGTCTGAAGAAATGGAACTTGGCTCCACCTCTCCTTTAGAGTAGAGTAATTTACAAGTAGAAACAACTCTGTAAAGACTTACCCTTGGATGATGAATGAACTTCTTTATTTTCCTGCTAGTCGTCTCGTTGAGTAGTTAGTACTTGTAAGACAAAAATTAAAAATGAAAAAGAACAAATTTATAAATAAGAAATAAAGTTATGAATTATACTAATAACTATATCCTAGCCCTCGCCTATTTGCTTTGTTTAGATAAATAAACAAAGTAAATAGTGCAGAGTGCTATATGTAGAGAGCTGAGCGATTAATCCGACTATCATTATCAAACTCGATTACATGTACTGGCAGTAAAAAAGAAGAACGAGGCGACGCTAGGAAGTTCCTTCTAGTGGGCAGGACCACATGCAGAGAAGAAATACTTCGACTAGGAGTCCTTACTTCTCTTCGACCAGGCGAATGAAACTGAGGATAAACAATGAGAGGATAAATACTCAGAATTTCTTCTTGAATGTTCATTTAACATTTTCATAGACAACTCAATTGTTGTGTGCTAATAGCAAGAGTTAAGAATGGACCGGTGCTAGAAAGCTCCTTCTAGTGGGCAAGACCACATGCAGAAAGGAGAGACTTCGACTAGTGGTGTTCCCGTCTCCAACCAATTAAACAAATTGGATGTCATAGAAGTAGTCAAAAAAACAAAGAAGAAGCTCTACTGAACATACAACAATAAAAATTTGCACAAACTAAAATTTTTATTGAACAAGGAAGAAATATTTATACATAGAATTTACGCAATTGATTCCAAGAATTTGAGAGAATTTGGCTGTTTTCCAAAGAAAGTCGTATCGAACCAGGGCGTGTGACTTCGACCACAGTATAAGGACCTCGCCACTTAGGGGAAAGCTTGTTCTGTTGAGATTGGGATTGGACTTTTCTCAATACCAAGTCACCTACAGCAAGGCTACGAGGTTGGACCTTATAATCATAGTACTTACACATGGTCTGCTGGTTGACTGCTGATCAGATTAAGACTTGATTTCTCTTTTCTTCGAGCAGGTTGATATTGTCCACTCAAAGTTGTTCCTGGTTAGAGTCGCTGTAGGCCTCAACTCTTGTCAATCGTATCCTTAGTTCTGAAGGAAGCATGGCCTCTGCTCCGAAAACTAAGAAAAAAAGGAGTTTTTCTAGTCACTCAACTAGGAGTCGTGCGAATTGCCCATAATATGGAGGGTAATTCTTGAACCCAAGCCCCCGAGCGCTTTACAAGCTGGTCGAAGACTCGAGTTTTAATCCTTTGCATTATTTGGCCATTCATGCGCTCAACTGCCCCATTGCTTTGAGGATGGGCGACTGAAGCAAAACATAGTTTGGTGCCTAATTCGTCACAAAATTCTAGGAATTTTGTGCTTGAAAACTACTTACCATTATCTGTAATTATTTGACTTGGGACTCCAAATCAAATAATTACACTTCTCATCAAGAACCTTTTTGCGGCTTCTATTGTGATCCCAGTTATTGGTTCGGCTTCAATCTACTTCATGAATGTATCAATAGCTATGAAGAGGAACTTGAAACCCATGGCGCTCTTGGGAATGGTCCTAGGATATCAAGACCCCAAGTTGCAAAAGGCCAAGATAGTGGTATTGTCTGAAGAGTCTGGGCTAGTTGGTGTATTTGCCAGCTATGAAACTGACATTGTATATATTTCTTAACCAGATACTTGGCATCTTCGAGGGCTATTGTCCAATAGAAACCTTGTCGAAAAGCCTTACCGACCAGCATTCTATAGGAAGCATGTGCTCCACAGATGCCTGCGTGTATATCATTAAGAAGTTTTAATCCTTCTTTCTATGATATACATCGCATGAGAATTCCCTAAGCACTCCATTTATGGAGTACTCCATTGACCAAGGTATACATCCTAGCCTTGTGGGCAAGACGATCTGAAGGTAATCGTAGATGGGAGCCATTCACGTCTCTTCGTACTCTAGAGATGCTACCTCATTAGGGATTGTCTCTGGTGCTTCGACTAGAGACGACTTCTGGAGTTGCTCCAAGAAAACCCCTAGTGGTATTTGAGATCGAGAGGAAGCTATTCAAGCTAAGTGGTCTGCAAGAAAGTTATCTTTCCAAGGGATGTACCATAACTCAAAACCAAAAAAGTGCTTTTTAAGCTTTCGTACTTCTGACAAGTACTGAGACAAGGCCATACTTGAGCATGGATACTCTTTTTCGACCTAATTTGCGACTAGTTGAGAGTCTCTTCTCATGAGTAATCGGTCAATCCCGAGCGCTTTGGCGGCTCATATGCCATCAACAAACCTTCATACTCAGCCACATTGTTAGTAGCTAGAAAGAGCAATTGGATGACATACTTTAAGGTCTCTCCCGTGGGAGATTCCAAGACCACCCTAGCCCCTGAGCCACTTAATGTAAGTGACCCATCGAAGTACATCATCCACTTCTCGTGGGAATCATACTATTGGGGAACCTGCACAGGTTTAGGATTAGTCCATTCAATGATAAAGTCTGCCAAGATTGGGATTTAATGGTCGTTCGGAACATGAAATGGAGGTCGAACTCCCCAAGTTCCACCGACCATTTTGTCATGCGCCCCGTTGTTTCCTTATTCTGGAGGATCTCTCCTAAAGGATACTCAGATGACACAATTATCCTATGCATTTGAAAGTAATGCATTAACTTCCTCGAAGACATGAGGAGGGAAAAGAGAAGTTTTTAGACCTAAGGGTAACGCTCCTTAGGACCGTGTAAAACTTCATTTACATAATATACTGGTTGTTGAATGCCCTCACGCTCTGCGACTAATATAGCACTTACTGCCTGTGGCATGGTGGGTAGATACACCAAGAGGGTCTCACCTGGTTTCGAAGAAACTAGGATGGGAGCACTCGTAAGGTATCTCTTGATATCTTGAAAAGCATCATTGGCCTCTTCGACACTCGAAACCCTCCTATTTCCTTAGAAGCTTAAAGAAAGGAAGGAATTTTTCTCCCAAATGTGCAATGAAATGACTTAGAGCCGCCATGCACCTAGTGAGTTTCTAGACTTCTTTCTTTGTGGTCAGAGGACGCATCTGTTCGACGGCCTTGATCTTCTCAGGATTTGCTTCAATGCCTCTTGCCGAAACAAGGAATTCGAGATATTTTCCTGCAGAGACTCTAAACACACACTTCTCAGAGTTGAGTTTCAATCGATGCTTTCTCAGATTATCGAAGGTTTCGTGCAGGTCTGAAATGTGATTAAGCCGTTTGACACTTTTCATGACCAAATCATCAACATAGGCTTCTAAATTTTGGCCCATCTGATGTATGAAGGTCAATTGCATCAAATGCTAAAAAGTCAGACCAATATTTTTCAATCTGAACGGCATTTTGACATAGCAAAATACACCAAACGGGGTGATGAATGTTGTCTTCCCTTCATCTTCAAAAGGCATACTGATCTGGTGATAACCAAAGTGTGCATCTAGAAAACTCAACATTTCATAACTAGTAGTGGAATCAACCAATTGATTAATGCGAGGAAGCAGAAAGTCATCTTTTGGACAAGTTTTATTCAAATCAGTATATTCAATACTCAAGTGCCACTTACCATTATACTTTCTAACCATTACAGGGTTAGCCAACTACTCTGAGTGGTCGACTTCTCTTATAAATTCTGCTTTTAGTAGCTTGTCCAATTCCTACTTGATGGCTTCCTGTTGATCTGGTGCAAATCTCTATAATTGCTATTTTACAGGCTTTTTATCAGGCCGTAGGCCTAGCCTATACTTGATCACCTCCCTCGGGACTCCAGGCATGTCGGATGGTTGTCACGCAAACACATCTGCATTTGCCCGGAGGAAGGTGATGAGGACGTCTACCTATGCATGATCAAAGGTGACCCCAATGCGAACTATCATCGAAGGCTTCTCTGGGTCTAGAAGAACTTTTTTAACCTCTTTGTTTAGCTTTGGCATGGCTTTAGGCTTCGAATGCTTGCTTGAAGGCTGAACATTGATAACTTCTCGAGTTGGTAACTGACCGGCCATCTTGAGGGACTTGAGATCACACGTTAGCACCATCTTCTTATCATAGCGAACCATGGTAACTCCTTTGGGACCAGCAACTTAAGACATTGATATGCATAATAAACAACTATTAGCAAACATGCCAAAGTTGGTCGTCTGAGTATGGCGTTGTATGCCATGTCAAAATCAACCACATCAAAGGATATTTTCACTGTCCTGAAATTACTCAACGAACTAAATGTAATGGGCAAAGGAACTTGGCCAATAGGCTTGGCCGAGGAGCCCGGTACGATTCCATGAAATGAATATCGTACATGTTTTATTTTGGTACGAGGAACTTGCATCTTGTCCAGAGCATTAATGTCAGATCCAGATTTTACAATCCGGAATCCTCTGTGATTCCACCGCACTATTCCCTGGATCAGTAGATAGTGCTCACAGATACAGAAATGAACATCAAAATGCATATCATGCGGAAGCATAAATATAATAGAAGACTTACGCATGGGCCGATTAGGCCGACATCAATAAAATGCAGCAGCGGAAACGAAGCACACAGGTGGGACCCTCAGGACATGCCCACAGGCAGCCAACTGGAGATTCGCGACCTAATTCTTGACACCTCGTCGTCGTCGTCCTCATGTCCAGTAGTATTGCCGAAGCGTAGTAATCTGATTCCTGATTCTGGATTTGTTATGAGAGCGAGTGTGAGCACAAACCACCGTGCTCCGTGAGCCAATACACAGGATGCAATTAAATAATATGCATGGCTTATCAAGGGAAGGCTCGGGTTATTTTATTTGTCATAAATCGCTTTTGAAATATGATACATAGAAAATTCCTAAGACCTAGCAGTTTGAACTGAAACATAAGGTGTGAAAGAATGCAATAATAATAGCGATCCAGATTCCATCCACCATTACATGGCCTCTGCACCATATGCTTAATCCTTCAACGTTATAACCACTTAACTTATCACTGGGGCGACACTCAGGGCAACACAAATTAGGGCCTTTCTCTGCCCTCCACTTCACCAATTCCACCCACAAAGTTTTTGAAACAGAACTATATCTAGTTAAGTTCCCATGTCCGCCCTTGACCGTGGGCACGGCTATTCGAATAGTTTTCACTCTGCAGAGTTTGCACACTTTACCTACAAGAGATAAATCTACTCGTTGCTCCACATGATTCCTTAGCCATGCGGTTGAGTAGACTATCACAAAGCCTTTACAATGCATAGTCCTATTGTGGTTACGCCCGCTAAGGTCTATCTTCTGTAGGATGCGCACATCCCTCGAGAAGGGTCCCTCGTGAGCCATCACGGGCAAAGGCGGGGATGAGACCGTCCATCCCTTTGCTCGTGGTTATACCTTCACGTAACCACTTTAGAGCCACACAAATTAGTAAACCCTACCTACATTTTGCCAGCTTGTGGTTGTACTGTTGTACATTGGGAGATCATCACAAGATTCGGTCCTTAGGGTTATCTGGGCGGTGCTTCCACTAGCCACTTTGTGCTTCCACTGCACCACTCACACACCCTCGATCCATCCACCCAGATATTTAAGCAAGTAGGGTTTTTGGGAACATAAAATAATCATACCAACATATACCAGTCATCACCACCTCGACTTCCCAAACCAGTTTCTCATAGTTGAAAGTGATGTCTTGGGGCATTTTTGGTGTCCCCGATTATCTAAGCAATACTAAGCATGGCATATAATTATAGACTTATTTTCGAAAGGATACAATTATAATTTTGCTAGGGTGACAAGGCTCAAATATTCAACTATTTTCAAAGGAGGTATAATACTAGCAAGTTGATTAATGGGTATATAACTAGAATCTTAAAACAAACATATATTTGCATATGAAATAACAGCATGCAATTTGATAATTTAAACAAAAGTAGATTTGCAGAAAATGTAGGTTCAACATGATCAAAGTATTGACTCGCCTGACGCGGTTTACCGCGGACTTGAGCTCACACGATGCTTTCTCTTGAGCTTCTATTCTTTATCTTCACTTTGCTCTGACCACGCTTGATTCGAGGAATCTTCAGGACTCCAGTTTCTAATTACGCGATAAACGACTAAATTCAAATAAAAGCAAATGACTCAAAAGATCCAAATAAATCTGGATAAACTTAATTTAGATTTATTATAAGTTAATAGGTGATTCGGGTGATTTGAGGCAAGGTCTGTGGTAGGGTACGATGACTTGATCTTTTTATTAACAATTTCTTTTATCATTTTTGTATTTATCAAGAAAGTTCCATGAGTTAGGTTAGACCTATGAATCGGTGTATGAGTCTAGTTGGGTATCCTTTTGTCGAGCGTTAATATTCCGGGCATATGCGATATATAAGCGGTGTATATAATGTTTAGCCTACCGAGTTAGCCTTACTGTCTTGGTATATAGCATTTTGTGGTACGACATTCTATGTACCTTCAATTATCGATAGGCTAAGTTTAATTTGAATTAGGGTCTATTTATATGGGTCCCAGCTTGCTATATACATAATTATGCTCAATATTATTATGTATTACATCTAGTGTTAAAATTTAATTAATGGCACTATTTCTATCCTTCTTATACTTTAGCTACTATTTGGCGTAGCTTTGTTTTAAATTTTAGTTTAAACCTAGCTATCTGGGCAAAGCTTGGTATATAAGGTCATATTTCAATATCTGCTATCTAGCAAAATTTTCCACTATGGTTTATTTCATGGTGGCTTGACAAATGTTAGGGCATATATGTATATATTATAATCAAGGGTAATCTTTATTGAATGTGGATATTCAACCAGGGCCACTATATTTTAATACCTAATTACGACCTTTTAGTTGAAGGTATTCGGAAGATCAACTGACATTTTATTTTATTATTTAACTTAGCATCTGACATAAGTTAACCTTAACTAAATCCTTGTTCTTATAAAGCCGAGCATGTTATATAGGGTCCTATTTTATTAGTGTTATTTAATTAAATCTACCTCTGAGACTCTATTAATGGCCGTATGTTAGGTTGGGGCACATATCTTAATTATAACTAGGGGAAATCTTTAATTTAAAATTTTCACTTTTATAGGTAAACGTATGATTTATTTTCCTTAGTCTTAACCTTGAATGTGTTTTTAGTTAGGATTTTTATTAACTTTGGATTTTAAGCTAAATCATATTTTATTCATGCCTTTATTTGATAATTAGACCTCAATTAACTATTTAGGCTATATTAGTTGTTCATATAGTAAATAATCAGATATAAATATTAAGTAACCTTATTTTACCTCCTAATAAATTTTGTATTACTCATTAATTAGTTATTGATTTTTCTACCGGATTTCTCTTTGCTAATACTACTCGGCAAAAACATTAACTTAAAACCTAATCTAATATCGCATACAGGGGGGTCGAACTCGGGTTGGCGGGGTGAGAACGCACGTTGCTAGCCACCCGGCCACGCTGTCTTTTGCGACTTACCTGAGGGGCGATGGTAGTTATGCTGAGGAGGTAGTGTCCCAAACAGAGGAGCTCGGGGGCGGCGATCTAGCGGCGGCGTTGCCGGCGGGTGGCGGTCGGAGGGGAGCCGGGGAGGACTAAAATGGAACGTTGGGTGTGCTAGGATGCCGAACGAGGTGGTGAAGGGGACCGGGGAGCGTCGAGGTGGGCCGGCGGCGGTGGCGGCGACTCGGGGAGGGACTTCGGCGCCGGCGAGGTAGGGTCCACGAGGTGTGCGGGGAAGGCCGGGAATAGGTTTGTGGCGTTCCGGGGATGGTGTGGGTAGCTGGAATTGGACTTTTATGGCGGGGAGGACGGTGGCCGGAATTGGGGAAGAAGGGTGGTGCCGACGGAGGTATAGCATTAGATCTCGATTGCCCAGAGGGAAATGGAGTGGGGAGTGTGTGGAAGGCAATGACGGCTTCGGTTGCTCTTATAATCGTCTGTGCGGAGCTGGCAACAGTGGCTGCTCGTGCGGTCGCGTCGGACGGGCAGCAGTAGAAGGCGGCGGTGGCATTAATGACCGGGCGGTGCGGCCAGACTTTGGGGAAGGGTTGACATGATAGCTTTCGGCGGGTGGCAGCCTTGCGCCGCGCACGCCACGTGATGTGACGAGGCGGGGCAGAGCGACCACTGGGCAAAGCTCCAGCTCTGCTGATGCAAGGAGGAGGAGGAAAAGATGGGCCAAGCCGGTGCTGGCGTGGAGGCGGGATTTGCGGTGGTCCGAGCATGGCTCACGGTGGCCGTGTCGACCGGCTTTTGTCGAAGTAGAGAGGAGGAGGGGGGCCTGGGTGCGCACGGGGAAAGGAGAGGAGAGAGGTCGGCAGGGAGCAGGGCCTGCAGGCAATGAGAGGGAGAGAAAAGAGAAAAGAGGGAGAGAGAAAAGGAATGGGCCCACTTGGAAGTGAGAGAGAGAGAGAAATAAAAGGATGAGAAAATGAGAGGCTCAAGCATTACTTTAAAATTTGGATTTTTAATTTAAGTTTCTATCTCATATTTGAGGTTATTTATTTAAATTCTTGCATGCCATTTGAAATTTTTAGCTTTTATTTTCCCATGGCTATGCTTATCATAATATTAGTATATTCCATATTTTGTTTCACTTGTGTGTGTATATATAGTCTTATTTATATATACATATTCCAAAATAGGGTCTTACACTTAATTCAAGTCTTTCCCTCCTTTTATGGATCATCTTTTCAGATTCGAATTTTAAATTTTAATTCTCTATTATCTGTACATGTTTGTATCTTTTGTGAACTTTTTAACTTTTTGGAACCTTAACCAAATCTCAAAAGAATGCCATAAACTCCAAATTCAAATAAAATATATTGCAAAATAATTCCAAAGCTTCACATTTTTCAAATTTAAATTTTCAAGATGTTACAATTAATGAATAAAATATTTAAAGAACTACCACCATCAATCAATACGCGATTCACTTGATAGTTGTTGATGGTGGGCTTGACCGCAATCGAGAACCGATGGGGTCGAGTTGCTGGGATCGGACAGTCGCGCTTCTCGAAAGAGATGGTGACCTCTCACCATTTAGGTAAATTATTGACAAGGGTTGGATCGATAGAATTTACCTCTCGTTGGATAGCTTTATACTGCCACTTTGACTCGTATGCAGATGAACCTCCGTATATATGCTCGATAGTATGCTTTAGGTCCTAGAAAGGCATGTCCTCGTCCTCATCCGAGCACTTTCGACTACTTCACTGCCCCAACTCCTCGATCGTTGGAAGCAGGCCCTTGCCTGAGTAATAATCCTTGAGTTTCCATTGGAAAACTCAATAGTTGCGAAGATCATGCCCCTCTTTCTTATGAAAAGGGCACCATCTAGGCTTGTTATCCTTCCTAGCGGGTGCTTTGCCCTTGCCCCAGTCGGAGCATTGCTTAGGGTTGCACGGCTGCTTATTGTCTAAAGCCAAGACTTCCTTCAACCTTCTGGCCTGAGGCTTCTGGCCTTTGGCCTTGTCCTTGGATTTTTTTGACCTTCTCCCTCCTCTTGCTACCTTCACCTTGCTCACTGGAGGTTTAGCCAATTTGATCGATGGACCTAGTCCATTTGACCGCTTCAGTAGTAGTTGCGTAGCGATCAGCCATCTCAAAGAGCTCGGCGATGGTGATTGGAGGATTCAAGGCGATATATTTGATGAACCACCGATTATGCACTCCCTGCTTGAATGCCCTACTGACAGATGCGTTAGAGACCTCCAAAATTGAGTTACGAACCTAACTGAAGCATCGGATGGACTACCACAAGGTCTCGTCGTTGCTTTGGCACATTCGATGCAAGTCATCTTCCTTCCCAGGGTGATTGTACGTGCCCTGGAAGTTGGCCATCAAGAGATCACAGAGGTGTTGCCACAAATGGATCAACTCGAATGGCTAGTTGAGCAACCAGGAACGAGAAGATCCTTCGAGCACTATCGGTAAATAGTTTGCCATGACATGCTCATCGCCTCCCGCTGTCCGAACTGTAGTTATGTAAATCTGGAGGAACTCAATTAGATTTTGGAACCCATCGAATTTCTCCTTGTTGATCGATCGGAACCACGAGGCCAGCTCACTGCTCGTAGTTCAGGCACAAATGCCCGACATCTTGTAACAATGTCATGTCGTCTCCTTTGCGGAAATGGGTAATTGACATCACCAGGCAAATGCACTTGACAATGCCCGATGGTAGATGGACCTGACCTTTAATAAGTCTTGTCCATACGAGGGTAGTATTCATGCTCCATCTGCTGCTGCAAGTTCCTTGCTTGAATCATTCGAGCGCCAACTCGTTGATCTTGAACCGTATGTGGTATCCTCCTCTGACTGCCATTGCGGTCGAGAGTATGATGCGTCCTGTCCTCATTCCAAGACTTGCGAGGTGAGTTACACGATCGACTAGGGGTGGTTGTACCTTGTGGTTCTCGGAGTCACATCGGTGAGGTTGCTCGAGACGGGCCATCACATCACGAAGTCTCCAAGCAATGTCTTCTACAAAATGGTCGTAACCTGGTGCTCGAGCAAGCTCCTAAGTTAGGTTCTCAAGCAAGTCATTGATTCATTGAAGCTCTCATGCTTCTTTGGATCGGTACTGGACTCGCCCAGGCAAAGCACTCTAGGTAGCCAATCGCCTTCTTCGAGCAATTTTGGGATCCTCAACCCCTGAAGAAAGGTGGGGCTATCTCACAGGAGAGCGATTATTTCTAGGATTTCTCCCACACTCATCAGAGTACTGATCAGGTTCATCATTGGAGGTCACCTCACCATCCTCATGAAAGGAGGGAGAGTGTGATTGGTGGAAGCATCCCTAGGCTTTCATCTGGGAGAGTGATCAAAATCTGCGGGTAGGGCAAAAACCACCTGTCGAGTATCTCCACTTCCGAGGGAGGCCCCCTTGTCTAAAAAATCATCGAGTGAGATTGCCTTTTAGCTTAAAGTAAACCCCTCTAGGTAGGGTACTCGGGGTTATAACTGTCCCTAACTGGATCTATTCTCTGCGAGAATACGAACAAACATGGAGTGTGCCCGCCCATCCCCTTCATAGAATTGGTCAAAGAGTCACTACCATGAGTTGGTGATGGGCCCCCCGATCTGTAGATTCGAGACTGGACAAAACTACCCGGGGCATTGGTGCGGGACTCAAACGCTCGGGGAAGATCCTGTCGTCATGGTGCGAGTCCTCATTATGATCGGGTTGACCCTTGCCCTTCGGGGAAGATGATCCCTCCTATGGGCGTAGTGTTGTGGGGGGTCTGGATCCCTCTGCAACCTTTCCCACGGTGTGGCCTCTGGGCTCATTGGATGGATCTCTAGGGAGACACTCACCATCGGAAGAAAGCATGGTCTGCTCGTAGTCGTAGTAGACCTCCATGTTGATACCCCTGTAGTCGGCCAAGTCAAACCAGTTCTCCTCATTCCATTCGTCTGCCATGGCATTGAGAGGAAAAAGAGAAACTTGTCGACTGGGAAATTATCGAAGTCTTAGAAGAAGTCTTCCCCACGGACAGCGCCAACTGTCAATATTTTAATATCGATTTTACGTATGATTTGTTTGGATTTGGGCAAACTCTTAGAAGACCCAGTGTATACACCTACAAAATAAAGACACAAGAATTTTTATCCAGGTTCGGGCCTTCTCCTAGGAGAATAACAACCCTATGTCCTGTGTGATTGCTTATCACTAAAAAGGATTTACAACTAGTAGTAATGCGAAAACCTAGAAAACCTAGCACTATTTCTTGCTTCAATCCGGATCCCCCCTTTCCCTCTCTGACATCAACCTTTTTATAGCCGGTGAAGCGACAGCTATTGTTTTGCACTAATAGACGTCTTGACGGTTCAGGTGGCAATCGCCTGATGGAAGTTATTATCAGAGAGATATAATGACCATTCTCCGTGTAGCAGTTGTTGTCAGAGAGAGATCATGTGCGGTTATTGGATAGACGCATGAACTAACCGCCTTGTCAAATGAATCCTACGAGTAGTTGATCACCATAGACAAGTCGGTTGAAGGTATGCTGGTCGCAGAAATATCCATGACTAAGGGGAACGGCATAACTCTGGCGAAGTCGTCACTAGCGGATGACGAGGTTTCCAGTGACTCCAACTAGTGGATCTAGAATCTCTCACAACAGCAAACTTGGCAATGTAGTATGTGGGATGAATAACGAAGTGGTGTGACTAACAGTGAGGAAAACACAACAATGGTCTTTGGGTTTACGACTGTGACTCGGATTTGATGGTCCTCGAGACTCAGTGAGATGATGGAAGACAAATCTCATGAGGCAAAGCTAGTGGAGAGGTCGGCTTGGTCGGAGACTCGCCGAAGATGTAGTAATTGCTCATTGGAGTTCAACGACGGTGGCGAGACTCGAATCTCAATCACAGCGAGATGGCAACAAATCCGAGGGCATTGGCTAGGGTTTTGGGATGCAGGTGGTTCGGCATGAGGAAAGCGATGCCCTGGGGTCCCTTTTATAGTACTAGAAGGTGGTGCAGGGATAGAGTTCGTAGGCATCACGTTAGAAATATAGGAGAGTCGTGATCGAAGCACAGGGTCAATTGACCAGTGGGGCCTACACGTCAGCGATAGCATGGTCAGAAGACACATGGCACATGCTCGGGCGAAGGGGCAATGAGAGCTAACTGGTCAGGCAGCTGGTTTGACCTTGGTCAAATGACTGGTCGAATGGCTGATCGGATGGTTGAATGACTGATCGGCAACTAGTCGAATGACTGGTCGGGCTATCGATTAAACGGCTAGCTAGGTCAAGCTGAGAGGAGAGAGAAAACTAATTGACTAAAAAGAGATTTGCCCCAGAATGTTTTCCAGTGATTTTAAATAGCTTTTTCTTTTTAGAAAATACAAAGAAATCAAATAAACCAAGATAAATAGCAAAAAAGGAAATTTTTTGGGAAAATTCCAAAAAATAGTTTTAAGAGCAAGTATAGTAAGTCCTACTCAGCAGGCGGTAAAGAAATCCATGTCATCAAAATCCTATGTGGAAGAGAGAGAAGGAAACGGGCGCTCCATCTACCGCCGGGCTGAATCGCAAGACACGAGGAAATAAAGCCCGCTTGTAGTCAGATGCGGGCGAAGAAGCGGGTTGTTCCTTTCTCCCCCGATCCCTGCGCTCGCCCGCCGCACCCTTGCCCTTCCGCCGCGCGAAATTGCCGCCTCCTCCCGCCAAATCAACTGCTCCCGCGCCCAAATCAACTGCTCCCATGCCCAAATCAACTGCTCCCGCAGAGTAAATCCCCAAATCCACTCCCAGCCCACAAAATCCGTCCCCAAATTGCAACCTCCCAAACCCTAGAAGCCAAATTTCCGATGGGACGGCCGTCAAAAAGGACGTGTGCACCAGCGCCTATGGAGCTCCCGCCGACGGCGACTCAGCCCGCCGTGACGTCGCCGCCTCCACATCAGCCCGTCTTGCTGCCGTCCTTCCCTTCCGTGTATGGTCCCCATGCTTGTTTCCCTCCACAACCATCGCAATCCATGGCTCCTGCCTCAGCAGCAAACTTGTTCCTTGGGGTACCGCAACTAGGTGTAGAAGTTCCTCCGGTCCAAGGACCTTGGTGGGCACCGCCTGCAGTCGTGGATGCCTCTGCACCTCCTTGGCCAACGGCTGAGAATGTCGAGGACTCCTCTGATCCGCAAGCATGGTATGTATCTCTTGCTTATGTAATCTTTGGTTGTTAATCTTTATTTTAATCCGATACTAATTCGTTAGTGTAGTAGTGATGACTACAATAGTGGCGATTGCGCAAGGACTGAAAAACGTTTGAAATGGACAAAAGAGGAGGATCTTAGATTGGTAAGCTATTGTGTTGTGTAATGACCTCCATGTGTTACATTGCTAGCAGTCTAGTAAACCTCTTTTGATAATATTGTAGGTCAGTGCCTGGTTAAGTAATTCAAATGATCCAATCGGATCAAATTACAAGAAGAATGACCAATATTGGAAAAGCGTTACTGATGTCTACAATAGCACCACCCCAAAGAACAGGAAAAGGATAATGAAGCAAGCCAAGGATCACTTTGGGAGAATCAAGAAGAGGGTTGCTTGGTTTTGTGCTAGCTGGAAGGAGGCGAATGCTTTATGGGCTAGTGGTGAATCTGATGTGGATTTAATGGACAGAGCACTGAAAAGTTATGAAGTGGATCATAAAAAAGATGGGCCATTTATGTTTAAGCATTGTTGGGAAGTTCTTCGCGAGCAACCAAAATGGGATGCCTATTTAGAACGTCTTGAAGAGCTTGAGCCAGACAAGAGGAAGTTCAATGTTGAGGAGGAGGTGGGGCAAGCAAGCTAAGGAGCAGAAAAAACGAAAGAAAAAAGACCAAGCTTGTATAATAGATCTTGAAGATGAGATTAACAAGCTTGTAGATGCTCAGAACCAAGCAAATGAAGGCCGCAAAGAGATGCTAGAGACACAAAGGCGTGTGTCTAGTGAGAATCTTGAAGCTCGAAAGCTTGCGTTCCTTGCAACAAAAGAGCAGAAGGAGTCAGCCATGCTAGAAACATACCGATCAATGATGATGCAAGACACAACTGTGATGTCTGAAGCTATGAGATCTGAGCACGTATTGGCTTTGAGGTGTTTCAGGGAGAAGTTATTTGGCAAAATTGACTAAGGTATTGCTTACTGCCCACTATCTTAGTTCTATTTAATTTTTTTTATTATGCATTGATCTCTGCTGAAATGCAAGTTATTATGTATTGATCTCTGCTGAAATACAATATATGGTCCTCTGCTGAAATACAATATATGGTCCTCTGGAATGCAACCTGGAATACAAGGTCATATTGTTCAATGTTGCATTAATGCAGTCCAGATAACTATGCATGCAGAAACTGCTAGTCAAAATGTTAACCAAAACTGCTCCCGGTCCATCATTGAAAACTGTTTCCAGAATGCATTGGAGTTAGCTGAGACATTGTTTTCCATCCGCGTGACTGTTTGGAAGTCTTCCATATCTCTGATGCAATTGCTTTGGGCTGAAAACAAGGTCATATTGTTCAATGTTGCATTAATGCAGTCCAGATAACTATGCATGCAGTGAGGTACTTAAATCATGTGCAAAAAATATGCAGTGCATGACACATCTATATAATGAAGTACCACACCTGCAGACTCATCCACTACCCAACCCATCTTTCCTCTCCTACCTCTCATCTTCCCACTCAGCCTTCCAACCCCATCTTCCTCACCCACCATGTCGGATTCAACTTCATACCAAGATGATTCCGATGAACTAGCCCCATCCAAGGTCATGAAAGACTATGTTGCTGAGCAAAGCACCCTAGACTCTTTTGCTAAGAGGCTCACAATGAAGATCAAGGCTAGGCTCGTAGATGGGGTATCTCAGCGGCGAAGTGGTCCAAGGAAGTGCATTCGGAGGGACCATGCAGGTGCTCATCAGCGTCTTGTGGAGGACTATTTTGCTGTAGCACCACTCTACCCTGAGAGTATGTTTCGTACAAGATTCCGTATGAACAGACGCCTCTTTCTTCGCATTGTCAACTCTCTTGGTCAGTGGTCTCCCTATTTCACTTATAGGGCGGACTGTGCTCGTCGAATAGGGCTTTCACCCCTGCAGAAGTGTACAGCAGCCATGCGCATGCTGGCATATGGCACCCCTGCAGATGCCCTTGATGAGTATCTTAAGATTGGGAAGTGCACTGCATTAGAGTGCTTGGACAAGTTTGCACGGGGGGTGATTGAGGTGTTTGGTGGGGAGTACTTGCGACACACCACACGTGAGGATATTGAGCGTTTACTTCAAGTTAATGAGTCTCGGGGGTTTCCTGGAATGCTAGGAAGTATAGATTGCATGCATTGGCGTTGGGAGAAGTGTCCTTTAGCATGGAGGGGGAAATTCACTCGTGGTGACTATGGAGTACCAACAATTGTCCTAGAAGTTGTTGCTTCCCAGGACCTTCAGATTTGGCATGCTTTTTTTTGGAGTTTCTGGATCAAACAACGATCTTAATGTGCTCAACCAGTCCCCACTGTTTTTTGATGCCTTGAGAGGAGAAGCCCGTCAAGTTCAGTTTTATGTTAATGGGAATGAGTATACCACAGGTTACTACCTTGCTGATGGTATATATCCAGAATGGGCTACCTTCATGAAGACTATTCCACTTCCCCAAACAGAGAAGCATAAGTTGTTTGCCAAGCACCAAGAAGAGGCAAGGAAAGATGTGGAACGTGCTTTTGGGGTACTACAATCCCGGTTCAGCATTGTTCGCCGGCCTGCAAGACTTTGGAAGAGAAAGAGTGTTGGAAGGATCATGCTAGCTTGTGTGATTCTTCATAATATGATTGTCGAAGATGAGAGGGAGGAGGATACCATTCATATTGACTTGAATGAGAACCCAGGGGCATCATTTGCTCTACCTCCTGAAGTGAATGTTGGTGGTAATCTGTGTTTTGCTGATGTGATGCGTAGAAAAGCTGCCATACGTGCTCGTCCACAGCATACCCAACTGAAAAATGATTTGGTAGAGCACATTTGGCATAGGTTTGGAAATAGTAATCATAATTAATCATGGTAGGGCGATACTGAAATCTGCTTGTTCTATTCCTTTTACTCATTAACACTGACCATTGACATAAATCTTATATGTATTTTTCAGGACTGCTATGATGAGGTGACTTTTGCTGGTGCTACTTGAAGGTATGCAACTTATAATCTGAACTTATAAGCCTGGAACTAGCCAACCGAAGCCAATTGTTTGCCAAAAGTAAAATCAGCAAGACACATGAATTTATATTATGTTTCGATAGTGTGGCTGTTATATAGAGACCTACATTGACAATGTCAGAGTGCAGTCGTGGTACTAGTGTACTTTGAATGGATTAAATCAATATCAGCACTCGAACATATCTAAATATCTCATTGTCCGAAAAATACAGTTGTCATATGAAAAAACAATCGTAGTTCTAGATTTAAGATTTACCTTACTTTTTTTCCCTTTTCCCATACAGTGACTTAAGGTTGTTGGTGCAATGGATCGACTGGATGTTTCTACTGGAATCTGAACTATACCTTTATCGCCGTCTAGATCAATAATTATGGCTTGTTGCCAGAGACTTATTTACTATTGTGTTTGGTTAATGTTGTTTTTTTATAGAGACTCATGTAATGTTTAAGTGTCGGATGTTTAAGCGTCGAAGTCCTAGTGCTATGTGCAATCAGTTATCTTGGTTGTGTTGTTGCTCGAAAAAAAATTAATTATCTTGGTATTATGTTCTGGTACTATTATTGTGTTTTGGTATGTGCTGATGGCAAGGATGAGCATACGTATATGTGGTTTGTACAAATGGCCACGGAGATGTAGCATACAATAGATCATAGCAGCTGGTGTGCACATGCAAATAATAAATGTCTAACTCTCCTCTACAGCCAACTCTTCCAGCTAGCCTAGTATACCATGGGCTATTGGTGAAGGCTATTAGTTACATGGCATTGGTATAAGCCTGCTAGTAGCCTGCTGCTGGCTTACTTTTTTTTTTGAACATGGAAATAATCCATTACTCATCAACTGGTGCCAGATCCTTGGTGACCAAAACTTGAATACAATCAGGGATATCATCCCTTACCGAGACCAAGCCTGGTCCAAAACTAGCCCCTAGACTAGCCAGACTATGAGCGACTAAATTACATGAGCGGGAGTTATAGCAAACAACTTTCGAAATAAAATTAGAATCCAAAAGATCCTTAAGTTCCCAAACTAAGCCACAAGCCGAGCTACGGTCCAGGCGCGTGAGGCTAGCTGCCTGTATTACTGCCATCGCATCCGTAGCCAGTATAAGTTTCTGAACTCCCAACTCTGCAGCTCGCTAAAGAGCCTGAAGACACACAATGAGCTCCGCATGGAATGGTTCAAGCACCTTCTCCAGTTTGCCAAAACCCGAGCTTATTACCACACCATCTTCATCTCGTAGCACAAAGCCCCATCCTCCCGAACGTGATTCAGCTCTAAAAGCGCCATCACAATTGGCTTTGATGAAACCTGTCGGCGGACGTCGCCAGACTGCTCTCGGCCTCATTGTGTTAGGTTCTGTGCCCGCTTGGTTCAGTTTGGTGCATTCCTCTGCATACGTGCGAATCAACTGAGCTAGATGCAAGTGGCTTTTAGGTGTGTCTCCTTCTCTGACAGCACATCTTTCGGACCACCATAAGTAGAGCAACACAATGACTTGTCTTTGTGTATCATCTTCCAGCTTTAGCAGCTCTCTGATAACATCTTTGGCTGATGGGAGCGCAACCATAGAGTTGCATAGCTGGCTCAGTTGTAGTTCATTCCATACCTTACCAACATGCTTACACTTGAAGAAGAGGTGAGCGCCATCCTCATCAAATCTTCTGCAGAGAACACAACAAGTATCAATTTTCATACCACGTCTCTTCAAATTCACACGAAGTGCCAAGGAGTTATGACCAAGCCGCCAAACACTAACCACCTCACCTGTCGGCGAAAAAATGTTGCTAGTGTGATATTTTTTTCTCAAATTCAAGTTGAAAATCCAAATTTTAATTTGACAGTTCAAAATCCTCCCCTTCTTTTCTGTAAAAGTTTATAATTTCCACTTGAAAGTTCAACTTTTTGGAGAGTTTGTTTGGATGGGCTGGGATCGAGCAGGATCCTAGCCCAATCCACACGAAAGGATATGTGAATGAATTCCTAGATTGACCGAAGTTTCAAAGTTTGCATGGGAGAAGAAAAAAACAGCCATCTCTCGTGTTTTTCTTTTCGTGTCGGCCGTGGCGTCATGACAATCGATGGCTCGCGATATTGCACTGCTCTTGCCACTCATTTAGCTGCTCGGGTGAGCACAAATGCGCTGAAACTGTGCAGACATCATTGAGACGTTGTCAAGCCATCGCACCTCCATCTGTTTCTCCTACCCTCCGTTGCAGCCACCACATTCAAGCACCACTCTCTAGAGGTGCACCACCACGACCCTTCAGGCGCCTCGTGAATGCCACCGTCATGGAAGGTCATTGCAACATGTCATGGAGAAAGGAGTCGATGACTCTACCTAAATCATCTGGCTAATCTAGTCCACTTCCGCCTACACCTGTTCATGGGTGGCCTGCGGATCGGATTCGAGCTTAAATTTTTGGCCCGCGAGTAGGGCTGTAAAAAAAGCTCGAGGCTCGCGAACTGTTCGAGCTTGGCTCGCTTTAGACTCGATTCGAGCTTGATTCGAATTCCAAACGAGCCGAATTCGAGCTTCTTCTTAAGCTCGCGAGCTTTAACGAGCCGAGCTCGAATAGCTCGCGAGCTTAAGATTTTTTATTTCCCGGTTTCCCCAATCCCCACCCCTCCCGCGGTCTCTCTCAAATCCCGGTTTCCTCCGCCCGTTCCCCTTTTCCTCGGTTCGGCCGACGCCTCTACTCCTCCTCCCCCATCTCCTTCTCGCGACCGCGCCGCCGCGCGCCTACTCGCCCCGGCCTCCGCGCTCCCCTACCAGCTCTTTCTCTCTCTCCTAGGTGCCGCCTCCCCTCGCCGAGCCGCATGCACGGTCGATCCTCGGCTTCCTCCGCCGTCTCGCCTACTCCCCGCGCCGCCCCGCCGCCTTGGGCTTTCCGGCCCCCGACCCTCCGCCGCTACCGCCGGTCCTCCGCGCCTCCTCCGCTCCTGGGCCGCTCCCCCTTCGCGCTGTCGGGCCGGCTGTGCCGCGCCGCTCGGCGCCGCCCGGGCTGCCCTCGCCGCGCCGCACGGTTGATGCCGCCGGATCCGTGGCCTAGGGCCCGGATCCGGTGCCTCGGCCCACTATTCTATCCTGATTGCTTTCAATGGATTTGCTATTTATGTGATGCAGGCAGGGAGGTGTGCTATTACGGTGTGGTCTCGGCCGGCTAAGGTCGCCCGCACGCCGGGGGAGTGTGTGGCGGGTGTGGCCGACTGGCCGTCGCGTCACTGCGCTCCGCGACGCGCTCCAGGATGCTGGCGAGGGCGGCCACCACGCGCGGCGTCCGCAGGTACTCCCTCTCTACCCAGTCTCTACTCTCTCGGCAGTCGGCACCGAGCCTACACGAGTCGAGCTCGAGCGAGCTCGAGTTTTGTCCGAGCCGAGCTCGAGTCTAGCTTGAAGTTCGATGTTGATCTTAGGCTCGCTCGAGCTCGGCTCGAGTTTCTACCGAGCTCGAGCTTGCTAGGTCAAGCTCGCTCGAGCTCGGCTCGTTTACAGCCCTACCCGCGAGTCTGGTATAAAGCCCAAAAAAGCCCGATGGAATAACTAAACACTTTAAAATAATATTTTTATTTAGAAAATTTTTTATTCAAAATAAATAAATAATTTTATCAAAAAGAAAAAAGTTGGGTTTTTTTCGAGCTTCGGGTCTAGCCTTAAGCCCTAGCCTTGTTGAGCCAAGCCAAACTTGGGCCCGTCCGTCAAAGGTTGGGCTTTTCCAGGCCAGCCCAGCCTAGGCCATTAATAGGCCTTCTTTCGCTTAACATCTCCACCCTCCAGTAGCTGTGCCATGGCATGGGGTTAGTGAGAGCTTGGGTCTACAACTTCACTCCCTTGCATAGGCGCCACCACCCCAACCCTTGTGCACGAGACAACCGTAGAGCTCGGTTGCGCTCATTTGAGCCGATTGGTGCCTAGATTATGCTACCGCTTCTTCTATTTTGTTCTTTTGACGAGTTTTTAATTTTTGGAAGTTTTTTCAAGAGGGGATTGGTTGGTGGAAGGAGATCAACCCATTAAGGGCTTATTTGGCAACTCAAGAATAGTATCCATAAGGAAGACAATCAAGTGGGGATTGAGTTCATTATCCAAACCTAAGGTAATCGCATGCTTTGTTTCGATTATCTCATATTCCTTTGGAATTTGGATTGGCATCCATGGTAAAAAAAATAAAGAACATCTTAAAAAGAAGTCAGTGAATTCGGGGGAAAGTAAGAGAAGTTTTGGAAACATTTTAGCAAATCTAAGGCACCTGCAAATTTGAGGACAAAAGGAGAACAAGAGGCACCACCACCAGCTCGCTAGGGTAACCACGCCTATACGCTTGAAGTGGAAACTCTCGACTTGCTCCATTAGCGTGGACATAGGAATTTAGTGCTCACCGCGACCATTCTATTGATCGTCTCGCCTCAGCCATTTGCTCAACCCGTGCACCATTGGCCAACCTCGCCGGCCTTGTCCTCCACCGCGTGCTAAAATCGAACGGAGCTTCATTGCCACCGTCAACACTGCCCCTTCGCCCTCTAGTTCAGCACCTGTACCGCAGCCTTCGACCAAGGACCTAATAACTACGCGGCGAGCTCCGCTAATGTCTGCCCTCGGCTTCCACAGTGCCTAGTGGATCCATTGATTCAAAGTCACTAGAGTTGAGGGAGAAGAGCATAGGAGATTGGGAGGGCGAGGAGCAGCGGGATGGCTACAATGGTGGTGTGGAATTGGCAGGGCCGTTCCTGTCATCTTGAAGGCCCTAGGACATGATAAAAATAAGACCCTTCATTCTAATATAAATATATAACAATACATTTTATATCAGTTGTAAAAAGGTAAAGTTCAATACAGTAACTATTAGACAGTACGTCACAAAATACAAAATGCAAAGTGCTCATTGTCGACAAAATGCATGTATACATACTAACATATATGGGCTAGGGGCCCAAATTTTTGTGAGCCCTAGGCGGTTGCCTTTGCTGCCTAGGCCCAGGGCCGGCCCTGGGAATTGGAAAGTGAGCGATAGCGACGCGAACATGAGTGTCTGAGTTGGGGAAAAAGACTCGTGGGAGGCGTGGCTCCTTTCCGTGGTGGAATGGATGGAATTTAGACAGGGAAATTCGACCCACGTTCATTTCTAAACGCAATTTTGGGTATTCCGACGTGGATTCGACCGAAGCCTGGCCGATCTCGGCGCATCCAAAACAAGCCTCAAGGTTGGGTTTTGTTTCACGACGATACTTTTCCGTAGACAAGACGTAATTAGGAATCCCATTATTATTAAGGTTTTAATTAAACCATGCTGGAAATTCTAACCGACGGACGCGTGCGACTGCAAACTATTCACTCGAGACAAATTTGGGTCGGGCTTGCATGTCCACTTTCCCCTCAGGCCCGTCCCAAGCCATCTCACGCCCTCAACCACTGCGCCGCCATCGCCTCCTTTCTCGGGCGGCGTATGCTCCTCGTCGTCATCTCACATCGGTCACTTCCCGTCCCCGGGAGAACCAAATCCTTCGTGGTACTGGTTCGTCTCCTCCGCCTCCTGTCCTCGGTTGATGACTACTGGCTATCTCACCCCCTGAGAGGTGTTCATACTCCGTGTCTGCCTCCTCAGGCCTGAGCGCGTTCTTCCTGTTGGAGAAGCAAGACCAACGTGATTCTCCAAGGTTAGGTTTCTTCCTTCGGATTTGCTAATTTCTCAGGAAACTGAAAATTTGTGAAATTTCAGTCACCTTTTTGCCCGTTTGATTTTGCTTCCTGACCTGTTAGCGTATTCGGACGGCTCTGCTCATGCGTGGCTCTTCTTTGTGTGTGACTCGAACGGATAGTGAGGGGGAAGAGAGCAAGGTGGCGCGCGGCTAAGCGCTGCAGTAGAGGGGCCACGGGCGACGTGGAGCGGCTGCGGTTTGCGCGTTGCCTGGATCTCTGATTCGCGATTGTTGTCTCACCCGGCTGCTAGGTGCGTAATTTTTTGCTTTGTTTTTTCAGATCTGCAGCTGCTACAGGTGCCCTGCTTGTGGTTGAGAAAATTTAGGGTCTATGGCCCAATTTTGGTTGGCTTGTTGTTTGATCTTGAAGATTGTACCAAATTTGTTCAGATTTGGGTTTTTGCATGTTGGAATTTTCAGGGTTATGGGGATTTCATGTTGTTTGCAGATATGAGTGGCTTTTGGGGGGGGGGGGGGGGGGGGGGGGGGAATTAATTGTGCTTCCAGCTGCTAGGTGTGTATTTGATTTGATGTTTGCATGCTACGTGCTAATCATTTCAAAATGTCTTCGTGAATGTTTTTGAATGATTTGATCTGGTTGTTTCTCGATTTTCATGACAGACCATCTATCTAGATGAACTGAAGCTGTACTAGGGCCACTAATTTGCAGCATGATCTTGTCATATTTGCTATGTGAGTTGACGTCTAGTACACAAAATGAAACGGAATTAGTCATTGGAGTACTAGCTTAGAGTTGCATCAGAAAACTAGACTATATGCGGTCACAAGTTAGCAATTAAGTGTAAGCTTGATTAAGAAATCTAGGAGTAACTATAAGTTGTCCGGTAGTTGTTCTGCAGCTTTCCTAGCTACTTGTCCAGTTAAAACGACGGGGAAAAGAGAATGCTATTAATGCGGATACCTTACAAAGTCAGTTCAACTAACTAGGGACTTTTCTAGTTAGTTTTTATGGGCTATGATGAGTATTCGAAATGCGATGTTAGGTGGATGTTAAGAGTCCCTGGGTTATACAAGTTACTGAGATCATGTCTCTCTGTTTGTGCCATTATGCCTTTCTATGGATAAGATTATGATATTTGTAACTGTGTTAGTTTGTTTGACTCACATTCACGCTGTCTAGTTCTCCTCCAAATCGTGTTAAGATCCCTGTTGCCATTGATATGCTAAACATCCACTGTTCAAGAAAGTATATCCACTTTATATATTTTTTGCGGTGGAAGCTGCCTGTTGTTGTGGCTGTAGCTGTGTACAAAATTGGTATGAAGGCCCAACTTCAAAGTTGGTTTCCTGCTGAACATGGTTTTTGTTGAACTTTTTAAAAAAATTCTGATATATTTGGTGAAAGTACCAAAGACATTTTGGCCTTAATATTTAAGTTTACTAAGACGGTAAGACGAGGCGACCCACCCCATCACACCTTTAAAGTGGTAAGGCATGAGGCGAGGCAACGTCTTGCACACATCCTAAGGCGCTAAGGCAGCAAATAAAATGAGCATTTTAGCAGCACATATGTACCTTGTTGTTGCCAATTCTTGAGCCCATGTAGCACCTATCCCCCCTTTCCAATCTCTTCTCCCATGTAGCATTCATCCCCCTTGGCCCCTTGTAAGTTTCAACATATAGATTGTTATAAATGTAATAGATACAAATTGTATTTCAATTAATTGATTAAATATGGATTGAGTGACATCCCTTGTTGACAATCTCTTCTCTCTTCGCTTCTCCCAAGCAATAAGGTATATGAATAATGAACAACAAAAGTCCACAATAACAATTAAGTGAATCCGAGAATTAAATATGAGCAACATAACAAATTAACAAGCGTGACATAAGCGACTTAAGTCCACAAAAATAACATAGGTGATAAGTTCACAAGCTTAGAGTAGTCTAATGACATAATAGTAGTCCACAACACAAAAGTAGCATAGTTGATAATCAACTCTCTCATCTCTCAATATCCATCGTCGAACTTATTGGGATTGCTAGTAGAATTCTTGTTTCTCCACCATCTTCGATAGCATTGGGAGCTTCGTCACAATCGCTCTCATCTGCATCATCATGTTGATCTTCTTCCTCATCTTCTTCATTGCCAGAATCCGAGTTTTGCTCTTGCTCATCTAAGCCATCTTCAACCACCATTGTTGTAAATTTTGCACACCTTTGGTAGGTCATAGTCTCACCATGAATATGCCTATTGGCTTGCCTTGGAAGATTGTGACCTTGAAGCGAGCATGATGCATCAATGGCTTCATCAACATCATCTCATGTAAGGTCACACTCATGACCACCTTGAGGTGGTAGTCAGCCCATTCATTGCCCGTTTTCTCCCGCCTCATTTGAAACATAGTTTTCATCTTCCGGTTGTATGCAATGAGGATCAAATCATTCAATCTCTTGTGTAGTAACCGGTTTCTTTTCTTTGTATAGACCTACAAAAGCACAAATGGCAAGCAAAGCAAATAAAATGAATAAATAGCTTGCTAAAATTAATAAGCACATATAAGCTACAAATTGAGTAGATAAAAATAAACACAAAGAAGCTACAAATTGACTCACAAATTCAAGGTACTCCAACTTCGCTCACAACCGGATGATGAAGCACAAAGACTAATAACACGCTAAGCTCTTTTGGATGGCAAAGAATTTCCCTGTGTTCGGTTCAAATAGAGTGCAACCCCATACGATGGATGATCCATTTGTTTCACCAACGTTGCTCAATAATGTTCATGATGTTCTTGAGCAAACGTTGCTTGTTTTGGGTATGGAAGTTAAGCTTGATCTTCTCCTTTGCATGAGCCATTAATGCTGCAACCTTTGGCATTGCGGGATTCTCATCACCATCAACCACCCTAAGTATGATAAGTAGGGCTGAAGCTCTCTTCAATTGAATTTTAGAACTCCTTAAAGAGCACAATGTCTTGTCACATGCATGCCAGCCTCCGTCTTTGGCAATTTGATGCTAGTCTATGATTCACCCACAAATAGACACTACAAAAGCATCCTTGTGCTTGTGCATACTCTTCAAAGTAAGGAAGGCTATGGCAAAGCAAGTGGCTGTGCCGCTGTGGGTCTCACAAAATCCATCCCACCTGTTTTCTCCCTCCTGCACTAAGAAGCCTCTCATGCCTATAAATGAATGTGGTGACACGTGGCACATGCAATAGGCTTCTTAAATTCCTTCAACATCCCAATGACTTCCAACATAAGATCTAAGCAACACAAGCACTCCAAAACAGTGTAGAAATCTTGTCCATGAGAAACTTACCCGCTGTCTTGTAGTTAGCACTATTATCGGTGATAACTGGAACAACCTTATATTTTCCAATGGCCTCAATTCTCTCATCTAGCTAATTAGTTAGCATAGTTGCATCATGTTGTTCACTTGATGCATCAATGGACTCCAAGATTGTCCCCTCTGGGCTATTGACAAGGAAGTTGATCAAGTGGCGTCCCCTCCTCTCGAACCATCCATCCGACATAAGTGTGCAACCATATTGCTTCCACGCCCGTGCGTGCTCCTCCCTCAAGGCACTTATCTTCTTGACGCAATCCCGAAGTAATGGCTCCCTTAGCTCATGGAAACTAGGAGACTTATACCCAGAACCGTACTGCACACTGGCCTCACAAGCAATCTCAAACTGCCTTGAGTTTGTGGCATTAAATGGTATGCCACACTCATAGAACCACAAGGCCCATAATTCACATAATGCATGTCATCCTTGGTCCTTGTGTTGGCCTCCATGGTGCTTTGAAAAGACTCAGAACATCTTTAATCTACAACATCTTCGGGTGTTCTTCGAAGCATAGCAGCAACTGACTTAGTTCTCCTTTGCCATGGCCTTGCTTGATGCTGGAACCTTGAATGAAAAGGTAGCATACCTTCTTTTAGCGGTTATCCCTGAACTTAGCTTCACAGTGGAATCTTGGGACTCGATGCCATGTGCTACCACCTCCACATCTTGACCTCCCCCTTCATCATCATCATCATATAGGAAGATTGGTCTACTCTTGTTTTTTTCAAATAATCTCCCATCTTTTTCCTGATTTCTGTGGTTGTATTGGGACACATTAGCACATCTGAATAGTCACCCGCAAGATGCTCCTTTAGCCTTTTAATCCCTCCTAAACTTGGGGTGCTACAAAAGATACACATCACGCTATCTCGGTTGCTAATTTCCGGCTAATAGCCATACTTCTAACCCGGATCCTTTGACTTTCGTTTTGGATCAGTCTTAGGATTGTACTCTGCTACGAAGGCTGAAGCTACACTTGACATTATGCTGCTTAGCTGCTGCATAAAAGAGGCAATTCATTATCAAGGCCATGATTGTCCTATAAGCTAGAAAATACCAATAGTATGATTAGAACATGATATATGAGGAACCATTGACAATGTATCTTTAGTATGCTTATTGAACAAAGATTTGGGAATTTGATTATGTGCTAATGAACAACACCTCAACAGACAGCACCACTGCCCACTCCTTAAACGCCAAAAGTTTATAACACCACTGCAAACGGGAGTAGCAAGATGGAGGCATCGCCGAGAGATGGCGGCGCCGCTGAGAGACAGGGGTGGCGAGATGGAGGCGCCGCCTAGGGTTCTAGGTGCTTCACCCTTCTCTCCCTGGTTTAGCTGTCGCCTAGGGTTTTCACATCTCAGATCTAGTCGCTTGGGTGGCTCAGCGCTCGGGCGGCTCAATTTTACTCGCGGGCTTCGTCTCCTCAAATGCCTAAGGCATCACCTCAAGGCTTACCGACGCCATATGCCGCCTTACATACGCCTTAGTGATGCCTTAGTACTAAGGCGGACGCCTTGCACATGCATGGCAAGGCGGGGCAACGTCTTGCCACCCAGGCCCACCTTACCAGTTAGGCGATGCTTAAAGCGATGCCTTACTAACCCTGTTAATATTTATATTTGTCTAAAAAATTATAACTATGGATGTACAACCCAATGGGTCCATAATTTCGCAAATTGTGGTCCAGTACAACATCTCAAAGGTGCAACAAAACAATACAACCCAATGGGCTGACAGCCCAACTACCTTGACTGGTAAAAAAAATGTGCAGACCCCAAGGCATCGCTTTCCTCATGCCGAGCCACTTGCATCCCAAAACCCTAGCCAATGCCCTCGGATTTGCTGCCATCTCATCGGGATTGAGATTCGAGTCTTACCACCGCCATTGAATAACATACAAAAAGAATAGCATATAAAAAGAATAAACAATGAATTTTAGGTTAGTATAGACTATCAAGTTGCATTCACTAAGAGTCTTGACTACAATATAACAGAAGGTAAAATTATTAGGGTAATTGAGATAATTGACCACAATATCAACTTGTTTAAAAAAATGAAAATATTTGAGATAACAAACCTTGAAAAAACTCACCATCAACATCCTTAAGAAATTACTTGATGGCTGACAAATGAAACATAAAGTTTATGATATGAAATTTGAAGAGAATGATACCAATGATATGCCCAGAAGGTATGAACACCGGACCTCCACAGTACCCCAAATTGAAGTTTTTTATTTGAACCAATGGGATATCTTGGTGCATTAATAAGATAGTTTTTGGTCTGCACGTATCCACAGATATTAACCATTTTAAATGCTTTACTGTCCTAGGAGTGAGAGCTCGAGCTTTCGTGTGATCAAATCTGAGCATTACAAGATGAGTAGTGACATCTACCTGTACTTTAAATGAGTGGTCCAAATCGTTGAAATAAGTAGGCAACCATGCAACATCCTCACATGGATACTCAACTGAACTACTCATTTGAAGAAGAGGTAGACGGCACTGCTCATCTTGTAACTGCAACAGCCATGTGAGGATGTTGCAGAATTGCCTACTTGTTTCAATGATTTGGACCACTCATTTAAAGAAGAGGTAGACGACACTGCTCATCTTGTAACGCTCCAATTTGATCACACGGAAGCTCGAGCTCTCACTCGTAGGATGGTAAAACATTTAAAATGGTTAAAATATATGGATACATGCAGACTAAAGACTGCCTTATTAATGCATCAGGATGTCCCATTGATTCAAATAAAAAATTTCAATTTGGGATACTGTGGTGGCTCGGTGTTCATGCCTTCTGGGCATATTGTTGGTATCATTCTCTTCAAGTTTCATGACATAAATTTTGCGGTTTATTTGTCAGCTATCAAAGAATTTTTAAGGATTGCTGATTTGGTGAGTTTTTTCTAGCTTTGTTATTTCAAATATTTTCATTTTTTAAATAAGCTGACATTGTGGTTAATTATATCAATTATCCTAATAATATTATCTTCTTTTATATTGTAGTCAAGACTCTTAGTGAATGCAACTTGATAGTCTATACTAACTTGAAATTCATTATTTATTCTTTTTGTATGTTACTGATAGACAGTTGTAATTTATTCTTTTTGTATTCTACTGACTGACTGTTGCATCCCAATGTTGTTTGTTTATGGATTAGTTTGTTAACTGACCAACACTTTTAAAATTGTACAAATAAAATCTGAAAAAGGATGGAACTGGATCAGCGATCGTGCCGTATGACAATTGGAGTGTGGAGAGGATGGAACTCACGCAAGGTGTGAACGGTGTGCAACCGGCAGAGCCGGCGGCGGCGAACTCCTCGGACGGTGAGCCGGCCAAGCCTCCTTCTCTGGCTGCCGCCGCGCCACACAAGGTGTTCTCGTGCAACTTCTGCATGAGGAAGTTCTTCAGCTCGCAGGCGCTGGGCGGGCACCAGAACGCGCACAAGCAGTCGTCGTCGTACCACCACTCCGCGCACCACCAGACGATGGTGATGGCCGGCCTGCGCACCACCAGTGGTTCGTCCGCGCCCTGCGGGTCAACCCGTCGAGCTCGGCGATCCACAAGCCCATCACCCAAGAGGCCACGGCGGCGAGGTTCCAAAACGGCGTGATCGGCCCGTGGCCGCCGCTCGTGTTCGAGGAGGTGCTCAGCTCGACGTCGTGGCCGGGGAGCTTCAGGTTGAGGACGCAGCCCGAGCCTCCTAGCTCGGACCAGCAGGAGCAGCCATCAGAGCAAAATAAGAAGATAGACTTGAGCCTCAGGCTGTGATCGATAGAAGCTCATACGTGTAGAGCACTAGAGCTAGCTAATTGTGTCAACTATTTTGACTAGTACACAATTATTAAGTGTTCAATTCTCGAGTTTGTGCTGGCTTCTGAATAATGGTTCCAGGAAGAAATGACCTATGACCTATCAGTTAAGTCTGAATCTTCAGATATCATCACCAATTCACCAGAGGCATGCAGGCAATTGATCATTAATTTCTGAAGGTTTTTCTGTTCAGTTCGTTTGTTTTTCAGATGTGAAATTCATATTTAGAGTGCATCCTGCAATGTTTTTAAGTTCGAAAGTTGGATGATCAAGTGTCAGATTCTAGCATAAGACAGAATGTATTCTGCACTGCCTAATGGCCGTGTGTGTAAGCAATTTTTTTAAACATGGCAAACCTATCCCAAGAGCTTTCGGGGGAAAGTACAATACAAATATACAACAGTACTAGAAAAGAACGATATTTTGAGACTTTATTATTAGAAAAGTGCTTCTATTTCCCTCATGATCAAAGCCATACTCTAATTCATCAAAGGAAAAGATCTAAAAAGGGCAACCAAATAAGAAGGAAACTTGCCGGTCGGAATCAAAGAACTGTTTGATAATAACAGAGTTCGCGCTATTCTAGTTGTACTTCATTAATATGGCCTTTGAAGTCTGACTTTGTTCGAACAAGTCTGACAAAGTGACATGGACAGTACAGTAGTCAGCTGTTCCCATTCATCAACTTGCAGTTACCATTCCACTCAGCATAAAGATAGAGATGATCAGCAGAGGCAAACCGGTTCGCTTATATTAGCTAGGTATTACCGAAAGAACTAGCATCTTTAAAGATAGGGCAAGGTCAGGGTATATACCATTCATCGCAACCCTTTATGTTTTCTCGTGCTCCCTACCACACAACATTACGCAAATTATTGAGTTTCTTATCCAAATCATATTCACTTTGTTTCTCTTTCTAACGTAGAGTTCTACTTCTAACTAATGTTTTCTTTATAATCACTATAAATATGCTTTTATAGTCTATAAGAAGAGAAAAACCTAGTAGTAAACATGTCATATACTGATTTTTGCCTGCGTGCGTCTATGACTTTTCTATAAGAGTTTCATATTAAATCTGTATATCCTGCTCTCTTTATCATTAATTTTTGCCATATATTTTTATAGCAAATGATATTGGAGCTTCGGGTTTTAAATCAAACCACTGCTCCTGGATGGAGGAGCCCCGGAGCGGCGATCGCCTGGCGTCTCCTGCATATGCAGCATCAGGGCCAGCATCCGCGTGAGGCAGAGCACAAGAGATCCGATTAAAGAAAAACGTCATCTGGACGTGTGGCGTTTCGGTGTTCTCGACGGCTGTGCGTCTCAGCGCTCACCTATTTATTCATCAGTCGGCCAGAGCCTATTGGGTTCATGGGTTTTTTCTGTGAATTTCAGTGACTTTTGCTAAGTGCACAGGAAAAGTTACCAGGAGGATTTGGTCTCTCTTTACTACGTGAACATAGAAATGTACTAAGAATTAAGCAAACTCTTGCTAGATACGCAAGAAATTGTACAGGAGAATTTCAACAGCACCCAACTCGAGGCGAGGAGAAAAAAAACCACAGAAGGCGTAGCTTGTCAGAAGGCTACCGGTCATTGTTTCTTTTTTGTGAAATTTTGGTGGTCTTTGCTTGGTGCACCCTAGAAGCGTACCAGGAAACCTCTAACTCTTTATCGTACACGAACACATAAGTGTATCAAGGATTTTGTAAGCCCTTACTAGGTATACAAGAAATCGTACTAGGAGATTTTTAGCAAGCTCAATTCAACTCGACTCCGCTGTGACTCGACTTCATATTGAGCGTTTACCCACGCTCTACCTCGGTGAATGTTTCAACACCAGGTTCGTCGTACTGCACTACCTCTATCGATGATTTTTTTGCCTTAGTCAATTGTCATCTCCATCAAGAGATTGCGTTATTAGATTTATATATTTTTTATTAGAGATAGAGTTCATTGTAATTTAAACCGTGGTGCCTATTAGTGCTGACATTCATACGGGATTAATCATTGGGGATTTATTTGATGACCCATTGTCTACTACAGGTTACTGCAGCAAGATCCACGCGTATAGAGACTAAGGTGGAGTTGCATGCTTTTAACACAGTGAGGTAATTTGGGCTATACTTGATAGAGGAGACTTTTCTAAAAAAATCAATGTTAGTTGCGGAGACAATTGAATTTGGTGTTTTATTCACCGTTTGGATATATTATATTTTGGATCGCTTGCATGATCATTATGGAGGCTTGGCAATATTCAACTCAAAAGTTTGATGACACTCTGATGATAGCTAGCATGATACTCTCCGAAGTTTCTTATTCGGTAGTGAAGGTTATACTCAAAATATGAGTTCAAGATGAAGAATTAAAGAGCAAGATGGGGTTAATTATCTGCATAGATATTTCAATGTTTAGTATTGCAGGTGCAATACGTTCTAGTTGACAAGTTCAATATGAGGGGTCTATTGCTGAGATTGTTTCTGCTCCATTAACAACACAAGAGTTATTTTCATTCTGATGTTCTTCTACATGAGCAATTTTCAACTATGTCATGAAATTCAGTTACTTTTATAGCAGTTAGTTTAATGCATGTGATGATCACATGCAAGTTGATCTTCAATTGGTATTGTTTGTCGAGTTATATGTTCTAGATAGAGCATGTAAAAAGTATATGAGATGAATTCTTCACTATAATTATCCAGTGCCACAGGAAAATTATATAGAGAAGATTGATCCAACCTTACTCATTGATTAGTCCTACAGACTTTTAGCACACAAGGATCATTAATGGTGGATTATGATTTGAGGAGGTTTGATTTGTTTTGGCTATAGGAGGGAATTTGGCATAAGGTGGAGATTGATGAGTTTCTGATTCGAATCCTATTCAGTTTTTTTTTCCATTTCCAACATAGAGTTCTACTCCTACCTAAAGTCCCATTTGTAATTATTATAAATATACCCCTGCAGTATATAAGATGAGCAAGAGTCTCATTGTAAACATCTTCTCATATAATGATTTCCTCTTTCATGCATTTGTGGTTTTTCTCGCAAGGGTTTTTCATGTTAAATCTGTATTTTCTACTCTCTTCATTATCAATTTTTGTTGTGCATTTTATAACACAGATGGTTTTCAAAACTTCCCAAAACATTACCCGATGCATCATGTTCACTTGTTCGACAACAGAAATTGTGAAGTATATTTGTGGAAAAAGTTTCCTCTTATCCCTCAACAAATTGTGCTCTTAACTTTTTCGCACAATTCATGGTACAAAGTATGCCATTTTCCCTTCTAAATTCCACAGCAATTGTGTACCATGTACCACAACGTACCCAGGTTGATGAATCTGGTACACCACAAGGGGTTATGGGAACTATTCATGTATTTGACCTTGTAGCAACATTTTTCAATTGTGTCCCTCGAACACATGCTTTTGCAAAAATAGCCTGTCCTTGAGCTCAGAAGGCACGATAGGCAACACGTGTCAACGATCGTGCCCCCTTGCTCGGTAGGATGGGTAGCATGCAGTAGGAGGATGGAGTGCGGGAGGCGACGGGCAGGCATGGAAGTGAGTGGCCTAGGGCGCTGCTGAGTCGCCCTTGCTTGGCAGGCTTCTGCCGAGAGCAATTGGCTCGGCAGGTGGCCGGGAATCGTGGGCAGGCTAGCAGGCACGCTTGGGCAGCGTAGGAATAGTGGGGGCTAGGGAATCATTGGGGTAGAGCACGTGTTGTTTAGCTTATGACGTGAGGGAATCACATGGGTAATGACACAACACGGCGCAGCAACACGACAAGACGCTATGTTAGATTATTGTTTTATTCGCGTGTTAATTGTGCTGCCTTCTCGCGCATGCATATAAAATGCGAACCACGATCAATTTGCTAACGAGCGAGAGTGCAGCGAGGGAGGGGATGGAAAGAAAGAGAGATTTCCTACGAAACGAGAGCAAAGGGAGGGAGCGCAGCTATGATTTACCATCCTTTGCAGTTGGAAACATTGTGGAGCAGGTGAATACCTTCAAAAAAAAAGTCTGCTTCATTCGCATTTTAGCAACGCACTTAATATACCGTTAGTATTTCATTAGCTTAACTATTGTTTTGTAATATGGAATATGCTAGGTAGCTATGTTTAGTTGACGGATGTGTTTCTGTAAGTTGCCATGTTTATTTATTGTAAATAGCTACAGAAATACAGAGCAAAAATAGCTAAAATAATTTTATGTATGCTTGCCTATATATATTGGTCTCATGCAATTATAGAAAACTATAGAAAATGATGAGTTGGTACGTACTATGCATGCCTAATTAGCATTATAATTAGTGCTAATTGTATTTAATTAGTACTAATCATAATTAATGAGTACTAATTGTAATAAATTAGTATTAGCGTGCATTTAATCATAGCAGCAACCTAGTGCAAGAAGAAAAATGTAATTTATGAAATATGTACGTACGTATGTGGTGTGATTATTCTCGGTTGTGGCTAGTTGTATTTAGCACCGTTTGAAGTCGACATGTTATTTTATATACCACAGGGAATAGTTGCTGGTGGTGGTCTCAGGGGTGGCATGTTGCTGGACACATTCTGAGATGGCCAGTATCATTGTCAGGCATGATCGAGTGGTTAAGGACTGGCCCCCTTTTGTTCTCTAAGGGACCTCAGGAGGACTGGCCTCTAGACGATCAGTATGTTCCAGTTCTACAGCAGGCCAGGTTGTTGCCTATAACAAGGATGATGCACATTGGGCAAGTGTTCGCGCTGGACTCATCGCTTTTACCTGCACTCGTTGGCCAGTGGAGATCAAAGACCCACTTGTTTCACTTTCGATGAGGGGAGACGACCATTACTCAAGAGGATGTTGTGTACTTCACCGATCTACCAATACGGAGTCGTCCCATGGTTCCACCCGCTAGATCACCCGACTAGAAGGCACATATGTTGCACCGGTTTGGTCATCTCATTCCAGATAAGTTCCCTAGAGTTCCACATTCGTGGTTGTAGCGGTACAAGCAATGCCCAGCAGATGCGCCTACACATGTCGTGAGGTCCCCACCTAGTGGCTTATTTGCTCTTCATGTTCGGGTAGGTCATGTTTTCTACAACTCTAGGCGACTGAGTGTACCCTAGCTACATCCGCATCACTGAGTCTCTAGTCAACGACGAGGCTGATAATGAGGTCCTAATGTACAGCTGGGGCTCAACTGTTCTGTGTGCGACCTACATGGCTTCATGTGACAGCTCATAGCATGTCATTGGCGTGCCAAACCTCGTCGATTGTTACATCTTGTTGCAGATGTGGTCGTGGGAGCACTTCCCTATTGGTCAGCTGTATTTTCAGGTGCAGGTGCACCCATACCATTGGAGGTGCGCTTCTACGGTGCCAGTGATGGCAACGATCTGGTGGATGGACCCACCATGGGTACTTGTTGGACTACTAGTGAGCTAGGATGGTCTAGAGAGAGGCCACGACAAGCGTACTTAGATTTGCACAGCTAAAAGATCAAGCTCTATTTAAGTTGGTTTTGATGATAATGACAAATACCATTATGAGATTTTGGTGATAATGGCAAATGCATTTGTGATAATAACCTTGTTTATTTATTACGATATTACTTTGTAGGATCGGAAATGGCAACAGAGGGGGGTGAATGATGCATTTTTAAATTTTGCCCTCAAAGTATTCACACCACATCTTCTCCAATAGCTATAGAAGCTATGAAGAAAGAGAGTTCATGCTCACTGGCAATCAAAGGAGAAAATACTCAGAAAAGAAGAGGCAAGGCAAAACAATCAACTGAAGCTGGCAGCAGAAGGTAGTACAGACTACAAGGGGTCGGTTAGACCGCAGGCATGAGGCCGGTCAGACCACCGGTCTGACCGCCATGCAAGGCTCGGTCTGACCGCCGGCCTAACTCCGGTCTGACCACTATACCCTAGCCGGTCTGACCGCCAGCTCCCGTCCGGTTGGACCGCAGACCAAACACCGGTCTGATCGGGTCCAAATTCGCGAAGGTTGACAGAAGCCAGAATAGAGCAGACTAAAATTTGTAAATACTGAAATTGCAGATTCTAGGAAAATTCGATGAATAGCAGCTGTTCTTCTCAAGCCAAAAAGTAAGATTTTAACCTAAATAGCATTGAGACCTCAGGACCAAGAGAGTGCATACCAAAAGATCAAGATTCTAAAAACTGAGCTGAAATCTAAAAAGTGACAGAGAATGGGACTGTTTTCCAAATTTCTTGCCATTCTTGAGTCTTTTGCTCAGGAGACTTTAAGTTCAGTCAAGCAATGATCTCACAACACTAAAGCACATACCTAGAACAAATAACTAGCTGAGAATCTGAGAGCCCAAGCATGCCCTGACATCTAACCCTAGCTGAGAGAAAACAGGGGAAATGCAGCTGAGGTCAAATTAGAAGCAAACTGAAATTGAAATCTTTTCTCTCGGGACATAACTGACCAAGATGGCCTGGAGATCCTATTCCAGTTCAGAGACAAACATTTTGCTGCTTCTTGAACAAAGATTCAAAACAAAGACCTCAAGAACAAGGAAAACAGCAGACAAACACAAAGAAGTAGAAATCAGTCCATCTCAAAAGAGCTTCTCAGATTGATACAAAGGATTACAACCACCTCACTACATCCCCATATGCAATTGAAAGGGGTTTAATCCATCTCACTACATCCTTCTCAGTATGAGATGAACTCACGCACACACACACACACTGAGCACTCACTGCTCACTCGTACAAACTGCATGACCTCAACTCACTGCTTACTCCTCTTCTTAAAGCCAAGCTCACAGCCACAAGAAGGAAAACAAGAATTGCAGGCCAACACACACTACAAATCTCACACACCAATGAGGCAAACCCCACTCACATCCTGAGTGATCCACAAGAGGTAAATCAAGAAGTGCAGTCCAGAACTCACTTCATGACTTCACACCCACTTGAGGCAAGAGTCAAACCACTCACAACACAAGAAATGGAGGGAACCAGCCACTCCACTCATGCTTGAGTTAATTCTCCAAATTGCCCCTCAAGCACCTTCCCGGAAGCTTCCCGCAACCGGCACCTTGACCGTCTGGACCTTGACTCCTCCCTGAGTCTAGTCCAGGTCTGCTCCGCTGCACACAACCGCACCCGGCATCTTGACCATCTGGACCTCAGCTCCTCCCTGAGCCTAGTCCCGATCCACCTCGCCGCTGCCCGTCGTGTCCACCCGACTCCGACCGAGACCTCCGACTCCACCCGAGTCTAGTCCTGGTCTGTTTCGTCGCACACGACCGCAACCAACATCCAACCGTCTGAACCTCCAACTCCTCCCTGAGCCTAGTCCCGGTCCACTCGTCATTGCCCGTCGTGTCCATCACCGGTAGCTCCAGCTCCGGTTTCTCGTCTCCCGACTCGCAACCACCTCAGCAGCCTCGATCATCTTCGACGTCTCTGACTGTCTGGACCTCAACACCTACTGTGCCTAGTCCCGGTCCTCCTCACCTCACCATGACTTAGCTCCAAAGTCCTGCAGTCACACAGACAAGCAAACCGTCACATAGCACCGCACGAAACAGCATAATCAACAATAGCATTAATGAAAGGTACTCAAACCTAGAATACCCAAAATAAACTCAAACTCTCTAACACAACCATCAATTACTCATCACAAACATGGGGATACCTCCACATGGTCTCTCATACTTAGTCTCATTTGGATGAAAAGGTGAAAACCGTAAGAGATATGCATTCAACATCATATTCTCATATAATAGTACATTCCTTGGATCCAAAATATAGATTGAACTCCACAAATAGTTTAGAATGAATATGTGCATATATTTTCATTATACATACTTGTATGCACACATTTAGAAGGAGTTCACTCTATGGTTTGAGGTTTCATAAGTATTGATCTATGTTTCCTTTAATATGCATCTATGTTTCCTTTAATATGCATATTTAGGATCTTTACTTTGAAATACATCCTTTGAGTATATATAGCTTGTGTAGTTTATATATACTCATTTGCAATCGGGTTGTCATCTAACTTCTCTATATGTGTTAATGGCTAGGTGATTAATGACAACCCGATAAGTAAACTTTGCTTAAAAAGCTTATGTTAAAGTATATAATTGTTATGTACATGTTGTATGTTCAAAAATCAATCTTTATATCATTGTTTGTTGATATTGTCATGAATTAGCAAAAAGGAAAGATTGTAGAATCTAGTCTCTTCATTATGTGTTAATGGTGAGTTTGGTAATTGATGGCAATTATTTTGTAGACTAATATTTTTAATGATTTGGATGAATAGGTTAGGTTCCACAAATGATGATGAATTCATATATTGAAGATCATCAAGTCAAGATGTGAGAAGAAGATGGCTTCATGAATTGAAGGACATCGAGAAGAAGATGCATCATAAGTTGATGCATGTCCAAAAGGAGATGATCATGCGTTGATTATCAAGTCAAGTGAAGACCATCATGTGTTAATGGAGTTGAAGAAAAGGGTACATCATGAGTTGATGCATATCAAGACGATGACCTAAGGCAAAGGTATGACTAGATAGGGTTAAAGATGTGTTTCTAGTCTTTTACTGGTATTGATATTTGGTTGGAAGACCGGATTGCTGATATAGGTTGCTGTACTATTAAGAGGAGGGGTCATGTCTAATAGTTTTAGTCTTATCATGTGTTGGTAGCTCAACCTCACCTCTTATAGCTCATCTTGGCATGAGCCTTGTATTTGCAAATGTATTTTGCAAATAGTTGAAGCTCATATGTTGAATCCTTATAACATGAGACTATGAATTGCAAATATATTTTGCAAGTGCTTGAAATCCATGTTTCCATTCTTTGTGATATGAGGCTTATATTTGCAAATATGTTTTGCAAATGATTGAAACTTATATTTAATCCTTGTGTCATGATTCCAAAAGTGTGCAAATACGTTTTGCAATTTGTTGAGAATTATGTTTGATACTTGTATGCATGATACTAAAGTTTGCAAATGTGTTTTGCAAAATCTGGTGAAATAGTTGCATTCCTCATGAAAATCGGAACTACCGTAGTATAACTTGCGGTACTACCATGGACCAGAACTATCGGCGTTGTAATCAAGGAACTATCGCATGTGTTGGTGGTCGAAGACCTATGTGGTCGCAGATCAAGTGGTCAAGAACCAAAGCGGTCGAGCCCAGGTGGTTGAAGACCAGAGCGGTCGAGCCCAAGTGGTCGAAGACCAGAGTGGTCGAACCAACTTGGCCGAACCAACAAGGTCGGAATCGACGTGGTCGTAGGCCTTCGTGGTCAGAAACCAGCGTGGTTGGAATCGATGTTGTCATAGGCCTTCGTGATCGTAAACCAGCGTGGTCGAACCAGCGTGGTTGTAAACTAGTGTGGTCATAAACCAGCGTGGTCGAACCGACGTGGTCGAGACCTGTGTGGTCATAAATCGACGTGGTCAAAACAACGTGATCAAAACAACGTAGTCGAAGATCGATAAGGAGGTCGGAGATCTGTGTGATCGAAGATTGATGTGGTCGAAGATCGACATGGTCGATGTGGTCGAGACCTGAGTGGTCGAAACCAACGTAGTCGGAGACCTGTGTGGTCGATCCGAACAACGTGGTCGAAGCCTAACATGATCATGGACCAGGGTAGTCGATGATCGGAGTTTTTGATCGGCTCTGTGTGAGCAGTCCGATCAGCTCTATGTGAGTGGTCCAATCAGTGAGCGGAAATATCAGCTCTGTGTGAGTGGTACTACCGGCGAGCGGAAGTGCCGGCTTGTGTAGCGGCACATTTTTTCTAGATAGACACCTGTGTGAAGTCTTCTCATCCCCGAGGAGATCGGTAGTTCCGCATGAGTGTAGCGGTAATTCCGATAATCGGTAGTACCAGACTTTGCACGTCATAACTACCGGACTTGACTCAATGGCTAGTTTTATGACTGTTGGCGAGGTGAGCGGAAGTACTGGCCTTAAACCGGCGGTACTTCTGATAATCTAGCTTTTTCAGAGATTTGGCTCCAATAGCTAGTTTTCTTGTGTGATGTATAAATACCCCCTTGTGGCCGGTTGGAGATAAGGTTGCTGGAGCTATTTCTATTCCCTTGAGGTAGTGTGAGGCTCTCCACTCAATTATGCATGTGTTGCACTTCGTGAGCAAGGAGAAGGGATTTAGATTGCATGTGTTGCATCTAGAGGTGGACTTAGTGTCCATTTGAGCTTGTACATTCATTGCACGTGGTGAGAGTTAAGCGAGGGACTTGACTGATTACTCTTCGAGTTTGCCAACTCTTAGACTGCATTGGAGGCATCGTGCGCGGCGCGGTGACCTTCTCAAAGAAGGTTGTGAGAAGACCTGGCAAAGTGTGAAGGTTGGAGCTCACCTACTCGGAGCGGGAAAGATCTACCGCTAGTGAATTTGAGGTGGAAGGCTTAATTCGTGGAGCCGGTCCAATTAGTTTGGGCTTACCTCAATGTGAACTAGGGGCGACTGGCAAGTCTCCGATCACCACGGTAAAAAGAGACTGTGTCTATTGTGGTTTGTTTTCTTGTGCTTAATTTACCTTCAAGCAATTTACATATATAGAATTAAATTGATTGCTTGTCACCCTAGGATTGCAAGCCTTGACATAGTCTTAAGGTGTTGGTGTACTTAGGTGAACTTATTTGATTTAGGTGCTATTTGTGCTAAACCAAATTGATTTAAACTTCCGCATTATATACTTGGTTTAAACAAATAGAAAAGGTCTTGAATTGTTAATAATAATTATAAGATTTTTGAAGACCAGCTATTCACCCCCCTCTAGTCAGCCTCCTTGATCTTACAACAACACATTCAAGAACTTGAACAAGGGTAGCATCATGTGACGATGTGGACTGCAGAGTTCATCTCCGAGACAGCTCCTTTCGAAATATCAGAGCAATGTGAGTGACATGCGTCATATTTACATATATTTGCCTACCATTTTACCCTCATATTTTTCGTATTTTGAGACCATTTATCATCATTTACATACTTTTCCTATAATTAATTGCTCAATTTGGATCATTTTACATTTTTTGCAATTTTCCACGGGCCGGCGCGATCGAGGTGCATAAATGACAAATCTGGACTTCCAGGACTGCTCAATACAAATGTACACATCATCACGGATGCATAGGATCAAACTGTGATTAAATCGAAGTTTTCAAGGGCTAGAATAGAAGAAATTAAATGAGGGAAGGGTTTCATTGTAAATTTCAAAAATTGGGAGGACCAAATTACAAAATTTTCAATTCCCCAATCTCCTCATAACCCTAGCTGCCGCCTGTGGAGAAACTGTGCCTAGAATTTTCTTCTCCCCAAGCCTCCTTTGCTTCTCTCCTCCCCCATCTCCACCTCCGACACCGGTGAGGCCAAGCCATCTCGCCGACGGTCGCAAGCTCTTCCCTTCCTCAAACAAGCTTTGGCCGAGCCGCTGTGCTGTCAAGTCGTGGAGCTACCGAGGAGCAGCGATGTCGATGACCTCATCTTCTTCTTCCTTAAACATGACTCTGATAATCCCCTCTACTTCCCCTACCACTACTCTACTCCTCGGTCAATTTCCAGTACCTCTCCCTTTCTGCCTCTGCTATTCTTAATTACTGTTCACCTTAATTTATGTTAGTAATTGTTAACTCTATTACACTTTGTGATTGTGAATTTGTGGATTTATATCATTTTACTGTGATGTATGCAATGTGATCAGTGGTTGTGTTATTGTGCTTTGTTAATTAGTTCCTGAATTGATCTATGTTTGCTATGTTAAGTTGTTGTCTGTGTTAGATGTTAGTCTGTTAGTTATGTTTGAGATCCGTGTTCATGTCCTCTGCCTGTGTAGGCTTTATTCTATGATCATTTGGTAGTGTTAAGTATTTGTGTGTTGTCTCACGCGATTTAGTTAGCCGACGACTATACCCTTCCCCTTGTTGTCTTGACCCCCTCCTTGCTTCTAGACTCCTTCTTTTCTCCTTTCCACGGTCTGTCAATAGTTAGGTTCTGCATTCGTTCATCATAGTTCTGTCATCGTCTAGTTAGCCATCAACTGTCTTTCCCCCCTCCCCTCTCTCTCTCGACTCCCTCCATGCTTCTAGAATCCCCTAATACTTCTTGACTTGCTCCTTCTGTCTCACGGTCGGTAGTTAGTTAGGTCATCGGTCGGTAGTCGTGTTCGTTCATGTAGTCATCATTGTCGTTGGTGCGTCATTCGTGTAGTCAGTCGCCGTGCAGTTCATTCAGTCGTACGACGTCCATTCGTGCGGTCATTCGTCCCGTCGTCCTTTGATCGTTTAGTTAGTTTGTCATTTCGTCCATGCGAATTAGAGTTTGTTCAATAGTTAGTTTGTTCGGTCGATTCAGTAGTTGTTTTATGTTTAGTTTTCCATTCTATCCTTAGTTTCATTTGACCTAGCTTTAGTTTAGCACCGGTAGCATCAGTCTAGTCCCTGTGGAGAACATGACACTCGTCACCATTTCAGTGGAAACCCGTGCACTTGTGGGTGTGCTATTTCTGCACGATCAGTGAGCAGAACAAGAACTATTGACTTATGACTTGTCACCTCATCTTCTCCCATATTGTGGAGTCGTACTCCTACTATCGAGTCATGAGACAGTTCGGGCTTCTCCAGTAGATGCCACCAGCACTGTGTCAAACACTACTCGATCATGTTCACGTATAAGTAAATTCACTTGTTATCTCATTGCATACAATTCATGTCTGCTTTATTTTCCCACTGAAGTAATAGTTGCATACCCCCATTTTCCATAAGCAATCGAAGAAAGGATGGAGGAGCAATGAGTGGATGGAGACATAGACCCCATGGACGCATACCTAGGAGCAGTCGGCGAGGTCGGAGGTTGAGCAGGAGCGACGGCCGTACGACCTAGCCATGTACCGCTTGTACTTAGAGTGGTACGTGCCGTGAACCCGTTGCAGACTTACATGCCTCCCTATGCAGCCCCCCACATAGGCCACACACGCTGACAGGTTGGCACTTGGCCCAGACCGACATCGTGTGGCACAGCAAGACGAAGCAGTAAAAGACTTAAAGTTCATATTTGTATCTTGCAGCTTGAGCATATATGCCTAACATGTTTCATCCATCATTGCAAGTCAACCGACTACGCCGCATCGTGTCCAAGAATGGAGCCGACTGTGCTGTGGACGGTCGAGCACGATCTAACGACTACTGGGGTCCGTCCGCAATATGTACAAGGATGCCAAACACGTATTGGGGGCATCAGCTACAGCTGTGTTAGCGACGTGTTTATCTGGGGGGCGACGAGCCACTGCATCGTCCGTCGGTAGCTTCGTCCTCACATCCTAGCTCGTCAGTGCACCCACTAGCCTCGGCTGTTCCCAATCCGTGTAGTGCACTACTCAGGTTTGATGATTTCATATTCTGCTGCAATCCGCAAGATACCTTTTCCCGTTGTTCTTCATACATGTCGTCTTCGTGCAGGATGTTCATGTTGACACTGCTCTACTCCCGTCTTTGTCGCGGAGGCAGCCCGACCCCAGACCACCCTCGCTGGGGGATGCGAGTGAGGGGCACTCTACTTCCGTCCTCATCATGGAGATAGCCCGACACAAAGGACACCCTAGGCACTGACATCGACTCCCCTGTCCAAGACTACGAGGTGCAGTATGGCACGTACACACCCGCAAACCACCCGCATCTTTGGCAACATAACAAGTGGTATGATCGAACATATGACAGCTACACAGTCCACCGGTATGATGCAGACTATGCGGTATCAGGCTTCATTGTAGACGACTACCTTGAACGAGAGTACCTGAGAGGTTCATCGTTGACATAACACGTGACACCAGTGCTTACAATTACGTGTTTCATTGCAATTCTACCTTACATCGGCCTAACGAAATGTGTTTCTCTATATAATGCCAGCAATTATGCAGAAGACTAGGTGCAACAGATGTTCTGCGCTTAAGAGATTGGGCCTAGGGCCTCTTCTTTTCAGCTTCTAAAAGTTGTTTTTGGCTTTTCTACATTAATTAGCTTTTAAACAGAGTGTCTTTTATGACGGAGTCTACAAGTTTATTATAGTACACACTGCAGCGACTCCATTTATATCGGCCAAAACCTCACGCGAGATTGTGTTACTCTGTACTCTCTCACACAAATAGCCCAAAAGCTATAAGCTACAACCATAAGCCATAAGCCGAAGCCAAAAAGAACAGGCCCCCAGTCAATTGTCTGGTACAATCGTTCCCACTTGGCCACCATCGCAATACGACTTGTGCAACGTATGACGCTCTCCGAACAGGTTGACCTTCCCTCAGGACCAACTTTGCTGCCAAAGAAGTTGACAGCGGACAACCCTTGACCCGGTACTGCGTTCAGTGCTAACTCTTCAGTTCGAGCGGGTTGAACTTAATTATGTGCTCATTAATACTTTGTGCCCATTGTAGCAATCCTAAATAAAATTTTTCCTAGTACAAAAAGCATACTTTTTTTAGCAATCTTAAATCGAAGCATGAGTTTTTTACTAGTTTCCAAGGTATTCACCTAGTTACAAAAACATGTGTTTTTACCAGCCTCCCCCGAGTCCCCTGCCCCTGCGCTCCTATTTGGCCGCCTGTCGAGCCGGTGGCGCTCATCGCCTCCCACGCTCTAGCCTCCTACCACACGCCACCTGTCCTACCAAGCAAGGGGGCATAACAGATGACACGTGTCATCTACCGCACCTTTCGAGCTTAGAGAGAGGGCCATTTTACAAAAACAGGTGTTCAAAGGTCAAAATTGGAAGAAAAAAATCATTGATACAAGAACAAATACGTGAACGGGTTATGGTGAATCCGGTAACTATTGGTTTACTTTCATTCCACTCAGAAGGCAACAAAGCATAGTTCATAATCAGTGACACATGGAGTCAAGTCATGGATATGCCTACATGCTATTGACTTAGTGAGTTAACAAATTTGGTGCAATTTTTAATAAAGGGCTTAGTTTGGACATAGGTCCAAACTTCGAAGCTTGAAATGGGCTTACAAAATACTCTAAACTTGGGAGACAAATAGGACCTGAAAAGCATTAATGTAAAATATAAAGTTACAATATGCTTACAAGTATTTTTTTTTTTGTTTGCAATGTACTATTTGCTCGGGGAACAAACATGGAACATTACTGCACACACTTTTCAAATAGCACACATGCGCAAAATTCACCACTTATAATATTTAATATTGAATTTCATGCACCAACCAGTTCACCTAAAAACTTAAACTGATGAGGAAAGACAGTCAATTCACTTATAACACTCCTCCCCACTTATAAGCTCGCTTAGACCTAAGACGTGAAATAGAAGTGGGTTATATTTTTTTAATTGCACCAACTAGATCTTGAACTCAAGATCTCTTTGCTCTAAGGATGAAAACGGATCGAATACGGATCGGATAGTGCTCAAACCATATTCACATCCATATTTTTTCTCGGATTTGAATACGAATCGAATAAACGTCGGATATGTATATGGACCGAACAATGTCAGATACGAATTCGAATCGAATATCTACTCAATTCGGTCGGATCCAGATAATTTCATAACTTATATAGTATGAAGACGTTAATGATATTTTATTCTCGTACAATCACACTTAATCATTCTAATTTATTTACTTCATCTAAAGAAACACAAATTCACGTTCAATTAAAAAACTTGTCCAACTAATTAGTCGTATTGTAATAAAATATGCATATTGCTTCGTTGAATACGAATACAGATATAGATAGTTTGAATAAAATAACATTTCGAATGGCAAAAGTCCATACTATATTCACATCTATATTTTTATGCGAAATTGAATACGAATATGATAGAAATTGTTAATCGGATGGGAAAATCAATAACATATTCGCATACTATCGAATACACTAACTGTCAGACCCGGATTTCACAATCCAGAACCCTCTGTGATTCCACCGCACTATTCCCTGGATCAGTAGATAGTGCTCACAGATACAATACTGAATATCAAAATACATATCATGCGGAAGCGTAAATATAATAGTAAACTTACTCATGGGCCGATCAGGCCGAAATCAAATAAAATGCAGCAGCGGAAACAAAACACACAGGTGGGACCCTTAGGACGTGCCCACAGGCAACCAACTGGGGTTCGCGACCTAACTCTGGACATCTTCATCTTGCTCACCATCATGACTAAGTGCATTGCTGAAACGTAGCGATCTGACTCCTGATTCTGGATTAATTGAGTGAGCGAGGGTGAGCACAAACCACCGTGCTCCGCGAGCCAATACACAGAATGCAAATAGATAATATGCATGGCTTATCAAGGGAAAACTCGGCCTATTTTATTTGTTATAAATTGCATTTGAAATATGATACATAGAAATTTCCTAAGACCTAACAATCTGAACTAAAACATAATATGTGAAAGAATGCAATAGTAATAGCGATCCAGATTCTATCTACCGTTACATGGCCTCTGCACCATATGTTTAATCCTTCAGCGTTATAACCGTTTACCTTATCATTGGGGTGACACCCAGGGCAACACAAATCAGGGACTTTCTATGCCCTCCACTTTACCAATTCCACCCACAAAGTTTTTGAAATAGAACTATATCTGGTTAAGTTCCTATGTCCGCCCTTGACCATGAGCACAGCTATTCGAATAGTTTTCCACTCTACAGAGTTTGTACACTTTACTCACAAGAGATAAATCTGCTCGTTGCTCCACATGGTTCCTTAGCATGCGGTTGAGCAAATCATCACAAGACTGTTACAATGCATAGTCCTACTTGTGGTGGCAATGTCATATCCCTATGTTGCTATTTAATTAAATCTACCATTGGGATTTATTTAATGGTGGCATGTTAAATGTTAGGGCGCACGTTTTAGTTATCATTAAGGGTAACTTTTAATTTAAAGTCTTACTTTTATAGTTAAACTTAATATCAAATTTATTTCCCTTAACCTTAACTTGGATGTCTTTTTAATTGAAATCTTTATTAAATTTAGACATTTAACCAAAATCATCTTTTATTAATGCTTTAATTAATAATTATACTTAAAATAAATTTTAAAAAATTTAATAAAGGCATAGCATGAAACTCATAAAATTTCAAATAAATTTTCAAAAGAGATTTGAATGCCAGCAAAATGCAAGAAAGCTTTTTTTTAAAATTCCATATTTTCGAACATCCAAAATTCGAGATGTTACAGTAACCAAATAATACGAATAATTCGTATCCACTTTTCACCCCTACTTGGCTCTGATACCATATTGAATTATATACACCAACCAGTTTATCCAAAAACTTAAACTTATAAGAAAAACAAGCAATTCACTTATACTTCAATAAAAACCCACCTACTTCATCAGGGAACCCCGCGAGTTGAGAAGTCTTACCATATACACTTGATCTAATTTGAGATTTTGGAGTGAGTTTGGTGACTAAAAATGAGCAATTCAATAATATTTCATCAATTTCATATTCGAGTAGAGCAACATTAAGCAAGATGCACCAGAAGAATTCCAACTGCCACCAAGGCAAGCGAGAAGTTTTGAAAGAGCAAGTAGATACAGCTTACTCAGAACTTCGTTGACCAGTAGCTCACGTGGTGGTAAGCTGCAGCTGGAATGAAAATTTTTAAAAATGCAATCGGTAAATTACCTATTTTTGCAGTATAGACAAGAATGTGGAAACTCAAAACTAGAGACAGCTAGGCTGAAGTTTTCGTTCATGAATAATGACAATGACATGCACAAACGACTGGGAAATTGGAATTACTTACCATGAAACCCACTGGAAAAGGACCACAATTTTACCAAGGAACATAAACAAATCATGACAATTTTATTAGCGAAACTTCTGTTTGTGCACAATACTTTAAATTGAGATCAATAATACGTTAACTGCTTGATGAAGCATCACATTGTGCCAATGTTCATATCATACGAGTTGCAAGACTTACGTTAAATTCAGGCTATAATATACAAACAAACATTAGCCTGAAAAGTCCACATCTGTTTATCAAGCTTCCAGAGCATATACAGACAACACTTCAAGAATGAACTTCTAGTGCATTGCAGTATGTCACTCAAATAATTATGAAGAGCTAATTCATAAATCAGCATTAATCTGTTATGAAAATAATTCAGATTCTCATTTCCACCACATTTGTAAAAGTTCTCATTAACAACAATCAACAGACCTTCTGATCTGGTCTAAACCATCATGTGACGAGCACATCATTTAGTGCATACTGCATACTAAGTTATGTAGATACACTCCTAATTCTACCTCTGATCTAGAGTTGCCCACTAAAAGCACCTGTATGAAGAAACAATCAATAGCAGAAAAAAGAAGGTATAAGGACCAGTGAATCAAATATTGCAATTGTGGCCCAACAAATAAAAGCATCAGGTTTGTAATGTATGAATATGATACACACAGGTACAAGTCTCCACTTGCCTAGCCTCCTACTGAGCTTTAACTTCTATAAATCAACTCCGAAAGCTCCTAGCTGAGCTTTGACACCCCCCATAATCAAAGGACCTCTCAGTACACTTACTGGACTGACAAAGCCACTTCTCAACTTCAGTCATCATGTATCTCGCTTGAGGAAAGCTCAGTGTGTTAATCTTACTACAGCATCATCCAGGAACACCTATGCCTTGAGGTCTTCGAAGTATGATGCGGGGATCTCAACTGGAGGTAGCAATTCTGACACACCCTTAAACTGTTCCAGAGATGATTACACAATTAGACCAACTGTAGAATCTTGCAAATGATCTGACAGGAAAATTTTGACTCTAAAGATTCATGCTTACCCTGTGTTGCTTGTATTTGTGACGGATTGCCATCAAAGATGATCCTTTCCTGTTCAGCTGCAAGTCATGTATGCAAGTAATGCAGTCCTTCAACTCAGATGCCCTGTAGCCTGTCACTGTTTGCAACTTCTTGCTCTGCGACCACACAGAACAAAATGAGTTGCCATTTCATAAGAGATGGGATGATTCAAAGCATGCTTTGGATGGCATGGAACTATTTCATACCCAAGGATTGGTGTCTGGATCAAGGGTCAGCCTTGCAACGAACACTGCTGAAGCTGCAACAACTGATGGCAAGAACCGAACACAGCCGTACTCCAACAGGCTCAGCTCGGCAAGATAGCTCCCCATGAACTCCACCGACAGGCTAGGATACTGCAATATGCATCACAACATAATTAATGGGATCCAACAACAATGTACACATGCAGCAAGCAATCTAAACAGAGAACTGTAACAAATCAGAATTGTGTGTTATTACCTTCTTATCTCCTCGGCTAGATCTGATGAACATCCTGAAAGCATGGAAGGAAACGCAAAGAGGACAAAATATTTAGCAACAGATCCATGCTGAGAAACAAGGATGGGAATAACAACTCGGACTAATTTGGTTTGTGATTTACCTTAAGAACGTCTTGGAGGTAGGATTGCCCATCTCAAACTTGAGAACGTTTAATACATCACTCTCCATCTTAACAACCTACACACCCCCACGCGCAACAAGAGCACAGCTCAAGTTAGCATTTTAGCATCGACCGGTTGCAAGATCTAGAACAAAATGAGCTAGGCACGAAAGAGATTAACACCCACCTCCTGCTTCATGTAGGTGTTGTCGGTGATATAGCAGAAGTCCTCCACATTTGGGGGGCTGATCTCCTCATACTTCCTGGATCCACCCAACGAATCCAAACTCAAACTCAATTCTCGAACTAATCGAACATTTTGCACTGCAATGGGGGATGAAATGGGTGCTTACGAGGCAATGAGCATGGCGGAGACGCCGAGGAGCTGCAGCTTCTGGCGGTTGATGGCGTTGGCGGAGAGGAATCGGTCGATGTAGGAGACGGTGAGGTAGAGCGTGTCGGAGACGAGCTTGTACTCCTCGGCGACCTCGACGAGCCAGTCGACGAGGATGGCCCGCATGTTGGCAGTGACGTCCACCTGCACCGTCTCGATGTAGTCCGCGGCCGGCCGCCGCTTCGCCTCCACCTGCGCGCGCCCACACCTTGTTAGAATCTTGCAATGGAAACGACGACGAGGAAAACAATGTGGCCAAGAACGAAATGCGCGTACGTACCTCCATGGAGCGGAGGTAGGAGTAGATGTCGGAGGCGTATGGCGCACAGAGCTGCGGGTCCCCATCCTCATCGGCGGCGTCGGCCGCCGGCGTCAGCACGGGCTCCTTGGGCTCGGGGACGTGGGAGGACTTCTTGGGCCTGGGGTGCGGCTGCAGCACGGCGTTGGAGAGCGTGGGGAGCTCGCTGAGGGCCACGCGCTTGCGCTTGGCGGCGATGGCCACGGCGGTGACAGCGGCAGCCCGCTTAGCGGCCGCGCGGGTGAGGCGGGGCGCGGCGGCGGCGGCGTTCTCCTTGTCGGCCATCGGAGGCGGTAGTGGGCAGGCGGCGGCTGCTCCTCCTCCAACTCCGAGCGCGGCGGAGCGGTGGCGGGAGGGGGGCGGTGGTGGAGCGGCGCCGGAGGCAGAGGGGTTGAGAAGGGGCGGTTAAATAGCCGATGGCGGGATGGGAATGGGAGGGAGAGGAGGCCGCCATGAATTTTGGATTCGAAGGATTTGGGAGGTGTGGGGTTTGGAGGGAAGCCATTTCGGGTTCGATTTCCGCTGGGATTTGGAAATTCGGTCGAGGGTGAGAACCGTGAGATTAGGGAGGGAAAGAAAGATTGGGAACTTTTTTTCGGGCGGATTTGGATATTCGAAGTGTTTGGGACGGAGGCGGGGCACGGGGGGAGCGGCCGAGCAGAGCGCGCGGGATTTTGTTTTGAGAGTGCGTCTGAATTTTAATTAAAAAAAGTGGCTCTACAGCGTGGCGCAGGCGGGTTTGCTCGTTTCGTTTCGTTTCGGTTTGGGGGTCTGGGCGTGCCGCCGCCGGCGCGGAATGGTTGGCCTCGGGCCCGCGTAACAGAGGGTGGAGTTTTCAGGGGGAAAAAATTCACCACATTTTTTTGCCACTGCCGATGTTCCTTTTGGTGAATCGATTTTGCAACAAGACATTTGGAATTTGGAATGCACTAGGTGCGAAATATGGAACGGCAAAACGTACGAGACATGTAGGAACAAATGTTTGGACCCATGATGGGAGAAACAAATATATCGCAATGGTAAAAGCCTAAATTATTACATTTTATCAGTCATCTTGGTATTAGTCTTTTTAAAAAAATCATAATTATGACGCCCTGTGTTATTATCCTCATAACATAACACTAGATAACAGAAGGGAATAATAAGTTATACTAGAGTTACGCAATAGAATAATAACTAGATATTTTGCATTATTACAACAGCTAGGCACACAAAGCTAAGGTCTTAATTAATACATATATATATGATGCAAAGGAGATACAAATTATTTATATGCCCTATCTTTAGAAGACAAGGATCTAAGGGTCGTCTACTCATCCCAACTGCTGAATAGAGTGTCCACCTCATCCTGATCCTCGATACGATCATCTTCATCTCACGTGGCATCCTTTTTGAGCTGTAAATCCCACATCCCACTTAAGGTATTCACTGACCAAACTGGGATAGAATAAATGAATATAATAGCAAGGATGAATACAAAAATACTTAACAAGCATTAATAACAAATATGCAATGATATGGCTCATCTCTTCATAGTCAATTCTCATGCTCTATCTCTTCTTTATCTATAAAATAGATTATTAAGTTAAAGAAAGATTTGTATATTTTAATATTCTAAATACTACTAATCACCTGGTGAAGAGAAAGAACCCCTCTAGTTGTTCTTCATAGCCTTAATCTATGAGACAAGTATGAATTCATGATTTGATTAGCACTACACAGGCTTGTGTCACTTTATCTATAGTTACTCTCAACTCTTTGCAATGAGGTCATCCGCATTTTCTTAGATGCGATGATGAGTTAGAGTACAGAGCATTTTTCCTAGTTCTGTTATTATATCTTCACCTAGCTTTTCATAGTAGGTGGCCTGGGCGGTCTTTTACCCTTACCCGACACCTACCGACCATGAACTAGCTGTTGACTAGGATGGTCTAACCCTCACCCGATACTCTACTACGCTAATATATGCGCTTAGGCTCACCACTTTCAGGCTCTATACCGGTTTTGGCTCTGTTTGCTTTGGATCCACCACTTCTGAGTTCTATATCAGTTCTGGTTTTCTCTACCTAGTTATGCTACTTTACCCACGTGGAGATGATAATAACGTTGTAAGATAGCATTTTCTGCTCGTCAAAATGAGAAAGTTGATGCTAAAAATACGGCTCCCTACGTGATTGAAAGTTATTTAGTCCTTATATTATAGCCATATATAGAGAGTCCCAAAATCTACCCTTTTCTCTTCCAAACATGGCACCCTCTACGCTCCTGTTATACATAGTTTACGGTCCAATTGCTCCTTCAGTTGAAACTGCCCTTCTCTAATCTCTTTTCCTTCTTCATTTATCCATCATTTCTTTGAAAATGCATTTTAATGCAACAGGTTATACTATGTACTATAAAGAAATTAGTTTTCTTAAGTAACATAACTACTCAGAGTGATCAAAGATAAGCTTGCCTTGGTACTCATAGAATGTCCCAGTCTCAACCGTGGCTTGATCAATTCCCTCTTCTAGCCCGATTCGTCCTCTGCAATCTGCATTATGGAGCACATTTTACCGATTACAAAATCTGATGAATAGGTAGTTACATCATATTACAGTAATTAGTCTTAGTTGAGGTTTTATATTTGTTGGGATTTATTTAATTTGGTGATTTAATTCGCCCTTAGTTGATTTCCTACCATTCTACTCCATTATCACTCTCATCCCAACACTCTCTCTCCCTCTCTTCGACCAACCCAACATCACTACATGGAACCTGCCTACTGTCTGCCCACTCCCACACACATGTCGGCCCAAACACATAGCCAGCCCACACACGCATACTAGTACTGTGCAATCGGTTTTTCGGTTTAATCGGTTCGGTATATACGGTATATAGGGTAAATACAATGTTTGTATTTTCGGTAATATACGGTATTTTTAGAAGTACGGTTCGGTATCGGTAAATTCCAATTTATTTCGGTGCGGTATCGGTAAATACCATATTTATCAAAGTTGACACGAATTGCAAACGATATAGCGACTAGCGAGACAAGTAGGCGATAATATATATATACTACTGGCAATAGAATTAGAAATTTAGAAACACTCATGGGATGTCGGGACCCAGGATTTCCAAACCCGGGCCCTCTGTGTATTACAGCACTAGTTCCAGATCAAGGCTAGTGCACATAGTTAAACAGAAATGATTCATAACCAACAACGTCTTATTACAATATTAAAGAGTACTGACCGAAAGGTCTCATTATTACAAATGAGGTTTCAAGACCTCACACACACGAAACACAGCGGAAGCGAAATAAATTCAGCGGAGACCCATCAATACACCACAGGCAATTGACTGGGGAAGCGCGACCTAGAACTCCGGGAATCCTTCGTCGAATCCACCCGCGAAGTAGTCGTAGTCTCCCTCTTGAGCTTCGTATTCCTCTGAGTATTATTTTTGAGTGCAGCATGTGAGTACATAAAGTACTCCGCAAGTCTTGGGAAAAATGCAGTAGATGCAAGGCTTAACAAAGGAGGGTTATATGGTTCTTTTGCACAAGCAATATTTTTATTTCAATTACTACTAAATATTTTTGAAGGCATTGCTTTAGCAAGGTAAATTGCTTAACTGAAATTAATTAACTTTTTATAGTGAAGATTCCATCCACCAACACTACATAACCAATAAAGTTTAAAACTGCGGGTTACATCCACCCTCTCTGGCTCCAACCGCCAGGATACCCTTCCGAGAGTTCCCTCCACTCTCGGAATACCAAAACTTTGATTTTAAAACCAAAACCAAAAATCTACCATGTGAATGCATTCCTTGCCCGCCCTTGACCGTGGGCACGGCTATTCGAATAGTTTGACACTCTGCAGAGGTTGTACAACTTTGCCCCCAAGAGATAAATTATCTTAACAGTCACCACGCTTTCTTTGGCATGAGACACAGATAAAATATCACAAAGCCTTATCCTCACTCTAGTCTAGCTAGACACCACCCGCTGAGGTTTCACCGCAGAAGGGTTCCATCCACCCAGTTCGAAGCCCCCTCTTGCGCCGTATGAGTACAGTAAATCTCTGTCCCTCACTGTGAATAACCAGTAACCCCCTGGCACCCACTTTCCACTGGTGGCACCTAAACTAAACTATCATGATTTAATCAGCTAGGTCGTACCTATATAGACTCGGGGTTGTACGGTAGTGCTCAGTCTGGACAATCACAAGCGTCGGTCCTTAATTGACTAGGGTGGAGCATTCACTTTACAAGATCTCGTGCTTTCCGCACCAATCCCAACCAACCATCCACCCCAGTCTAAACCAACTTTCACATTTTATTTTAGTTTGAAAAACACAGTGGCAACACCAGTCACCAATTATTTCTAAATACAAATACCGGTTGAATGACATATGATTTCCCCATTTCAAGGTTACAAAAGAATTAACTAGCATGACTAAGCATTATACTACCGTCTAATATTATCAAAGGATTATGTAATTCTCATTATTGAGACAAAGGTAATACTAGGGTTACAAGGGTACATGGCATTCAAGTTCAATTGAGGGCATAACAAGGTTGGATTTAACTAATGCCTTAACACCAAAATTAGAGTTCTAATTAAATAGCGATGCACATAAATTTAAAATAATTTAAAAACATTTCACAAACATGGGTTCAAAATGGTCAAAGGAGACTTGCCTTCTTGCACGCTCTCTGGGTCTTCTTGCTGCGGAGTGGAGAGATCTTAGACAATGGTGGAATCTACGCGCGAAAAAGACGAAGCAAACAAAGCAAATAAATACAAACAAAATTCAAATATAGGCTATATTCGGATAGATTATGGTTTTAGAAGAATTTAGAAATTTGAGCGGCTTAATTTGGAGTTAAAATGAGAAAGTTATGCTTATTTAAAGATTTCAGTTTGAATAAATCTAGAAATTATTAAATTTCTGACAGGTGGGACCCACTGGCAGTATTTACTTTTTTTAATCTTTTATTTTATTTCTTTACTCTAAGTCTATGACAGGTGGGACCCACTTGGCAGTAAGCCCACTGTGCTCGGTCTCTGGCATGTGGGACCCCTCTGTCAATGACCATACGGCTGTTGGTCACTGGCAGGTGGGACCCATTGGGCTCTGGGCCCATATGTCAGTGGCCAGCGTAGACGGGTGGGGTCCAGACGGCATTGGCCAGCGCAGACGGCGGCCGCTGACGCGTGGGGCCCTGCTGCCAGCGCGGAAATTAAAAGAATGGCTCAACCTCAACGTGCGGAGCCAGGGGCTCGAACGCGCGCCGAGGGAGCCAGTGGGAGGGGAGAGATAGCGCTGCTAGCCAGTATGCCGCTCGGGTGTTTCTTACCCATATAGGGTAAGTAACCCCTTTGAGGTACCTGCTGGAGGGGGCCGGGCAGAGATGGCCGGAGGCAGTGGCGCCGGCGGCGAGGGGAGGTCGGAGAGGTTCGGGTGAAGTCCAAAACGCGCTCCTGGTGCAGAGGGGGTGCTGTCGGTGGGGTCGGCGAGGTTCGGGGACGAGCGGAGGCGGCTGGCGACGAGAGGAGCGGTGGTGCAGCACGGGTACTCCGGTGCGGCGGCGATCCGGTGGCGGGGAGAGGCGGCCGAGGTGTCCCCGAGGTGCGCGTGGGCACGGCGAAGGCGGTGGCGGCGTTGGCCAGGCGAGAGGGTAGTCGGGGCACTGGCGATTCCTCGCCGGAGGTGGAGGCGGCGGCGGAGCCGAAGGCGCACGGTGCGGGGCTCTCGGGTGGCGGAGAGGGGCACAGGGATGCGGGGCGAGGCGATACGGAGAGAGGCGGAGCCGATGGGGCTATTTATAGGGGCGGAGGGGGAACACGGGCGCGGTAATCGCTCGCCGGTGTTGGCGGCCGGAAAAAGGAAGGGAGAGGGGAAGGAAGGAAAGAGGGGGCGCGGAAGGAAAGAGAGGCGCGGGGAAGAGGGGATGCGATCGCGCGGGGTTTCCAAACCGGAGAGAGCCGGGGAAGGGAAGGCGGGATCCACGGAGACCCGGTCGCCGGCGCAAGAAAGGAAAGAAAGGGTGAAGAAGAAGGAAGGTGGCGCGGGGTAGACGACGGGTCTGACAGGCGGGACCCGCGCGCAGTGAGAGAGAGGAGGGAGGGAGCGGGTGGCGCGGATCGCAGCCACGTGGTCCGAAGGCGGATCGGGCGGCGGGTGCGGTTAAGGGGGAGGGAACGGTCGGATGGGCGAGCGGGATGATGTGGCGTGCATCGAGCCGGCCACGCGTCAGTCAGAGAGGAGGGGAAGGCGGAGCCGGCTGACGAGTCGGGCCCGCTTGGCGGAGAGAGAGGGGGAGAGCGGTCGGATTGGGCCGAGCGGCGACGTGGGCGGTCCTGGGCCGTCCACGCGTCGGCTGGAGGGAGGGTTTTGGATTTTTAATTTTATAAATTGATTTTTATTTTCAGAAAAGGCTAGGAAATTAATTAAGCCTCAGAAAAATATGAAAATACCTCCAAAAATTCCAGAAAAATTCACAGAAGCTTCTGGAAATATTTTGGACTTAATTAAATTATTTCCAACTAATGTTGGTATTTAATTTTCATACTTTAAAATACTTTTTAAATTTTAAAAATAGGTTTTTGAACTCTAGAAAATCCAAAAAATCAAATAAAAGCCAAATAATGTCCAAATACTTTAAAATAATTAATTTGAAGTTAAAATTTTTTCAGAAAGAAAATTTTGGGATGTTACATGGGAAGAGGATTCTTGCTGCATATACATGCATGGGCTATTATTCACACTTCATTATTCCTTTCAGTAGTATACTTACCTATACGATACATCATATACGCATGTACAAGAGTATATATAGTTCATGTCACAGGCACGCGCGCGCTGCCCTTGCAATGTATATTTTTCAACTGAACCGACATTGCAGGGTAAGTATATACGCATGTTACATGTACAAGAGTACATAACCAAGGCTGGCCCTGTGCATGTTATATACACTGCAGGCACTGTGCATTTCGATATTTTCGGTTTTTAGCCGGTTTTTCATGAAAAAACCAAATACCAAAAAAACCCAAAATTTGAAAACCGAACCGAATACCAAAAACCGTCAAACCGAGTTGACCAGTTCGGTTTGGTTTTTTAGTTCGGTTGAAAAATGCACAACCCTAACGCATACACACACTACTGCGCTAGCCCACGCGCACACACCAACCCACACACAACACACCCAGCTGCACTGGCCCATAAACGCATAGGCTCACGCTGCCGCGTTGGCCCACACACACCCGCACACATAGCGGCACACACATACGCACTCACTCCCTCTCTTCTCTTGCTTGATCCCCTTTCCCTCATTCACTCTCCCTCCTTCCTTAACAATGCTCTGCCACTGGCACGCTGTCTCCGCCGTGGTCCCCGCACCGTCTCCCCACCATCATGGCCCGACGGCTCTGGGCAGGCACCAACGGATCGAACGTCTACTACCATGGCTTCACGTACCTCCCCAACTCTGGTTCCCTCACAGTTCCCACACCGCTACTTCTACTCCAATCAAATCCAATGCCGATGATGGCGGATTTAGGCGCGGCACTGCCGAATCTAAGTTTTTCCTTCTAATCCCAAGCTAAAACTAGTCCTAATTTTAGTGTTCTTTGCATTATTGCAATTTGGTTTTAATTTTGATTTCCTTGGCATGGGATTGATTTGGAGGTGAAGATGATGTCCCGTGGTTGAGCAAGCCATGATGGGGCTTGGGAGTCTGCGTATGCCAGGGAGCATGGCAGATCCTACGAGTGCGCACTAGCGGCCATCCACGGGTTGGCCATCGCTGCCGTGAGCCAGCAATGCTACTCGTCATGGCTCTAACCGGTTGAGGTGAGGACTAGCTCCCCTTCCCTTGTGTTATGTCTCTGCTTGGTTGTTGAGGTCATCCATGAGGTGGATCTATTCAGTGGGATTTGGGGGGGGGGGGTGAATGGACAAGGTTTGTGGGGGTAACCTACCTGATTTGGTTGGTTGGTGGCATTGGTGGAGGTGGCCCTCCCCCACATGCTCTTTCGGTGGTTGACCTCCTCCTCCTTTGGTCCCAGGTTGTTCCTTGCTTTGGAGCCATTGAGGACACGTTCGCTCCTTCTTTGGTTCTTCCCCGCTGACTCCTTAAGTGTCGCCTCCTCTTCCCCTACAACCCCTCTAGTGGCGCTGACCGTCAGCCCCCCCTCTCCCTCTCGCTGTTGGCTCCAGGTGGAAGGGATCTGGGTGGGTGAGATGGATGGGGTTGGGGCAAGTTCTTCCTCTCTTCTTTGTGCTGGTGGCTCGACTATGCATAATGTGGATGCAGTCTCCTCTCCTTCTCTCTCATGGCTTGGTCTTATCCACTCTTTCCTCTCGTTCTCCTATGCGAGGAGATAGGGGAAACCCTTTGGCTTGGTCTGATGGGCAATGGATGTCTCTCTTTTTGGATGGGAAGTTTCCCTAGATTTTTGGCTTATTTTACCACTGTAGGCCCTCGGCATCGACTCCCTCCTTGTGACACCTATGGCTTACTCCGTCAATTAAAGTTGTAATTAAATGTGTAGTATATGTATTCAAGAATGCATAATGTATGATGATGAATATTGTATTCATGCATTTTAATTATTATTATTATGTAATTGATACCATTATATTAGGGTTTGTTCTTATCACTTTATGCTCTATGTAGTTGAATGCTGTAATATTTTCCCTTCACTTGATCATCTCTACTAATATACACATGGGAGTTTGTCCATTCACCTTCCCTCCCCTGGCTCCCGCACACACGTGCAGCGCGCCTCCCCTCCATGTCCACGCCTGACTCCTCTTCGCTTAACCTCCACTTGCGCAACCCACATCTCCCTTCTTCCCTACCTCCCTCCACATAACACAACCCACCTCCTCCCCAACCTCCAAGCTGCTCCTCCTTTGCCCGCTCGCCTCCTCATCCACCACCATCCGCCTCCGCGACAGCCACCAGCTATCGTAGTGCCCTCACCTGCCCCCGCACGCGTCGCTCCAAGCTGCCCTTCAATGTGGGCAACTGGGCTCAATACCTATTTCAAGACACCCAAGGGGAGGTACATTGGAGGGCAGTCAAGCATAGAGCCTTAGTGTACGGTCCACATAACCCTCTTCCAAGTCGTCTCCTCTTTTGGTCTCAATTCAATCGAGCTTCTTCTCATCTAGCTTCTCCTCATCTAGCTTCTGCCTATCGATTCCCATCACTCCATCCATCGCGACTCTCACCATGCAGCCGATTGAGCCCACCTTGGCCACCCAAGAAGACTCAAGGCAAGTGATTTCTTGGTTTACTTGGGTGTTTTCTTTACTAGATTGAAACCCAAGAATGAGATGAATGGCTAGAATTCAATGGTTTCGTTGTGATTTTTGGTGCCTCGATTTTGATGCAGGAGGGGAAGAAGCTTGAAGAGGATGGTTTCGATTTGAGTGACATAGACTTGAGGCAAGTGTTTCTGTCCCTTGTGATTGCAATATCCTGCTTCATTCTTTAGCTAATTAGTGCATGATTTTGTTGATATGGTTGCAATTCTAGACAGCTGGGTCATTATTAGAAAATCAGATATCATTTCGGTGGATTTGGCCGCCGCTGGTGCACGTTGCGACCAGTGCCACTCTTCTCCAATGATGCCTACGTGGTATGAGTTAGGACTTGGTAGTATTGTGTGCATCAAGAAGTGTGTGGTTGGTTGGTTGTTTTCGTGTGAATTGTGACTGTGTCTCTTTGGCTCTTTGTTTCACTAATTTTCCAGGGCACGATGGGTGCTTGGGTGTGTGGTGTACACGGTGGTGCCATTCTACAAGAGAATCAGGCATGTAGAAGGTATATATGCACAACGCAATACCCAATACTGGTTATTGTCCATCTCAGAATCACCTATAGTAATTCACCATTCTCCTACGAAAATACAAGTTGCTAATCTTGAGTAGAACTCAATAGTGATTGTTATGGAGTTCATGAATTACTAAAGTAGTAGTCATTGTGGAGTTCATGAATTGCTACTAAGTAAAAATTATTGTGTTCATGAATTGCTACTGAGTAATTAAAAACTATTAAGGTGTGTTATATGTTTGGAAAATCTTATTGCTATGGTCTTGCTATGATGTCAAATGAGACATTGGGAAATGTGGAGACTACTGCAAAAGTTGTGAAGCATATAGTTGAGGTAACAGAGTAGCTAGCTGCTAATGTGGCTAACCAACTTCCTGAGGATGGGTCTTTGCAGAAAGCAGTAGAGAAGGTTGAGTACATTGTTGAGATAGTGGACAAGGACGCAAAGAAGGTTGAAGTTGTCGTTAAGAAGGTTTGATTTCATATTCTTGTTTTCTTCTTCAAGCTTGATACTAATTTTTTATTTATATTTCACATATGATGGATAATATTATTTGAGAATACTGTGTAAGTTCAAATTAATAATGGGTAGTGTTGTATGGTGAATTGGTAATACAATAATGACTTGAGTGGTTATCTCCGCCAAAATGTTAGTATCCAAATGAACTGAGAATAGATATATGCAACTTTCTTTTGGAGAGCATAGAAAACCCCTATGTCCTACCTTTGCAATCATTTAGACTGGTGAGCTTTCAACTTTAAGTTAGTTGCTTCTTGTAAGGAACCGAGGATGGTTTCAATATTTCTAGTGTTAGCCTTGCTCCACACTAAAAATTCTGATGACTCAATGGTTGGAAGATTTTCTTAGTTAGCATTGCAAAAGGAGTACTACTATAGTTTCATTTCAAACACATCATGCTGACATTATCACAAATTTTGTAAAGCAATTTTACTATGACGTACAGTTTGCAAGACATCTATAAATGTTTTGCTTTCATCATTCTAAGAGGGATTGATGTGTAGCCTTCTTTTGATTATATGTATCACCTTTTTTTAAACCCTCGCTGCAACGCACGACTATCCTCTAGATCTTGTAATTTAATTAGGTGTAATTGCGTTGTTTGTTAATTAATTCAAGGTTGAATTTAAATATGGTGCTTAAAGTGAGTAAAAGTGAGTGCTGTTTTAATAATCATATTCTAAACCGCAAAATGCGTCTTGGGATTCATGTCATCTCCTGACTATAGTATTCCTCCCCTCCTGACAACCACCACACCCCGATCACCTATCACAAACCCTACATGTTTGTCACTGTCGCCCCATCTTTGTCATTGCAACGCCCCCGTTTCAAGGGGCGCGTACGGACACGGCATTCCGCAACTATTCACGTATGAACAGTTATGGAACGTCGCGCAAGAGTATACCATTGCATGCTTACAACAAAAGTCCAGCATATATTTTACATATGGATTAACATCCATTTTTCGACAGCGGGGCGTGCAAGCCCAAAGTATACTTACATCACAAAAACTCCAGAATCCGCTTGAGCGCGGCGAAGACCTAAAGCCACGGGTCCTCGTCGAAGAAGCGATCCTCAGGGGCATCCTTGACGGGGAAACCTTCATCTTTGTCTTGATCCTCTAAAGAGTGGATTAAGCAAGCCGTGAGCCAAACAACCGGCTCAGCAAGCCCCAAAGGGACTCTAACTTACTACATGCACGGATTAACAAAGGAAGCGAGTATATTTGGTTTATTAACTTTGAGTGGATGCAGTTTTATTTGCAAACATTTTGATAAAACGGACCCAAAACTACTCCTTAAGATCTCAGGGGTTTTTCATGAAAATTTAATTAACCAACTAATCAAGTTAAAGCATGTACAAAACTACTTAAGCTTTGCTGCTGGAATCACCCAAGTGACACAGCTCCATTAACCGGGAGCACGGCGTATTCGAATACCATTTATTTGACTCTGCAGAGTTTGCTCAGCTTTACCCACACGATCCCTTAACTCCTGCGACAGAGTTAAGAAAGCCAGGTCGTTTCACTGCTCAACTCTTTATATAGACTCTACCCGGTAGAATCCACTCGGGTCTGGCTCACACTCACACACACACAAAAAGAGAAAACAAACGTCCGCTTCGAGTGAACTCTACCATTGTTAGGCACCCGCAGCACGGCCTACCTAACCTCACTTCTTATCCTCCTCCTCCGCCACACCTGTAGAGTTTCAATCGAGTTGAGCAGCTACTAGACCAGTGTTGACAAGTCAACTCCTGTGGTTGAGCGATCACTATGACATTTGCTCAGCGTAAGGGTTTCCGTCCTTATATTTTCACATGGTCCGCAACCTCGCCAGGCCCGCGACCCAACCTAGGGTAAGCGGTGGGCGTAAACCGTCTCGCGGTTTCCCACAACACCCTTACCCTAACTTCAACCCTAGGGTAAAAGACGGGCGAAGACCGTCTCGCGGCTCCTCCCCAACCCTTACCCTACCTTGTGCACGCCGGCACTCTCCGCTCTAAGATACGGTGTCCCATACCACCCTACCTTAGAGTCGGGTTTGCAAATTCTATTGGCCCGCAGCCACAACCTTATTAGTGTAAGACTTTGCATGATAATAATATCTTACAATTATCTAGATTAACAGGTAATTATTTCTAGGGTTACAAAGGCATGGCTACGAGTTAAACATGGCATTTATCGGTGGTAGGTCTAACTATATCACATGTCATTCTAAACATTTTGTTTTATTTTTGAACTAACATTTCACAACTAGCATAATGCAAATAGCATAATAACATAATTAAAGAACATGGGATTGCAATATGATCAAAGGATTTGGGACTTGCCGTCAATCTGGATGATCTCAGCTAGCTCGAACGAAGAAACACCGGGATCCTGCGACTGCACTTGGGCTTCCTGGATCTCCGACACTAGCGCAAACACATAAAATAAGTAAGCCCGGCTTGCAACTAATCAAGCGAGGGAAAAATAAACTAATTAAAAAGGAGTAAAATGCATAAATCTCCAAATGGGGAATTTTAGGAATTTATTTGGGATGAATCTGTGGAAGTGGAGGCCAAAAATGGGTCCAGAATATTATTTGGAGCAAAGTGGTGAAATTTGGGATTTTTTTGGGATTTTCTGTGATTTTCTAGGATTTATTTGGATTTTCTGGGATTTTAGAAATTGATAAATCACTGGAAATTCGAGTGAGCAGTAGAAGGCCGGCCCGTTGCTACAGTGCGGCCCGGCGGGGAAATTCAAACGCGCGGCGGCGGCCCGCACGCGCGCGGTGAGGCGAGGCAGGCCGGGGCGGCCCATTCCAGCGCACGGCTACCCGATTGGGATGGCAGACGCGTGGCCCGCGAGGACGGCGGGGATGCGGGGTGGGCCGAAGGCCTGGATGGAGCGGGTGGAGATCGAACGGTGGAGGCGAGGGGAGAGCGGGCGGAGCGGAGGGTTTGATCGAGTGGCTGGGGAGGGAGGTGTTTAAGAAGATCGGATGGTCGAGGAGGGCGGCCATCCGACGATCGAAGTTAGACGGCACGGAGAGGAGAGGACGGCGACGATAGCGCCACGTCGGTCGTCGTCTTCCTCCGGCTGTGCACGCGCGACCGAGAGACAGAGGGGCGGAGCTATTGTGCTCCGGCGAAGGCAACGGCCCCCGGTGGCCGGGGAGGGTTCTACCGGGTGCTTCTCAACATGGTGAGTCCATTTTTGGGGCTTGGGAGGTGTAGGAGGCAACTGGGGTGGCCGGAGGTAGAAGGGGAGAAATGGGGGCCACGGCGGCGGGGAAGGTCACCGGGGCAGAACGAGTCAAATCGGCGGGAGCTACGCGATCTGGGGAGTGAGGAGCTCACGATGATTGCGGTGGTTCTAGCGGGGAGGCTTTGGAGAATGCTGGCCACGGAGAGGGGGTTCTGCCGGCGGTGGCGCACGGTGGGGAAGTTCCACAGCAATACTAACAGAGAATGGAGCTCGGGAATGGCTTGGTGGTGCTTTGAGGATGCTAGAACAGCGAGGAATCGAAGTTTAGCCCAGGGGAGAGGAGGAATGGCACAAGGAGGTCGTCGGCTCAGGGGAGAAGAATAGCGGCGCGAGGGGGCAGTAGAGCCTAATCGGCTGCTCGAGGAGGTAACAGGGAGGGGTGGGAGGCGAATGGCGGTGTTGGGGAGGCTTGGGAAGCAAAGGAGAGAGAGGGAGCGAGGGAGCGGCTTTTATACCCGAGCGGGGGAGGAGAATCATTCGGGGGAGAAGGCACGGGCGCGGGCGCAGGAGTCAACCGGAGGGGACGGGAGCTGGTGGAGTGTCTCCTCCACGCAATGAGGGGGGCGACGTCGGCTCTGCACAGGGATTATGGCGAGGCGACGGCACGGGGGCAGGCGGCCGAACGGCATGGCGAGGGCGCGTCCGCGCGCAGGAGGGGGAGGCGCGGCGACTGCCAGGTGGGGCCAGAGCAGAAGTGGGGCGACGCGTGGCGCGGAAGCTCTGCCGCTTCAGACCGGCTGACGTTGGGGCGCGCCAGAGGCGGTCCGAAACCGGGGGCGCGGAGGGAGGATCCGAGGGAGGCGTAGGCGGTCTGGGCACGGGCGCAGCGTGCAGCGCTGCGCGCGTGCGCGAGGAGAAGGCGGGGAGGAGCCGGGGCGCCAGCGGGCAAGGGGGAGCGGAGGGAGGCGCTGGGCGAGGGAGAAGGCGGGGTCGGGGCGGCGCCAGCGCAAGCACGAGAGAGGTAGGTGCCGGGAGAAGAGAGGAAGCGGAAACCGGGGAGGGCGCCAGCGAAAGGAGAAGGCGCCCGGCCAGAAAAGGAAAGCGGATTTTCGGGGGACTCTCCAAAAAGGGAAAGTCTCCAGATTTCACTCAAAAACGCAGCAAAAATAAAAAAAATTTTGGGGTTGAAATTTTGAGGTTTTTCAACCTACCCCCCTTAAAAGAATCTCGACCCCGAGATTAACTTGGTCGAGGGAGTAAGTTGGGGAAATCCCGCTGCAAATCCGACTCTCGTTCCCAGGTGGACTCCTCAGGTGTATGGTTCCCCCATTGCACTCTGCAAAACCTGACATTCTTGTTCCGTAGCTGTCTCTCTGATGTTTCAAGTATTTGTAGTGGTTCTTCAGCATATGTGCAGTCATCCTGCAATTCAATATCTGACAAGGGTACTTCATCTGTTGGCTGTCGTATACATTTTCGAAGCTGGGATACATGGAACACATTATGTATCTCGGATAAGTTGGGCGGAAGCTGCACTTGATAAGCTACTTCCCCAACTCTTCCAATTATTTGGAACGGTTCCACATATCTTGGGGCCAATTTGCCCTTGACTTGAAATCTCTTGACGATTTTGAATGGGGTGACCTTGATGTAGACGAAGTCTCCCACTTCAAAGCTTAAGTCTTTTCTGCGGTTGTCAGCATAGCTCTTCTGTCGGTCTTGTGCACTCTTGAGTCTGTCTCTGACAATTCTGACATGTGCTTCTGCGTCTTGAGCAATTTGGGGGCCAATAAGTTGTCGTTCTCCTGTTTCTGTCCAATTCAGTGGGGTCCTGCATTTTCTGCCATAAAGTGCTTCAAACGGGGCCATTTGGATACTGGCTTGGTAGTTGTTATTGTATGAGAACTAAGCGAATGGTAGGCAAGTGTTCCATGCTGCACCATATACTATTGCACAAGCTCTCAACACATCTCCTAAAATCTGGTTTGTTCTCTTTGTCTGTCCATCTGTTTGTGGGTGATAAGCTGAGTTGAAATTTAAATCGGTGGCCATGGCTTCATGTAATTTCTCCCAGAACTTGGACGTAAACTGTGCTCCTCAATCTGAGATAATTTTCTTTGGGACTCCATGCAATGTCACTATCCTTGTCAAATATAGTTCAGCAAGTTTATCCTTCCCATAGGTCTGTTTGATCGGGAGGAAATGAGCCACCTTGGTCAATCTATCAACAATGACCCAAATAACATCATATCCCGCACGAGTCTTGGGAAGTCCAGTAATGAAGTCCATGCCGATACTGTCCCATTTCCATTCGGTAATTGGCAAAGGTTGCGACAATCCCGATGGCTTCTGGTGGTCTAACTTGATTTGTTGGCATACATCACATTTCGCTACATACTCTGCCACTTCTTTCTTCATCAAGTTCCACCAATACTTCTTCTTCAGGTCTTAGCGCATCTTGGTGCCTCCTGGGTGGATTGAGAATTGAGACAAATAGGCTTCGGATAGGATCAATTCTCTCAACTCTTTCTTGTCGGGTATGCAATAGCGACCACGGAAGGTAAGGACTCCATGTTTGTCTATCGCATACTCTGATGATTCTTCTTCTTGAATTTTCTTTTTCAGTTTTTGAATCTCTTCCTCTTCATCTTGTGCTACTTTAATCTGATTTGTCAGTAGCGGTTGAATCTCTAATGCTGCTATACTGCCTTGTTTTGTGATCACCAAATTCAGTCGTAGCATACCTCTTTGTAACTCTGGTGGGTATTCTGTCGTGCTGACTTTACTTGGGCGAGCCTTTCGGCTAAGGGCATCGGTCACTACATTTGCTTTGCCTGGGTGATATTGGAGATCAACATCATAATCTTTGATCAATTCCAGCCATCTTCGCTGTCTCATATTCAACTTTGGCTGAGTGAACAGGTACTTCAAGCTCTTGTGATCTGAGAATATCTCACAATGATTCCCTAGCAGGTAGTGCCGCCAAATTTTTGAGTGCATGCACCACAGCTGCTAGTTCTAAATCGTGTGTTGGGTAGTTTTCCTCATGTGGCTTCAGTTGTCTTGAAGCATAGGTAACAACTTTTCCGTCTTGCACTAGCACACATCCTAAACCTTGTTTTGAAACATTACAATAGGTTTGGAATTCTTTTTCTGGGTTGGGCAAGATCAAAACTGGTGTGGTTGTCAACTTGGTCTTCAACAACTGAAGACTCTCTTCACATGCATCAGTCCATGTGAATGGCTTGCCTTTCTTCAGCAGTTGAATGAGCGGAGAAATCTTGGAGAACCTTTCTATGAATCGGCGATAATAACCCGCCAATCCAAGAAAGCTTCTCACTTCTGTGACTGTCTTGGGCTACTTCCATTTCATGACTGCTTTGATCCTCTCTGGATCGACTTTGACTCATTTTCTTGAATTGCGGTCCTCATTTTCGAATCCTAAAAGGTTTTCTGTCTTCAGATGGTACTGTCACTTCTTTTCACCTGTACCTGTATATCATCATTGGACATATGCTACGGGTTCACACTTAGCTGAATTATGCAGTACCAGGGCTACATATATATCTGGGTCCGTTAGGATTAATTTCATTGCAACATGAACTTCCCATCCATTCACTTTACACAGATGGTCTTCATACACTTTCATAGTCTTGCCACAAGCCTTAGTTAAAGTAATTTATATACAAGCTATTCAGTTCTTCCGACTAGCTTACAAAAGGATAACCAAAAGGACATTACTCCATTCCTTGTTCTTCATAGATCACTTTCTCTTGACTGTCTTCCATGCTTTTCTTCTTCATGGCATTCCTCCGAATAGATCTGTTTCTTCCTCCATTCTGGTCTTCTTAGGGTAAGATTCTTCTTCTTCCATCGGTGGCTGGCGTGATGTTGTGGTCTGCCTCTTTGCTTGCTTTCTAGCTTCTTCCTTGGGTAAGGACCTCAGTGGGCATTGGTCACGATAATGCCCATCCTGTTCGCAGTGAAAACAGGCTGTTGGTGTCAATGGCGAAGGCCTCTTTCGTTTCATAACCTTCACGTATCCTGGTATCTCTTCTATCTGGAGAGCTTGATCGACCAGACTTAATAGGTTTGGAAATTTCATAGCCTGAAGGCGTTGTCTCATATTGGGTCGTAGGCCTTTCATAAAGTACTCCATTCTTCTAGCTTCGGTGTTAGTTTCCTCTTGGGCAAATTGGGATAACTGATGAAATTGTTGTAGATATGCTGTGATGGAGTTCTCTCCTTGTTGAAGATTAAGAAAATCCTGATATTTTTCAGTGATAACTCTAGGAGAAATGCAGGCTTGACAGAATCTCTTCACAAAGTCTTTCCAGGTAATGTCTTCCTTATTTGGGTGTATCCACTCGATAGCATCCCACCAAGTAATTACAGGCTCTGACAGCTGATAGGTGGCAAAAAGAATTTTCTCTTTATCTGTACATCGTATAGTATTCATTCTTCTCTCAACATCTTGTAACCAGTTATCTGCATTCAGTGGTTCTGTTGCTGAGGGAAATTTTGGTGGTTGAGTTTGTAGGAAGGCTGTAAACTTCAATGCGGTTACACCTGATCCTAACATTGATTCTTCGGGTGACACCTTGACAATGAACTGTGGCAGTGATTCTCCTGGCTGTTCTGACATCTGGACTTGATCTGTGGCAGGTGCACCCTGCCTGTTGGTCTGACCACTCTGCTGCGCTAGATCCATCTGCCAATTGAGAATTTGAGATCAGCTTTGCAGCGGCTTTGGAGAACAGGAGTAGATAAGTAAGACTTTGAATTTCAAGGTAAGTATAGGGCGAGTAAGCTAAGAACGGGAGTGAAAGGGAACAGGAGAAAGCTTTGAACGTAGGGGGATTACTGGTAATTAGGCAAACAAATTAGAAAGATAATGAACATAAATTTACCATATGCAAGTGGTACACAAACCACTTAGGGTTCATGGTTACACCTGCTTTACATTACAAAAGTACAACTACTACTTAGGGTCAGTCTAATCTAGCGAACAACACTACTCCAGCTGCCGAGAAACGAAATTTTGAAGCTAGACAAGTAAGACAGTAAACATTTTGCAAAAAAAAAAGACTTAACCAAAAGTAAACTAACATAGATAAGGTAGCAACAAGAGAGGGAAAAGACAGCAATAATACTTATATTTTTCGTAAACCCTTTTTACGGCTTTAAATTAAGTTTTGCGATAAAATCACTTCCTAATTTGCCTTAGGTCTTAACCTACGGTCAAGAGCCTGCTCTGATACCACTTCTTGTAACGCCCCCGTTTCCAGGGGCGCGTACGGACACGGCATTCCGCAACTATTCACGCATGAACAGTTATGGAACGTCGCGCAAGAGTATACCATTGCATGCTTACAACAAAAGTCCAGCATATATTTTACATATGGATTAACATCCATTTTTCGACAGCGGGGCGTGCAAGCCCAAAGTATACTTACATCACAAAAACTCCAGAATCCGCTTGAGCGCGGCGAAGACCTAAAGCCACGGGTCCTCGTCGAAGAAGCGATCCTCAGGGGCATCCTTGACAGGGAAACCTTCATCTTTGTCTTGATCCTCTAAAGAGTGCATTAAGCAAGCCGTGAGCCAAACAACCGGCTCAGCAAGCCCCAAAGGGACTCTAACTTACTACATGCACGGATTAACAAAGGAAGCGAGTATATTTGGTTTATTAACTTTGAGTGGATGCAGTTTTATTTGCAAACATTTTGATAAAACGGACCCAAAACTACTCCTTAAGATCTCAGGGGTTTTTCATGAAAATTTAATTAACCAACTAATCAAGTTAAAGCATGTACAAAACTACTTAAGCTTTGCTGCTGGAATCACCCAAGTGACACAGCTCCATTAACCGGGAGCACGGCGTATTCGAATACCATTTATTTGACTCTGCAGAGTTTGCTCAGCTTTACCCACACGATCCCTTAACTCCCGCGACAGAGTTAAGAAAGCCAGGTCGTTTCACTGCTCAACTCTTTATATAGACTCTACCCGGTAGAATCCACTCGGGTCTGGCTCACACTCACACACACAAAAAGAGAAAACAAACGTCCGCTTCGAGTGAACTCTACCATTGTTAGGCACCCGCAGCACGGCCTACCTAACCTCACTTCTTATCCTCCTCCTCCGCCGCACCTGTAGAGTTTCAATCGAGTTGAGCAGCTACTAGACCAGTGTTGACAAGTCAACTCCTGTGGTTGAGCGATCACTATGACATTTGCTCAGCGTAAGGGTTTCCGTCCTTATATTTTCACATGGTCCGCAACCTCGCCAGGCCCGCGACCCAACCTAGGGTAAGCGGTGGGCGTAAACCGTCTCGCGGTTTCCCACAACACCCTTACCCTAACTTCAACCCTAGGGTAAAAGACGGGCGAAGACCGTCTCGCGGCTCCTCCCCAACCCTTACCCTACCTTGTGCACGCCGGCACTCTCCGCTCTAAGATACGATGTCCCATACCACCCTACCTTAGAGTCGGGTTTGCAAATTCTATTGGCCCGCAGCCACAACCTTATTAGTGTAAGACTTTGCATGATAATAATATCTTACAATTATCTAGATTAACAGGTAATTATTTCTAGGGTTACAAAGGCATGGCTACGAGTTAAACATGGCATTTATCGGTGGTAGGTCTAACTATATCACATGTCATTCTAAACATTTTGTTTTATTTTTGAACTAACATTTCACAACTAGCATAATGCAAATAGCATAATAACATAATTAAAGAACATGGGATTGCAATATGATCAAAGGATTTGGGACTTGCCGTCAATCTGGATGATCTCAGCTAGCTCGAACGAAGAAACACCGGGATCCTGCGACTGCACTTGGGCTTCCTGGATCTCCGACACTAGCGCAAACACATAAAATAAGTAAGCCCGGCTTGCAACTAATCAAGCGAGGGAAAAATAAACTAATTAAAAAGGAGTAAAATGCATAAATCTCCAAATGGGGAATTTTAGGAATTTATTTGGGATGAATCTGTGGAAGTGGAGGCCAAAAATGGGTCCAGAATATTATTTGGAGCAAAGTGGTGAAATTTGGGAATTTTTTGGGATTTTCTGTGATTTTCTAGGATTTATTTGGATTTTCTGGGATTTTAGAAATTGATAAATCACTGGAAATTCGAGTGAACAGTAGAAGGCCGGCCCGTTGCTACAGTGCGGCCCGGCGGGGAAATTCAAACGCGCGGCGGCGGCCCGCGCGCGCGGTGAGGCGAGGCAGGCCGGGGCGGCCCATTCCAGCGCACGGCTACCCGATTGGGATGGCAGACGCGTGGCCCGCGTGGACGGCGGGGATGCGGGGTGGGCCGAAGGCCTGGATGGAGCGGGTGGAGATCGGACGGTGGAGGCGAGGGGAGAGCGGGCGGAGCGGAGGGTTTGATCGGGTGGCTGGGGAGGGAGGTGTTTAAGAAGATCGGATGGTCGAGGAGGGCGGCCATCCGACGATCGAAGTTAGACGGCACGGAGAGGAGAGGACGGCGACGATAGCGCCACGTCGGTCGTCGTCTTCCTCTGGCTGTGCACGCGCGACCGAGAGAGAGAGGGGCGGAGCTATTGTGCTCCGGCGAAGGCAACGGCCCCCGGTGGCTGGGGAGGGTTCTACCGGGTGCTTCTCAACACGGTGAGTCCATTTTTGGGGCTTGGGAGGTGTGGGAGGCAACTGGGGTGGCCGGAGGTAGAAGGGGAGAAATGGGGGCCACGGCGGCGGGGAAGGTCATCGGGGCAGAACGAGTCAAATCGGCGGGAGCTACGCGATCTGGGGAGTGAGGAGCTCACGATGATTGCGGTGGTTCTAGCGGGGAGGCTTTGGAGAATGCTGGCCACGGAGAGGGGGTTCTGCCGGCGGTGGCGCACGGTGGGGAAGTTCCACAGCAATACTAACAGAGAATGGAGCTCGGGGATGGCTTGGTGGTGCTTTGAGGATGCTAGAACAGCGAGGAATCAAAGTTTAGCCCAGGGGAGAGGAGGAATGGCACAAGGAGGTCGTCGGCTCAGGGGAGAAGAATAGCGGCGCAAGGGGGCAGTAGAGCCTAATCGGCTGCTCGAGGAGGTAACAGGGAGGGCTGGGAGGCGAATGGCGGTGTTGGGGAGGATTGGGAAGCAAAGGAGAGAGAGGGAGCGAGGGAGCGGTTTTTATACCCGAGCGGGGGAGGAGAATCCTTCGGGGGAGAAGGCACGGGCGCGGGCGCAGGAGTCAACCGGAGGGGACGGGAGCTGGTGGAGTGTCTCCTCCACGCAATGAGGGGGGTGACGTCGGCTCTGCATAGGGATTATGGCGAGGCGACGGCACGGGGGCAGGCGGCCGAATGGCATGGCGAGGGCGCGTCCGCACGCGGGAGGGGGAGGCGCGGCGACTGCCAGGTGGGCCAGAGCAGAAGTGGGGCGACGCGTGGCGCGGAAGCTCTGCCGCTTTAGACTGGCTAACGTCGGGGCGCGCCGGAGGTGGTCCGAAACCGGGGGCGCGGAGGGAGGATCCGAGGGAGGCGCAGGCGGTCTAGGCGCGGGTGCAGCGCGCAGCGCTCCGCGCGTACACGAGTAGAAGGCGGGGAGGAGCCGGGGCAGCAGCGGGCAAGGGGGAGCGGAGGGAGGCGCTGGGCGAGGGAGAAGGCGGGGTCGGGGCGGCGCCAGCGCAAGCGCGAGAGAGGGAGGTGCCAGGAGAAGAGAGGAAGCGGAAACCGGGGAGGGCGCCAGCGAAAGGAGAAGGCGCCCGGCCAGAAAAGGAAAGCGGATTTTCGGGGGACTCTCCAAAAAGGGAAAGTCTCCAGATTTCACTCAAAAACGCAGCAAAAATAAAGAAAATTTTTGGGGTTGAAATTTTAGGGTTTTTCAGTCATCATGGCCAACCCTAGCCACCACCAATTGGCTTCAATCGATAGCTCACTCTTCCCCTTCCTCACCAGCATGCAGCTTCCCGCATCCCCCGTAGACAAAGTTGGAAGACCGCAAGAAAAAGGAGATATTGGGTGAGCCTAACTAGGTTGTCATATGTTTCTTGTGCCATGGTAATATTTGCACATCCTTTAATGTGTAACAACTAACTAGTTTATAAATTCAAAAGAAACTGGCTGGAAAGGAGTATGAAGATGGTAAACGGAACTTCTATGCAAAATTGTCTTTAGGACATCATACATGTGTGGCGTTCAGTGAAAGACACTAAAAATTCATTGTTCGTAGATGGACACCACAATGTTCAATTATTTTTTTTAAAAAATACTCTATATGAATGGAGATATATCTAACTATTGCAGCAATGAGAGGCTAAGAAAATTTTCCTATACATGAATCATGTATAAGAATAGGATCCACGACGCACGACTATGATGCACGAAGGGGTCACCGCCTATTGACCACAAGATGTAGAGAGAAATCGCCATCACCTCCATCATTGGTTGCCGAATATGTCGCCTTCAAAACCACCACCTCCAGATCCACTGGTTGCCGTAGTCGTCCCTCTCTCCACTGGCTGCCAAAGTCCTCACCTTTGAATTATGCCGTGTTTATATTGGTTTCTAAAACCTGCTTTTCTATAGTAAATGATTTTTTCTAAAGTTTCTACCTTTCAATCGGAGTGTCTTTTCAAGGCAGGGTTTACTAGTTGATAATAATACACATTGTAGTGACTTCATTTATATCAGCCAAAATTACATGCAAGTTTCTCTCTCCATACTGCTTTCCACAAGCTGTTACTATTCATAAACTAAAGTCGAAATCCATCGACAAAAGTCAATATAAACAGACATTATATCAGCAGTTTAGAGAGGGAGTGGTCAGTGAGAACGAGAGATGAGCCTGTTATATTGGCTTTTATTGATATTTTTTGGCTTTATCTTATGAATAGTAATGGCTTGTGGAGAGACATACGGAGAGAGAAAAACTCGTATGTGATTTTGACTGATATAAATGAAGTCACTACCGTGTGTACTACAATCGACTAGTAGATCCCGTCTTGAAAAGATACCCCATTTGAAAGCTTGGTGTTGTAGAAAAGTTATTTATTGTACAAAGTAGCTCTTAGAAACCAATATGAATAGGGCCTAGCGGGGTGAGGAGCAAAAGGTGGGGGAGAGAGGGGGTTATGTGATATTTATATTTAATTTAATTTAGGCATGAGACCCATGTGTTAGGAAAATTTGTTAATTTAGGTAGTACTCCAAACAACTGTAGGCTTCTATCTTTTGGTTTTTTTGTATTGTAGTAGTTAAAATTGCACTATATTAGATATTAGCTTTTTGAGTAAATAAATTTAAAAAATAAAAAAATTATATCATCACAAATAATACAAAGAAATAAGGAGAAAAAACAAAAAAAGTCTAAAAAGAGAAAATTAAGAACGTGTTCCAAAGCCAAAAACCAAAAAATTGTTAGGAACGGGGACTTAGCACCCATGTGAGAGGGCGGATAGGCAACAAGCTTGTTCTTTTTGGCTAAAACTTATGGTTTTTGGTTTCAGCTTATGACTTTTGGGCTGTTCGTATGAGAGATTACAGAGTAACAGAAACATACATGCGGTTTTTGCCAATATAAATGAAGTCGGTACAGTATGTACTATAATTAACTAGTATACCTCATCTTAAAAAGACACTCCGTTTAAAAGTTAGTTACTGTAGAAAAGCTAAAAACTGAAACTAAAAACTAAAAAAGAACAGAACCAATACCTTGTAGAGTCCTTAGAACTGTGGCACAGAAAGCTAAACTAGATCAGAAACCTTACAATGGATAGTACTGTGGCACAGACAGCCAAACTCGATGGAAAACCATAATCACGAAGTTATCTTTGCAAGAAGTCAGGTACTCAAAAGAAGTCTTCACTACATAGCTGAAGTAGCACAAAAATGTGACCATTAACAGTGTGAACCATCTTGATCTTGGCCATATTTGATATTTGAAACCGAATATCTGATCCACTCAGACAATAATAAAACCATATAATAGAATGTCTTTTTTCTAACCTAACGTGACTTATGCTATCTGACGAGGGTATGACCAATCATTAAATTATTATTTATCTGTAAATAATATGGTGATGTCATTACGCTCATCAACTATACCCCTTATTTGTATAGGAGATGTTTCGTAAGGTAGCCATAAACTATTCTACGATAACCCACTAGTCTGGGCCCTGATTAACTCGGCTTCGGCTTCTGGCTTATTTTTCACTATTCATAAGTTTCGTCTTTTTCTGAACTTTTGGCTTTTTGTTGAGCTTTTTTGCCGGTTCTTTTTTCCCCGTATTTGTTTGTATTATACGTAATGGGCTAACATATTTTTTTATTTTTAAATTTTTTAAATTTAATTATGCTAAATAAGCCTCTGTCAGCTACACTGCTTTTTTCAGCCAGCTACAGTGTTTTCAGCCATAAGCCACGAGCTTTTCAGCCGAACCGATCACCACCGTAAACTCTTCTATGACAATTCACTAGTCGTAAGCTATTCTATAACTACCCCTTAGCTGTAAGGTCTTCTACGATAACCCGCTAATCGTAAGCTCTTTTACAATGACCCGTTGGTTGTAAGCTCTGCTACGACAGCCTGCTAGTCGTAAACTTTTCTATGACAACTTTATAGTCGTAAGTTCTTCTATGACCTTGGCATAATCGTAAGTTATCCTGCGACCACCTCGTGGTCGTAGATGCCCCAACGACTAAGCCAAACTTTGGCTGGCTTGTTGACGATAACCTATTGCTTCATGGGTCTGTCTGGCAAGACAGTTAGCGAGAGTATTTATTCTCTGAAATAAGTGCACTTAACTTCACCCTGGCAGAAACCACCGCACGATGAGCAAGATATCAAGTCTCTAGTAACTCCCATCGGGCAGTTATCACTCAAAACGTTAAGGCATTTATTAGTGAGAAGAAACTGCTGCCGCTAGGAATGCAACGGATCAAATACGGACGGATAATGTCTCTACCATATTTGTTTTCATATTTTTTTCTCGGATGCGGATACGAATACGGATAACTCAATACAAATACGAATAATATCGAATACAGATATGGAGCGAATATGAATCGAAACGAATACGGTTACGAATATTTATCGGAACATGAAAACCCCTTAAACTATACATCCAAAATTAATGAAAAAACATATATAGTTTATCTTCTTAAAACATTCATGAAATCTAAACAAAAAAAAAGGTGTTCCATTTTTTACCTTTATATGTAGAATTTAATTTTGATATAGAATTATGCTGCATATAAGACACTGCTAGATGATTCAATTCTGTCATGCCTATCAGAACTATGGTTAAAGTTTTGTGTCTTTATGTGTAGAATTTATTAGAAAATGTGTACCATGATATGACTCAATTAACGAAAATTGCAGTATTGTGCTGTTCTCTCATTTGGGAAAATATCTCATAAGTTACAATGTACTCAAGGCTGCAGTCTTCCACTATGAATCAATAAGCTTGATTGCTGAGCCTTGCCAGTCAGCACATATGCGCGCCATGGAGATTGCCAAAGAGGCTGGTGCGCTGCTCTCCTATGACCCGAACTTGAGGGAGGCATTGTGGCCATCCCGTGAGGAGGCCCGCACCCATACCTTATACCCAAAAAACATTCATGGACTACCAAGGCCACGGCGACATGGATGTCTGATGGGTCGGCGTCGGTTATGGGCCTACGGCCTTATGGTTATGGGCTGGGTATTGAGCTAAAATTCCGGATATCCGGTTTCGTATTATCCAGATAATCCATATTTGTATTCGTATTTGACAGATACTAGGCTTACTGTATTTGTATTCGTATTCGATAAAAAAAATCCGTATTCATATCCGATCCGAGAATTATCCGAAGAAAATCCGATCTGACATAATCTGTATCTGAAGAAAATCCAATCTGACACAATCTTGAGTCTCAATGATTTTTCTAGGATTTTCTTGAATTTTTCAGGAGTTGTTTGCTATTTTCTAGAGCTCAAAAGATTTATTTGAATTTCTGTAAAAAGAAAAATTCCTAAAATACCATAAAGGCCAAGTGGGCCGAAGCCCACTAGCCAACTCGCACCTCAGCCTAGCCCGCTTCCACCCGTGCCACGCGTCACTCATCCGTGCCCGCTTCGCTCAGCGGATGGCTGCCACGTGTCAGCCATCAGCCTTCTCGCCTTGCCCGCACCCCTATATCTCGTCCGTCCATGTGTTGCTGCGTGCATCATCATCTTTGTCTCGGTTTCTCACCGCTATCAACGTCGGACTCTCCTCGGTGTTCATGCCAGAGCCAATCTCTTCCACCACTGTCTCCGATCGCCGCCATACTGGACCCCGCCTCCTTGGCGTCCGGGTATAAATAGTCAGCCGCCCCTCTCGTTTTCCTCGTCCTGAGCTTCCGCCGCCCTCATCACACGTGGCTGCTTCTCCACCATCGCCTTCATCTTCGGCTGACGAGCTTTGCCTCCATTCATCGCTTTTCCCTCACTGTTCCGCCGCCATTGGTGAGTCATCGTTCAAGCTACCACCTCTCTCCCGTTTGGCCAGCTGTTGGCGTCTCTTCGACCAGTCTGCCGTCGCCTACTTGTTCGCCTCGCCTGCTCGCTCGGCTGAGACACCGCCTCAGTTCATGCGCCACCTTATCACACCACACCCACGCCCGCGCGCCCCTTCTTCCCCCTCCATGGACTTGGTCCACTGTGACCCAAGCCACAGGATGGGTAATTATTTAGTGATATAATACTAGTTGTCACATGGGTTATACATTTAAATAGCTTAGCCATGCTTATAGTCACGTGGGGTTCATCATCACATGTGATCAATTAATTAATTGTGACTTAATCATATATTGGAATGTGGTGGTAGGCCACAGTTATAAAATTTGAGTACCATGACATGGGTAGTGTCATTGTTGTTGGTTATACAAAATTGGGTTTCACTTGGGTGATGATCGTGCAATAAAGGGGTGAAGTTCGCATATTGGGATGTGGATGTTTCGCCTAGGTAATATCTAAGGACTTAACTTTGTGCGCCATTGATCTGAGCCTTACCATACAACCACATATCAAGTATGGGATGGACCTTGCTGATTAATTTGTGATGTTTCAATTTTGGTTCCACCGTTGAGATGTCAGTGGGTGTCGTTATACATTCCATGGGACGCAAGGGGGGTGTGATGCAAAACCTTAACGAGGCAGAACTGGATTAAGATTGAACATTGAAAAGGCCTTGTCATGATTTCTTCGTAGCACACAGTGGGTAAAGTTGTACAATCTCTGCAGAGTGTAAAACTATTCGAATAGCCATGTCCCCGGTTTTGGACAATGCTCGGTGATTTCATACAAGGGGTAGAGTTTTCATAAAATTCTAGATGGGTTAAGTTGGGAAGTGAATGGTTAGTTCACTGGTTGTTCATTCTGTGAATGGTAGTTCACGGGTGGTTCATTGGAGTGAATAGTCAATTCACTTGTGGTTACTTTTTATTCCTTTAATTATTTACTTATTAATCATTTTCAAAGTTTTGCTTTTAATCTATTTATTGTATTTACTTTAAATTGTTTGTTTACACAAATTAACCTTTCGACCATCCATTGGTAAGCCTTGCATACTATATTGCATCTTTATTACAAACAACTTGCTGAGTACTCTATGTACTCATGACTATATCCACATTTGCTCAGTTGAGGAGGAAAGACCAGATCAATAGGAGGTACCTGAAGGAGGATAGTTCGACGACTTCAAGGATTTAGGACTTCGCTCCCTAGTTGATTGTCTGTGGGCATGTCGAGTGGCTACCATGCTTATTATCTGTTTTCCACTGCAAGTTTCTTAAGCCATTCAAGCTATTATCTGTAAGCTTGGCCATAAGGTCACAACTCTGATAATTATTAATAATATTTGAGTCTTTTCTTAGTGAATCATGATATAGTCGATATTTCATCTTTCTTTATATTGTGTGCACTAGCATGATCTTGGACTGGTGCAGAATACATAGGAGAGTCCGGATCAGCAGATTTGGGTCTCGACAGTGGGCTTCCTGCGAGTTCTCCCATACTCACGCAGGGTTCAGCTCCAACAGGAAATAGTTATAAACCAGAACTACCTTTCCTGGAGGGGTTTATTCCAGATTGTGATGCGCTCTCATTGGATCACTCTTCAAGCAAGGAGGCCTCCGATGGAAGTGGAGATTATCGACAGGAGGTCTTCGCTCTCCCATCAGATACTAATTACTCTCTCAGAGGAAGGCCTAATAGCGCTTTTTGCCTATCACACACTGCGACCCCTCGTGGTGATGGTGAGGAGACCTTCAGTGATGAGTCAGGTGGGTACTCTGATGAGCATGTAAGAAATCCTCGAAATAATCACTCTCCATTGAGGAGATTGGCTGCCCAGATGTCTTTGTCTAGGCACGTCTAGTACTGGTCTAAGGAGGCTTGGGAGCTTCAACGCATAAATGATCTGCTTGAAAACCCTACCAAAGAACTTATGTGAGCACCAGGTTATGACCAATTCGTTGAAGGAATCGCGCGAAGACTTCAAAACATGATGGCCAAGTTCGAGACTTCGTTGACATAACTCCTTGAGTTGGGCAAGTACGATTGCCTCTAGTCATTCTCATAACCACAACTCCAGTTGGAGAAGGGTTCCTTGAATGACCCCATATCGACGAGCTTTTGGATGAGGTGATCGTTTACCACTTCTAGCAAAGAATCTGCAATAGTTGATGGAATGCAAGGGGTATTACCCTCGAATGGATGAGACCTATTACAGGTCAGATCCACCAACTTCCGGGCATCGTCGAGGACGGTCGCTTGGAGATGCCAATCATCCTTTTTCACAAAGGAGGCATCATGTTCTTGTTACCGGATGCTAGGCATTCACGCTTGAACTCCGAGTAGTACACTGGCCACTGTGATTTTGACCTATAAACATAGAGAAGTTATATGGGTCTCAAAATCCCATTGAGTTCCTTCAAATTTACACGACCGTGGTTCGAGTAGCAGGAAGAAGAGAACATGTCATAGCGAATTACCTTTCGATTATGCTTAAGGGATCCACTGATTGTGGCTACTAAATCAACCACTAGAGTCGATCCATTTGTGGCAACATCTCTATGATCTTCTACTGGCCAACTTTCAAGGCACGTACAATCGCCCTAGGAAGGAAGACGACCTGCACCAGATGAGACAGAGCAACAATAAGACACTGCAACAATTCATCAGTTGTTTCAGTCAAGTTCATAATTCTATTCCAAAAGTTTTTGATGCTAATAGAGCTTTTAAAAAGGGAGTCTGCAATAGAAGATTCACAAAAGATATCGCTTGAAACCCTCCAGCTACTTTGCTAAGCTCTTTGAGATGGTTGATCGCTATGCGACTATCGCTGAAGCAGTCGAGTGGAGCAAGACCATCAACCATACTGATCGAGGTACCAAAGAGGTAGGCGAAGGTAGCAAAGGGAAGGGGAAGGTTAAGAAATCCAAGAACAAGGCAAATGTAAGAAGCCTCAAGCCGGAGGTTCCAAGGAGGTCTTGGCTGTGGGTGATAAAGAGCCACGAAATCCAAAGTGGTACTCTGATCGAGGCAAGGGCAAACTCCATGCTCGGAAGGACAACAACAAGCCTAGGTGGTGTTCCTTTCATAAAAGGGAAGGATACGATCTTTGCAACTGCTGAGTTTTCCAATGAAAACTTGAGGACTACTACTCCGGCAAAGGACCACTCCCTACGCTCCAAGACTTATGACAAACGAGTGGTTGGAAGTACTTGAACAATGATGAGGAGATGCCATTTCAGGATCCACAGTATACCGTCGAGCACATCTACGAAGGATCTTCGACATACGAGTCAAAATGATAGTATAAAGCTGTCAAGCGTGAGATAAACTCCATTGACCCTCCCCTTGTCAATTACCTTCTGAAGTGGTCGAAAGTCACTATCTCTTTTGAGAAGAGTGACTGCCTGATATCTTCGACTCAACCATGTCAGTTTTCGATCATGGTCGAGCCCACCATCAACAACTATCGAGTGAATCAAGTGTTGATTGATGGTGGTAGTTCTTTAAATATCTTGCTTGCGGGTGCTTTGGATGAGTTGCAAGTTCCTCGTACCAGAATAAGGCCTATACGATACTCATTTCATAGGATCGTACCAAGTTCTTCAACCAAGCCAATTGACTAAGTTTCTCTGCCTGTCATATTTGGTTCTCCAAGCAATTGAGGATAGAGAAAATCTTCTTTGACATGGTTGATTTTGACACGACGTATAACGCCATACTCGAACGACTAACTCTAGCACATTTTCTAATAGTTGTTCACTATGCATATCAATGTCTTAGGATGCCAAGTCCCAAGGGAGTGATCATAGTCTGTTTTGATAAAAATATAGCGCTTACATACGACCACAAATCCCTCGAGATGGTAGGTCAATTACCAACTTGAGAAGTAAACATGGCGCAACCTTCGACCAAGCACTCGAAGCCTAAGACTGTGCCAAAGCTGAATGAGTAGGTCAAGGAAGTTTCATTAGATCCAGTGGAGCCTTTGAAGACCATTCATATCAAGGTTTCCTTCGACCCTACATAGGAAAATGCCCTCGTCACCTTCCTCTGAGCAAATACAGATATGTTCGTGTGGCAAGCATCCAACATGCCCGGGGTCCCCAGGGAGATGATTGAGCACAGGCTAGCTCTACGGCCTCCCGTAAAACAAAAATTATGGAGGTTTGCACCTGATCGAAGGGAGGCTATTAAATTTGAATTGGACAAGCTAATAAAAGTAGGCTCTATAAAAGAGGTTAACCACTCAGAGTGGTTGGCTAATCCTATAATGGTTAAGAAGTTTAACGGTAAGTGGCGTATGTGTATAGACTATACTAATCTTAATAAATCTTGTCCAAAAGATGATTTTGCGCTTCCTCGTATCGATAAATTGGTTGACTCCACTGCTGGTTTTAAAACATTAAGTATTCTAGATGCATACTCTGGTTATCATCATATTAGTATATCTCTAGAAGATGAAGAGAAGACCACATTTATTATGCTATTTAGAATATTTTGCTATGTCAAAATGCCATTTGGTTTGACAAATGCTAGTCCAACTTTTTAGTGGTTGATGCAATCGACTTTTTTTCCTTCAACTAGGCCAAAAATTGAAAGTCCATTGAGAGACCATGTGGACGTCATCCCATGTGTGTGATGAGTAATTGACATCGGTTTAGGAAAGTCGAGTTTGATTTGGTTGGTTCGGACCTTGACATTGTGTGGTGCAATCGGGCTCGGTCGGACTTGGTCAAACCTGGTCAAAGTGGTTAGGATGCATATTATGTTGACTTATCAGGTTTGGGCTTCTTCATGCGTAAGTATGGTTCATTGATGTGATTTGTACTTTCATGTATCGAACGGTGCTATTTGATGTGTTTCTTATTTGTGATGGCTGCAGGACGTCGAGGCGGAGTCGTGGCAAGACACGAGGTGACCGGACTAGGCGCAGGTGGCGCTGAGGTCAGAACGGTCGGAACGTGTCGAAGACGGCGGAGACTCGAGGTGGTTGCGAGGCTTGGACGACAAGGAACGCGGAAGTTTCCCGGAAGGTGCAAGAGGGGCGAATTGGTAATTTCGCGAGGCTGCACAAGCGGGAGCGGGTTCCGTTCGGGATTTCGCGGGCGTAACGGGTTGGAGACCCGTTAGCCAAAGGCTATATAAGGAGGAGGTGCCTCCTTGTGGCTGCATGGATTCTAGGGTTTGAGAGGTTGGTAAGGCTTGCTTTAGTCAAAATGGGCTTTAGAGGGTTGTTTTGGCTTTAGGCTTTAGTGGTTGGGAGAGACAGAGGTTCTGTTGTGTGTGTCTCCTTCGATGTCTCCTATGTGAGAGCTCTGTTCTTGGAAGCATGTAGAGTTCTTGATCATTCCAAGCATGTATGGGATTGTAGGGATGGTGTGAGTTGATATTCTACGCAATCATGTATCTCTCCTCCTCATTATCAATCCAAGATGGTGTTATTTGAGGTTGATTGAGTTCTTGAGCCCCATCTCTATTTCTGTTCTTCGTTACTCTTTGTGTGATTTTTGAGTTTTTGCGATTTGAGTGATTTCTTACTGAGAAGGGCCAAAATGGGTTGTTGTATGTTGGGATGATGCCTCAAGATCATTTGATCAGTTAAAATCCCAAAAACCCATTCTTGATTCCAGATTTTGGCTTTTGGCTTCCTCTGTTCTTCATTTCTTCTCCTAGGGTTTTGGTGCAAATCTTGTTTCCCTCTTTGAGATGGCATGAAACTTGGTGCCTAGAGTCTAGAGGCTATCTATTAGTTTTCCTCAAAGTTTTATGGCCAAAGGATCAAAGGTTGGGGAGTAATTTGAGTTTTGGTCCTGTTCTTGCAAAGTTTCAGATTTTTGTCAAAATCTGAAATTACTTGTCTTGAGTTGATTTCTCTTGGTCCTTTGAGTTCCCCTTACTATTTGGTGGGTTATCTTGCAGTTCTGGGTCAAGAAAACCAGAGGGAGATCTCAATTTTCACTGCTGGCCAAAGTCCACAGTTTGTCTGAAAATTGCTCCCTGCTGTCTGCTCTGAAAACCCGAGGAGCGGTCTGACCGCCGTTAGACCTGCGGTCTGACCGGTCAGGCGCTGGCGGTCTAACCGGCCCAGGGTAGCCGGTCTGACCGGCCCAGGCACAGTGGTCAGACCGGCCTGTTATGTGCGGTCTGACCGGCCTGTTGTTACTGCTGCTGTCTTGATGCCTTTTCTGGTTTTTGTTTCAAGCAGGTTCTCCCTTCTGTTTCTTCTCTGAGTTCTTGAGTTCCAGTAAGCCTTTTTGATCTCTTCTCTCAGCTTCACATAGCTGTCAAAGGAGATCTTCTAAGTGGTACTTTTTGGGGGCGAGTTTTTAATTGATCGACATTCACCCCCCCCCCTCTGTCGCCATTTCGGTCCAACATCCATATTGATGATCTAGTCAGAAAAAGCATCAAATGACTTAATCACATTTCAGACCTATAGGAAGCATTTGACAACATCAGAAAACACCGTTTGAAACTCAATCCTAAGAAGTGTGTGTTCGGAGTTTCTTCAGGAAAGTTGTTCAGATTCCTTGTTTCGACAGGAGATATCGAAGCAAATCCTAAAAAGATAAAATCCATTGAGCAACTGTGCCCTCCGACCACTAAGAAAGAAGTCTAGAAGCTCACAGAGTGCATGATGGCTTCAATTCATTTTATCACACGACTGGGAGAAAAAGGACTTCCTTTCTTTAAGCTTCTAAGGAAATATGAGGGTTTTGAGTGGTCGAAAGAGGCTAATGATGCCTTCGAGAATGTCAAGAGATATATTACGAGTGCTCCTATTCTAGTTTCTCCAAAACCAGAAGAGATGTTCTTAATATATCTAGCTGCCATGCCACAGACAGTAAGCGTAGTACTGGTTGAAGAACGTGAGAGCATCCAACGACTAGTCTACTACATAAGTGAGGTTTTACATGGGCCTAAGGAGCGCTACCCTCAGATTTAAAAACTTCTATATGCCCTACTCATGTCTTCGAGAAAACTATGGCATTATTTTCAGGTGCACAAAATTGTTGTGCCATCTGAGTTTCTCTTTGGAGAGGTCCTACAGAATAGAGAAGCAGCAGGATGCATGGCTAAATGGTCGGTAGAACTTGGGGAGTTTGACCTCCATTTCATGTTCCAAACGGCCATTAAATCCCAGATCTTAGGAGATTTTGTTGCTGAATGAACAAATCTTGAACCTGTTAAGGATCCCAGTATGCTTTCCATGACTAGTGAATGATGTACTTTGACAGGTCACTTACGCTTAGTGGCTCGGGGCTGGGGTGGTCCTAAAATCTTCTAAGGGAGAGACCTTAAAGTATGCCATTCAATTAAACTTTTTCAACCACTAATAACGTGGCCAAATATGAAGGTTTGTTGGCTGGCATACGAGCCATGAAAGTGCTCAGGATTCGTCGACTACTCGTGAGAGGAGATTCTCAACTAGTCATAAATCAGGTCAAAAAAGAGTACCAATGCTCTAGTACGACCATGTCCCAGTACTTGTCAGAAGTCAAAAAGCTTGAGAGACATTTTTTAGTTTTGAAATACAATATATCCCTCGAAAGGATAATTTTCTCACTGAATAGTTGGCTTGAATAGCTTCTTCCCGATCTCAAGTACCAATGGGAGTCCTCTTGGAGCAATTCTAGAAGCCGTCTCTAGTCAAAACACGATAAACAACTCCTAATGAGACAGTCTCTCTTGAGTACGAGGATACCTGGATGAGACCCATCTACAAGTATCTTTATAAGAGTTTCGTACCCGACGACGATCTTGATGCAGATCGTTTATCCTGCAAAGCCAAAATGTATACTTTGGTTAATAGGTTACTCTATAAAAGGAGTACTCAAGGGATTCTCATGTGATGCATTCCACAGAGAGAAGGATTACAACTCCTTCAAGATAGTCATGAGGGCATCTGTGGAGCTCATGCTTTTCATAGAACGCTGGTCAAAAAGTCCTTTTGATAAGGTTTTTACTGGCCAATAGCCCTCAATGAAACCAAAAAGCTGGTTAAGAAATGTGTACAATGCCAGCTTTGTAACAGGCAGATACACCAACCAACTTAGGACCTACATATTATTCCTTTATCTTAGCCTTTTGTGACCTAGGGTTTAGACCTCCTAGGGTCATTCCCAAAAGCATCAAGGGGCTTCCAATTTCTTTTTGTGGCTATTGATACATTCACAAAATAGATTGAGGCTGAACCTGTGACTGGGATAACAACGGAATCCACTAAAAGGTTCTTGATGAAGAGTGTGATTACGCAATTTAGGGTACCAATTTGAATAATTACATATAATAGTAAGCAATTTTTTAGTGCAAAATTCCAAGAATTTTGTGATGAATTGGGTACCAAGTTATGTTTCACCTCTTTTGCCCATCCTTAAAGCAATGGAACAGTCAAAATAGTGAATGGCCAAATAATACAAGGAATTAAGACTCAAGTCTTCAACCAGCTCGTACAACACTAGGGGCTTGGGTGCAAGGGTTACCCTCAATATTATGAGCAATTTGCATGACTTTCGGAACTAAAGATTAGGTCAACACGAGTTGAGAGCTTCGACAACTCCAATCAAGCGCAACTTTGTGCGGATGAAATTAACCTGCTCGAAGAGAAGAAGAATCAAGCTTTAATCTGATCGGTAGTCTATCAACAAGCCGTGCATAGATACTATGACCATAAGGTCCAACCATGCAGTCTTGCTGTAGGTGACTTGGTATTGAAAAGAATTTAGTCCTAGTCTAATCGGAACAAGCTTTTCCCCCAAATGGGAAGGTCCTTACATTGTGGTCGAACTTACATGACCAGGCTCAGTACAACTCACCAAGGAAGATGACCATATCCTCTCAAACTCTTGGAATATCGACCAATTGCATAAGTTTTACATGTAATATTTCTACTTTTTTAATAAAGTTTTCAGTCTTTTCAATCTTTATTGTCGTATGTGGAGAAGAGCTTATTTTACATCTGTTCACACACTTCTGGTACATTCAATATGTTTAAGCCTGATCGGAGGAAAAAACAACACCTAGTCAAAGTCTTTCCTCTCTGCACATGATCCTGCCCACTAGAATGAGCTTCGTAGCATCGCATCATTTCCAACTCTTGCTATCAGTAAACAACAATTGAGTTAACCACGTACAGTCGAATGAACAAGATCCTTAAGCATTTGTTCTGTTTACCTTTATGACTTTGACTTGATTAACCTGGTCGAAGAAAGGTAACATCACCTAGTTGAAGTCGCTCCTTTCTGCATGTGGTCCTACCTACTAGAAGGAGCTTACTAGCGTTGACTCATTCCTGACTTTTGGTACTAGCACATAATAATCGAATTCAATAACGGTAATCAGATGAACCACTCTAATCTCCACATACCTTATTCTGAGTGTTTATCCTATTATTGTTATGCCTTTGATTTGATTAACCTGATCGAAGAAAGGTAATATCACCTAGTCGAAGTCTCTCCTCTCTGCACGTGGTTCTGCCCACTAGAAAGAGCTTCCTAGCACCGACTTGTTCCTAACTTTTGCTACCAGAATATGACAATCGAAATCAACAATGATAATTGGATAAATTGCTCTGATTTTAACATATCCTATTATGTACTATTTGCCTACTTTATTCGTATAAATTAAGTAAATAGTCGGGGGCTAGGATAGAGTTATTCATATAACTTCAATTCTTAGTCATACTTTCATTTTCTTTCATTTCTTTTTTGTCTTACGAATACTAATTACTCAATAAGATGAATTACAGGAAAAGGAAGACCCAACTACTCTAACAAAGGAGACCCAACTCGCATCTCCTCTGTGACCTTCCTACCAGATGATTCCATCTCTTTGATCAGACGAGCTGCTTCTACTTCAGAGCAGTCGAAGTCATAGTCGATTGATTGAAGATTGACGCTTAGGTCACATGCCTTGAGTTTTGCCAAGATATAGCTTACTAAACCTTTAACTACTTCTCATAGCAAATTAGCCTGGTTGGTCTTTAGAGTGTTTACGAGCTTCTCTAAGGCTCTTACTTGTCACTCGATCATATTTGCTTGAGTGGCCATGGTGTCCTCAAAAGGAGTGATCTTCTTAGCACCAAGCTCTCCGAGTAGATCATTTAGGAGAGAAATGTTGTCCTGAAGAGCCATCTTCATCGACTATGTCTCTTCCTAGCTACGAGTTGAAACTTGTACGAGTTGCTTATTTTCGACTATAGCTTCTACAAAGTAGAGTGAGACTTAGCCAAGACAAGCACCACATAAAAGACTGGTTAGTAAAAAGTAGTCGAAGGTAAAGATTTCCTTACCTACTAGTCGAGACTCAAGCTTCTTGACTTTATCCTTACGCTGGTATTCCAGCAGCCTAATCCTCTAGTTTCTATTTTTTTATACAAGTAAGCTCGTTGATCACTTTGGTCTTTTCATCGACCTTAGTGTGTAGGTTACCCATTTCGACCCCTTTTTCGGTAAATAGAAAAAGAGTTAGAGAAAACAAGAGAGACATCCGAATAAATAGTCGTAAGTTCAAAACTTACCATTTATTTTATCCTGCAACTTGTTAGTTGTATATGAGGTGTTTTCGTTGTTCTTAGACTTTAAAGGTTAAAGATAGACATAAAGATCTGGATTGGTAATCCAAACAGGAAAAAGACTGCGTATGCCAGTGGCTCACCATTTCTTCGCCTGTTCTCGAAGTTCAGCATTTTCCTCCCTCAAGAGCATGAGTTGTCTGTGGTATTTAGCCACATTTGCCATGTCATCCAAAGCTCTCTGGATAAAGGAAGACAATGAGAGTGAGAAAGCCAATTATATAAAAAAACTAAGTACCAGAAGCTTACGTTCATGCTTGTACGAGCAAATTTGGTGAGTACTCGCTGGGAATCCTCTAGTCGATCAAGCTCTTCAACCTTGTTCCACCATACCTTCTCATGGTGAACGTCATCAAAGACATTCTCCTTGTCGAGAATATCTTTGAGATGAGGAACTCGGTCGTAAGATCGACATGAAGATCCTACTACAAAAGTAGGATTAAAAAGTAGAGAGAAGAAATTAGACTCTTCTTCTTTAGCTATACCTCCCTCGTGGAGAAGATCACCCTTGCTTCTGCTTTGACCACCTGGGTGATCGTAGCTGCTTCCACCTTAGTAGCGGTCTCCACCATAGCCATAGTGGTCAGTTCTTCAACAATCTCCTCTATTGTCTCTTCGACTACGGAGAGAATGGCAAGGGGCTTCTCGATAGAAGTATCTCCAGACGATGGGAGAGCTAGGCTAAAGGCGTGAAAATAGAAGTGAATTGGCATTTCAGGACGCTAAAAGGGTAAAATGCTAATCTTATGCTCTAATTTGTATACTTTGTTTTCTTAGCCCTGATGTGGAATTTAGAAGGAAGCTTCCCTAAGGAAGATTTCTTCGACTTCTTCTCTATGACCATGTCTGGTCGTTGAATGGCGGGGTCACCAGCGACCATGTCTGGTCATAGACCCTAAGTACCTATCATTATTCCTTCTTCCTCTAGCCCTTCTTGATGGTCATGACCAGTTTCGACCACCTGAAGATTAGTCTCCTTTTCGATCATGGGTTCTGCTGCCATAGTAGTCTCCTTAAAAAAATATAAAACTCTTCCAATTTTCCTTTTTGAGTTGCTTAATAAAGCCTTGAGAAGCGCTAACTGAAAAAGTTTTGTCATCATAATATAAGAGTACCTTGATTTTAGGAGCAGGTTGCTCTAGTATAGCCACCCCAATTTCCTTTCCAGCAGCTATGTCCATACAGAACTACTCGATGGGGACAGACGAAGGAAGAAAGGAAGGAGCAGCACTCAAACTTTCACCTTGCTTGACAACAACCTTGGTTAGTCAATGTTTCTTGGTTAGAGGAGCTTTAGCTTCCTCCATCTCTTGTCCGATTACCATCAATATGACATCTTGGTCATTTTGACGGTTTTCCATACCAACTTTCTACAGTAGGAAAGAAAGTTAAGTAATCATAGTTTACGACTATGAAGGCCTAAGGAAGAAGTTGAAGTTCGATTACCTTTAGACATTCATTTCTTTTCTCAGTAGATATATCTACCAAGATGCGAGGATGCGAGGAGCCTCAACGTCAAGCGTTGGAGCCTTCTCACAAATAGCTTTGACCCGGGCATCAATCTCTCCTAGCAGAAGATCTACATAGACAGATGAAAGTGGTCAGTAAACAGGACTCAAAATTCAAGAAACGAGTCTGATTATTACTTACTGTCCTTGTAGTCTCTTTTTGTATCTTTGCCTCCCAAGTACATCCACATTGGGTGTGCTCGTTTCTTCAAAGGACTAATATGACACGTGGTGAAGTCCTTCACCACATACCAACCAGGTAGCCCCTTTTCCCTCAATTCCTTGATAGCTTGGATGTAGGGGCTATTCAACTAAGGTCTTTTGGTTCTGAGTTCCAGGAAGAAATTTTTTCGGCACCCTTCCCCACAAAGGAAAGATTGTCTTCTCTGGTTGTCTCCCAGTACAACCATTTGTTCTTCCAATTTGACGATGATAACCGAGTAAACATTGAAATGCATTTCTTCGTCTTGCCATCATGAAGCTTTAGACCACAGCTTCCAGCAATTCTGGCTTATCTTCTTATCTCTTAATAATACCAAAAGTGCTTCAGATCTAGAGGGATTCCTAAATAGGCTTCGCACAGATACATGAATACACTTAACATGGCAATTGAATTTGGAACCAAGTTCACCAATTCCACCCCCAAAGTATTCGAATACCGTTGTGTGGACAGGATGAGCAGGAAGTCAAAGACCCACTCACAATATGCTTGGAAAACTAGAATTTGTCAAATATTCCCCGATGGCCAATTTTATCCAGCAGCCTCAATCCACCGCATAAGTTCCCTTGAAGGAATCTTCTTTGCTATGACCAAAGCTTTCAACTTCGCCTTATCCATCTCCGACACCAACCAATTGGAAGAAGATTTTGATATTTTCTTTAAGCAATTGGTTTGGATTTGAAAGAAATTGGGGAAAGTACAAGGCTTGGACGGCAGCAAAACGTTCGAAGGGGATCGACACAAAAGGGGAACTAAGAAAAATTACCTCTAGGTAAGTTTTTTATAACTGTATGAGTCAATTATTACCTCTTCGAAAACCATTCCAAGAGGACAGATCGATGGGAAATGATTCGTTTTCCTCTATTTGAAGCCAGTGTGTTTTTGCAACTCAAGTGAAATTACCCTTTTAACCGAGTTCAATTCTAGTCAAATCAAATAAAAAAGTCTCTACTTTCAATCTTCGTTCATCTACGACCTCTCTTTCTCAAATATGTTATTTTCACTTGAAGTTGGGGGGCTAAATGACAAGGATATGACAAATCCTTAAATTATTATTTATCTATAAATAATATGGTGATGTCAGTATGCTCCTCAAGCATACCCCTTATTTGTAAGGGAAAGATTTTGTAAAGTAGTCATAAGCTCTTCTATGACTACCCCTTAGTTGTAAGCTCTTCTACGACAACCCGCTAGTCATAAGCCTTCTATGACTACCCCTTAGTCGTAAGCTCTTCTACGGCAACCCACTAGTCGTAAGCTCTTTTATGACAACTTTATAATCATAAGTTCTCCTACGGACTTCACATAGTCGTAAGTTATCCTGCGACCATCTTGTGGTCGTTGATCCTTCTACGACTAAGCCAAGCTCCAACTAGCTTGTTTACAATAACCTATTGCTTCGTGGGTCTATCTGGCAAGGTGATTAGCAAGAGTATTTATTCCTTGGAATAAGTACACTCAACTTTACCCTGGCAGAAACTGCCACACGATGAGTGAGATACCATGTCTCTAGTAACTCCCATCGGGCAGTTATCACTCAAAACGTTAAGGCATTTATTGGCGAGAAGAAACTACGGCCGCCGAGCAAGCTATATAAGGTGGACGTCAGGGAGAAGAGAGGGATCTAGGCCAGACCCAAGGGAGAGTAGCAGTAGAGCAGGCTTTTTCACATTACTTTCTCCATTGTAATTCCGCATTACTTTCCTCTATGTACTCACTTCTTTGAGCAATAGTCAACAGGAAGTAAGGCTATTATTCTCGTTGTAGAAGGCCCAAACTTGTTTAAAAATCCCTGTGTCTTGCCTCTACATGTTGATAACTAGGTCCTCAAAAGTTTTCCTGAACCCAAACAAATCATTACGTAAGATCGATATTAAAACATCGGTCTAACAAAAAGTCAGACAACTTACAAATATCAGACATACAATTGCATCATTCAAATAGATGCTGAATGGCCAGAATATAAGCATTGTGCACTTTTTTAATAGGAGTGGATAACATTATAACAACACATCATTCAGAATTTTTCTAAATAATTTATTTTTTATTACGAATTATAGTAATATACCTACTTTTTATTTAACACTAATAACCCTCTGTCACTCAACCATTGAGTGACTTGGGCTAGTCACCCAACTGTTGGGTGGCAAGTGTCCCAGTTGCCCACCGGTTGAGCGACTAGATAATTGGGTAACTAGTCGCCCAACGGTTGGGCAACTTATCCTCTATTCGCCCCACCATTGGGCGATTATCCCCTAGTCGCCCAACCGTTTGACGATTAGGGGCCATTTCGCCATTTCACCATAGCTGAATGGAGAGAAGAGAAGAGATGAGAGGGAGAGAAGAGAGGAGAGGAGAGGGAGAAGAGGGGGAGAGAAAGAGAGGAGAGGGAGGGGAAGAGAAGAGAGGTCCACACATCATTGGCGGTGAGTCTCCTGCACTTCTTTGTAGATTTAATTTTCAAACCATGGTAGGTTAATAACTAAAATCATTATATGCGTACTATAGGGTCTTCTTTGTAGATTTACTTCTAAAACCAAGGTGGGTTAGCAACTAAAATTATTGAGAAAATTAATTCTATGTCACTGAATAGCGTTCGCTTCTACAAAATGCCACTGAATAACACCCTGTCTATTATACGCCATCGAATTACACCAAAATTTAATTATACGCCACTACCGTTAATGCATTGTTAGTGAATAGGCTGATGATTTTGGAGTTGAATTTGAAAAATAGATCAAATGGAAGAGTCAGTTCATGAAATTTTATATTTGAGTTGTGCACTACCCCAATAATCCACCAAAAAATTTAGTATTTTTGGCTAAGCCAAATTGCCCTATATTTAATTTTTATCACAGAGGCCGATTTTGAACTAAGGGCAAAATTGTCTTTTTTAGAGGCAAACGAACCCAAACTGATGGCAATAGTATATAATTGAATTTTTGTGTAATTCAATGGTATATAATAGAGAGAGAGTTTTTTATTGGCATTTTGTAGAAGATGACTGTCGTAGGGGTGGCCCCCACCTAAACCCAGTAGGCCTGGTAGGAAGTATAAGGCCCAGAATAGGCCACATGTAATGACACAAATACCCCTGAAGGGGATAATCAGCTGTAAGGGCATAATTGTAAAAGCACTCCCCATGTATATATATATAGAACACCGACCATGGGGAGAGGGTAGGCCATTACATTCATCTTCATCACTCTCCACTACCATCTCTCTCTCTGTTTGGTCTGTAGCCACAACAGTTGGCGCCGTCCGTGGGGAGGACAAGGACAAGCCTGAAGACCGAAGAAGAAGGATGGCACCGAAAAAAGCTTCGTCAGCGGCGGCGAAGGGAAAGAAGGCGGCTGGCCGGAGCGTCGTATGAGTACCAGGGCTTCGGCATCGGCAGCGGCGGGCGCGGGTAGCGACGCAGGCGCGGTGGCCGAAGACGTCGACGTCCGCGCGGTGATGACCAACCTCGTCACCGGCACCGCGACGACCAACCCCGTCACCGGCACCGTGACGACCAACCTTGTCACCGGCACCGCAACGACCAACCTCGTCACCGGCACCGCGACGACCAACCCTGTCACCGGCACCGCGTCGACCCACCCCGGCACCGGCGTCGCGGGGACGGACCCCGCGGTCGAAGACGTCGACGCTGGTGCGGCGACAACCGACCCCGCCGACGCAACGACAGCCGACCTCGCCGCCCCCGCCGCAACCCTCGCCGGCAGCGCGGACCGGGCGGTTCGAGGTAGCCACGACGGAGCGACCGGCAGCTCGGGACCTCGCGACACGGTCGTGCCCGCGCCGATTCGCCCGTTGGGAGTACCGGCGACCCCGCCTGCACAGGCGGCAGAAAGCACCCTGCTGGCGGCCCTCAACGCGTTCCAGCGGGAGTTAAGGGACCTTCGCGGAGCCGTTCGAGATATGCAAGAGGCTCGGAGCCAGCAGGCCGCGCCAGTAATCGCACCTGAGCCCACGCCGGAGAGGGCGGACAGTCGCGAAGCCCCCACGTCTAGCCGCGTGCTGCTGCGGCGCGTAGATCCGGAGTCCCCGCTTTCGGCGGGGCTGCAGCAAGCGGCATGGCCCGAAGACTTCAAGTTTCCTAGCGCCATCGACTCGTACAAAGGCGACACGGACCCCCGCGAGTTCGTGCGCGTGTACGAAACCGCGATCGAAGCCGCGGGCGGAGACGACACCACGAAGGCGAAGGGACTCCCCCTCGCGCTGCAAGGAGTGGCGCTCTCTTGGTTCTTTACCATAGAGCCGGGCTCCATCTACGCATGGGAGCAGCTCCGCATCCGCCTTCACAACAACTTCCAAGGAAACTACGTCGACCGAGTCGACGCGGACCAGCTCTTTGCTGTGAAGCAAAAACCCTCGGAGAAGCTCCGGGACTACTTCAAACGCTTCGCCAAGATTCGATGCCAAGTAAAAGACGTTAACGAAACCACCATCGTTAATGCAGCCATACAGGGCCTTCGTCCGGGCCCGATGGTCGAGTACAATGCGCGAAAGCCAATCAAGACAGTGGCGAAGCTCTTCGACAAAATGGAGGAATATGCCAGGGCGGAAGAAGACGCGCGGCGAAGGCAAGGGGACGACTCCGACACCAACCAGGCCGGAGCCTCGGCAAAAGCCGAAGATCCGCCGAAGAGCGGCTCTTCGAAGGGAAAACGTAAGCAGGAGTCGTCCAGGGACACGCCCGACCGCAGGGACGCCTCGCATAAGGAGTCGTCCGATCAGCCCAAGCGCGGCCAGCAGAGGTCGAGGCGAAACCGGTACGTCCCCGACATTGAGGGTGGTTCCGACGAGGGCGCTCCTGCGGGCCGAGGCGGTCGGGGGCGCCGTGGCCGCGGGCGTGGCCGTGGCCGGGGCCGCGACGATAAAGGTCGCGGAGATTACGACGACCAGCACTAGGGACTGTGGTTTGTAGTCCACGGCCGCGACAACCATGATACCCGCACCTGCACCTCCATCGCGGCGCTCCGCGATAGCGTCGCTAGGGACAGGAACCTAGAGACGCGTCCGCCTGCGGTGGCCCACGTCCAATTCCCATACGAGGCCCCCGTGCAGGTACAGGCGCAAGGGATGCAACCCCAGGAAGGCACCTTACGGATCCAGGCTCACGTACAGCAACCTCGGGAGGGCCTCTTGTCGCTGCAGGCTCCGGAGGCAACCCACCGCAGGATCATTAACGTCATATCCGGAGGCTCTGCGCTGGAATTCGCCTCAGCACGGCAGCAGAAGGCCTATGCGCGAAGACTACATCATGTGGCGGCATACCCAGCGCAAGCACCCTCGGACTGGGCGCGGCACGAAGTCACATTCACACCCGGCGATGCCCAAGGCGTGGACTTCCCTCATCAGGACCCCCTGGTCATCCGGGTCACTATCGCGGGATGCGACGTGGGGCGTGCCCTGGTGGACGGTGGTAGCTCCGCAAACGTATTGTTTGCGGCAGCCTTCGACCAGATGGGGATCCCTCGAAGCCGCCTAGGGCCCTCGGGAGTCCCACTGCAGGGCTTTGGGGGACAACCCCTGCGGGCGCTGGGACAAGTAGGTCTTCAAGTCTCCTTCGGCCGAGATGACAATGTGCGGGCCGAAGATGCCACCTTCGACGTGGTCGACCTTCCGTACCCCTACAATGCCATATTAGGGCGCCCAATCCTCAACTCCTTCGGCGCGGTACCACATCACGGCTATCTATGCATGAAGATCCCGGGTCCCCGGGCCATCATCACCGTCCGAGGAGACCAGGATATGGCCCGGCGCATCGAGCCAGGTACCAGGTGCACGCGTCGCGAAGCCCAACGGCGCTCCTAGAGCCGGCGCCGGCGTCACAACGCGGTGGTCCGCGGGGCCAGTCGGAGGCGCCTTGGCGGGCCCTGCAGAGGTCTAGCGACTAGAGGCTTCGACCGCACCAAGGAAAAACGGTTAGTACATCCGCCCCTTGTAATTGCTTGCCCGCGCAAACGGGGATGTAATGAAGATCACCGTTTGTCGCTAATATTTCTTCATCGTGCGCAAGCACGTGGCAAAGGCGCGCGCAGGCTTCGCCAGCTCGCGCGCTCCCGCAGTATAAATCGAAGTCGCACGTTCGCGTGTGCACTCGCCGTAGCCAAAGGTGACGGGCCTGAGTATAAACAAAGACGCACGTTCGCGTGTGCACTCGCCGTAGCCAGGGGTACGGGACTGAGTATAAATCGAAGTCGCACGTTCGCGTGTGCACTCGCCGTAGCCAAAGGTGACGGGCCTGAGTATAAACAAAGACGCACGTTCGCGTGTGCACTCGCCGTAGCCAGGGGTACGGGACTGAGTATAAATCGAAGTCGCACGTTCGCGTGTGCACTCGCCGTAGCCAAAGGTGACGGGCCTGAGTATAAACAAAGACGCACGTTCGCGTGTGCACTCGCCGTAGCCAGGGGTACGGGACTGAGTATAAATCGAAGTCGCACGTTCGCGTGTGCACTCGCCGTAGCCAAAGGTGACGGGCCTGAGTATAAACAAAGACGCACGTTCGCGTGTGCACTCGCCGTAGCCAGGGGTACGGGACTGAGTATAAATCGAAGTCGCACGTTCGCGTGTGCACTCGCCGTAGTCAAAGGTGACGGGCCTGAGTATAAACAAAGACGCACGTTCGCATGTGCACTCGCCGTAGCCAGGGGTACGGGACTGAGTATAAATCGAAGTCGCACGTTCGCGTGTGCACTCGCCGTAGCCAAAGGTGACGGGCCTGAGTATAAACAAAAGACGCAGCGGGGGGATGCCTCCGCGCGCACTCTACGGAGTATAAATAAGACGTAGCGTTGAGCTTAGCTTCCGCACGCACCAGTCCACGGACTTTAAATAAGACGTAGCGTCGAGCCTAGCTCCGCACGCAACAGTCTACGGACTATAAATAAGACGTAGCGTTGAGCTTAGCTTCCGCACGCACCAGTCCTTGGACTTTAAATAAGACGTAGCGTCGAGCCTAGCTCCGCACGCAATAGTCTACGGACTATAAATAAGACGTAGCGTCGAGCCTAGCTCCGCACGCACTAGTCTACGGAGTTTAAATAAGACGTAGTGTTGAGGTCCGCCTCCGCACGCGCGAGTCTCCGGACTATAAAGGAAGTCGTAGCGTCGAGGTCCGCCTCCGCGCGCACCAGTCTACGGACTTTAAATAAGATGTAGTGTCGAGGTCCGCCTCCGCACGCGCGAGTCTCCGGACTATAAAGGAAGTCGTAGCGTCGAGGTCCGCCTCCGCACGCACCAGTCTACGGACTTTAAATAAGACGTAGCGTCGAGGTCCGCCTCCGCACGCACCAGTCTACGGACTTTAAATAAGACGTAGCATCGAGGTCCGCCTCCGCACGCGCGAGTCTCCGGACTATAAAGGAAGTCGTAGCGTCGAGGTCCGCCTCCGCACGCACTAGTCCACGGGCTTTGAATAAGGCGCAGCGTCGAGGTCCGCCTCCGCACAGCCAGTCTACGGACTACAAAGGCTAAGCGTCGAGGTCCGCCTCCGCCCACGCCAGCCTACGGGCCGTAAAAAGTTGAGGTGCCAAGGACTGCCCCCGCAAGCGCCGTTCTAAGGAACCCTTGCGCAGCTACTTCACCAATAGTGGCATCAACACATCCTAAAATGCCAGGAAATCTGCATACCGGAGAAATCACAAGTACAAAGGTCCGACAGCATCCTTGCCGCTCTAAGCCGCTATCCCGCGGGTTCGTCCTTAACACGCGCCAAAACCGGGGCCTCGCTCAAGGAAGGCCGGCCCGCCCAAAAGTCCAGCGACTCTTCGGCCCTTCGCCAGCGTTGAAGGCGTCGCCGGGTTGAAAGGTCGGCCGCACGAAGCCGGTCCCAGCAAGAAAGCTGCCCGGGATATAGGCGAAAGTCAGAATGCATATAGCAAGTGTGTAGATTCGCAAAAAGAGGGAGCAGTACAACACACGCCAAAACCTAGGCACCACGGCGTCAGACCTGCGGGTTCCCGGCGCCCTCGGAGGGCCCAGCGCCGCCCTCGTCGCGTCGAGGGATCCCGTCAAGAAATTGGCCGAGGCTCCCCGTCCCGTAGAGCGACTTCCGGAGCTCGATCCGTGCAGCATCCGGCCCGGCGTAAGCCCAGATCCGGTCGAAGAAGGGCCCGAGGGCACGGCGAGCGAAGCGGACGGCACCGGACATTACTCCGGCCCCGCCGGGCATCTCCAGCTGGGGGTCATCCAGCCCGGCGACGTGCGTGCAACCGCGGTGCTGCAGGAGCGCGCACACCAAGCATGCCGACGTGTACGCGCAGTGGGTGCCAAAGGACGTCGTCGCGTCGCGCGCGACGTTGGCGGCATCCCCGATCCAGCGGAGCGTCCGGGACAACTCCTCCGGGCCGAAGGCGCGCTCCGGCACCTCAGTCACCAGCCCTTGAAGATGGCTCTCCAGCGCTTGCATGGCGTCCCACGCAACCACCGAGGCGTCGCCAAGCGTCTGGTTACGCCCCGCTAGAGTCAAGGCAAGCTCGCCTTTTTCCTTCTCTAGCGAGGCGACCTGTTGCAGGAACCCGGCCCGCTCCGCCGCAAACTCCTATTCAGCAGCTGCCGCGGCCGACTCCCGCGCTGACGCGACAAGTACCTCGGCGTGTGTCCTCGCCTCGGCGCATTCCGCTTCCAGCTGGCGGATGCGGGCGTCCTGGGCAGAGCGGGCTCCAGAGGCTTCGCGTAGCTTCTCCTCGACGGCCCGCAGCCTATCCTCGAGCGTCGTGCGGCCGCGAGCATAGGCCGTTTGCAAGGCCTGCCCCAGCACCAGTGTCTGCAGAAGGGAAAGGCTTAGCAAGCTCAGCCAACTTAGGCGTCGTCGTATGAAGTACTTACCCTCACCCCAGACACCTCGAAGGCGTCCTGGAGGTGCCCCGCCCCGTAGGCCTGCAGCACTTGCGGGTCGACACTGGTGGCCGCGTCACTCACAATTCCGTGCCACGCCCTCAGCGTCTCCGGGGGCGACACGAAGTCCGCAGGGCTTACGCACGCGGAGGTCCCGTGTTCTGCCAAGCGCTCCCCCTCCGGAATGAGCAACGCTGTAAACAGGAATACAGGTGAGCACCGCAAGGCATAAAAGCGTACACCAGAGTAAGCTACGCCACCCTACCTTCGGTAGCAGAAGGAATGGTCCCGTCGCGGGCCGAAGCCTCCGCGTTCGGGGAGGGTGACGGCTGTCCCTGCGCGGCGGGAGGCGTGGCCAGAGGGGCAGAAGGCACGTATGCCGCAGGGCCCCCGGCGCTTGCGCTGGAGTCCCACAAGCTTCTGATGCCCGTGGCCACGACGAATCCCCGCGGCGTCCGGTGGAGCTCCGGCCGCACACACGGCCGTTTAGTCGAGGTGGCCTGCAGCGAAACCACCCCCGCAGTCGCGGCTGGGGAAGCCCCCGCGGTCACACCGCCCGGGGGCGAAGGTTCCGCGATGACGATTGTCGAAGGGGGCACCTCGGTTCATGCCGTTTTCGTTAAAGGCAGCATGGCTTCGTGCGCCCCCGTGGAGGGCGCCTCCGGCACCACAACAGCCACGGCCAAAGGGTTCACCTCAGCATCGCCGGTCCGCACGGGTTCCGCCTCGACGACTTCGATGGGCGGCGAGGCTTCCCCCCTCCGGCCGCTTCTGGCAAACCCACTGTCCGGGGCGCTCACCGAAGATACCTCGCCTTCGACGTCTGCCCCACCCAAGCCCGAATCAGCATACCTCGCCGAGTCCGACTCCGCGTCCGCCGCGCCCTCCGAAACACTAGCAGCAGTAGTAGCAGCTGCCGCGCTAAGCGCGGTAGGCGCCCCGCTGTGGCCCCTCTTCCGAGACGGGGCCTTCTTCTTCTTCGCTGCACCGTCGTCTGGAGCGACACGGTCCGGCACGGCAAGGCCCAGGGCCTCGCACACGCGGTTTATTCGCCCCAGCCCCGCCTCGGCGATAGCAGACGCGCGCTGCTCATGCTCCCTGGCGGTGTACGGCCCCAGGAATACGTGCGCGGCCTGCTCCGCCTCCTCCAAGGAAATCCCTGAAGCAAAGGAGAATGGCATCAGCATCTAACGCATTTCGCGTGAACAAAGGCGGGACGCGATCGAGGCTTACGAAGACCGGGCGGCGCCGGCAGCGAGCAGACCCATGGCGAAACATTGTCGTATCGACGCCTCTCGGCGGCAAGACGCCAGTCGTAGGCAAGCGGTGCCACGCCGTACATCACGTACTCTTCGGCGAGGTCACGCATGTTGAAGCGGGCGGCCATGCCTACGAGCCGCTTGACCCTCCGCCTGTCCTCAGCATCGAGCGTTCGGCCGGGCGAGGGCTTGAACGCGATCGGTCGGCCTGTGCACTCAAGGCCGCTCCCGCTCTCCACACGGTGGTAGAACCACCGCTTCATCCAGTAAGACTCCCACTTCCCGCGAGTTGAGTTCGCAGGGAAGAGCTTCTGGCACGACGGACGAAGAATAAAAGTGACGCTACCGAAGCTCGACAGCGTCCCGTCCTTCCGACCCTTGGGCTGGCATCGTGCCTCGTGGAGATAGGCGAACAACGACGCGCTGGGCCAACACGCCCCCGAACGCAAGGCCCAGCTGTACACCGCAAGCCGGGCCACGGCGTTCGAAGTCAGTTGCGCCAGCTCCAGCCTGAAGGTCCGTAGCACGCCGCCCACCATAGCCGCCGCTGGGATCCGGAGCCCCGCGTCGAAAAAGGCAACGAACACGACCGCCTCCGACCTCTCGGGATGAGGTTCCGTCTCGGCGGCGGCGGGCAATCGTACCTCCTGGCGCCCGGACAACTTCCCCGTGCGCAGGAGCCCTTGGATCGTCTTCTCAGTCACGAGCGAGGGGCCTAGCTCACCGGAGAACGTGCCTTCCTCCTCCGCCACCAGCCACTCCTGGTCCGCCGCCGCTGGGTCACGCTCTTGGAGCGCGTATTTCACCTTCAACAGCGAGGACCGCCGGCGAATGTCAGGGCCACCAACCGCCTGGCCGCGCTCGCTACTGGAGGCCATCGCTTCCCACGGAGAGACTGAAGCGGTGAAGATAGCGCGAAGGTGTAGAAGGCGGAGCAGACAGGAAAGAGGGCGTAAAGGTGCGGGGACGCTGTTACGGGGGGGGCTATTTCAAGCCACCTCGCCCATACCGCCGCTGCCGAAGCGTCGCAACGATTCACGTGCCGGATGCAACCGCAGCGGTGTAAAGGCCCGCCCCGCACGATTCCCCGTAACTGAAAGCGAAGAGTCGCGAGGGTCCGTGTACAAGGCGCGACCGCAGTCGTACACGCGCCCGTCCAGCGCGACGCCTCACACCCAACGCTGGAAGGTCACGACCACAGGCGCCAAGGACCGCCACAGCACGGCGTTACCTAGCCACGGTTATGGGCGCACCAATGGGCCAGGGGATCACAACAGCCCCGGCGCCGCGCCATTCACTGCCTGCCCCGTGTCCCCCTCGCCTAGGGAAAAGGCGAGTGGCCGCAAGCACGCAACCGTCCACATCCCGCCGCCCACCAGTCGTAGGCCGCCGCGTGCCCCGGGTGCGTCGGGTCGCACGGTACGGGAACCTAACCCTGGCAGACCAGGGGCCAGCGTGATTCCAGGAACCTTTACAGTGCAAGATCGCCTCGCAAGATCCCAAGTCACCGCCCACATGGCGGTGTTCCACCCGTTCGATGGGTAGGGGACGGAGCGCGCGTCTACTTCGACTAGGCGCCAGCTTCGCTGCCACCCATGCGATGGGTAGAGGACGGAGCGCGCGCGTCTACTTCGACTAGGCGCCAGCTTCGCTGCCACCCGTTCGATGGGTAGGGGACGGAGCGCGCACGTCTACTTCGACTAGGCGCCAGCTTGGCTGCCACCCATGCGATGGGTAGAGGACGGAGCACGCGCGTCTACTTCGACTAGGCGCCAGCTTCGCTGCCACCCGTTCGATGGGGGTAGGGGACGAAGCGCGCGCGTCTACTTCGACTAGGCGCCAGCTTCGCTGCCACCCGTTCGATGGGTAGGGGACGGAGCACGCGCGTCTACTTCGACTAGGCGCCAGCTTCGCTGCCACCCGTTCGATGGGTAGGGGACGGAGCGCGCGCGTCTACTTCGACTAGGCGCCAGCTTCGCTCCCACCCGTTCGATGGGTAGGGGACGGAGCGCGCGCGTCTACTTCAACTAGGCACCAGCTTCGCTGCCACCCGTTCGATGGGTAGGGGACGGAGCGCGCGCGTCTACTTCGATTAGGCGCCAGCTTCGCTGCCACCCGTTCGATGGGTAGGGGACGGAGCGCGCGTGACGCCGGTCGACGCAGTCATCAAACGCAGGTGAACAAAATTTTCCCTACATATGAGAAGCTAACCATGAACAGGTACGGGATGTGCAGCAAGGGATGTCTAGGGAGCGGCCCCCGGCGCCAACATATTTATACTCGCCCTCACCAGGCGAAGAGCCGCCAGCATGGAGGGATGCCAATCGGCGGCACGCCAACCGGTGGAAGCACAAGCGGGGGGCGTCGGGCAGTTCAGCTACCAGGGGTGCGTGAGTGCAACCGTCCGCACCCCACCGCGTGCACACCGGGAACCGTCGCACGCTCCACTCACGAGAAGGCGCACTACACGATGCGACAGCCTGCCCCCCGGCAAGCCAACCGTCATTAAAAAGCACACCATCGGGCGGCAAGGTCGCAACGACTGTGGAGCGCGCGCGCCTCAGAAGTCCGCATGCCGGGAGTCCGCCGTCACATTGATGGTCACGACGCCTCAAGGCCCGCACCGCGCCAAGCACGCTTCACCACGTGGACGGCCGGAAGAGCACGCATCTGCTTCAGCCACAGCGTAGCCCCGGGTCAAGTCTGGAGAAGTTCACAGGCCGCGGGGACGGAGGGGGCCAAAGGACTCGGCGACATGGCTTCGGCCCTGTGAAGCCCTTCAGTATGAGAGGCTCCTGTCGTAGGGGTGGCCCCCACCTAAACCCAGCAGGCCTGGTAGGAAGTATAAGGCCTAGAATAGGCCACATGTAATGACACAAATACCCCTGAAGGGGATAATCAGCTGTAAGGGCATAATTGTAAAAGCACTCCCCCATGTATATATATAGAACACCGACCATGGGGAGAGGGCAGGCCATTACATTCATCTTCATCACTCTCCACTACCATCTCTCTCTCTGTTTGGTCTGTAGCCACAACAATGACACTATTCAATGGCATAGCATCAATTTTCTCAAAATTATTAGATGTGCAGTTGTGTCTGGTACGTCGCATATTGTTAATGTGTAAATAGTGTAGTCATAGAACTAACATCAATTTAGTTGTTAATAGTTATACTTATGAAACCGTGCTAACTTCAAATTGATATACAGGTATGGCTCGCGACCTTGGTGGTTCAGACTGGCCTTTCGGTCTGTTGGATCGGCACGTGGACGCGTAGCACCGTGCCAGCCGTCGTGTCCCATATCCTAAGGGGGATGAGGTGATTGAGTTGGGAGTGGTCTGTATGCGGATGCCACGATGGGCATAGATCCTGGACCCACGCTAGAGAGATGGGTTTGTCTGCAAACTCTAGCACTTTTTTTATCATATTTCTGCTATGTACTTACTTTTTTGTGCTTTGCGGGCTGAGCCATGCCGGCCTTCTACCTTTCGCACGGATGGTAGAGGCCACTGATGAGGACGGTGCTCTGGTCGAGGACGATGGGCAGATCTAGGCCGTCCTAGAGTGGACACGACAGTTCCCATTTGACTAGTCGCTGCTGACAGCTCTGGTAGACCGGTGGCGGCCCAAGACATACACCTTCCACCTCCCATTCATGGGGTGGCCCCCACTCTGTAGGACGTCGTGATGTTGCTCAGCCTGTCTATCGCGGGAGCCATTGCCTCCCTATTGGACGTGCCTGCCGATTGGCACGACAACCTGCTGGGCAGGTTTGAGGGGGTTTTCCGACCGAGACCACGGCAGTGTACTACATCAATCGTTGTGCTTTTTGTACTTGTATTCACGGTGTATGAATTTTCTCATGTATTGTAATATAACTTACCTTTCTACTTATGAATCATTGCTATCTCAACTGTCGTCATAAAATTCTTTAGAAATTTATCTCACTACAACATACGATGATCATAAAATATTATTGCGAGTCTTAACATATTTCGTACTCTTGAGAATCTACGGAAATCACAAACAGATCATCCTACCTTGTCTGCACTTTTATTTCTAAAAAACAACATGCAAATAAAATTTGCTAAATGTATTAGCTATAAAAAATTGTCATTTATTCCCTCACAATTACTTCCATCGGATTAATAACAACAAAGTTTAAGTCTCAAACAAGTTGAGATAGGTTAGAAACTAAACCTTCTCTTTGATCAAATTAATAAAATAATAATATTATTATTTTAAATCTGTTAGACAGATACCTGCCCTATGCGTGTCATGGGCCTCACCTTGTGACAGCTGGACTCTATTTTGGTTGATTAGAGATAGGAGAGGAGATCTAGTTCGGTTCTATTTCTATAAACCTGCCTAAGATCTCCTCAACCCTATATATACATGTACCCCTGTATCTCAATCAATCAATCTATTGTTTTCCACGCAATACTGCTTGCTTACATGGTATCAGAAGTTCGGGTTTCTCCCGACCTCCCGTTCTCCTCCTAGCGCGCCTCTGCCGGCGCTGCTTCTCGCGGATCTCTCCCGAATCCTCCTTCCGCTGCCCAGCGCGCCGCCGCCGGCGCTGCTTCTCGCGTGCACCTTCCGCGCCGCACCCTGCACCGACCTCTTCCCCTCCGGTCGTCGCTGCCTAGCGCGCCGCCACCGGCGCTGCTCCTCCTGTGCGTTTTCCGCGCCGCATCCCGTACCGTCGGCTTCTTCGGTCGTCGCTACACCATGGACGGAACCCCTCCCTCCTCCCCAACTGCCACCGCCGACCGCGACGCCCAAGCCGAGCGCCTCCGTCAGGCCCAGGCGACTCGTGAGGCGGCGCTCGCCCGTGCCCTTGGGGCTGAGCGTGAAGCGGCTGCCGCAGCCCAGGAGCGCGACAACGCGGCCGCCCGCGCTCGTGACGCCCTCGCTCGCGCGGCCCGTGAGCGCGCCGCCGCTGCTCCTCCCCCCCAAGACGACGACGATGACGGCGCATCTCATGTTTCCGGCAACGGTCCACCGCGCAACATTCGTGACGCCATGCTCCTTCATGAAGCCGCTGCTGTCCTCAACATCCACGCGCAAGCCGTCGCCATCCAGAACATCCGTTCTCTCGTCCCGCTCGTCCTCGACCTCAAGTCCAGCAACTACAACCGCTGGCGCGAGGCCTTCCTTCTCACGGTGGGCAAATTCTCCCTGCAGGACCACGTCCTCTCCGATATCCACACTCCTGATCATCCCGATTGGGCACGTATGGATTGCGTGGTCCGCTCCTGGATCTTCGGCACCATCTCCACCGACCTCGTCGACACTGTGATGGTCCGCGGAGCTACTGCTCGTGCTACCTGGCTGGCCATCGAAACCCAGTTCCTTGGCAACCGGGAAACTCGGGCCCTCTACCTCGACGCCGAGTTTCGTAACTTCATCCAAGGGGATCTCTCCATCACCGAGTATTGCCAGCGCTTCAAATCCATGGCGAACACCCTCGCTGACCTGGGTGAGTTTGTTTCGGATCGCACCCTGGTCCTCAACTTGCTCCGTGGCCTCAACGAACGGTACGCCTCCATCGGCTTGCACCTCAAGCGCGGTCGGCCCTTTCCGACTTTTCTGGAGGCGCGTTCCGATCTACTCCTGGAGGAGCTCACCCTCGCCAACAAGTCTGCTGCTCCGGCCTCCGCTTTCGCTGCCTCCACCATCACCAGCGCCCCTCCACCTCCGTCTCATGCGCCCGGCAACCCCCGGCCTCCCTCGCCGCAGCAGTCCTCTGGCTCTGGGGGCGACAAACGCGGGAAGCGTGGCGGCAAGCGTCGCGGCTCCCAGACAGGTGGTCCCCCTCCTCCTCCGGCGGATCTGGTGGCGGCTCCTCCTCCGGCGGTTCCAAGACAGGCGGCTCCAGGGGCGGCTCGTGGCCCAGCTTCTACAACCCATGGTCTGGCTCCATTCAAATGTGGCCTGGACCACGTCCTCCCCTGGCGCCTCTTCCCCAGGTTCGTCCTTCCGCTCCAGTGCAGCAGTACTCTCCGCCCCTGGTTCAGCACCAGCCGCACGCCCTGCTTGCTGGCGCACAGGGCCAGCCGCCGGCTTATCCTCCTGGGTTTTACAATCCGATGGTCGGTCTCCCCTCTTAGGACCAGCACTCTCTGGCACACTCCTTCAACACCATGACGCTACAACAACCGTCTCAGAACGAGTGGTATTTCGACTCTGGCGCCACCAATCACATGACCTCCGATGCCGGTACCCTCAATCGCTCTTTCCCTCCACAGCATCCTTTTCCATCTTCAATTGTTTTCGGCAATGGACATTTGCTTCCTATCATTTCCACTGGTTCTGTAGACCTTGCTCCTTCGCTTCAACTCCATAATGTCCTTGTTTCCCCAAGCCTCATTAAGAATCTTGTTTCTGTTCGCCAATTTACTACTGACAACAATTGCTCTGTGGAATTTGATCCCTTTGGTTGCTCTGTGAAGGATCTTTCATCTCGGAGGGAGATCGTCAGGTGCAATAGCTCCGGACCCTTGTATCCGTTGCATCTTCCGGCTTCAGCTCTCCTTGCCACCACTTCCTCCCTCTGGCACCGGCGTCTTGGGCATCCTTGTCATGAAGTCCTGTCCAAGCTAGCACAGTCTTCTGCCATCTCTTGTTCCAAAAGTGCTAGTGACACCCTCTGTCATGCCTGTCAGTTAGGTCGTCGCACTCGTCTACCCTTTCATGTATCGTCATCACGTGCTACCCATAATTTTCAGTTAATACATTGTGACCTCTGGACATCCCCTATTGCTAGCATTTCTGGTTACAAATATTATCTGGTTATTCTGGATGACTGTTCCCACTTCCTTTGGACGTTTCCGCTACGCCTTAAATCTGACACTTTCCTCACTTTGTCTAATTTTTTCTCCTACGTCGCTACGCAATTTGGCACAACCATCCAGGGAGTGCAGTGCGACAACGGCCGTGAGTTTGACAACTCTAGCGCCCGCACGTTCTTCCTTTCCCGTGGCGTCCATCTCCGTCTATCTTGTCCCTACACCTCGCCTCAGAACGGCAAAGCTGAACGTATCATTCGCACCATTAACAATGCTATTCGTTCACTTCTGTTCTAGGCTAGCATTCCACCTCCGTATTGGGTCGAAGCTCTTAGCACTGCAACACATGTCCTCAATATCCTACCCACCAAAACGCTAGCTTTCTCCACACCTCACTTCGCCCTGTTTGGCACCCCACCTTCGTATGACCACCTTCGCGTTTTGGTTGCAAGTGCTATCCCAATATTTCCGCCACCACCTCCCACAAACTGCCACCACCTCCCACAAACTCGCTCCTCGCTCGACTCTTTGTGTCTTCCTTGGCTACTCCACTCACCATAAAGGATACCGATGCCTTGATATTCATAGCAATCGCATCATTATATCTCGGCATGTCGTTTTTGAGGAGACCTCCTTTCCCTTCTCTGAGAGGCCTTCTCTCCCTGGTCACGAGAACTATGAGTTCCTGGAGGATTTTTCTAACACTGTGCCGGCTCCCATTGGACCGTCTTTTTCCCTCCTACCTGCAGGACCTTCCGCAAGGCCATGTGCAGCCTCCACTGCTGCTAATCAACAGCCGCCTCCAGCTACTCCCTTGGCGTCTGCAGCACCAGCAGCTCCACAGCCGGTTCCGCCTGCTCAGCCAGTCACAGGCGGCCCCACCGCTCCACAACCGGCTCTGGCTGCCCAGCCGGTCCCGGGTGGTCTCCAGGCACCAGCTCGGGTTTCTCTGCAGCCCACCATGAGGATCCAGCAGCCAAGCACGGCTGGCCAGGCCCCCCCAGCATCTCGGCACAGGCACAGGCGAAGCTGACCAGCGATCTCCCCTGGCAGGCCCGGATGGCGGCCTCCTTCCTCACATCCGGGACATTCGCTTCGTTTACTCACGCCGCTCGGCTCCACAGATGACACCTGCTGCTGTCCCGGTTGCCACTGCCTCACCACGGCTGCCTTCCGGGGCAATCCCTGTTCGTCCCGTGACCAACCAGCATGCTATGATCACTCGTGGCAAACTCGGTTTCCGACTGCCCGCACTCTACCATGCAGCGCAACTGTCCCCAGTTCCTCGGAGCTACCGCGCCGCTCTCGCCGATTCCAATTGGCGCACTGCCATGCAAGAAGAATTCTCCGCCCTCCTTGCCAACCACACGTGGGATCTCGTCACTCGGCCGTCTCGAGCAAACTTGGTAACAGGGAAGTGGGTATTCAAGCACAAGTTCAACGCAGACGGGTCACTCGAGCGCTACAAAGCACGATGGGTGCTCCGCGGCTTCACTCAGCGCCCTGGGATCGACTTTGACGAGACTTTCAGTCCTGTTGTGAAGCCGGCCACCGTGCGTACAGTGCTTTCTCTGGCTCTTTCTCGCAGTTGGCCTATTCATCAGCTCGATGTGAAGAATGCTTTCCTCCATGGGACTTTGACCGAGACAGTTTATTGCTCCCAGCCTGCTGGTTTTGAGGATCCTGCTCATCCTGATCACGTGTGTCGGCTGAATCGTTCTCTTTACGGACTCAAACAGGCACCCCGCGCTTGGTACAGTCGCTTCGCCACTCATTTACTTCAGCTTGGTTTTGTGGAGGCTAAGTCAGATACATCTCTGTTCGTTTATCATCGTGGTGGTGACATTGTCTATCTCCTTCTTTATGTGGACGACATTGTTCTCACGGCTTCCTCTTCTGAGTTGCTTCGTCGCACCATCGCAGCTCTTCAACGGGAATTCTCCATGAAGGATCTTGGTGAGCTTCATCACTTCTTGGGGATGCATGTTCAGCGCACAGCTACTGGCCTTTTTCTTTCTCAGCGCCAGTACATGCTTGAGATTTTGGGTCGTGCTGGTATGACAGATTGCAAGCCCTGTTCCACACCGGTCGACCTGACTCCGAAGCTCTCTGCTGATGCTGGTCCTCCTGTTTCAGACCCCACTGATTATCACAGTCTGGCTGGTGCTCTTCAGTACCTCACTTTCACCCGACCCGATATCGCCTACGCTGTTCAGCAGATTTGCCTTCACATGCACGATCCGCGCGAACCACATCTCGTGGCTCTTAAGCGCATCCTCCGGTACATTCGCGGCACTCTCCATATGGGTTTGATCATTCGACCTTCTACTCAGTCTGATTTGGTGGTCTACTCCGATGCCGATTGGGCTGGATGTCCCGACACACGCAAGTCCACCTCGGGCTATGCTGTGTTCCTCGACGATAATCTAGTCTCTTGGTCGTCCAAGCGCCAGAACACCGTCTCCCGTTCCAGTGCAGAGGCTGAATATCGCGCTGTTGCAAATGCCGTTGCTGAAGCCACTTGGTTGCGCCAACTCCTGTTTGAGCTGCATACTCCTCTGCGTCAAGCTACCTTGGTATACTGCGACAATATCAGTGCAATCTACATGTCCTCCAACCCCGTCCAGCATCAGCGCACCAAGCATGTGGAGATCGATCTCCATTTTGTTCGTGAGCGCGTTGCTCTCGGAGACATCCGTGTTCTTCATGTTCCCACATCTTCCCAGTTTGCTGATGTCTTCACCAAGGGTCTGCCTTCTACAGTCTTCACCGAGTTCAGGTCCAGTCTGAACGTCCGATCCATCGACGATCCGACTGCGGGGGCGTGTTAGACAGATACCTGCCCTATGCGTGTCATGGGCCTCACCTTGTGACAGCTGGACTCTATTTTGGTTGATTAGAGATAGGAGAGGAGATCTAGTTCGATTCTATTTCTATAAACCTGCCTAAGATCTCCTCAACCCTATATATACATGTACCCCTGTATCTCAATCAATCAATCTATTGTTTTCCACGCAATACTGCTTGCTTACAAAATCGTCCAACTAATACGCGACTTACGTTCCTGTCGTTCCACCGTTGAGCGACTAGGACACTTGACGCCCAACAATTAAACAACTAGTTCAAGTCGCTCAACGGTTGAGCAACAGAAAGTTATTAGTATAAAATAAAAAAGCAGATATATTACTATAATTTGTAATAAAAATAGATAATTTATAGCATCTAAACACGGCATTCACGTTGAAGAACTTCCGAGGCTCAACAATGTAACATCATCAAGCTGGAAAACATTGACCCAATACATACAAACTAGAGTACAAGGATGCCTATCCACATTGCTACCACAAGATTAACAGCACGAACAACACGTTCTCTTTTATGCCGCACAATATAAAAGGAAGAAAGGGAAATTAATTGTTCGCATCGATATGTAACACTAACTTTACACGTGAATGGCTGTTTTCTGACTTTACAAGAGCTACAACGGGAACTATGGCTCAGATCTCCCTGCTTTAGAGCACCCATTTTTTTGACAGGGAATGCAGTGTAACCGCCACCTCCGACACTTCTCGGCCAGAGCATTTCCATTTTCTTCGGTGAAGAATCTCAATAAACCGGTAAAGCTTTCTCAAATAACATGATCATCGCCACTGAGGAAAGACCCCACATCGCTAGATATTCTCAGAAGCTGAGCCAGCTCTAACCGGTACTCCAGACCTCGGATGTAGTGACCCAGCAACATGCACCTGAACAGCACAGAAAACAAAGGTCAATTGCTATGACATGAACAAACAACGCCAAACAAACAACGCCTAGTGAATCTGCTTGTATTACCAGAAGAGCAAACGTGCAAGGTAATCACGGGGAACAGATATCAGGGGCTGAAATGGGAGGGAAGCATTCTCCACAAGCTCCGCACGGTCATCGTCCTCAGCCCCAAGATTTAAGGCACCCCCAGCAGCATTCTCTAGTGGCGGAGGGTCCTTTGAGTGTATCTTGGGGGAAAGTGTAGCAAGCAAACCATGCACCACAGAGTGAATAGCCTCTTGCACACCAGGACAGGTGGACTCTGAGAGTTCAGCAACCTGTGCAAAGCAGCTAGTTAGGACATTGGGCAGAAAGGAAACACAAGACCAACCTCCTAAGTTTGTTTGTTGGTTGGGATTTGTATTAAGAACAATTAATCATCATTAAGCAGTTGAAATGTAACAAGAAATGAGTTTTTACATGAACCAAGAGAACAGACCTTCTCTGGTGTTAGGGATCTTAAATAGTCCAGCAAATCATTTTTCTCTTCTCCAACAAACTGCTGCATTTGCAGGGCAGAATTTTTCCTCCTCAAGTAATGTAACTCCTGCAAGATTAATAAAAGAAATAAGCCTTCAAGTTTGAATATAACAGGCACAATGCAATGCATATTGTCAGCTTCAAAATTGTCAAATAACAATTCTAGAGCAACATTTGCACAAAGAGGTGACCATAATGCATATAAATATAGCAAAATCAGAATGAGAATCAATGTCAGAGCAAATATCAGTAGGACAAAGCAAAAATCAAGTAAAAAGACCTTTTTAGGATGTTTTGAATAAGATTTATTTTACTGGTGCAATTCAAAAACTGTGAAGGTAGAGGAGTAAAATTGCAATGAAATTGTAAAGTTTTAATGACCGCAGAAGAAAATGCAAGGGCCTGACAAATTACATATATGGTGGGAAATTTTGATATTTGACTCTCATTTGTGAACAAGATATGGGAGGCTGGGAACTAGACCAAATAATGGCAAATAGCCAATAATGAATCATACGATACTTGTGACATACATGAGAGCAACAATGATGGAAACAATAATCAATAAACCAAAAGAAGTGTATCCACCATTATTTGAAAATACCTAATCAGGACATCAGGCATGAGACTGCTATTACCTTTTTCACGGCATCCAAACGAGATTGCAACTGAATAATGTACTCTTCCGCTTGAGGTGTTAAGTTACCTAGCTCTTCTCCCATACTTTCACAAGATAATTCTTCATCATTTTTTGCAGAGTCCTGGGGCATATCTTCTTCTGATAATTTGAAAATTGTAACAGGCCTACCCAAATTGATGTTATGATGATTATTTTCAGTTATATCTCTTTTCTCACATTCAACATCTTCTTCGGAAAGTTCTAGGTTTCTTTCAAAAGAGAGTCGGTATTCAGCATTACGTAGAGTATACCTGGAAGGAGAAATGAAGTAAGCCAACTAAAGCCTCCTCTTAGCACATGCATACATGTGCACTGTGTTTGCAAGACAAATACTAATAAAAAACACTTCGCAAGCAAACAAAAACTGCAGAGAGTTCGTCCAAACTTTCTTGTTAAGAATACTGATGATAAATGCATAAAATAACACATTCTTCTTGTTATCTCAGCTATTCTATTAATCTGTTGTATAGCTATCATTAAAAAAAATATAACAACAATTATCACATGGGAGATAGGTCCTGAACACAATAAATATGTAGGTCAGAATTCCAAGGCAAAGTTTCGAAGAGCCAGAATTTAAAACATTGTCAAGCAGGTAGCTATTAGTTCGCTGTAAAAATGGAGGGGGCACATCTAACATTGTAATTTTTCATTTGCTCCTTTTATGAAACAGTGAAAATTGCAGTGACTAACAACCAACTCAAAGGTGCTATCAAGCAAAATAAACATGGGAGGTGCTCAGGTGCCTTCTAACCTTGGAAAAACAAGACCAAACAATCAAAACCAACCACACCTAACAACTAACCAAAAAGAATGGACGAACCTCCACACACTGAAAAAAAAACAGTAAACAGCAAACTCCTCATGTAAAAGGGAGCTATACAAGCAGGATGGACTTCACATACAAAAAATTCTGGTCAACTGTCCACTTGGCCTAGAAGAAAGAACCAGGAAACCACCATGACGTGGTCTAGATACAAGAAATGTCACTTTCCAACAAAAAAAATCAAACATCATTAAAAGGCATTCCCATGATATTACAGTAGCTTCTTTTGAAGACATAACATGCTGTTGGTGTAACACTACCACAAATTTGGTATTTTTTTCCAGATACACATGCTATTATTCTTTAAGAGGTCGTTTAATAGTGTTATACACATCAGAAAGGCGATCATTTGTTGACTCTGACTTCTATTTAACAGAACTACAGAAAAAGCAAATCACATGACTAATAATGCAATCAACTCTTAGACTAAAGCTATCTTTCAACCAGAAAGCATACCCAGTCATAATTGAAGATACCAATAACTTGAAGAAGGGATTCCAAAGGGCTTCTACAACAACATGGAACTGATCAGATGGAAGCAGACCCAACATGCCAGAGATGGTCCTCTTCATTGCATCAACTGTTTCAGGAGGAACATCTTTCTGAATGACACTTAGATCCAAAGGCTCTATATCTTGGATCAAGCTCCACAAGATAAACTTCTACAATCAAATCAAACACGTAATCGTTAAAATACAGCATTACAGAGTGGCCGAAACAATTTCTAATTGAATAAGTTTTGTTGATGAAAGATCGAGAACATATCTCCTTAAGCGGTTTACAATCATGAAAGTTTATATATATACTTCATCATATAAAAATTTCTGAAAAAAGTGTAAACTATTTAAGGATTACTTCATCCATAGCAGCCAATTGTACATGATAAGCATTTCAGAAGCATATTACTCTCACCCCTTATAAGGCTCTAATCCATTCATCAACCCAATGTTCAAGACCAGAAACGATCATGTTTCATATGCAGCTAGCGCACAAAAGACATGTGGCTGTTAATTGGTAAAAGTTCCATGTCGTTCTCACTACAGCATTCAGAAAGGGAGAGCACAAGGAAAAGCAAGTAGTTAACTCTCTTTCTCAAGATCACGACTTGCCACCCTCTAGCCCTGGTTCTGAATTTAATCAGTCACAATACATCATTCATTCCAACAAACAGCCTGGGAAATAAGTGAAGCTACTTCATATCAAGACACAGCGAACCTGCTAGGCGTCTACAGCCAGTGTTAGTACTCCCCAGGTTTTATCTTGAACAGTCGGACATAATTAATTGATTATTCACTATAATCATGAAATTTTGGATCAAATTCTGTCTAAAAAGCAGCCACCTCGCCCCATCTAGCCCACCTAGGCGGCCACCTAGCCCGACTAGTCAGCAGCTAGGAGCTAGGTACCACCCCGTCGCCAGCCTAGCGCCAAGCGCTTTCTAGAACACTGAATATTTTTTCTTGCAAGACAAAACATAACCATCACAATGAGCTCATGACATGCAATTGCCATCTTCTGCAACGATTAATATAATTTCCCTACCCCTTTCAATTGCTAATTCACAACATGGCCTCAGTAACAATTAACAAGAGAGCTTTGTAAATACAGCACCAATCTCTGTCACTCCCTCGTAACCTCAGTTAAGTGAAAGTGCTTCCTTCGAGCAAAAAAATCATCCAATTAGCAAGCACCATGATTAAGCCCCATGCTCCTACTGATTTACCAAGGAGTAAAACTATATCTATACTTTACACTACTAGTCTACTAGTATAACTAGAACGTTACGACTTTACCAGTGCCCACTCTTGCAGAACCCATAGGATAGTAAAAGTCACACCTTTCTGAACAAAATTAGCACTAGAACTGAAACTAGAATGAAATCTCAACAAAAAAAAGGGTGCAAGCATGGAATTCTATTATCTCAATTAACCCAGCTAACGATTCACCACTTTGACGCATCTCAGCGGACTACATCGAATCGTCAGGTAGTAAGAACCTCACCTTGTTCACAAGTAATAACAATCAATGAACACCGACAGCTGAGCCTAGTACAGGATATCGTCATCGAAAGATGATGAATCTTTGCACGCGGACGCTCTATCCTCCCAATCCGCCACATCAAAACGCCACTATTAAGTAATTACCCAAACAATTCCCATAAGCTAAACATGTATACTACCACCAATCACACTATTAAATTTGGGGGGAAAACCGTTGGGCGATGCGACCGAGGGAGGCGTGGGCTAGGACCAGGAGGGCGCTCACCTTGGAGGGGCCATGGACGGGCCTCCCCCGCGCGTGGAGCTCGTCGAAGGGCGATGCGGAGGCAGCCGCCACCCCGACCCCGGCGAGCCTCCTGGGCCGGCTCCCAACCGCCAGCGCCGCCGGGAACGGCGGCGGAGGCAGACGGGGAAACCGGAGGCGCTGCGCGGCGGAGTGGGCGAGCGGCGGGCGGAGGCAGGAGGCGGTCGGCATGTGGCCGTCACCGGCGGCTGGGGCGCGGCTCTCCTCTGCCCTGTGGGGCGCGGGTGATTCCTTCCTTCCCTCGGGGCCGGGTGCGGGTGGCGATAAGCTTCTTTAGCTCTTCCGTCCGCGTGTGCGTGCGTGGGTAGCAAAGCTGGACCCGGGTCCTTACCACACCTGCGCCGGGGTTACCCTCTCTGACACGTGGGCCATCGCGGGGAACTCGTGGACGCGCGCGGCTGGCCCGGCTTTGTGTGGGTGGCCGAGCTGGAATGGATTTGCGTGGCTGGCACTGTCCATCTGTTCGTCCACGTGAGCCCGCCCAAACGTGGTTTCTGACGGCCCATCTAGTTCAGTCACTGTTTGTGATCTTCGTAGGAATTTGGTGAAGGTAACTTTGGGTCCGCTCGTTTGAGTTTAGGCTTTTGATTTTAGGTTTATTTTTCACTATTTTTAAATTCGTCTTTTTTTGATATTTCGGAATTTTTTGAGCTTTTTGCCGGTTCTTTTTTCCCGTATTCTTTTGCATTATACGTGCTGGGCTAACCCTTTTTTCATTTTTAAATGTTTTAAAATTTAATTATGCCAAATAAGCCACTATCACTTATAGTATAATTTTAGTCAATTACAGTAAAAATTCAGCCACAAGCCATAAAAATCCAGCCCACCGAGCACCTCCTTGGTCTGGTCTATCAGTCTATCTTTGTAAAAGGGTATCCAGTGGAACGGCACACGCTGGTCCACATGCCTCCGAGGCTACTTTGTTCCCTCACACAGTCTAATTTTTGATGTCAAAATTTTCATGGCATCAATCTTGGATCTTCCAGAAAATTAACCTTTGTTTCTGAGCGCTCTTGGTAGTTGCTATGAGATACAAGCGGTCCACTACATGAGTATAGTGATTCATTGGCATGGTTATGCTACCAGAAGATCAAATGTTCCTTTTTAACATTTCGGCATTAATGTATAGCATATTACTGTAAGCAAAAGTTTTTTTGTTCCTAGCGCTTGCAAAATTTTATTGTTTGGGACACATCTAACTCTTAAGGGATAGTTTGACAAGGCTAAACATGCAGCAGAATTTCTTTAGATTGATGTTTTTTCTCACACGTAAGAAAGTCTGATCAGTATAAGACATGTATATTGTATTCGTGGGAATAGAGTGAATACGTGATATTAATTTGCATAGCCATTGATGTTGTCCTGTAGATTATTCCATGGAGAAGCAAAATTTGTTCAGCATGTGATCGAGTTGGCCACTTTGGCCATATTTTTATTTGGCATGGTTGCAGGTTGCTGTAATCTTTTACCCTATAATTTCTATTTCTTGCCCTATGTATGCCGTCTGTTTGCTAAAATGCATATTAGGCACTAGCTGTCCTTAACCAATGCTGTTTATTTATTGTGTATTAGATGCTACAATTTCTTGGTCTGAGGAGGGAATATCAATTGTGATTTGTGGCATTTTATTGTCTTTAGGTGTTGGTAGCGTTGGCCAGGATTGAACAAGTCAATGAAGTGACTTATGAGGTTTTCGTTTGGGTAAGGAAGCTGACTTATGATGTTAGCGCTTTGCCTTCATTTCTATTTTTCTCTGGTTGCCAACCTTGCACCGAAAAATATTCGGATATAAAAATATTTGCGACAGTTACTGGTGCTGGAAACTAATATATTCCTCGGTGGACTTTGGCTTGCATGATCAGCACAAAGAGATGAAAATGGACATTGATATGTCTTATGAGGTATTACTTTCGTCGTGTTGATTCCGCCCCAGAGATTTAAATAGAGTACTTATTTTCTGTTTCAAGAATTTGTGCTCCTGTTTTTACTCAAATTCAATGTCCTTGTGAAAATTTTAGCTTTGTTTCATTTGCCCATTCAGTTGTGGCTTGTGGATATACTTATCTGAGAAGCTGTTGTGTTTTGTCTCGCTTTTTTTCCTTGGTCAAGAACTATTAGTAGTGGAGGACCAAACTGGCTCCGCGAGTGCTGCCCTCTATGAACAACAATTTGCAAAGTGTCTCAATCCAAGTGTGTATAAACCACAAATTCAGAGTTAGAAGCACATAGATCTGTAGTAGACGATGACGTCAAATGCAATGTGTCATGTATTTCTATTACTCAAGAGGATGTTGTGATTCGTCTTTGTTAGTCATTTCCATGATCTGTATTTTTGTGTGCATGTGTGCAGAATAAGATAATTAGGGATACACAGCATACTCAGAGTTCAAAACCATAGACACATTTACTGTAACCTTTGTATGGCTGTCGTTTATACCATATGTTTGGTGGTTGTGTGTTGTTTGTGTGGATTGGGTCATTTGTTCCATCATTGAGCTCTTTCCACTCTGAATTACCTGAAACCTAACTAGGTGTCATTTCTGATATAAGGACAGAGGAGAAGTTGATGGCTTTGCCTGCTACACTACATGGAGTTACAGGGCAACTAGGAATCTGGGTCTTTCTTAGTAAGCATAGAAATCTGGGTCTATCCCATGGATTAGCAAGAAAAACCTATAGATAGTTTAAGCTTAGGTGCTTGCTAATTTTAGCCTAAAGATGCGCTTTCTCTATACAATTCTTTTCTTCTATAGGGTTTACACCAGGATAGCTTTGTCTTTGCATCTTATCAGCTTATGTACTATATCTTCTCTTGAGATTGGCTAAACAATAGAATTCAAGTAGCTACAGCTGTAAACTTGATCAAAACTTCTCTAGACTGAACGTACGAAAGTGATACCAGTACATTTTTGTTGCCAATAATGATTCACAACATTATAATTTGATTAGCCTTTTCCACATATATGATGATTAAATGTTAAAGCTAATTTTGTTGACTTGCGAGGTACTTTCTTACCTGGGATGTGGGATCTTGGTTGCAAGCAAACTATTACATATATTCAGGCTCATTGTTAATATCATAGGTCGTTGTACAAAAATTTTGGGCGTGCTAACATTGCAGATTTTTCCGTAAATATTCATTATGATCGTTGTTACCCCTCTATAGATATTATCATCGCTACCTTTTGGACTAAGAGCTCGACAAAATAGTTATTTTGTGCACTTTTTCAGATGAGGCTGTTGTCTCCAATTGAAAGGATTCGGCTACCAGGCGCGGGCCACATGCGCACCTTGGTAACTTCACCTATCTCTTCACATTGTTGGCGCCTACTTGCGTTGGTCTAGCATTAGCATAAGCTCACCATGTACATAGCAGGCTTTATGCACTGTTTTGTGCCGTTATATATGCTGCCTATTTTTGGTAGGCGTTATATCAATGTTGTAAAAACATGTGACGATAGCCTCTTTTCTTAGCCTTTATATGTATCATGTAGGAGATGTAGACCCCTTCGGCATGGGTGTAGCTTGTACAGAAGCTAACTTTTGGCTCGCTACCCTGAGAAGCAGCCGAATTTTTTGTATTTTAGCCCTTTTTTTGAAAAATATTCACATTTAGACCCCTGGTAGTTTTAATTCCGTTTTTGGACCCAGAGCTCGGCGCCGTGGGTCACGGCGCCGAGATAACACGTCTCGGCGCCGTGGACCACGACGCCGAGGTGCGAGCCCCGCGCCAGCGTAGCGGCCGTCGTGGCGCCGACGTGGCGCCGAGGTCGGCGCCGTGACTCGTGGCGCCGACCTCGGCGCCGTGACTCGTGGCGCCGAGCATGTGGCTTCTGAAACAGCACCGAGCACGCGGGCTTCGTTCATTCGCATCCTCCTCCCTCTGTCCCCGCCGCTGTTTAGGGTTTGCACCGATCAGCCTTTTTTTCGCAAAATGAATTATTAGTTGTATTTTTCATTTGGATTATTTAATGATAGTAATATTATGTAATATAGTTAGTTATTTATTTATAGAGAGCAAAAAATACGACGTATGTTTTGAAAATTCGTTATGTATTGCAGATGATACATGTAGGAAAATTCGTGTAGATTTTTTTAAAAACATTATGGTACGTTGGTAATGGTTTTTGAAAAATAAAATTATGCAGGCCGTGACGAACGAGTTTTGTGTGAAGTTCTGCGGGCCGTGAGATGCTGCGGGCAAGACAGAGGGGAGGCGACATGTGGCATACAAGCAACTCTCCTCTTCCTTTTGTTCAGTTGTTACTACACACTTGGGGAAATAATTACTGGGATGATTCTGGGTCAATCTCATCCCCTCTGTTTGTGGATTGATGAACGAGTTATGTGTGAAGTAACGATTAGTGTATTTGTGATTTTTGTACAATGCTGACCGTGAAAAATATGTTGAACTGGCAATAACATTTTTTGATCATGTTATGTTGTTGTATTGGAAGGATTTTTTTGAATTATTTTGTATGACAACTGTGATAGGAACAATTGGACGAAAGGAGGGGAAGTGATAATAAGACACGTGGGAATCATTGCATGCGAAAAGCCCAGATAATAAGCTTATGAAGTTGGGACGAACATGGCGCGTACAATTTTATTACATGCTAGCATGATATCCGACTAATCTACCCAACTGCTCGTACGACCTCTCGTGTGGACCGAGTCTATTACATCTTGTCTACTGGGTGTAGCGTGGTTGTTTCCCCTTTCTGTCGCGCCCTGAAGATGGCTCCGCTGCATCCTTCTTCCTGTCACTCTTGGTCTTGAGATCCGCCTCACGAGCTTGAAGCTCTTCCTCCTGACGCTTGATGGCTGCTTCACGCAGACTTAACTTCTCCTTCCTCCTTTGCAGCTCATCCTCCTTGCCCTGCAGACGGATTTGGTCCACCCTCACGCGGCGCTCTTGCTCAAGCCGCATCTGTCGTTCCACCTCGCGAGCCTGAGTCATCTTGACACAGTATTGTCCTTTGTTTTCCACCTCCACTGCCCGGTTATTTGGCCATGCCGGCGGCACTCGATCCACCCATTCCATGAACTCGCAAGCCTATGTGTGGCATGGTAGATGTCATGGATCAAGTTGAAAAACGATAACGGAAAAGAAATGGTTTAGTTATGGTCGTCCAAACATTTTAACTCATTCCTCATAACCAATTTGACATATTGGTCTCACTCATCCTCTGAACCAATTAAGATCAACCGCCTGAGAACTAGGTCTTTCGAACCGAAGTGAAGTAACCCCTCAACTGTGATGCTCTCCTCGTTTGCATGACAATGTAGCTTCTCCCGAGCCCTAGCAACCAACTCACTAAACGACGGCCGATCACCGAATATCAGAGGCACCCTTTGCATTTCAACAAATTGAACATTTCCATAATCATCACTTGTCACACTGCCTCCATGATATAGGGTCACTAGGTTGTCCATCTAGTTCATACAGAAAACCAAACTTAATACCTTTAATCGAAATTGGATACTAGATAGTAACTAATAAGTATCTAGTCACTAACTAAATGCTACCTAACTTCAAGCCAACAAGTTAATGTCAACATTGTAAAAAGAAAATTACCAACAAGCTAACTTCAACATGATAAAAATTCAATTAGTATGATGGTATAGTATCTGACATTGCATCCAGAGCAAGTAGGAATTATATTGTTTCCTTCAAAATTCCTGCATTCCAAACATGCCAGGTTTTCTATTGCGGTATCGCCTTAGGATATTATTACCATACTCACAGTCTCCCACCCTCGTCCTACAGGCCCATCCTACAGGCCATAGCATCGTTTCCTCTGTCCCATTTCAACGACCAATCACACTATCTAACCATGAACACATAGCACACACAAGCAAGGGCATCAAGCAAAACCTAATGCAAGCCCATCATAATCCAAATCAAGGCTGCAAAGATCACATTTCCCATAATTGTAAACCTCCTCATCATCAACACATATCATACACAATGCTACTCCTACGTAAGAAGTAAGCATCTACTTCATATATCAACACATATCAAACACATATCATACACATATCATACCTGCCAGGGGCGGCGGCGGGGAGGCGGGCGGCCGGGGACGCAGGCGACCGGGGACGCGCGCGGCACCAGGGGGCGGCGGCGGGGAGCCGGGACGGCCGGGGACGCGGGCGGGGAGCGGCCGGGCCGGGGACGCCGGCGGCCGGGGACGCGGGCGGGGAGGGGAGGCGGCGGGGGCCGGGGACGCAGGCAGGCGGCCGGGGACGCGCGCGGCACCAGGGGGCGGCGGCGGGGAGCCGGGCGGCCGGGAGGCGGCTGGGAGGCGGGCGGCCGGGGAGGCGGGCGGGGAGGGGAGGCGGCGGGGGCCGGGGAGGCGGCGGGGAGGCGGCCGGGCCGGGGAGGCGGGGGGCTGAGGGGACGCGAAATGAACAGGCATGCCCTCGGGTCGGGTAAGTGCCCCGAGCTCGGCGCCAAGATCCATGGCGCCGAGGTCGGCGCCACGACTTACGGCGCCGAGGTTCTGCCACGTCGGCGCCACGTTGGCCGCCACGGTGGTGCGGGCCTGGCACCTCGGCGCCGTGGATCACGGCGCCGAGACGTCTTACCTCGGCGCCATGAGTCACGGCGCCGAGCTCCGGGTCCAAAAACGGAATTAAAACTACCAGGGGTCTAAATGTGAATATTTTTCAAAAAAAGGGCTAAAATAGAAAAAATTCGGTGAGAAGCAGCTGGCTGGAGAAGCTACTGGCTGTAAAAGCTTGCCATTTGGGAGTCTAGATTTTTATCAGGCTAGCTGGCTATTATAAGTTGTGTATGATGATTCAAATGTCTGAAATACCTTTGAGTTTGATGTCTTGTTCACAGCCGGACTGATTAAGAGTTAGTATCACTATTTCATTTTTTTTAACAAGTTGACATGAGATGTAAATAAACACAGAATACATACTAAATATTATCATTTCCAATTATGAAAAACACAAGGTTGCTCCCTTTGCTTTGCATTAAATTTCACCAAAAACTATTGTGTCCACTAAAGTGTTTGCATGTACACAACCAAAAGAACCATTTAAAGTGAGTCTATCATCCTCCTTGTTGTATTATCATTCTTGTGCCATCAAAGCCACAGCAATAGTGTCACGCAATACACCCATATCATCATCATCCACTGTAGACACACTATCATCAGCATTGACTTGAGTTGACATATCTCCATCAACATAATCGTTGTGTGTTTTGATGCCATCAAAATCTACATCACCTAAAGCACTGTCTCTAATAAAATTATGTAGAACCATACACACAACTATGATTTTCTTTTGCTTTTCAATTGCGTAGCTTGGCAAATTCAAAAGAATACACTATTTTCATCGTGAGAACATTAATCAATGTTCATTAACATTCCGAAGGGATGAGTGAGCATGATTGAACACCTACTTTAGTCCAGTTGGTTGACCCCTGGTACCTTTGGCTCTTATAGGGAGCTAGAAAACCCTTTCAGTTTGGATATCCTAAATCGACAAGATAGTGTTCTCCTATAAAATAAAGGAAATATATTGTTATATGCTGATCACTGCCAACTTACGACCACCAGTGATGGTCAATCACTCCTGACATACGATCATGCGCGATGGTCGATGGCTTCCTACTTACGACGACGAGGTATATTCGAGGACTCCCGACCTACGATCACGAAGTGTGGTCGATGTCTTCCGACTTATGACTACGAAGTATAATCGACGGCTTCCTAATTACTTGACAGATTTAAAAACTTTTAGAACATGTTTGTATGCATATTCTAAATTTTTTTGCCACCTATGAGTTTTAAAACATGTAATATAATGAATTTTAAAAATCCGTAGTAACGCATGCATATTCAGCTAATAAAAAGGAAATGCGTCAGCAGTGTCAACAGTTCTCCGGCAGCCCCCGTCCCATGGCCGCCGCCCAGGAGTCCGCCGCCGCCGCGTGCACCACCCCGGTCACCCCCGACGGCGAGGTGCACGCCCTCCTCCGCCGCTCGTCCTTCTTCTCGGCCTCCTCCGACGAGGACCTCGAGGAGCGCGCGTTCGAGCCGGTCGAGAAGGTCATCGCCTCCATCTCGGGCGACCCCAACGCCGACGACGAGCACCTCTTCTCCGCCGACGGCCGCACGCCGCTATTCTCGTGGCGCAAGCTCTGGCTCTTCACGGGGCCCGGGTTCCTGCTGAGCATCGCGTTCCTCGACCCGGGTGACCTCGAGGGCGACCTCCAGGCCGGCGCCACCGCGGGGGACACGCTGCCCTGGCTGCTCCTCTGGGCCATGGTCCTATGGCCATGGGGCTCCTCGTGCAGCTGCTCGCCGCGCGGCTTAGGGTGGCCACCGGGAGGCACCTCGCCGAACTCTGTCGCGACGAGTACCCGGACTGGGCGCGCCGCGCGCTCTGGATCATGGCCGAGGTCTCCATGGTCAACGCCGACATCCAGGAGGTCATCGGGAGCGCCATTGCCATCAAGATCCTTAGCCGCGGGTTCTTGCCGCTCTGGGCCGGCGTTGTCATCACCGCATTGTACTGGTAAGCTTTGCTCGCCTCTTCTTGGGTTATTGAGATGTCCTGGTGCGTATGAGTTACCAAATGTTGCTAGGCATTTCGCGCAAACGATGAGGTATCTGGGAGATTTTTGGTGTTAGATCTGAAGATGGTTCCAAAATTTGGAGCATTTAGGCCTAGTTTTTTTTGTCGAATTTGTAGGATGAGGTCATTGATATGTTGAAAAAGGTGAAATTTGATCGAGTTAGGTTCAGTTTGTATAATCTTTTTGGTCGATTCCACCCGTGCAGTGTTCAGAATTTTAGTTGGTATGCATTTGCATTTTCCTTGTGGGGAGGTTGAAGACACCGGGCAACATTTCTCCCATGGATACAGGACTTGCAACGGATTAATCTTCGCTGAACACTGTAGCTCATTAGGACCCAACATTTCTCTTTAAAAATGTTAGAAATGTGATAAAGTAATTCGATCATTTTGTTGTCCCGCTAGCTACTAGTGATTTGGTTGATTATATATTCAATGCCAGCATAGCAATTGGACACATATGAGAGTAGTATATACTGATGTAGTCTGACAAGATGGTCTAGCAAAGAGGATCCAAGGACCCTACAATTTTTAAAAATTCTGAAAGACCTACATTGTGTCAAAACTCAAAACAGCAGGAGCAACGTAGGTATATGGGATTTGTTCGTATTGGCTTTTGATGATGGTTTTGGCTCTGTCTGATGAATAGTAGTAGTTGATAAATAGCAGTGCATTATGTAAGAAAGATGGTACAATAAAAGGCACTGCAACATTCGGACCATCATGCGACTTACAAAATTGTGATATAATAAAATACAAAGTACATTACAATATATGAAAGCGCAAAATAATGGTTGATGAATAATAATGTCTGATAGAAACAATTTATAGAAACTGAGACGTTCGTATTGGCTTTAGCTTCTGAAAACAGAAGCCAAAAGCCAAAGCCAAAGCCAATATGAATGGGGCTGTGTCCTAGCAATCATTTGGTTTACTACCAGTACACTTACAAATTTGCTTGATAACATCATGAACATTGATTTTGTTATATTTATTATTCGAATGGCTGGAAGGTCGCAGCCCACTTACCTTAATACTACTTTTCATCAGCTTTATTTTTCTTTCCCTTGAGAACTATGGGGTGAAAAAGTTGGAAGATGTATATGCGGTTCTGATTGCAACAATGGCCTGGTCTTTCTCTTGGATGTTTATAGAAACCAAGCCCAATGGGAAAGATCTGATAATCGCTGAGCATCCTTTTCTGCTTGACCTTTGATAATGTGTTTCAGTTGTCTGAGATTATGCTTTTCCAGCTGACCACAATGTAATTTCTGTACTATAGATATTCTGGTTCCTAAGCTGAGCTCAAGAACAATAAGGCAAGCTGTAGGGCTTGTTGGATGTGTTATCACGCCCCACAATGTGTTTCTCCATTCTGCTCTTGTGCAATCAAGAGAAATCGTCCCAGACAAGGAATATCAAGTCCATGAAGCGTTGAGGTAATATACCATTGAATCCACCATGGCATTGGTAGTGCCCTTCATGATAAATTTATTTGTCATGACAGTTTTTGCAAGAGGGTTTTATGGTACCAAAGAATCAGGTAGTAATGGCCTTGAAAATGCTGGACAACATCTACAAGAGAAGTTTGGGGGATGTTTTTTCCAAGGTTGTTATGGCGTCGAGATATCGGCGATATCTCATCGCCATATCGCCGTGGCGGACCGGAGGCTCCATACCGTCCGGACGGCATATCGGTGCGCCGGATCCGCCGTCGCCGTGGCCGGATCCGCCGCCGCCACCGCCGGATCTATTGCCTCCGCTGTCGCCGCAGTGGGATCCGCCCTCGCCGCCGCCGCCGCCGGATCCACTGCCTCCGCCCACGCCGCAGACGGATCCGCCGTCGCGCTGCCTCCTGCTTCGCCGCCTCCTCCGCGACTGCCATTGGGGGGCGGTGGAGAGTGGCGGCGGGAAGAGGGAGAGGCCGTCGGCGAGCGGAGAGAGACGGCCGACCGAGCGGGCGAAAAGACTAAGCGTGTGGCCGCCGCCATGCACGCGAGTTGGATTTAGGGTTTGACATTTTACAATTTAGTCCTCGTATTTTCTGAAATTACAATAAGGTCCTGCTTCCTTTATATTTCTTCTGTTTAAACCCTCCGGAAGTCCAATATTTTTGTAGTTACTTATGTGTATGACGTCGCCACGCCGCACGCCATAAGCGATATTGTTGTGTGAAGGTGGTGAAGCGCCGCGCCTCGCCGCACCGCCATAATAATCATGGTTTTTTCCCTATCCTTTCTATTTGGGGAGTTGGTCTGTTAGCCGCTGGACGAGTAGTACCATAACTGGAACATATGCTGGACAGTTTATATAATGGGTGGGTTTCTGAATTGGCGATTGAAAAATGCATCAGGGCAATGATCACTAGAAGCTTTGCGATTGTGCCCACTATAACTGTTGCTTTGTACTTCAACACATCTGATTCTTCACTGGATGTTCTGAACGTGTGGCTTAATGTGCTTCAGTCAATTCAGATCCCTTTTGCACTCACCCCACTGATAACATTGCTATCCAAGGAGCAAGTCATGAGTGTGTTTAAGATAGGTGGAAGAACACAAGTAATGGCCGTTGATCCTGAGGTGTAATATGTTCTCTTTCTTTTTCCCGTAAGAATGCTGTGCATGTGCGCTACTTCACTTCAAATCTTCTGTTGTCAAGATTCGCTGGTCATCAAATCTCATCAGGGCGAGGAATATTGTAATGCTGATAAGGGATGTAATTTATGATTATACCTGCTCAGGTCATATGCCTATGCTTGCATACGTTATGGCATCACTAGTGACTGGTGATTATTAAGAGGTGGTAGATCTCACTGTGCTAAAAGAATCACCAGCTGAACTTGTAGGATCGTTGATGGCAATCAGAGGGGATGAATGATTGCAGTGCGCAGCGGTAATTTTTTCTCAAATTTTTTGTCTTTTAATTTTCAATCTGTCAACACAGCAATAATACCACACCAAAAGACGCAAAAGCAAAAAGAAAAATATATGACTACTGTAGCAGATTAATAAATATTTATTTTTTTAAACTGTTACATAGCAGTAAGCACGCACCAAAAAAAACAAAGAAAAGAAAATAATTCGTTTCTGTAGCTAACTAAAAGAGAAAAAAACAAAGATGCACTTCCTTTTAAAACAGCCAAGCCATGCAAATACTAATCAATAGACTAGTATATGTGTTTGTATATATGTTGTGAAAGGTTCACGTGATGTGGCTCTGATGATTCATGGATGCATGCATTAGCCCATTGTCTTTACTCACAAGGAAAGAAGCAATAAACAAAGATTCTCTCTACTGGCCGTGACTTATTAATGCAAACGTGAAGCTGGCTGATAAATCAAGAAAAGACAAGACGTACAGTTGCGCGAGAATCAAGAAACCCTATGGATGAATATTAATCTGCCTTGCGCATGGTCACCTTGAATCTGGCCGACGTACTGATGTCTCGACCCACGAGATGAGCACAGTTCTTTTATCGCGGATGAAGACTCGTGAGAGGAGACGATGGAGAGCGACGTGCGTGCAGAAGCAAAATCCGACGAAGATGAAGGGGATGTTTGGTAGCCGGCCACAACCAGCCACGTCTAAAGTTAGGTATATGCCATACTTATGATTAGCTATATTCTGTGGCAAAATTAGAGTGTTTGGTTGACAACAAAGGTGAGGCAAAAATAATGTGACAGCTGTTTGGATTGTTGCCACAAATGTTTGGCAAAAAGCTGTGGTAGCTGTTTGGATTGCAACCACATGTTGGTAAAAACACATTGCTACAACGAAGGAATCTGAATCCACTGTAGATGTGCTGACCGACTTGTAGCAACAGCCTGTGCAACATTCTGTGCTTGTTTCACACAACCTGCATTTGATCAGGAAGGTTGCAAATTTGCAACAACTAGAGATATTTGTAGATATTAACTAGAGATAAAGCTATCACAGGATGATGGAATGCACATGTTTCATGCATTGAACATTTGAAGTTTTGAAAGGTATCCTTCAGCACTTTTAGAATGAAACAGCCATATCAAACTTTATTTTGTACAACAGAGAATGCTTAACTTGACAATAGAAAACCAGTAAGGTTCAAACATCACAGGTCCTAACACATTCCCACTGAACAACAAAATATTATGCGGTACTGCCTTTTCAGCCTCTTGCTCCGACAATTGCGCCTTCGAACTTCCCTCGTAGACCTGTCTTCTGCAGACCTGCATTGTGATATAACAAAGCTGGCCCGGACAGAAGCAATAACATGTGTTTTCGGTTTTAGTATTAAAAGTCGGCACTGGTTCCCCTTCAGCAAGGAAAGCCAAATCTGCAAGAGCTACGGTAAGGATGTAATACAACCCCCACTAGTTTTTCAACCAAAAAAAAACACCAAAGAGACAGCTCTTTTCATAATTTGAAGTATGGAACAAGGGAACCATATGCAGAGCACTTTTGTGTACTTCCAATCATACCATTGGGAGAGAAGCATCCGACATTCCTAAAACTATGAAGTGTGGACCACAGGATAACGTAAGGGGTAACATTACACTCAATTGGCAGCCTCTCTCTAGGCAATCAATTGCGTTTACTACTTTCCATTGGTTTGCATTAAGCTAAATAGATGGTTAATATTTATTTAGCCCAAATCAATGGCTGCGAATTAATAATAGATCTTACCACCAAGGAGGTCATAGGTGCACCACAAAAGAGCTCATGCTATCAATATTCACAATGCATATCAAGCATAGCGTCACAAGTTTACATTTCCAAGAAATATTTCAATGAGGTGGTCTGAGAATTTGAAATACAAGCTACTTGGCAATAACATTAAGCATAGTAATGCAGTAGCTAGTATAACAATGGCATTACATAAATTGAGATAATGTCAAAACTTGCCTTCTTGATCAGAAGAATGTGGAAAAAGAGAAGTTGGGCAATTTTCTTTGACCCATCTAAAACATATTTTCAGAAAAAGATTAAATTAGTAAGCTATAAATAATGAAGCAATATACTTCGACAACATGCAACTGATAGCTCATCTTGTCTAGATCCTGTAGTGCTAAGGGAGTAAACGATTATTCACCACATATATATTACAGAAAGGAAGCACTAACTAGCAACGCAGTGGATGGATTAACCACATCTCACAAAGGATTGACTTCTCCTTAAAAAAATCGGTGGCAAAGGGGAAATGGAATTACCTTCTCTGGCCGCAGGAATTGGTTGCTGCGCATGAACCTTCTTCGGCCGCAGGGATTGATTGCTGCACATGAACCACCACCGCGAGATGGATTCACCTGGCTACACTGATGAATCTACAACAGATTGTGGAGTTGAATCTACAAAAGAGCATACCAAACTTTTTTATATTGAACATGAGATGTGTGTAATGCAGCTCAAGATGAGAAAATCCTTCTTGAGGGCTCCCTGTGCTAATAAACCTCCCCTCCTTCGCTCCTTGGCTGCCAAAGCCATTGCGGCCGACCCGCCCCCCGGACGCCGCCGCCCCTGGCCTGCCGCCGCCCCTGGCCCGCCACCAGGCTACCACGCCCCCCGGCGCCGCGCTCCGCCTCAGCGCCTCCCCTGGCCCGCCACGAAGCGCCGTCCTCCGCCCGGCGGCATCCATCTAGGGTCCAGGCAGGAGGCAGGAGGAGCCGATCACCGGGAAGGGGCCGCCGCGGGAGAAGGGGTCCGGCCGGCGAGGGAGCTCGGGCGGCCGCTGAGCTCGCCCGAAGGGCAGGTACGCTCCTGCTTCGGCCTGCGGAAGAGAAGATGGGAGAAGTGCATCACCTGCGCAAGAGGCGACGCCATGGGAGGTGGGAGAGATTTCGGTGGAAGAACAGAAAGATGGTTCTGGAGCCCGTGGGGTTGCTTTTGGTAGGTGGGGATTTTTGTGGCCAGCTCTGGCGCGCCACGGGCGGTGCGGCGGCAAAAAAGCCCGCCTCACTTTTGTTGGCAAAAACAGTGGCGGGAGGATTCTGGGGCAGTGGCGAGCCAGACTTTATTAGTAAACCAAACACCTACCAAAATTATTATGGCAAACCTAACTTTAGGCGTGGCAGCTTATGGCCAAGAACCAAACACCCCGAAACGCCGACACCGCTGTTTTTTTCACTCGAATAGATCTGTAATTTTATTTCTGAATTATGGTGGCTACAAAGTGCACTTCTAACACCTTTAAACCCTAGCACAAAATTGGTCTCTTTCAAAAGCCACGAGGTTGCCTCCAACCCCACCTCTATTTATAGTCTAGGGCCTAAAATCTGGGCTTACCTTAAGCCCACGAATTCTAATCTAATTTCAACAAATAAGGGATCCGAAATCCTTCCTAACACGGGATTCCCGAAATTCCAACTTCTCCAACTCATCACGTGTCGAAGCCTCCAGGACCGCACCTCCTGTATCTTCTCCACGCATCATCCATCTCTGATCTCCATGCGCTCCAAGCATGAGCCCGACCATCTCGTGACTTCCTTGACCGTCTGAACCTCGGATTTCCCCATCCTAGTTCCGGTCCACCTCGTCACCAACCATGATCGTCTCCATGCTCAACCTGCACATACAAAGATCAAATAACATTTTCTCCGGCACAAGTTCATCCCAACTTGACTAACATCAATTCACGCACACACACCACATCTCGCATAACATCGATAAACAATATTATCGAATATTTATCATCAATTAACCATTGTCAATTATTTATCACCAAAATAACCTAGACCGAGCCACATGGTCTAACAAAATTGAAAACATTAGGATGGATTGCAGATACACAATTGGTGTTCCCATTGCTACGGATGTCATCTAGAGCTGTTAGTGTTAATAGGGGTGGGGGGCGTCTGATTTCAATTTTTGTCCTTGAAAGGTGTTGGGTCTAGTTTCTTTTTTCCTAGGCTATGCTAAACTCCAACGATGCTTGGGTCTTGAAAGGGTGGGTGTAGTACCAATTGAAAAGAAGTTTGTTTAATATCGTTTGAGATGGTTTGGATATTATAAGACCCAGATTTTACCATCCGGAATCCTTTGTGATTCCACCGCACTATTCCCTGGATCAGTAAATAGTGCTCACAGATACAGTACTGAATATCAAAATACATATCATGCGAAAGCGTAAATATAATGATAGACTTACTTAGGGGCCGATTAGGTCGAAATCAATAAAAGGCGGCAGCGGAAACGAAGCACACATATGAGACCCTCAGGACATGCCCACAGGGTCTATAGTGAATACAAAAATTGTACTAATATATTTACTAGCGGGCTGAATACATGTCATCCGCATTTTTCTAACTATATATATATGCTTAGAAAAGTCTCTAATTTTAGATGGACATCCTATTTCAAATACTTTTAATATTTTGTTTAATTCATATTCCTTGACTGGTTATTATTCACCTTCGGAACCTTTGATTATTGTCTATATCTACAACGGTACCTTATTACCATCCCCACAAATTTTAGTTTTGTATTTTAATTTGTGTTACATGTGCACGTTGGCTAATTACCTTGATTTGAACTTAATTGTTATTTTTATTTTAATTAAGGTTCTTGTGATGCTTGGACCTAAGCAAGATTTGTACTCAATTTTCCCACCATGCCTTTAAGTAGTAATCAAGTTCTAATTAAATGAGTTACTCATATACGAACCAATAAAATTTAGATCCAAACAATCTTATTTACCTCCCTATTAAATTTTATTAGCTTCTCTAAATTATTTCCTAATTTTTCTTAATTTTTCCTTAATTGAAATGAGTTATTAACAGTAAAAACAAAAGGAAAATAAAATGCGTAGAGAGGGGATTCGAACCCCGGACCTCACGGCCTGTAAGCTTTAATGTGCGCTCTATTAGCCAAATGGGCGAAATGTCTAGGCTGACAGAGAAGGCGCGGTATATATTAAGAGGTAATGGGTGACAAGGAGCTCGAAGCAGAGGAGGTAGCCGGCGGTAGGCGGCGGCCGGGGAGGAAGGGGTGACCCGCAAAATGGGCTGTCCGGAGCATGGTGGAGCTAAGAGTGGCGGCACATTGGCCGGAGTGACGGCGAGGCGGGTGGGCGGCAGCTCGAGGCGGCTGGCGACGAGGTGGGCTCGGGGTGGTGGCGCCGGCGTGGAGGGGAGGAAGAATTGGCGGGCGCTGAAGCAAGACTAAGGAAGGGGGATGCTCACCACGGGATTGGCTGAGCGGGGAAGAAGCTGTGGCGAGCTGGCGACGACGGCCTGCTGTGGCGCGGGAAGGTTCACACTGCCAGTGAGCTAGGGTGGGCCCTAGCTCCAATCGGTGGAGGGGATGGGCTGTCGAGGCCACACTGGAGCTCTGGTGCAGAGGAATCGTCCGGGGATAGCCCCGACTGGTCGGTCTCTGGATGGCCAGAGATGGAGAAGAAGGTGGCCGCCGGCTAGCTACAAGGCAAGGGGGTTCAATTCGTTGTGGTGGGAGGAAGGGTGGGATGTGAGGAAGAAAATGGCGGGCTTCAATGGCTGTTATAGGCTCCGAGCGAGGCGGGCGTCGTGGAGCTCCGTGCGACGTCCAGGCGGGGTGACATCAGCTTTGGCATGGCTACAGGGCCGCTGACTCAAGATCGTGTCAGGATTGCGACAAGCCGTAGGGCGACATGCACGCAGAGCATGGTGAAAGCGCACGGCTGGTATGGGCGGCGGTGTGGACGCGACGGAGGTGACGGCTGATGGGGGCGAAGGCAGAGAGGGACCGGGCGATGTGAAGGTGCAGGAGTGCAGAGATCGCAGAGCGAGGATGATGTAGGAACAGGGGAGGCAGGGCTGGGTGACGCGCGCACAGGGAGGAGGTTGGACCGGTCAGGAATAAAGACAGAGCAAGGAGAAGAGAAGAGAATGGAAGAAGGAAGAAGAAGAAAAAGAAGGAGGAGGGCCCAGCGGTAGAGGGAAAGGCAGAAGGGCAGGCCGGGCCGGCAGGCAGAGGAAAAAATCGGGAGAGAGGAAGGAAAGAGAAGAAGAGGGGCCCCACATGGCATAGAGAGAAAGGGAGGGAAGATACTAAAATTCCAAATTTTAATTTTCTTTAGCTTGAGCTTTGAGTTCATAATCTTTCCCTTGCTGAGAGACCATGTGGAGGTATCCCCATGTTGGTGATGAGTAATTGACGGTTGGTTTAGTGAGGTTGAGTTTGTTTCAGGTATTCTAGGGTTGAGTACTTTTACTTGTGCTAATATGGATTATGCTGTTTCGTGCGGTGCTATGTGACGGTTTGCTTGTCTGTGTGACTGCAGGACTTCGGAGCTAGGTCACGGTGAGGCGAGGAGGACTGGGACTAGGCACGGGAGGTGTTGAGGTCCAGACGGTCGGTGATGCCGAAGATGATCGAGGCTGGTGAGGTGGTTGCGAGTCGGGAGACGAGGAACCGGAGCTGGAGCTACCGGTGACGGACACGACGAGCGACGACGAGAGAACCGGGACTAGGCTCAGGGAGGAGTCGGAGGTCCAGAACGGTTGATGTCGGTTGCGGTCGTACGTGACGGAACAGACCGGGACTAGGCTCAGGGAGGAGTTGATGTCCAGTCGGTCAAAGGCGCCAGTTGCGGGAAGCTTCCGGGAAGGTGCTTGAGGGGCAAAATGGTATTTTGACTCAAGCAATGGAGGTGGAGGCAGATTTCCCTCCAAAAATCTGGTTTGACCACTTTTCCTCATTTGTGGTGTGAGGTTTGAGTGGGTGGAGTATGACACTTCTTGATTTCCTTCTTTGGGGATGAGCCCTAGTGTTAAAAGAAGAAGGATGTGAGGCAAGAAGGTCATTCATTCAGGCATTCCTTATGATTCCATTCTGTAGAGAGAGAGAGAGCTCACGAGTGGAAACAAGAAATGGAGTGAGTCTGTAGCATGCTTGAGTTTGAGCAGTAGGAGAGGAGTGAGCTACTGTGTGTGTTCTCAAGCATGTAGTGTAATTCCTTGTATCAATCATGTATGGGGACGTAGTTCACCTACTTGTAATCATTCATCTCCATTCCCATGAATCCATTTGAGTTTTCTTTCGTTCCAGTGCATTCTCAGTGGTTCTGATGCTCTCTGCATGTTTTCTTCATTTTGAGTTTTGAGCTGATTCTTTGTGCAAGAAGTAGCAAAATGGATTGCTCTATGATGGGATGATATTTCTAGACCATTTGGTCAGCTTGTTCCCTAGAGTTCGATGGAGAAAAATCAAAGATTCCATTTTACCTCATTTCCTCTATTTATGCAAAATTAGGGTTTGATGTCAGGGGCATCTTGGCCCTCTTGATTCTCCTTCTCAAGCTGGGTTGAGATGTATGCTTTCAAGCCCTGCGATAATCTCCAGCTGAAATGCAAGGCCTCATAAGCAAAGAATTAGTGATTGGCAAGTATTTTTGAAATCAATCCCTTTTCTATGTCACTTTCGGTTCTTTGCTCAAAATTTGATTCCTTGGGCTTTTGATGTGTTTTCTTGGATCCCTAGAGCCTCCTTGCTATTTAGGAGGTTGTCTTGTTGTTTAGGGCTGAAAAGATTTGAAGCATAATCTCAGTTTCTCAGATTTCAGAGATCTGAAGAAATTCAGCCCTGTTCTCAGTCAATTGACCCGAAGCCTAGGGTTCGGCTGGTCTGACCGGTCTGCGCATTGCGGTCAGACTGGCCGGTGAATAGCGATCTGACCGGCACCCAATACCCGGTCTGACCTGCGGCCCTTAACCGGTCTGACCGGCCGAGCCATGGCGGTCAGACCGGCCAGGGGGCGGTCAGACTGGCCTGTTGCCTGAGGTCAGACCGGCCGGCCGTCTTCTCCTCTGATTTGCGTTGTGTTTCCTTCTCTTGATTGTCTCGCTTTCTTCTCTGTATTTTTGAGGTTCCAGAGAGCGTTAGCTTTCCTCTTCATAGCTTCTCGTAGCTATCGGAGAGGAGTCTCGTATGTGGATACTTTTGAGGGGTCGATTTTAAAAGAGGCACCATTCACCCCCCTCTGTTGCCATATCCGATCCTACACTTGCATATTAGCTCTAAGGTCAAAATTTGTTGTATATTTTATTGGTGTGTGTGTATATATAGGACTTGTACTTTTAGCTCAACTATTACCCCTTATCAAATTTTTTTTTGTTTAAACCATGTTTTGATTCAGTAAATATATCTTTGATTTACTTTCTTAAAGTTTGAACTCACCCATCTTTATTTAAATTTTTAGATCATACTCTCCTCCCTTTTTGTATGATGATTGAGCTATATCAAAAATGATTTCTTGGCCTTAATTATTATTATTATTATTATTGTCTATTTCTGATCTTTGAATAAGATTTTGATTTAGTGAATTACAGTGAATTTTAGGTTGTCAGGGTTAAACCTCATTTAAATTATTTTGTATTTATTTATTTATTTATTTATTTTTGGTTGTTATTTTGTGCTCGAAAACTATTTCCAGTTATTTATTTGCTCAGCACAAAACTCAAGAAAACCCAAATAAGATGTTGAACCAAAATTCAAATGCTAGTAAGATGCAAATAAAAGTTTTAAATTTCTCAAAATTTCAAACATCCAAAATTTAGGGTGTTACAGATATCTCCAACGACGGCCTTCTGAAGCATCGGTACGTAATGGAATTTTAAGACGTACTGAAAATATAAGAAGAGGCAGAGGTCGATCAAAACTATCGTAGGAGGAAGCAGTTAAAAGAGACTTGAGGGATTGTAATGTATCTAAATAATTAGTTTTGGATAGGAAAGCTTAGAAGTTAGCGATCCACGTACCGGAACCATAAGAATGTTAGGGGCAGTGTTTTAGGCTCTCGGCTCAGATAGCAGGTTGTACAGCTTATGATTTTAGCATTGTGGGTTTTTTCAAGACTCTCATCTTTTTAATCTTGAGAAGGTTTCATTCCTAGTCTACCCTAACTTGTTTTGGATAGAAGGTTTTGTTGTTGTTGTTGTATGCTAAACTCAAGAGAATGATATTGTATGATATTTGTTTTTTTCCTGTAATTATTTAGGTTATACTAGATCTTGCATTTGCATCGAATGGTTGTTGCCTATGCGCCTGTGAACGTTTGCTTTGCTAGTGTCTTAAGGGGCTCTCTTTCTGTAGTAAGGAACCCTACGAACTTATCGACTGTTCCAGTGTCTTAGTTGTTTTAGTTTTTCCGAATCATTATAAATTACCTTGGTAAAGTAAAAATTTTCATACATACACGTAGCATTCTCAACTAACTTTGGCACCTTGATGCAGATTGCGATCTGGACAGTTGCATCCGTACCGATCATAATCAATGGTTATCTCTTGTTGGATTTCTTCTTTTCAGAAATGCGAGGCCTACTATCTGGCTCAGTTCTCTGCGTGGCTGTGCTTGCTTATGCTACATTCCTACCGTATCTCATCCTCCGGGACACGAAGCTGTCTGACCGTATTGTTTCAGCGGTACACAAGAACAGTTTCACATGAGAAAGAACAGGGTAACCGGTTTTGTTCTATCATAGCTTAGTGAAATATAGAGGATTCCTGGCGCCGTGGCGCGCCGTGTAGGAGACTCAGGCTGGGGATCACGTTGTTCAGAGGAACGAGAAGGTTTGGTTGTTGAGAAGAACTGCAACTACTTGCTGTCGCGTCGTTTGCACAACACCGACTGCAGCTGGAAGCAAACGCGCTGCAGATGATTAACCGGCGTCGTTGTATATCCTGGCACTATTTAGTTTTATCTGTGAAGCGAGAAATAGTGCAAGAGAAACACAGGAATTGAGCAAGGCGCTCTGTATTGCTGTGCCTAGAGTATAGACTGACCACCCAATGCAGCTGTAAGCCCGCAGGTAGCGAAACTACAGTGGTGATACGCACCTGGAAAACCATATTTAGGTTCAGTACGTGACGTATTTGAACAATTTAGGTCACTTTTTTTTTGTGATGTTGTTGTAACTCGTGTCGGTTAGTATCAAACAGGGGAGTTGTACGTATTTTGATTTTTAAAGAGATTGGATTGAAGGGCTAGGTCATTCTAGACGCTTCGATTATTGGTGTCCTGAAAGCCCGAAACCATTCAAATGGGATGGTTGATCGGGACCAGGTTGCCTGCCAAGGACAGCCTCATGGAGCAAGCTTTTGGGGTGATCTGGTGCAGTGCAGGCCACATCTAGCAGCGAGCAGAGGAGAAACACGATCATTTTTTAGTCCCTGGCAGAGATATTCCTGCTTAGCTCTCCCTCCCGTGAAATTCTCCCTGTGGCCCGCATGCAGCCACTGACCGCACGAAGCATATGGCATGACCCCCGAGTGTGCCACCCTGCTGGCGCGGTCTCCTACCGCGTGAGGGCCTGGCACGCACCCGGGCGCGCGAGGTGCCTCCCCTCCCCCCGCGCGCTCATCTGGATTTCTTTGTGAACTAAATCTAAGTCTAAGCATCAATATTAATCATTACCCCTAGGCACAAAACATGAACACCTAACTAGATACTTAGAGCGGAAGCGTCAACGTACCCGATGAAGGAGAAGCCATGAGGGATGATCGGTGATGTTGAGGTAGAGGTGGTCGGCCAACGGGGATGAAGACGACGAGGAGGGTTCGGCCTTCGTCCACCGCAGCGCCCGTGACCGATCGGGTCTTGTTAGGGTTTTGAGAGGCTTAGGTCGACGCGCAAATCCAAAGCCCTGCCGAAACCCTCTTTTTATTTGGCGCTGGGTGACCGGGATCGAAACCAAGAGTTGGTTGCAGCGCTTCCGATCTGTAACATCCTGATTTTCAGAGCCTTTTTGAAGCTTTTAAAATAAAATTCACCATTTGAATTTTTCTGGAATTAATTAAAGCTTAATTGGAATTTTTATTAATTAAAAAGATTTAATGTGATTAAATTAAACATTAATATTTGTCAAAAATATTTTATTTGTGTTCCTTGTGTCACAAGGAATTTGTCTGTATTTTCTGGGATTTTTCGGAGTTTGTTTGAGCTCAATTTTAAATTTCCAAAAAAAAAGAAAGAGGAGAGAGAATAAACGGTACTCGACACGTGTCATGGCAGGGTTCATCTTCAACCTCCAACTACGATCGATCCCAGATCTGTTTGCTCTCGTTTTCCTTCCTTTTCCTCTCTCTTCATAACATCCAATCTGGACATCATCTCAATGTCTTCCCAAAAGAAAAGTTGTTCCCAATCACGCAAGGGATCCATCCCAACTGGCCTCTTTCCGTTTCGTTCATCCGTTTACCTTTTATCTCCAATTTTCTGAAACAAACTTTAAATCGAAATTCGCGAATTAGAGTCGGTTTCTATCTCTTCCAAGCCTATAAATACGACCCCTTGACCCCTCTAAACTCATCCCAAGCCGTGCCAAGTCCCCTCAAAGCCCAGAACGCCGTCGGCACCGAGGCCCTCCGGTCCCGAAATTGCTCGTCGCGTCTTAGCTATCCGGTGAGTTTTTCCGTGATTCTTTCGCGTCACATTGTGCTATCATATCCCATCTACCTTCTAGCCAAGTTAATTTGATTTTGGTGCAGCCAATCTCTCCAAATCGAGTTTTCCCCAATCTAGGTCAAGAGCGCTTCCCGACGTCGATTCGTCGCCTCCGGTAAGCTTTAGCCCTTGCCGTAAGTTTGCTTAGACTTGTCTCGCCGCGTTCTACGCCGTGCTTCCTCCCTTTTCCCCAGAAAGCCTCCACAAATTTTCACCTCCGAACCTCGTCATGGCCGCTAATGGCATCTCGTGTCCCCATCTATCCGGTGGCGTTCTCCCCAATCCGTTCACGTCATATTGTGCCAAACCATCCCAGGTAGATACCCTACAAGTGGTTTTAGATTTCGTTCACCAAGCACCAAGATATTAAGTTTTTCCTTTTTCCTTCCCGACGTCGTTCAAACGTCGATTGCGCCATCTCCGGTGGTTTCCGGCCGAGCCGACAATTTTCCTAGCTTCGCCAAGCCACGTTCTAGCCCATGCTCACCCTATTTCTCCATGTTCCATGCTCAGGTTTTATTCCTCTCTCCTACCCATGTGGTTGTAGCCGCCCGTGCCGTCAACGGTCTCCGTTTGGCGTGCCGTCAGTTCCTATGTGTGCCTTAGATCCCTAAAAACCCATTTTTCTAGTTGGATTCATCTCCCATGCCTCCTCTCGTCGGCGCTAACCTTCTCTCCAAAAGTGCTGCTCTCGGGTGAACAGTAACTTTTGCTATTTTCCAACATTTTCTCGCCCCGGCAAACTTTAGATGGCTCGTTCTCCTTCGTCCGAACTTCGATCGACCTGATTATTTTTCCTAAATTCATATAAAATTGATCTCTATCTTTTAGTTCTGGTTTTGCAGTTTTTGGAGTTTATTTGTATTTTATTTGAATTTATTTTTGTGTTTCGTTTCGCGTTCTCTCTCGTTAAGATCACGCGTTCGAAGGAGCTGAAGCCGAATTCGAAGATCAAGAATTCCTAATTGAGAAAGGCCAAGGCAAGTCGTGTCCTTTGATCATGTTGAACCCAGTTATCAAATATATTATGTATTATTTTGTTTTAAATTATCATGCATTGCTACTTTATTATAAAACCTTTGTATTGGTAGTTAATGACCTAATTGATTATTTCCTCCTTGATAATTTGAATACCATGATTCTATTGTCACCATAGGATGGGAAATTACTTAGTGATGCAATATTAGTTGTCACATGGGCTGCGCGTTTAATTTGCTTAGCCATGCTTATTACTAGTACGTTGGGTTATCATCACATGTGATCAAATAATTAATTTTAACTTAATGAGATATTGAATCGTGGTTGTAGCCACAGTTATAAAAATTTGTGTGCCATGACATTGGTGTGTCATTGGTGTTGGTTATACAAAATTGGTTTTCACTCGGGTGAATGATCGTGCAGTAAAGGGGGTGCAGGTTGCACATTGGGATGTGGATGCTTCGCCTGGGTAATACTTAAGGACTTAACTTTGTGCGCCATTGATCTGAGCCTTACCGTACAACCACATGTCCAGTATGGGATGGACCTGGCTAATTAATTTGTGCTGTTTCAATTTTGGTTCCGTCATTGGGATGAGTGTGGTGTGGTCGGAGCCATGGATCCACAATGGCGCAAGAGGGGGCAATTATCGACTAGGTGGTAGCCTACTCGACGGCGAAACCTTAGCGAGGCGGAACTGGGTTGAAATTGAACATTGTAAAGGCCTTGTCATGATCTCCTCGCCGCACACCTAAGGAAGTGTGTAACTCGTGTGGCAATCCGGGATGATCATGTCTTATGGGTAAAGTTGTACAACCTCTACAGAGTGTAAAACTATTCGAATAGCCGTATTCTCGGTCATGGACAATGCTCGGTGATTTCACACGAGGGGTAGAGTTTTCATAAAAACCTGGTTGGGTTAAGTTGGGAAGTGAATGGTTAGTTTACGGGTGTTCATTTCATGGATCTTGGTTCATGGTGGATTCCTTGGGTGAATGGTCAGTTCACTTGTGGTTGGTCTCAATTCCTTTGATTAATTACTTATTATTCATTTTCTAAAGTTCGCTTTTCAATCTATTTATTGTATTTACTTTAAATTGTTGCTTTATGCAAAATTAACCTTTCAGCCATCCATTGGTAAGCCTTGCATACTATATTGCATTCTTTGTTACAAACGACTTGCTGAGTACTCTATGTACTCACGGCTTCATCCATATTTGCTCAGTTGAGGAAGAAGAACCGGTCCAGCAGGAGGTACCTGGACGAGGATACTTTGATGACTTCGCGGATTAGGACTTCGCTCCCCAGTCGATTGCCTGTGGGCATGTCGAATGGCTACTACGCTTATTTCTGGTTTTCCGCTGCTAGTTTCTTTAAGCCTTCCAGGCTATTAATTGTAAGCTTGGCCATAAGGTCGTACTCTGATAATTATTAATAATATTTGAGTCTTTTCCTAGTAAATCGTGATATGGTCGATATTTCATCTTTGTTTATACTTTGTGCACTAGCGTGATCCTGGACTAGTGCAGAATACACAGGAGAGTCCGGATTTGCTTATTCGGGTCTCTACAGAGGTGGTATTAGAGCTATATCGACTGTAGGACGAAGCCCTAGTTAGAATGGTCGAATTAGAAAAAATTTCAAAATTTATTTTTTAAATCAAATCAACCAAATGATTATCTAGTAATTCTTTATTCTTACCTCATTCTTAGGATTCTTACTCTTTGCCTCCTCTGAGAACTTGTTTTCAAAACTAAATTTGATTTCTTATCCCCATAATATCCGTAGATGTCTCGAGTGTCCCTCCATCAAAGTGAAAGTTGGCATGGAATTCTTCAAGCTGTACTGTGAAGTTCGGATCAAGGAAGCGCCCAATGTTTCAAGACAGGATTGGAGATTTCTGTGAAGATTAGGAGCCGTTAGGTTTGAACCCTGTTATAGTTTTAGTATCGTGTAGATCGTCTTGCTTCTTATTTGTTGTTGGGTGTGATGTGAGCTACAGTTTTGCTTCTAGAATTATGATGCAGTCATGTCAAAATCTTTTTGTGGAGTTTATTGCTTCTATTGTTAGCCTTTTCGGCTAAGTGTTTATTTAGTTCAGGGTTGCCATTAGAATATCCCCTTAGACGAGTTTACCGCTTACCTTTGCTTTTCCCTCTTACCTATTGAGCCTTGAAAAGATTCGGCATGAAATGGAAGAGTCTCGCAAGCGGAAGATGATTCACCAAGGGGTTCGGTTGCAACAATCACAAAGAGCCAGATTCAACACATACCAGCTAGCTAGAGTACCGCAACAGTCCGATTTCAGGACTCCAGCTCCAATGCTTCCTCATGATAACTCAGGACCACGTCCTATCAACGTCAGCAATCAGCCTCAGGGAGAAAGAAGATATGCAACTCCATTTAGCTGTTTCAAGTGCCATGAGCAAGGTCACTACGCTGCCAAGTGTCCACAGAAGCGTCAAGAAATCATGCCAATTCCGTTCAACCTTGGAAGTACCCCTGCCAAGACTCCAGGAGCAAGCCATGGAATGTCATCAGATCAGGGAAGTCAGATACCTCAAAGCGTTGCAAGGGGAAGCCTCAACAACGTCGTCTCCGAAGTCGCACCTGGTAACCTATTCTTTTAGTGAGCCTGAATCTCGGGGTTGAGATTCCGTTTAAGGGGGGAGGTTTGTAACATCCTGATTTTCAGAGCCTTTTTGAAGCTTTTAAAATAAAATTCACCATTTGGAATTTTCTGGAATTAATTAAAGCTTAATTGGAATTTTCATTAATTAAAAAGATTTAATGTGATTAAATTAAATATTAATATTTGTCAAAAATATTTTTATTTGTGTTCCTTGTGTCACAAGGAATTTTTCTGTATTTTCTGGGATTTTTCGGAGTTTGTTTGAACTCAATTTTAAATTCCCAAAAAAAAAAAGAAAGAGGAGAGAGAATGAACAGTCTTGCTTTTAACCTTTCGATATTTCCCTTAGAGTCATGCTTAGTCTTGTAGACCCATTTACAACCTACTGTTTTGACTCCGTCAGGAATTTCTACTAAATCCCATACATCATTAGTACTCATAGACTTTAATTCATCCTCCATGGCTTCAAGCCATTTAGAAGAATGTTCACTCATTATGGCCTCTTTATAAGAGATGGGATCATCTACCTTCCCTATATCATTAACATCCTCATTCATATAAACAACATAATCATTTGGGATGGCAGATCTTGTCTCCCGCTGTGATCTTCTAAGAGGTTCATTAGTTATTTCAGGAGACTGCTGAGGCTCTTCATTAGGTATAGCATCAGGAATTTCAGAGACCTCAACAATGGGTGCAACAACAATATTCTCTACTGGAGGTGCAACCGCCTGAGGCACAAGAATAAAAATCTCTGCGATGAGCGGTGTAGGAACATACACCCGCTTCTCCTCAAGATCTATTTTCCTGGGCTCCAGGTCCTCGTTATTTTCTAAGAACACAGCGTGCTTTGTTTCTACAAACTTAGTTATCCTATTAGGTACCCAATAAAATGGCAACTTACTGTCTTAGGATCTAATTTTCCAATGTGTGGATTAAATAACTTAGCTTCAGCACGACAGCCCCACACTCGTAAATATTTCATACTCGGTTTCCTCCCAGTCCATAATTAATAAGGTGTTTTAGGTACTGATTTACTGGGAACCCGATTAAGAATATGTGCGGCTGTCTTTAGTGCTTCCATCCACAACCCAATTGGTAAACTAGAATGGCTAAGCATGCTCCGTACCATATCGATAAGTGTACGGTTGCGTCTTTCAGCTACACCATTCTGCTGAAGTTCGCCCGGCATAGAATACTGGGCAACGATGCCATTTTCCTAAAGGAACTTAGCGAAAGGGCCAGGTATTTTCCCATAAGAGGCATGTCTTCCATAATATTCTCCTCCACGATCCGATCTTACCACTTTAATTCTTAGGTTGTGCTGATTTTCAACTTCAGCCTTAAATATCTTAAATTTTTCAAGTGATTCAGATCGGTCTTTAATGGGAAAGATATAACCATAACGAGAGAAATCATCAGTGAATATGATGAACGTATCAAAACCATCCACTGATATCATAGGAAAAGGACCACAAATATCAGTATGAATTATTTCTAAGATTCCTGTGCTGCGAGTAGCTCCCTTCTTTATTTGCTTAACATATTTTTCTTTAATGCAATCAATGCAGTGGTCTGAGTCAAAGAAATCTAATGGGTGGAGAATTTCTTCTTTAATGAGACGCTCCATTCTCCCCCTCGAAATGTGGCCTAAACGACAGTGCCACAATTTCGAAGAAGTCTCGTCATTATTTTTACGCTTAGCGTCACAAACATTCAAGGATACATGAGATTCATTAAGGGAAAGCATATAGAGCTTGTCTTGTCTAATCGCAAGACCAACATTGTTTGAATTAAACTTAATAATACATTTATTGTCTCCAGAAATGCATTAAAAACCTTCATCGTCTAAAAAAGAAACTGAAATTAAATTCCTCCTCATGGAAGGAACATAAACTACATTATTGTAACATCCCAAAAATTTGCTTTCTGAAAAAATTAAATTTAAATTAATTATTTTAAAGTATTTAAGTTTTATTTGGATTTGCCCGGAATTTCTGTTTTTGAAAAAAAAACTTGATTTAAAAAGTATTTTAAGTGAAAACCTTAAAAAAATTATTAAATAAAAAGATATTTTGAATTTCTATAAAAATCCTAATTCAAATTAATTATTTGGAGTTATTTGGCTTTTATTTGGTTTCCTGGATTTTCTGGAGTTTAAAGATGTATTTTCGAAATTAAAAAGTATTTTAAGTATGAAAATTAAATACCAACATTAGTTGGAAATATTTTTATTAAGTCCAAAATATCTCCAGGAGCTTCTGTGAATTTTTCTGGAATTTTTGGAGGTATTTTCATATTTTTCTGAGGCCTAAATAATTTCCTAGCCTTTTCTGAAAATATAAATCAAATTCTAAAAATTAAAAATTCCATCTCCTCCCTCCAGCTGACACGTGGACGGCCCAGGACCGCCCACGTCGCCCCTCGGCCCAATCCGGCCGCTCTCTCCCTCTTCCTCTGCCAAGCGGGCCCGGCCCAGCCAGCCCCGCCTTCCCCTCCTCCTTGCCTGACGCGTGGACGGCTTCGATGAGCCGCGTCCCCGCGCCCGGCCCATCTAACCGTCCCCTCACACTTAAACCGCCCCCGCCGCCCGATACGCCTCCGGATCACGTGGCTGCAATCCGCACCGTCCGCACCCCGCTCCTCTCCTCTCTGACCTATGGGCCCCGCCCGTGAGTCGCCCGCGCCCCGCTCCCGCTGCCACCCGGGCCCCGCCTGTCAGGCTGTCGTCTTCCCCGCAGAGCGCCTCCTTCCTTCTTTCTCTCCTCCCCTTTCCTTTCTTGCGCCGGCGACCAAATCCCCTGCGGATCCGGCCTTGCCTTCCTCGGCCCTCCCCGGTTTTGGAAACCGCCGCGACCGAATCCCCTCTCCCCGCTCCTCTCTTTCCTTCCGCGCCCCCTCTTTCCTTCCCTCCCCGCTCCCTTCCTTTTTCCGGCCGAGACTCCGGCGAGCAATTGTCGCGCCCCTGCTCCCCCTCCGTCCCTATAAATAGCCCCCTCGGCTTCGCTTCTCCCCGCACAGCATCCCGCCGCACTCCACCTCCCTTCCCGAGCACCGTAGTGCCCCGCCGTCGTGCTCCCTCTCTCCCCGAGCTTCGCCGCACTCCGGTGAGCAATCCTCGCCGCCTCGGACCGTCTCGGAGCTCGCCCCGCCACCCCGAGCACCCCTGTGCCCGTGCGAACCTCCCCGGCACCTCGGCCGTCCCTTCCCGCCGCCGGAGCACCATCGCACCAGCAAGCCCGAGTTGCGCCTCCGCCTTCCTCGTAGCCGACCGTCCCCGCTAGTCACCGGACCCCGCAGACCCCTCCACCAGCACCGTCTTCGCACCAAGATCCCGTTTTGGGCATTCCCTTTATGGGTAGGCAACGCCTCCCCGCCCGACTGGTTACCAGCGCTACTCTTTCCCCCCTTGGCTCCCTCGGCGCGCGTTCGAGCCCCGGCTCCGCACGCTGAGGTCGAGCCATTTCTTTTAATCGCGCGCTGACATGCGGGCCCCGTTTGTCAGCTGCTCTCGTCTGTGGGCCGGCTGACAGTTGGGCCCCGCCGGTCAGTACTCCCCACTGACACCTGGGCCCAGAGCCCAGAGGGGTCCCACCTGTCAGAAGTAGGGCATGTTGGTTCACTGTCAAGTGTGTCCACCTGTCATAGACTCAGAATAAAAGCAATAAAATAAAAGATTAAAAATTACATCCTGCCAGTGGGCCCCACCTGTCAGAAATTTGGGAATTTCTGGATTTATTCAATATGAGATTTTCAAATGGGCATAACTTTATCATTTTAACTCCAAATTGAGCCATTCAAATTTCTAAATTCTTCTAAACTCATAATCTATCCAAATATGACCTCTATTTGAGATTTGGAGTTTATTTGAATTTTTTTGTATTTATTTGTTTTGTTGCTTCGTCTTTTCTCGCGTAGATTCCAACGTTGTCGAAGATCTCTCCGCTCCGCAGCAGGAAGACCCAGAGAGCGTGCAAGAAGGAAAGTCTCCTTTGATCATCTTGAACCTATAATTTTGAAATGTTTTAATTATTTTAAATTATGTGCATTGCTATTTACATACAAGATTAGTTCAAATCTTAAGGCATTAGTTATATCCAACCTTGTTATGCCCTCAATTGAATTTGAATGCCATGTACCTCTGTAACCCTAGAATTTCCTTTGTCTCAATAATGAGAGTATCATAATCTTTTGCGAATAATAGAATGGTAGTTTAATGCTCAGTCATGCTATGTAGTACCCTTGAAATCTTGAAAATGGGAAATTATGAATTGTTGTAATAACTTGTGTTTCTAAAGTCTAGTGGTGATTGGAGTTAACACTAATCCTTTAAAATAAAATAAAATTTGGAAATTGGTTTAGATTAGGGTGGATGGTTGGTTTGGGTTGGTGCAGGAAGCGCGAGATCTTGTAAAGTGTATGTTCCAACCTAGTCAATTAAGGACCGACGCTTGTGTTTGTCCAGACTGAGCACTACCGTACAACCCTAAGTCTATATGGGTACGACCTAGCTGATTAACTCATGATAGTCTAGTTTAGGTGCCACCAGTGGAAAGTGGGTGCCAGGGATTTACTGGTTATTCACAGTGAGGGACAGGGATTTACTGTACTCATATGGCGCAAGAGGGGGCTTCGGATTGGGCAGATTTAACCCTTCTGCGGTGAAACCTCAGCGGGTGGTGTCTAGCTAGTCTAGAGTGGGGGTAAAGGCTTTGTGATAACTTATCTGTGTCTCATGCCCAAGGAAGCGTGGTGACTGTTAAGATAATTTATCTCTTGGGGGTAAAGTTGTACAACCTCTCCAGAGTGTCAAACTATTCGAATAGCCGTGCCCACGGTCAAGGGCGGGCAAGTAATGCATTCACATGGTAGATTTTTGGTTTTGGTTTTAAAATCAAAGTTTTTGTATTCCGAGAGTGGAGGGAACTCTCGGAAGGGTATCCTGGTAGTTGGAGCCAGAGAGGGTGGATGTAACCCGCAGTTTTAAAATTTATTGGCTATGTAGTGTTGGTGGATGGAACCTTCACTATAAAAAGTTAATTAATTTCAGTTAAGCAATTTACCTTGTTAAATTAATGCCTTCGAAAATATTTAATAGTAATTGAGATAAAATATTGCTTTGTACAAAAGAACCATATAACCTTCCTTTGTTAAGCCTTGCATCTATTGCATTTTTCCCAAGACTTGCGGAGTACTTTATGTACTCACATGCTGCACTCAAAAATAATACTCAGAGGATTACGAAGCCCAAGAAGGAGACTACGACTACTTCGCGGGTGGATTCGACGAAGGATTTCCGGAGTACTAGGTCGCGCTTCCCCAGTCAATTGCCTGTGGCGTATTGATGGGTCTCCGCTGGATTTATTTTTGCTTCCGCTGTGTTTCGTGTGTGCGAGGTCTTGAAACCTTATTTGTAATAATGAGACCTTTCGGTCAGTACTCTCTATTATGGTAATAAAGCGTTGTTGGTTATGTAATCATTTCTGTTTGACTGTGTGCACTAGCTTTGATCTGGGACTAGTGCTGTAATACACAGAGGGTCCGGGTTCAGAAATCCGAGGTCCCGACAATTATTAAGACGAAGAATGAAGCCGCTATCTAAAGCTAATGAAACAGATCCAACTGATTCAACTTCGGCTTCCTTTCCATCCTCGACTCTAAGACTTCGCTCCCCCTTTCTTAGTGTTTTCGCGGTAAGGAATCCCTGTAAAGAGTTGGTAACGTGCACAATTGCACCTGAGTCAATCCACCAAGAACTAAGCGAAAAATCAACATAAAGAGTTTCATCAATAAACGTTAGTGTATCATTACCCCTTTTGGCGAGCCACTTTAGGAAACCAGCACAGTCGTTCTGGAAATGCTCTGGTTGCTTGCAGAAGTGGCATCCCCCCTTTAGATTGTCAGAACCCGGAGCAACGACTCCTGGATCCTCTGTGTAAATCGCACTAGTCCAGGATCAGCTAGTGCACACAGTGAACAACAAAGATAAATACCAAGCGTAATGACTTTTATTTAATTTAAAGTGTACGGCCTTATGGCCAGCGCTTACATCAGTGCACATTGGCAAAAATAACTGCAAAAGAAACTGCGGAAGCGAAGCTGAAAAAGGCGAAGCCCAAGCCTGCCCACAGGCAAACAACTGCAAGACGTGGCCTACTCGTTCTGGTCTTCACCGTAGTCGAAGTCGTCTTCCTCTGTGTGGAGATAGCAACAATGAGTACAAACTTGTACTCCGCAAGTCACACGGAGAAATGCAATATAATGATAAAGGCTTCAATGGAAGGCTCATAGGGTTAGTTTGCATAAAACAGCATTTAATGAAATACAGTAAATAGATTGAAATTGCTGAACTTGATACAATAAGTAAAACAATACTTGTAATTGAAAATATTACCGTCAGTGCAGGCTCCGACCAAACACCAACCTATCCACGGGCATCCCACCCGGACCATCTTTTCCCAAAAGATCACGTATGGATTCCATCCATCCACACGCTTTCACTGCGCAACTCTGATGAATTCCATCCATTCACTAGATTTCAATCTCTCACGGATTCCATCCATCCGCAAGGTTTTCGAAAACATTTTTGAAAAACAAAGTCTAATCCATGAAAAACTTTACTCAGCATGCCCATGACCGTGGGCACGGCTATCCAGGATAGGTTATACACTCTGCAGAGGTTGTACAGCTTTACCCACAAGACACGATCATCCCATATTACCACCGGTTTACACACTTCCTTTGGTGTGCGGCGAGGAGTCGTGACAAGGCCTTTACAATGCAAAGCCTTCAACCTGGCCAAGCCAACTCTAAGGTTTCACCCCAGTAAGGAATCCACCAGACTGGGACCCCCTCTTGAGCCGAGTGAGACTTCTCATGGCCTACGCCACGCTCACTTTCATCCTACGAAATGGCTCAGGTTGGGACTTCGCAAATTATTCAGCCAGGGCTGTCCCATACCAGCCATGTGGTAGTACGATTAGGGCTTTGCAATAGTAGCTCACAAACCGGTCCTTAATTTGACTTAGGCTCAACCACATACCCCCTGTGCCCGACAATCAACACTGTGTCTCCGAACAACAGTGCATGCCTGCACCCACCATCTAACCATTAGCCTAAGTCTAAACTAGATTTTATATTTTATTTTGAAAATATTTCATAATCCTTCTTAACTCACCGAAGTCAAGAATACAGTTCAAAGGCTTATCATTTTATGTGAAATATATCCCAAAACAAAATTATATGTTTAAGCAGGGCTAAGCATTTGATTTAAAATTCTCTAGCCAATACTAGTGTACTAACTAGAGTTTGATTCTAAGGTGACAAGGTATAAGGATTTGCAATGTCAACGGAGGTATTAACAAACAGGTATTAACTAAAGTTACAACTGAATTGAAATACATTGAATAAAATTATGCATGCAAGATAATTTAAATCAACATAATTTTATTTGCAATCTGGGATCAACATGGTCAAGGAGTGTGACTTGCCTTGCTCTTCAACTTTGTTTGAATCTTCGTCGAAGAAATTTCCCGAATCGTCGAAGTCAACACGTCAAAATAACCCGCCAAATTCAAATAAATTCAAAATAAATTCAAATAGACTTCAAATATTTTAATTGAGGCTAGAAATGGATAGAGGGGAATTTTTGATGAATTTAGGAATTTGAATGGGCCAAATCAGAGTTAGAACGAAGAAGAACGGGCTCCGGGAAGATTAAAATCAGGGAAAAAGGAAAAACTGGATTTTTGGAATTATTTTTCTAAAGGAAAATCAGAATTATTGCGTCAGCAGAGGATTTAATTTCAGCCGAATTATTTTCCAACTGAAAAACCGGATTTCTGCGTCAGCATGACGTCAGCACTGAGGGTGGTCACGTTGACAGATGGGCCCCGGTCCATGGACCGGGTCCAGGGAGGGAGAAGGCGGCTGAGGTGGCAGGGGGGAGGCGGGTGGCGCTGACGGGGCACGGAGTGGATGAAGTAGCGCTGGCGTGGCTCCATGTCAGCCGCCACGCAGGCACGGGGACGCCGACGTGGGAGGCCGGCCGGAGGAGCTCGGGCACCGGGGTCTCGCCGGCGAACGGCGGCGAGGCGGCGGCCGGAGATGGGCGGAGGAGGGAGAGGGAGCCAAGGGGGACTCGGGGAAGGGGCGCGGCTTACCGGAGGCGACCGGCGGCGAGCTGGCGGCAAGGAGAGGCGGCGGCAGCTCGGGGGCTCCGGCGGGGACGGCGTTTCGGCGGTGCTCGAGCCGGGCGGAGGGGCGGCCGAGGTGCGCACGGTCGCGGCGAAGGCGGCGGTGGGGACGGCGAGGTGAAATGCGGCCCGAGGCGGCGGAGATTCCTCGCCGGAAGAGCTCGCCGGCGCGCGCACGGGGTGAGCTCGGTGCGGGGCTGCTCGGGCACCGGGGAGAGGGAGACGAGGGCGGAGGGAGGTGGGGCGGGTTGTGGAGGAGCCGAGGGAGGCCTTTTATAGGGCGGAGGGGGAGCGGAGCGGCGCGCATTTCTCGCCGGCGATGGCGCGGGGCGGCGGGGATTACGGGGGGGACACGACGCGGGGATGGGGGGATTCGGGCGCGGGAATGGCGGAGGAGAAGGTGGCGCGTGGCCCACGGCGCGCGCGGGAGAGAGGAGGGGCGACCGGGTCAGGCGGGGCCGGCGATTGCGGAGGCGGGCGCGCGCGCGAGGAAGACGACGGGGGAGGACGAAGCTGACATGCGGGCCCGGGGTGGCAGCGAGAAAAGGAGGGAGAGAGAGAGATGGCGCCGACAGGTGGGACCGGGGAGGAGAGAGAGGGAGGAGCGGGGCGGCGCGGGCGGCGGTGATTGCGCCACGCAGGGGGGACGCGGATCGAACGGCCGAGGAAGGGGCGAGACGCGGACGGGCCAGATGGGCCGGGAGCGCGGGGGCGGGGAGATCGGGCCGACGCGTGGCGGCCGATGGAGAGGGGGAGGCGGGATCCGGAGGGCGACGTGGGCGCAAATCTGGCCGTCCACGTGGCGGGCAAGGGAGAAGGGAAGCCGGGATGCGCGGTGGCGACGTGGGCGGCAATCTGGCCGTCCACGTGGCGGCCGGAGGAAGAGGATTGGGGATTTATTTTTGGAAATTGATTTTGGATTTTCAGAAAAGCCTAGAAATTCCATTAAGCCTCAGAAAAATACCAAATAACTTCCAAAAATTCCAGGAAAATTCACAGAAGCTCCTGGTGACATTTTGGACTTAATAAAAATATTTCCAACTAATGTTGGTATTTAATTTTCATACTTTAAAATACTTTTTAATTTCAAAAATACATTTTTGAACTCCAGAAAATCCAGGAAACCAAATAAAAGCCAAATAAATCCAAATAATTAATTTGAACTAGGATTTTCATATAAAATCAAAATATCATTTTATTTAATAATAATTTTAGGTTTTTCTTAAAATACTTTTCAAATCCAGCTTTTTCAAAAACAGAAATCCAGGGCAAATCCAACTTTAAACTTTAGGCACAACAATACTTAAATTTAATTCAGATTTTATTTTAATATTATTTATTTATTCATTTTAATTTTAATAAAATCCTGGGCTGTTACAATCTACCCTCCTTAAAAAGAATCTCGTCCCCGAGATTCGCACGGGCTAGCAAAGAAATGGGTTTGGATCTTACCCTGCATGGTTTGTGCCGAGATCTGATTCAGTCGTCCTTTCACGAACTTCTGGGGCTTTTTTCTTCCTGCTTGAAGGTGGTTGGCAGTTGGTGCTCCTGGTGTTCCATTCTTCACTACCTGTTGCTTCTTGGGGCAGTTGTTGGCGTAATGCCCGGTCTCATGACAGTTGAAACAGGTGACTCCGGCTGCAGGGTTGGAGTCCTTTGGGAAGCCAATTGCCAAGGCTTTGTTGTCTTCGGTGTCGGGGAAAGTGTTGGTCTGGACTTGTTCTTCGGTTGAAGATGAAGACTGAAATCTGTTGGCCTGTGGTGGAGTCCTTCTGATCTTGGGAAAACTTCTGGTGTTCATGTGCTGGGCGTTCATCCGTCTTTTCCGATTCTCCATTTCTTGGTGCTTGGACTCTTGGCGAATCGCCTTATTGACAAGCTGGTGGAAGTCAGTGTAGTCATTGGAGAGAAGTTGAACCGACAGGTCATCATTGAGTCCTTCAAGGAACCTTTCTTGCTTAGCTTCGTCGGTAGCAACGTCTTCTGGCGCGTAACGTGCCAATTGGTTGAACTTCCGTAGATATTCATTCACGGTGCAGCTTCCTTGGCGCAGAGTTCGGAATTCCCTTTTCTTGAGAGTGATGGTGCCGGTTGGAATATGAGTTTTGCGGAAACTCCGCACAAACTCATCCCATGTTATGGCTTGTGCGTTGGCATGAGCAGCGGTGTAGGTGTCCCACCATTCTGACGCTGGTCCGTTCAGCTGATGAGAAGCGAATAAGACTTTTTCCCGATCACTGCATTGGATGATGTCCAGCTTTTTGCCTATGACTCTAAGCCAGTCATCTGCATCCATGGGGTCAGCACTGCTGGAGAAGGTCGGGGGACGCAACCTCATAAATTCAGCCAGGCTTGGCTGGGGAGCTTGTGCTGGCACTAGTGGAGCAGGTTGTGCAGGGTTGTTAATGGTCTGCACTAGTAGTTGGATAAGCTGATTCTGATTGGCCATCATTTGAGCCCAATCCGGTCCATTGGCAGGAGGTGGTGGAGGGATAGGTGCAGCCTGGTTGCCAGTAGTGTTGTTGTCGTGAACATTGTCGTTGTTGTTGCTCCTTGTGTTAACCATCTGCTGGGTGCTTTAAGAATTAGGAGAGAGGAGACTCAAGGCAAAGGGGGAATAGGGGATATTTTGCACAACCCAACAAAACTCAACAAAACTCTTTTATTAATTAATAGTTTTGGCTGTCGACAAAAGAGAAAACTGACAGCTCATAACAACGTTTTATTAACTAGCTTAACAACTTATCCTAAAGGGTTAAGGGTCGTCTTGGAGTCATCCTTCGTGGCTGTCGAGGCACAATACGAGCTCCTTCAATGCGGAGACTGAAGAGGTGGCATAGTCGAAGGACTGCTTTACGAGCGGCTTCTTGTCTGGTTCTGTTAAACGAGTATCCATTTCCCTTGAAGCGAAGACGTAGACTTCCTTGTCCAGTTTGCTTGGTAATGAGTAGAGTGAAGCGATGTCCCACTATCCGGTCTCCATGGCTTTCTTCTCGGTGTATGTAGATAGCTCGACGTTGAAAACCCAAACGGTGAAGCAGGTGATGAAGGCCTCTACTCCATCCATCAGTTGGTGCAACATCGAAAGTGTTCATCTATAATTGTTTGAATGAGAGGTAAGTTAGGAATAAATTTTTGGAATGATAATACAAAGGTGAGGAAGAATTGAGAGATAAGGATGAGCAAAGATTTGAAAGGTAAGATTTAAGCAAAACTTTTTTTTTGAAACTACTGATTATTAAAAATAAGTCCTTATGGTCTGACCAATCTATTCTACCTACGGTCACGTCTTGGAGTCATTAAGGCTCTGATACCATCTCTGTCGGAACCCGGAGCAACGACTCCTGGATCCTCTGTGTAAATCGCACTAGTCCAGGATCAGCTAGTGCACACAGTGAACAACAAAGATAAATACCAAGCGTAATGACTTTTATTTAATTTAAAGTGTACGGCCTTATGGCCAGCGCTTACATCAGTGCACATTGGCAAAAATAACTGCAAAAGAAACTGCGGAAGCGAAGCTGAAAAAGGCGAAGCCCAAGCCTGCCCACAGGCAAACAACTGCAAGACGTGGCCTACTCGTTCTGGTCTTCACCGTAGTCGAAGTCGTCTTCCTCTGTGTGGAGATAGCAACAATGAGTACAAACTTGTACTCCGCAAGTCACACGGAGAAATGCAATATAATGATAAAGGCTTCAATGGAAGGCTCATAGGGTTAGTTTGCATAAAACAGCATTTAATGAAATACAGTAAATAGATTGAAATTGCTGAACTTGATACAATAAGTAAAACAATACTTGTAATTGAAAATATTACCGTCAGTGCAGGCTCCGACCAAACACCAACCTATCCACGGGCATCCCACCCGGACCATCTTTTCCCAAAAGATCACGTATGGATTCCATCCATCCACACGCTTTCACTGCGCAACTCTGATGAATTCCATCCATTCACCAGATTTCAATCTCTCACGGATTCCATCCATCCGCAAGGTTTTCGAAAACATTTTTGAAAAACAAAGTCTAATCCATGAAAAACTTTACTCAGCATGCCCATGACCGTGGGCACGGCTATCCAGGATAGGTTATACACTCTGCAGAGGTTGTACAGCTTTACCCACAAGACACGATCATCCCATATTGCCACCGGTTTACACACTTCCTTTGGTGTGCGGCGAGGAGTCGTGACAAGGCCTTTACAATGCAAAGCCTTCAACCTGGCCAAGCCAACTCTAAGGTTTCACCCCAGTAAGGAATCCACCAGACCGGGACCCCCTCTTGAGCCGAGTGAGACTTCTCATGGCCTACGCCACGCTCACTTTCATCCTACGAAATGGCTCAGGTTGGGACTTCGCAAATTATTCAGCCAGGGCTGTCCCATACCAGCCATGGTAGTACGATTAGGGCTTTGCAATAGTAGCTCACAAACCGGTCCTTAATTTGACTTAGGCTCAACCACATACCCCCTGTGCCCGACAATCAACACTGTGTCTCCGAACAACAGTGCATGCCTGCACCCACCATCTAACCATTAGCCTAAGTCTAAACCAGATTTTATATTTTATTTTGAAAATATTTCATAATCCTTCTTAACTCACCGAAGTCAAGAATACAGTTCAAAGGCTTATCATTTTATGTGAAATATATCCCAAAACAAAATTATATGTTTAAGCAGGGCTAAGCATTTGATTTAAAATTCTCTAGCCAATACTAGTGTACTAACTAGAGTTTGATTCTAAGGTGACAAGGTATAAGGATTTGCAATGTCAACGGAGGTATTAACAAACAGGTATTAACTAAAGTTACAACTGAATTGAAATACATTGAATAAAATTATGCATGCAAGATAATTTAAATCAACATAATTTTATTTGCAATCTGGGATCAACATGGTCAAGGAGTGTGACTTGCCTTGCTCTTCAACTTTGTTTGAATCTTCGTCGAAGAAATTTCCCGAATCGTCGAAGTCTACACGTCAAAATAACCCACCAAATTCAAATAAATTCAAATAGACTTCAAATATTTTAATTGAGGCTAGAAATGGATAGAGGGGAATTTTTGATGAATTTAGGAATTTGAATGGGCCAAATCGGAGTTAGAACGAAGAAGAACGGGCTCCGGGAAGATTAAAATCAGGGAAAAAGGAAAAACTGGATTTTTGGAATTATTTTTCTAAAGGAAAATCAGAATTATTGCGTCAGCAGAGGATTTAATTTCAGCCGAATTATTTTCCAACTGAAAAACCGGATTTCTGCGTCAGCATGACGTCAGCACTGAGGGTGGTCACGTTGACAGATGGGCCCCGGTCCATGGACCGGGTCCAGGGAGGGAGAAGGCGGCTGAGGTGGCAGGGGGGAGGCGGGTGCCGCTGACGGGGCACGGAGTGGATGAAGTGGCGCTGGCGTGGCGCCATGTCAGCCGCCACGCAGGCACGGGGACGCCGACGTGGGAGGCCGGCCGGAGGAGCTCGGGCACCGGGGTCTCGCCGGCGAACGGCGGCGAGGCGGCGGCCGGAGATGGGCGGAGGAGGGAGAGGGAGCCAAGGGGGACTCGGGGAAGGGGCGCGGCTTACCGGAGGCGACCGGCGGCGAGCTGGCGGCAAGGAGAGGCGGCGGCAGCTCGGGGGCTCCGGTGGGGACGGCGTTTCGGCGGTGCTCGAGCCGGGCGGAGGGGCGGCCGAGGTGCGCACGGTCGCGGCGAAGGCGGCGGTGGGGACGGCGAGGTGAAATGCGGCCCGAGGCGGCGGCGATTCCTCGCCGGAAGAGCTCGCCGGCGCGCGCACGGGGTGAGCTCGGTGCGGGGCTGCTCGGGCACCGGGGAGAGGGAGACGAGGGCGGAGGGAGGTGGGGCGGGTTGTGGAGGAGCCGAGGGAGGCCTTTTATAGGGCGGAGGGGGAGCGGAGCGGCGCGCATTTCTCGCCGGCGATGGCGCGGGGCGGCGGGGATTACGGGGGGGACACGGCGCGGGGATGGGGGGATTCGGGCGCGGGAATGGCGGAGGAGAAGGTGGCGCGTGGCCCACGGCGCGCGCGGGAGAGAGGAGGGGCGACCGGGTCAGGCGGGGCCGGCGATTGCGGAGGCGGGCGCGCGCGCGAGGAAGACGACGGGGGAGGACGAAGCTGACATGCGGGCCCGGGGTGGCAGCGAGAGAAGGAGGGAGAGAGAGAGATGGCGCCGACAGGTGGGACCGGGGAGGAGGAGAGAGAGGGAGGAACGGGGCGGCGCGGGCGGCGGTGATTGCGCCACGCAGGGGGGACGCGGATCGAACGGCCGAGGAAGGGGCGAGACGCGGACGGGCCAGATGGGCCGGGAGCGCGGGGGCGGGGAGATCGGGCCGACGCGTGGCGGCCGATGGAGAGGGGGAGGCGGGATCCGGAGGGCGACGTGGGCGCAAATCTGGCCGTCCACGTGGCGGGCAAGGGAGAAGGGAAGCCGGGATGCGCGGTGGCGACGTGGGCGGCAATCTGGCCGTCCACGTGGCGGCCGGAGGAAGAGGATTGGGGATTTATTTTCGGAAATTGATTTTGGATTTTCAGAAAAGCCTAGAAATTCCATTAAGCCTCAGAAAAATACCAAATAACTTCCAAAAATTCCAGGAAAATTCACAGAAGCTCCTGGTGACATTTTGGACTTAATAAAAATATTTCCAACTAATGTTGGTATTTAATTTTCATACTTTAAAATACTTTTTAATTTCAAAAATACATTTTTGAACTCCAGAAAATCCAGGAAACCAAATAAAAGCCAAATAAATCCAAATAATTAATTTAAACTAGGATTTTCATATAAAATCAAAATATCATTTTATTTAATAATAATTTTAGGTTTTTCTTAAAATGCTTTTCAAATCCAGCTTTTTCAAAAACAGAAATCCAGGGCAAATCCAACTTTAAACTTTAGGCAGCACAATACTTAAATTTAATTCAGATTTTATTTTAATATTATTTATTTATTCATTTTAATTTTAATAAAATCCTGGGCTGTTACAATCTACCCTCCTTAAAAAGAATCTCGTCCCCGAGATTCGCACGGGCTAGCAAAGAAATGGGTTTGGATCTTACCCTGCATGGTTTGTGCCGAGATCTGATTCAGTCGTCCTTTCACGAACTTCTGGGGCTTTTTTCTTCCTGCTTGAAGGTGGTTGGCAGTTGGTGCTCCTGGTGTTCCATTCTTCACTACCTGTTGCTTCTTGGGGCAGTTGTTGGCGTAATGCCCGGTCTCATGACAGTTGAAACAGGTGACTCCGGCTGCAGGGTTGGAGTCCTTTGGGAAGCCAATTGCCAAGGCTTTGTTGTCTTCGGTGTCGGGGAAAGTGTTGGTCTGGACTTGTTCTTCGGTTGAAGATGAAGACTGAAATCTGTTGGCCTGTGGTGGAGTCCTTCTGATCTTGGGAAAACTTCTGGTGTTCATGTGCTGGGCGTTCATCCGTCTTTTCCGATTCTCCATTTCTTGGTGCTTGGACTCTTGGCGAATCGCCTTATTGACAAGCTGGTGGAAGTCAGTGTAGTCATTGGAGAGAAGTTGAACCGACAGGTCATCATTGAGTCCTTCAAGGAACCTTTCTTGCTTAGCTTCGTCGGTAGCAACGTCTTCTGGCGCGTAACGTGCCAATTGGTTGAACTTCCGTAGATATTCATTCACGGTGCAGCTTCCTTGGCGCAGAGTTCGGAATTCCCTTTTCTTGAGAGTGATGGTGCCGGTTGGAATATGAGTTTTGCGGAAACTCCGCACAAACTCATCCCATGTTATGGCTTGTGCGTTGGCATGAGCAGCGGTGTAGGTGTCCCACCATTCTGACGCTGGTCCGTTCAGCTGATGAGAAGCGAATAAGACTTTTTCCCGATCACTGCATTGGATGATGTCCAGCTTTTTGCCTATGACTCTAAGCCAGTCATCTGCATCCATGGGGTCAGCACTGCTGGAGAAGGTCGGGGGACGCAACCTCATAAATTCAGCCAGGCTTGGCTGGGGAGCTTGTGCTGGCACTAGTGGAGCAGGTTGTGCAGGGTTGTTAATGGTCTGCACTAGTAGTTGGATAATTAATTTGAACTAGGATTTTCATATAAAATCAAAATATCATTTTATTTAATAATAATTTTAGGTTTTTCTTAAAATGCTTTTCAAATCCAGCTTTTTCAAAAACAGAAATCCAGGGCAAATCCAACTTTAAACTTTAGGCACAACAATACTTAAATTTAATTCAGATTTTATTTTAATATTATTTATTTATTCATTTTAATTTTAATAAAATCCTGGGCTGTTACAATGATGCTCCGGCGGGAGCAACAGGAGGCTTAGGTGCATTGTGCACTTTAGGCCCCGGCTTGTCTGAGTTAGGGGAGAAGTGCAGTTTCTTCTTGGATTTGAAGTCCCCTTGGAACTTCCTTTTGTTAGAGCCGCCCACATGAAAAGCAAAATCCTTCTTTTCTGTTCTTATTCTCTCTTCCTCTTGGACACACATGGCGATTAAATCGCTTATGCTCTATTTCTCTTTCTGTGTATTGTAATTAATTTTAAAAGTTGTATACTCAGAAGGAAGAGAGGTCATAATGAAATGGACAAGGAAACCATCAGAGATTGCCATGTCCATGCCCTTGAGTTTTTCTGCCATATCAGTCATCATCATGATATGCTCTCTTATACTGCCGGACCCATCATATTTACTGGTCAAGAGCCTCTGAATTAAAGTACTGGCATAAACTTTAGTGGAGCCTTTAAATTTCTCCTTGATTGAAGCCAAGTACTTCTTAGCATTTTCGGAATCGGGGATTGCTCCCCTAATCCCGACTGAAATAGAGGTCTTCATGATCATTAGCGATAAGCGGTTAGACCGCTCCCATTTTTCAGCATTAGCCTCGTAAACTTTCTTTTTCTCATCAAAATTCTCCTCACCTTCGGTGGGAGGAATGGGAGCGTCTACCCTTAAGGCATAGTCGAGGTCCAAAACCCCAAGGACAACATGAATTTGTTCTTTCCATGTGGGAAAATTGCTCCCCGTGAGCTGCTCAATGTTATCAATAGTGTCGGCAACGTTTGAAGCATTAAGTGCTGAATTTCAAAATAAAAGGGCAAAATTAGAAATATCATAAAGATATATGTTGCATGTAATTAACCCTACGTTGGTCTGATTAATAACATGCAAAAATTACAGTTCTAATTCATATCACCGTTGGGCAGAAAATGAAAAAGAACCTTAATTTTATATGGCGACATATGATTATAAACAACGTTGGTCAGAATATAACCATATGCATACATAATGCCGAAATTAATCGTAAAAATCTCAAGATTAAAATATCCCGTTGGTTCAATTTTAATCTGAGATTATACATAATAATATGGTAGAGATCCATAAAATTTGGGCCACCGAAAGTAATTAAAATTAATGCATAAAAGAGATATATAAAGCATAAGAAAAAGCACTGGTAATAATAATAATAATAACAATAATAGTATTTTCAGCCGGCCCAAATGAAATAGTCCAAAAACAATATATGCTCGCGGTCCACAAAAAAAAGAACTCCATCTGTGCACCCGGCCCAAAAAAAACGCGTACGTGGCCCAAAATACTGGCGCGGCCCAAAGAAATTGCGCACGGGCGAAATTTTCCGCACGCGCCAAAATGCCCCCGCGGCCCAACAGAATGTGCACGCGGCCCAAAAACGCACCAGCAGCCCGGAATTCACGTGAGCCGCGCAATTAAAATCCAACAGCTGAAGACTTACCGGCCCATAAAAGCGTTCGGCCCACAAGACTGCGACCGTCCGATCTGATCGAACAGCCAGGCACGCGCGTGGTAGGGATATCACCCCCGAAACCCTAACCCATTTGGGGCCGCCTCCACGCGAAAAAAACAGATCGGCGCCCAAGCGGAGGCGAGTGGCGGCGGGCGGCGCACGGCGGATGCACCCGAGCGGAGGCGAGAGGCGGCGGGCGACGCGCGGCGCACGGCGGATGCGCCCGAGCGGAGGCGAGAGACGGCGGGCGGCGGGCCGCATGCCAGTGGATCCCGCGCGGCGGCGGCGCAAGCGGCGCCTCCAGAGTCGGCCCCGAGCGGAGCTGCGGCATGCCGGCGACGGCGGTGGCGCCCACACGGAAACGCCGGTGGCAAGAGGTAGGCGGCGGCCCGTGGCCGGCCAAATGGCGTAAGTTCCACCGATCCGATTTTTTTTGATTGATTGTTTGCCAATCTAAATTTTTATTTGGGATTTCTTTTCATTAGGGCTTTTGCTAAGATCCTCTCCTTCTAAATGCTGAGCCGATCCATTAAATCAAAAGGGGAACCGAGTTCGGTTGGGGTATTCTAGGGTTCATGATGCGGCTGGGGATGCTCTGATACCAAATGTGAACTAAATCTAAGTCTAAGCATCAATATTAATCATTACCCCTAGGCACAAAACAAGAACACCTAACTAGATACTTAGAGCGGAAGCGTCAACGTACCCGATGAAGGAGAAGCCATGAGGGATGATCGGTGATGTTGAGGTAGAGGTGGTCGGCCAACGGGGATGAAGACGACGAGGAGGGTTCGGCCTTCGTCCACCGCAGCGCCCTTGACCGATCGGGTCTTGTTAGGGTTTTGAGAGGCTTAGGTCGACGCGCAAATCCAAAGCCCTGCCGAAACCCTCTTTTTATTTGGCGCTGGGTGACCGGGACCAAAACCAAGAGTTGGTTGCAGCGCTTCCGATCATGGCGCGAGTAGAGACGTTGTCTCCCTAAAAACTCGGGATTAGTTAGCCGAGATCAACCCAACATTCTCCCACTCGTCGTCAATTTGAATTTCTTTGTTGGAAGGAATAAGCAACCCAATTTGCAGTAGCTGCGCACAATCCAAATAACCGAGGTGGCGTTCCTCCTCTCAGGAGCCAGCCTGTGTAGTTGCTACGCCACCGGATATATGTCTGTGGCCTCCTCCTTGAACCTCAGCCAAGCCGGCGCGCTCTGGGGATCATCCGATCTCCCCCATAGCTTGTGGAGCAGGTGCATCGAGGATGTGCCTCGGTTGGGCAACGTCCCTCGGCTTGACGTCACGTCGCCACTCATCTGCCTCACAGAGCTTCTTCTTCTCCCTTGCCCCCTTCCACCAATTCATCAGGGCCTTGACCGTCTACTCCTTAAAGATGGTCTTGGTCTTCATGTGTGAACCTATCTGCAAGCGAGCGTGCACACAAGGTTGGATGTGATGTGAATCATGTGAAATGTGATCCCATGTTCCTTTTTTCATGCCATTTGTAGAGATTTTATCAACAATTTTACCTGTGTGACGAGTGCATAGAGTGGGAAGGTGATTTAGCTGCATAGGATCTGAAGAGCTATCCCCACTACGACTTTCATGATGCTCAGACCCATGTTTTCATGATAACATTTGTTCAAGCGAGAGGTGGCCTGTGATCACAAAACAACCAAAATAAGTTTGTCAATGTACTAGTTTAGTAGTGAGTATATAACCGTCCATATAAGCAAGTCGCATACCAGTGTCCATACGAATGTGCATATGACACTACTACAAAAAGGGCTATCACAGACGGTTCGGAACTGTCATCATAGACGGTTTTCCAAACCGTCTGAATTTATAGGTCAGTGACAATCGGAGGTTATCACAGACGGTTTGTGAACCGTCTGTGATAATCACAACTCAGACGGTTTGTAACTAGAACCGTCTATAAAGAACACTATCACAAACGGCTCGAATCAAAAACCGTCTGTGATACTCACACATCACAGACGGTTCTAACTTCCAACCGTCTGTAATGGATGAGTATCACAGATGGTTGGTAGCTATAACCGTCTGTGATATTTTTTTCATCACAGACAGTTGGTAGATAGAATCGTCTGTGATATGCTAATATCATAGATAGTTTTTGGTTTGAACCATCTGTGATAATCCTTCACAGACAGTTTATATCACAAAATTGTTTGTGATAGTTCATTCTATACCCTTTTTTTCTTTTTTTCAGCTAACCTCAGGAAATGTTAACTATACCATCTGAAAACAAGCAAATGCAGTAAAAAATACAGTACACATTTCATTTTTATTAAGATTAAAGCCTACCATTACAATATCCCAAAACAACGAGCAGATTACCCATCTAGCTAAAACAACAAGAATAGAGAAAAAGCAAAGATCCTCTATGCCAAGGCCTTCTCGCCCTTGATACAGCGCACGAGCTGGATGTCTTTGACGTTCACCATTGTCGGCGTTGATTAAGTGTCGCCTTGGTAGCTAGTTGCTTCTGCGGTGTCTTGCCTCCCGTATACTTGTGCGTCGTTTGCTTCGTGCGGGCTATTATGGTAAGGGTTAAGGAGGAGAACGGCAAGGAGGCTGGGTTTGGGTGATTATTTATAGGGGGGAGTGCAAAAATTTTTGGCACGGGGACGGAGAGGTGGAGTTATGATCCGTAGGGAGAGGGTTGGTGGATTTCTATTGGCTAGGATTGGGTTGGGGAGGATCGACAGGCCCAGCGGTCAGATTATCACAGACGGTTCTATATACAAACCATTTGTGATACTCTCTATCACAGATGGTTGGTAGTTAGAACCGTCTATGATGAATGAATATCACAGACGGTTCTATATACCAACTGTCTGTGAATTAGAGCATAAGTTTTATATACTGGAGCAAGATAAACAATTAGTCTCAAAAGATAAAATAACAAAGTTTTATATGGCTTATATATACTTATTTGAAAGGTTTTGATGAGATCTACAACTTTTCAGTTGAAGCAAAATCCAAATTCCAAAGGAAAGACCAAGAAAAAGGTCAAAATAGAAACCGAAAACTTGTTACGCAAATTTAGGGCTAAAGATGGCTGATTTTGAGGGTTTTAGAGGGCGACTGGCGCAAGCGGGTCATTTTTGTGGATCGGGCTTATCGTTAGCATTCCAACGAGTACAAGAACGTCGAAAACGGACACCGTATGCTAAAGTTATGTCCGTTTTACTAAAGATGTCTCGGAACGGAATCTTACTTGGACTCAGACTGGAGATTATGAAATTTTGGAGGATTGTGAGGCGGGAAACATATTGTAGACGGTTTATAATACAAGCCGTCTATGATAACCTCATTATCACAAACGGTTTTTAATACAAACCGCCTGTGAAGTATCACAGACGGTTCTTGATAAGAGCCGTCCGTGATGTCTACTATTATCAGAGACAGTTCTTATCTCTGTGACATTTCACAGATGGTTTATATTAAAAATCATCTGTGATAATGAAGTTATCACAGACGGTTTGTATTAAAAACCGTCTGTGAAAATACCACAGACGGTTATTCCTATGAACCGTCTCTGATGCTTGCAGTACAGACGGTTCCTAGAAACCGTCTGTGATGTAAACATCCAGTTTAGCCTCTTTTGTAGTTGAGCGCAGGCAAGGGGTACCTCGGACGCCCGGGTGCCACGCCAAGCCCTCACTTGGTAGGGGACCGCGCCAGCAAGGTTGCCACGCTCAGGGGCTGCGCCATGTGTTTTGTGTGGTCGGCGGCTGAGTGTGAAGGCTAGAGGGGGAATTTCGTGGGAGAGGAGGTCAAAGGGGAATTTCTTTGCCACGGGGCTAAAAATGACCAGGTTTCAACATAGGAAACTATTGTATATGACACTGCAGCAATTTTTTTATTTTCAGTTTTAATATCTGTCGTTATAAATTTAGGGCCTGTTTGGTTCATGACCAGAAGTTGCCTAGCCACAAGTTAGGCGTGCCACAATTTTTAGGTAGCAGTTTGGTTCACTGATGTAACTGTGGCATGCCACACTTTCTTAGCACCAAGCCCCACACGTCATAGACTCAGTTTCTTGCCAAACTTTGCCACAAGTGTGGCTTTGATTTTGTTAGCCACACTTTCTATGTCAGCCACATATTACTTAAGATTAGACATGACAAACTTAGACACCAACCAAACAGACCTTTAGTCTTTAAAAAAACTAGATACGCCAAAAATAAATGTCAAGGATCAAATTTAAAAGAAAAATAGCTACGGTGCGGCAGAGCACCCTGTCCCATATTTGCAGGCGGGCATTAACTTGGGAGTTGGGACACCAACAAACACCCTTCAATTCTGGGACAGTGCGGTTCAGCAGGCGCACGTGACAGCGCGACACGTCGTTCGCTCTCTGGAGGATTCCTGGCCGCGGCCGGTTTCCGCTCATCCACACCCATGTGCTGGGCTGGATTGGGATACAAAAGAGCTAGCCCGGACCTGAGCCGCACTTCATACCTCACTCGCTTCACTCAACTCATCTATCCTCTCTCTCCTTTCGGTGGGAGACCAGGTAATCTGAAAACAAAAACCGCTCACGTTCTGCTAGAGTGTTGCATAGTAAGGCAGCTAACAACAAGGAGAGGAGCTTGCTTGAAGACGAAGATGGCCGGCAAGTCGGCCTCGCTGCAGGTCGCCCTGCTCCTCCTTGTCCTGCTCGTTGCTGCTTCTTGGCCACGGGCCTGCGACGCTGCTTCAGGTACGTAAATGCTCACCTGTGCGCGGCCGGCCGGCCGGCCATCGTTTACATGCTGCGCACGTCCCATGAGCTGGCTGCCGATCGATGTAGGGTTCTGCGCCGGCAAGTGCGCAGTGCGGTGCGGGCGGGCGAGCGCGCGGGGGCCGTGCATCAAGTACTGCGGCCTCTGCTGCGAGGAGTGCAACTGCGTGCCGACGGGGACGCACGGCAACCGCGACGAGTGCCCCTGCTACCGCGACATGCTCACCACAGGGCCCCGGAAGAGGCCCAAGTGCCCGTGAACTCGCGAACCCGGCCGGCCATCCCATACGCATCGTCCGTCAGATCCTCAACGGCCGGCTGAACCTGCATCGTCCGAGCGGATGGTGAGCTAGCTATCTGCAGCTATGTACGTACGTACGTGTGTATGTACAGCTTCCCTGTGCTAATTAATCGGTCTTCATATGTGTGTGTATTGTAACGTGATGCGCGCGCAGTACGCGTTGCATGCTGTTGTACCCACTACTAATCCAGTGAATTAGTAAGTGGTTGTAGCTAGCTAGTGCTGGTACTGTCTACTCGGTGTGTCCCAAGAAATGATGCATGACTGCACTGTGTGCACGTGGTCTGTGGGCCATGCATGTACGCCACGTGGTATCTCGATCGAGCCCCAGTGATGTTGTGTCGATCTCTGTAATGAACGGTATTGTTTTGTGCATGAGTGCATGAATCTCTCATCTGGTAGCAGTGGCAGTACATGTCGCGCGCGCTAGCCTCCCGTGAGAGGCGAGAGGCTGCGGCTTTTCTGAGCCTTTTGCCCTCCCCCCTCCTAAAAGTGTGTCAGGAAATGGAATCCAAGAGAGAAGACCGTGCATGTGACCTTTACTGTGTGTTCCAGGATCTTCGGTGCTCAGGGATCCAAGCACCTTGTGCGCGAGGGAGGGGACTCTTTGGGGTCTGATTCTATTGAGAGCAAATGGGGACATTGGTCGGATGACCGATATGTCCTCCTCTTCCCTCTGCACGAATCTCTCCGGGCGAGGGTTCTCTTGTGTTGTCTCCACGTGAGCGCCTCTCTCGTCTTCTTTTCTCCGCACGAGCCGCTTCAACTCCTGGACGCCTCGTGCTTTTCCTCCCAAAAACCAAGCTCCCCGGTGTTCTTCCCGCCTCCAGACCAGGTCTGCATGGAGATGCTGTCGATGTTCCGCCCCTGATGGCGCCGCCCCTTCCCCCTCCCGTTGGCCACCAATCGTGATCGTGCCGTCGACGTTCCGCCCCCCGGTGGTGCTGCCCCTTCCCCTCTCCCTTCGGCCACTGATCGTGCCGTCGTCGTTCCGCCCCTCGGTGGCGCCGCCCCTTCTCCCCTCCCTTCGGCCACCGATCGTGTCATCATCGTCAATTGCGTCGCGCAAGGACTCGCACCGCCGCTGATAAGCAAGCTCCATCCGCCGGCCGTCGGCGCGCTCGCTGCTCCACCGTCGATGTCGCCGGGCGCCAGTACGGCTCCCCCTATGGCGGAGGAATCAAAAGGAGATCCTGCGATTTTCAAGGTATGCAATCCAATACTCCGAAATTGGAATGCTCGGGTGTAGGTTGATGGCCGAATACTCCGAATTTGGAATGTGATCAATGAATTGTTAATCAAATACTCCGAATTTGGAAACTAAGTGGCTGTTATGGCTTCATTATAAGTTGATGACCAAAATTCGTCCTCTCAAAATGTGTCAAAAGTTGGCATGATGTTTGAATCCGAAGATGAAGCATATAACTTCTACAATTCATATGCTAGAACGGTTGGATTTAGCATATGGAGGAGCCACTCGAGGTTGCGAGTAGATGGCACATTAGGTTCCAAAGTTTTTGTCTGTAGCAATGAAGGAGAAAGGAGTAGTCATACTAGATATGAAACCAAAAAGGAACGGGCCAACACACGAACAGGTTGTAAGGCTCGTCTCCAATTTAACATTTCACAGGATGGGATTTGGACAGTGCAGAAGGTGGCACTTGAACATAACCATTATCTAGCAAGTCCAAGTAAATGTCATATGCTGAGGTCGCAACGTCGTCTATCAAAAGCTGACAAGTGCATGGTTGATAATATGAGAGCAGCAGGAATCAAACCGGCTGAAGTATTTCAAATTCTATGATCAACTATCTGGTGGAGCTGAAAATGTACCTTTCTTGCAAAAGGATTGCAACAATTATGTTACCCGTGTGCGTAAAAAGTACATAGAAATAAATGATGCACAAACATTATTGGAATACTTGAAGAACAAACAAGCAGATGATCCTTCATTCTTTTATGCCGTACAATTAGACGAAGAAAATGGTTGCATTGTTAATTTCTTTTGGACAAACGGTCAAGCCATTGTGGATTATTGTTGCTTTGGGGATGTCATGTCATTTGACACCACATTCCAAACAAATAAGTTTGATATGCCATTTGCTCCACTTCAACAATATTTTTGTGTTACCGCCTCAATACATATTGAATAGATGGACAAAGTATGTAAAGAGAGGATCCTTTTGTTGTAATACCCAGAGTGAGGAACAAAGTTTAGCTTGCGAATCTGCTCATCTTTCTCAAAAGGCCATGGCAATTGCATTGAAGTGCAAGGCTTCAAGAAAATATATGACATATTTCAACAATGGTTTAGATAACCTGGTTTCTGAAATAGAAAATATGTTGTCCGATGTAAGCATCAATGATAATTCTGTTCAGTGCACTAAAGATGTCAGAGAAGTAATTGTGCCGTTCAAAGTTCCTGAACACAAAAAATGTCCAAAGTCAAAGAGGGCAAGAGGCGTTCTTGAAAAACGAAAGAAAAAGGCATCAAAAACTGCAGAAAAAGGTAAATTTAATTGGTCATGGTGTTATCTTTCTCACAATGCTTGGTGGTAATAATTTAGCTTCTCATATGTAGGAGCTTGTACACAATTGTCAGACCCAAATACAATGCTTGATGATACACTGCCTTCCGGAGAGTCATCTCTTCCTACCATCCATGGAGAATTTACCAATCTCCTATTTGGAGCTTATCATGAAAATACGTCCGTCAGAAGATTAGATTTTGAAGATGGGGGGAGTTAACAAATAGTTCCATGCATCTGTTGAAAACACTACATTTGGTGCTTCTATACACTACTTTTGGTTCTATGAACAATTAATATGTTCTTGTAAATGGTTGTATGAAAACACTACTTTTGGTTCTATGAACAATTGAAATGTTCCTGTCAATGTTCTCCATTTGGACCATTTCTACTGGCTGCAATGTTCTCCAATTGAATGTATTTCTGACATTGGCAGGCTAAGGTCCAATGCAGTAGCTGTGGCTTTTGTTTTGATTGTTTTTTCTCTTGCTGTTTGTGGTAAGATAGTCATAGTCTTACAGCTATCAATGTGTTCAACTCCTTTTCTGTGCGCTTCATCCTCAGAATTGTAGAATCACCTAATTTCTGCAATATGTTTGTCGGCAGGCATCAACTACTTCCCACCAGGAGGCTTGCCGCTTTGTAATTCAAAGTTAAGGTATTAAGCTACAATGTAATTCTCATATACACATGTCTCTTTCATAAAGATTTATCCTGGCCTTTTTGAGGTAAGGCTGTCCAATTTGGTCGATAAGGCTGTTGATATTGCAATAAAAGAACTGACATCAATTACAGGTATTCAGGGATTACAACTGACAGGCATGCTCAATATCACTTTTGTTCAGGGATTGCAATAAAAGAACTGACAGCAATTACAACTGACAGGCATGCTCAAATCACTTTTGTTCTGTTGGTAACAGAAGTTGAGCTCAATGCTTTCAAACCTGCTTCTTTGCTGGAGAATCACTGACCTTTCTTTCCCTTTCTTTCCATGGCGCAAACCAGGATTCAACAATATGACACAATCTGACAAAAAAACCTTCATTCTTCACAGACAATTCACAAAACTAGAAGTTCTTAGCTAATGCAAAACTGGAACAAAACTGGAGGTGTCCATCTTCACAGACAAAACTGGAACAAAACTGGAGGAGTCCATCTTCACAGACAATTCTTCACAGACAAAACTGGAGGAGTCCATCTTCACAGACAATTCTTAGCTAATGTATCATATTCCTATCTTCATAGACAATTCACAGACAATTCTTCACAACACAATCTGACAACAGAAGTTGAGCTCAACCTCAATATCACATTCATTCAATTTCCATCTTTACAACAATTACAGAACATTCATACAAGTTCCATTCACCACAAATTCAATTCACTACATTCATACAAATTCCAGTCACTGTCAACCTTCCTTCTCCTTAGCTTCTTCAATTTGGGAACATCAAAATGATTGTGCACAGGTCGGCGGCCAACCAAATGAGGGAGGTGGGGAAGGACGAATCCAACCAATGCCGGTGCCGATTCTCGGGCCAGGGACAGCAGGGATTCTGGAGGAGTCGTGTAACATCCTGATTTTCAGAGCCTTTTTGAAGCTTTTAAAATAAAATTCACCATTTGGATTTTTCTGGAATTAATTAAAGCTTAATTAGAATTTTTATTAATTAAAAATATTTAATGTGATTAAATTAAACATTAATATTTGTCAAAAATATTTTATTTGTGTTTCTTGTGTCACAAGGAATTTTTTTTGTATTTTCTTGGATTTTTCGAAGTTTGTTTGAGCTCAATTTTAAATTTCCAAAAAAAAGAAAGAGGAGAGAGAATGAACAGTACTCGACACGTGTCATGGCAGGGTTCATCCAGCTACGATGGATCGCAGATCTGTTTGCTCTCGTTTTCCTTCCTTTTCCTCTCTCTTCATAACTTCCAATCCGGACCTTATCTCAATGTATTCCCAAAAAGAAAGTTGTGCCAAATCATGTAAGGAATCCATCCCAACTGGTCTCTTTCCGTTTCGTTCATCCGTTTGCCTTTTATCTCCTATTTTCTGAAACAGACTCTAAACTGAAATCCGCGAATTGAAGTCGGTTTATATCTCTTCCAAGCATATAAATACGACCCCTTGGCCCCTCTAAACCCATCCCAAGCCATGCCAAGTCCCCTCAAAGCCCAGGACGCCGTCGGCACCGAGCCCCTTCGGTCTCGAAATTTCTCGTCGCGTCTTGAGCTATCCGGTGAGTTTTTCCGTGATCCTTTCGTGTCACATTGTGCCATCATATCCCATCTACCTTCTGGCCAAATTAATTTGGTTTTGGTGTAGCCAATCTCCCGGAATCGAGTTTTCCCCAATCTAGGTCAAGAGCGCTTCCCGACGTCGATTCGTCGTCTCCGGTAAGCTTTAGGCCATGCCATAATTTTTCTTAGACTTGTCTCGCCGCATTCTACGCCGTGCTTCCTCCCTTTTCCCCAGAAAGCCTCCACAAATTTTTGCCTCCGAACCTCGCCATGGCCGCCAATGGCATCTTGGCCGATTGCGCCGTCTCCGGTGGGTTTCCGGCCGAGCCGATAATTTTCCTAGCTTTGCCAAGCCGCGTTCTAGCCCGTGCTCACCCTACTTCTTCACGTTCCATGCCCGGGTTTTATTCCTCTCTCCTACCCATGTCGTTGTAGCCGCCCGTGCTCCGTTTGGCGTGCCGTCGCTTCCTATGTGTGCCTTAGGTCCCTAGCAACCCATTTTGCTAGTTAGATTCATCTCCCATGCCTCCTCTCGCTGGCGCTAGCCTTCTCTCAAAAGTGTTGCTCTCGGATGAACAGGAACTTTTGCTATTTTCCAGCATTTTCTCGCCCGGCAAACTTTAGATCGCTCGTTCTCCTTCGTCCGAACTCTGATTGACCCGATTCTTTTTTATAAATTCATCTAAAATTGAGATCTATCTTTTGGTTCTAGTTTTGCAGTTTTTGGAGTTTATTTGATTTTATTTTTGTGTTTCGTTTTCTCCCTCGTTAGATCACGCTTTTGAAGGAGCTGAAGTCGGATTCGAAGATCAAGAATTCCTAATTGAGCAAGGACAAGGTAAGTCGTGTCCTTTGATCATGTTGAACCAAGTTTTCAAATCTATTATGTATTATTTTGTTTTAAATTATCATGCATCGCTATTTTATTACCAAACCCTTGTATTGGTAGTTAATGACCTAATTGATTATTTTCTCCTTGATAATTTGAATACCATGATTCTATTGTCATCATAGGATGGGAAAATTATTTAGTGATGCAATATTAGTTGTCACATGGGGTGTACATTTAGAATTAGCCACAGTTATAAAATTTGTGTGCCATGACATTGGTGCTGGTTATACAAAATTTTTTTCACTTGGGCGAATGATCGTGCAGTAAAAGGGGTGCAGGTTGCACATTGGGATGCGGATGCTTCGCCTGGGTAATACTTAAGGACTTAACTTTGTGCGCCATTGATCTGAGCCTTACCGTACAACCACATGTCCATTATGGGATGGACCTGGCTGATTAATTTGGGCTGTTTTAATTTCGGTTCCGTCATTGGGATGAGGGTGGTGTGGTCGGAGCCATGGATCCACATTGGCGCAAGAGGGAGCAATTATCGACTAGGTGGTGGCCTATTCGATGGCGAAACCTTAGCGAGGCGGAACTGGGTTGAAATTGAACATTGTAAAGGCCTTGTCATGATCTCCTCGCCGCACACCTAAGGAAGTATGTAACTCGCGTGGCAATCCGGGATGATCATGTCTTGTGGGTAAAGTTGTACAACCTCTGCAGAGTGTAAAACTATTCGAATAGCCGTGTCCTCGGTCATGGACAAAGCTCGGTGATTTCACACGAGGGGTAGAGTTTTCATAAAAATCTGGTTGGGTTAAGTTGGGAAGTGAATGGTTAGTTCACGGGTGTTCATTTCATGGATCTTGGTTCATGGTGGATTCCTTGGGTGAATGGTCAGTTCACTTGTGGTTTGTCTCAATTCCTTTGATTACTTATTTATTATCATTTTCAAAGACAGCTTTTCAATCTATTTATTGTATTTACTTTAAATTGTTGCTTTCTGCAAAATTAACCTTTCAGCCATCCTTTGGTAAGCCTGGAATACTATATTGCATTCTTTGTTACAAACGACTTGCTGAGTACTCTATGTACTCATGGCTTTGTCCATATTTGCTTAGTTGAGGAAGAAGGACTAGATCAACAGGAGCTACCTGGAGGAGGATACTTCGACGACTTCGCGGATTAGGACTTCGCTCCCCAGTCGATTGCCTGTGGGCATGTCGAGTGGCTACTACGCTTATTTCTGGTTTTTCCGCTGCTAGTTTCTTTAAGCCTTTCAGGCTATTAATTGTAAGCTTGGCCATAAGGTCGCACTCTGATAATTATTAATAATATTTGTGTCTTTTCCTAGTAAATCGTGATATGGCCGATATTTCATCGTTGTTTATACTGTGTGCACTAGCGTGATCCTGGACTAGTGCAGAATACACAGAAGAGTCCGGATTTGCTTATTCGGGTCTCTACAAGGCGACGCGGAGATGCCAGCGACGGCGGACGGATCCATGAGCGTAGACCGGCGGGGGACGGTGGGGATTCTTAGGGAGGCGACGCGAAGGTGCCGATGGCGGCAGACGGATTCCATGCACGTGGACCGGCGAGGGCTGGGGGGGGGGCGACACGGTGGTGCTAGCTCAGGGAGGCGACGTGAAGGCGTCGGCGGCGGGCTCACGCTCGGATCTGGGAGGGGAGGGCGGGGGCGGGCGGCGGGCTCGCGCTCGGATCTGGGACGGGAGGGCGGGCGAGGTCGGATTGGGGGTTCAGAGAAGGAGGAGAGGAATGGAGTGGCGTAGAATAGGAGACGGGAGAGGCGCTCGCGCGGAGAAAAAAAGACGGCACTGGAGAACGGAACCCTCGTGCAGAGAGATTCATGCGGAGGGAAGAGGAGGACATGTCGGCCATCCGACCGGTGTCCCCATCTCCTCTCAATGGGGTCAGACCCCAGAGGAGTCCCTTCCATGTATGAGTGCATGCACGCGCCTCTGTAGTTCATTTGGGCTCTATTTATATTTATATTGATTTCTAAATTTTTTTATAGTATCTAATTTTTAAATAGAGTGTCTTTGAAGACGGGGACTACTAGTCGATTGTAGTATCACTATAGCGACTTTATTTATATCGATCAAAATTATATGTGAGTATTTCTGATCCCGGTTTGGATTCAGATCCTCCATCGGTAGAAAGTTGCTAGTCGGCAACCATCGGCTTGCCTCTTAGATAAAGTATTTAGGACAATGTATTTCATGCAGATCTCTTTGCGTACTCATGCACTCAGCAAACCAGAGCCGTTCAATTGCGATCCAAGGGGTAGCATCTAGGTACTGAGGTTTTTTTGCCAAAAAACCCCGCCTCTTAGATGCAATTTGCGGAGATGCCCTATCCCAACCCAAACCCACCCAGCCACCCCCTCCCATCTCGGCTCTATCCCTAATCCTGCTCCATCCCTAAATCCAAACCCTAACTTGAGCCTCCACTTGCATGACAGAGACAACGACGACAACCACCGAGGTGATGATGACATGTGTAGTGAAGATGACAAGCCCCACCCGCAGCAACGCTGCTCCCATATGCCGCATCGCACCTCCACCCACGGTGGCACTGGCCCCGAGGCTGCATTGCCCATGAAGGCACTGCCCGCATCTTTCGGTTGTTCATCGTGGTGACCACCTCTCCTTATGGCTATGGAGGAAGCAAGCTCTCCATGCGGCGACGTCAGCGGCTGGAAGACCCTCGCTTCTGTTCCTATCTCAGCTCCCTCCTAGCCTGCTTGCTTGTTCAATGTCAGGATGCCAACAAGGAGGCCAGCAAGATTGTTCTATATTTCTATGGATTCGTGATGTTCTATGTATCTCCAGTGTGTATCTCAATTATGTCCATGTACTTTATAAATAGAACTTGCATTCCTAGCTAAATTAATTTAATTTTTCTGTTATCTGGTTGTGTATCTCAATTATCTCTATGTACTTGATGCCTAGTGTTCCCTCTGTCATGTCATAGCAAGTTGTCATGTTCCATTTTTAAGTAAATGCATATTGCAATGTTCTATGTTTCAAGTAAATGCATGCCCTGGTTGGTCATCATCAGTATTCGAGCAGCAGCATTGAGAAAATGGAAGTTCATGACAATCATTCTTTTGTTTTTGTCTGTTCACATATAATGTTCAATGTTCGTGCTACTAAGTAGTTCCAGGCAGCCTCTATATGTTACAAGTACATGCAGCTCATGTAGTTGGACAGTGTAGGAAATCAATCAGGTTTTCAGTTAGTTTATAAGCTTTGCATCGTCTCAATGTTTCTAGTGCACAACAAATCCTGGTGCTTTACTTTCTGAAGGTCTAGGTTTCCAGTTAGTTTGCAAGCTTTGTAAAAATCAATCAGGCTTTCTGGTTCTTTACTTTTTGAAGGTTAAGGCCAAAACCGAGACAAGTGAGCTCTATCCATGTGCTTGTTAGGAAGCATCCACCAACCACTGAAATTTGTATTTTCATTCAATAAATCTGGCATTGAAATTTGCACTTGCATTCAATCACTGAAATTTGCATTTGCATTTGCATTCAACAAACTGATACTTCATTATAAAAAACAAGCTTACAATTCACATATATGGAGCAAGCTATGCCAAAGAAAATTTGATAGTCGACAAGGACATCACAAAAGGAGATTAAGGCTGCCATAACTAGTCACAGCAGATTTTTTTAGTGGAAAAAAAATTATATGACCACAGCAACAGTAATAGCATTCCATTGGGTACATTGAAATGGTTCATTAGCATTGTAAAAACTTAGCACAAACATATTAAAACTAGAGCTGCACACAAGCCTGAATAGTATCAGGTACACATGAAATTGGCTGAAATTTAAAATTGAAATCCGAAGCATGTTTACATAGAGAAGATCATAAGAACATTAAGTTGCTGCTACAACTACATTAACTCTAACTAGTTGCTTCTAAATTAGGTGCATTCAATGAGTTGCATCTACCGTTAGTTGAAGGCATCTTAGAAGCATCTCACATTTGATATTGTTCACAATCACTTGAAAGCATATTAGACACCTTGGTTTTTTGCTAGTTTCTTAGGACAATTGTGGACATCATGAAGCACCATTTGCTTGCAAATCTTGTACAAGCGTGGCACTTTTTCCTTGCCTCCATGCTTCTTACTTGCTTGGTTTTCTTCCTTATTGTCCTTGCTTCTCCTTATTTTCATGCTTCTCCCCCTCAAATGAATCAGCAAGAATGTTGCAATCAATAAAGGCCTCATATTCCTCATGCCTTGTGTGCTTGACAGCGGGGGTCATTTGGTCAAGAGATGGCTCTAGGTTGAAGACACTCGATATTAAGTAGTCCATGCCTTCATTCGAGTGCTCGGCCTTCTGAATGAGATCTTCTAACTTGTTGCGTACAATTGAAATCTTATTTCCCATTGCCGCCTCTGAGGCGTTAATGGGCTTCTCTTCCAGTAGGTTCCCTTGTCCATCGTTCACACTTTCCCTGAAAAACGTTGTAGTTGGTCAAATGATTTCCAAAAGAGTAAGAGAATCAAATATTAAGGATATATCTACCTTTTGCATATTTTCTATTATCTTTTCATAATGTAGCTATTCGGTAACTCATATTATGTTTTACCTCTCAACACTTGAATAATATGACGGAATGGGATTCCTTTTGACTCAAATAATTTGCATGCATAATTGGCTATCATGGTTGTTGTGTTGCAAGGAGCCTCCCTATCTTTATCTTTATTGAATTCATTGCTGATGGTCACAAGTTTTATCCCCTCAACCTGCACAATTCCCTGAACACAACAACCATCTCTAGCTGCAATGATCTCTTCTTGAAATTTCTCAAACACCTCATGTGTGAACACAACACTGCCTTGTTTCTCCATGGCCCATGGTGTCATCAATTGAGGTGTCATATGGATGCTAGTGTTGTCTGCTTTCAACTCCTCCTGATGCTGGCATTCCAATGCTGTGTCAAACATAAGCCAAAACTCAACCAAAGCGAGCTTGCAATGAATGAAATGGTTAAAAAAAGAATTTGCAGTCTCCGACATTGAAGTGGTTTTGAGAATGCCTGCTAGAGATAAATCCATGAAGTAGGCCGGTATCCATGATTCACGAATGCGATATCTTTTAGCCAACCACTCGTTTCCCTCCAAGTTAAAGCAAAAAAAATGACAAGATTCCATTGTGACTCAAATTCCTCTGTGGTTTATGAACCCCAAACACATGATTTCAATCCTACCTAAAAATTAGGGTCTTCTCTAACCAAAGGTCCAATCTTCTTAGGCACCTTTTCCATGATATGCCACATGTACAATATGTGTACCGTGTTTGGTAGTACTTTATTAATAGTATTTTTATGCTCTAGCATCTTCATTAGTTATAATAAGTCTAGGAGCTTCCCCTCTCATTGCTCTTAGGAAGGTCTCAAATAGCCAAATGTATGAGTCAATCTTCTCATTTTCTAAGAATGCAATGCTAAAAATCATGCTTTGTAAATGATGATTGACTCCAGTGAATAGTGCAAAAATTATATCGTATTGGTTGGTGTACATGGAATCAAAGAATACCACATCACCGAAATAACTGAAGTTTTTCCTACTCATGGCATCGGCCCAGAACGCATGCACCAACATACCCTATTCATCCACGATAAAATCAAAGAAAAATGCTGAATTGACCTCCCTCTTTCTCTCAAGTTGGGCCACAAACATTTGAGCATCTGCGTTCTTGATTTTTCTCTCTCAAGCTTTAACAATTTTTCATAAATGTTGTTTTCTTAGCCATGTGTTAGATCTTAAGCCTTACTATGATCATCCCAAGCAAGAAGCTTAAAGGAGTGGTCTAGGTCATCTAAAACTGCCTCTGAGTTTATGCCTAATACAATAGCAAGCTCTTTCATGAGAAAGAATTGATAATATCAATTTTTGCACAAAAGCGATTATTTTATATTTTCTTGGCTTAGTTCAAGAACAAATAACTAATCCTAACTCATGCTTAATAAAGAATTAGCATAGCTCAATCTAAAGCTTAATTTAGGTTCAAGACTCAACTTAGCCTATTTGACATGTCATGAATCATAAGAGGATCACTAGAGAAAAACAAGTCATAAAATCCAACAAGACACGATTTGATTCAAGTTTCTCCCATTTAATAGAGCTAGTATAGCAAAAGCTAAGCTACGCATAGAATGACATGATAAATCTAGTAAACTAGCATAAGACATGGCAAGACATAAAGTATATATCATGTCACACAAGGATAATAGTCAAAGATCCATGTAATTATATTACAATGCAAGTTGCTGAAATTTAAACATGCATTATGATACAATGGATGCAAAAGAGTCAAATCCCTTGCTCAAAACACGCTAAAAGGATTGATAACTCCCAATCCCCCACAAAAAGGCAAAACGAGAAGAATCAAGAGTCTCAGTAAAAATATCTGCAACCTGCTGCTTGGACTGTGTAAAGTGAAGTACAACATCGACCCTCTCTACATGGTATCTAATGTCAATGTACTTGGTCCTAGAGTGTTGCACTTGTTTTTAATAATGTTTGTGGCAGTAGTGTTGTCACAGAAGAGAAGAACACTATTTAAGGCCAACCCATATTCCTGTATAGTAAATAAGATCCAGAGAACCTGATAGTAACTACTAGCTGTAGCTACATACTCCACCTCAGTAGTGGACTGTGTAATAGAGGACTACTTCCTAGGTGATGCTGTAAGATAGAGGAGAGAGCCGATCATGCTACGGTACTCCTTCTAGTCCATGGACTCTTCATTTTCATTAGGATCCAGCAAGATAGAAGTGGCAATGGGAGTAAACATTGGCTTGCTTCTTTCTGTGTCAAAGCGTCGAAGAAGGTCTTTTATGAACTTACTTACTTTGATGAATAAAGATTCCTTCTTTCAGTTACTTGACTTGAAGACCAAGGAAGAAAGTTAGCTCACCCATCATACTCATTTCAAATTCCTTGCTTGTAAAATCTAAAAATTTGGACACCAAAGTATGAGAAGAACTACTGAATACAATGTCATCTACATAAATCTAAACAAATAAAAGGTCACTTCCATGCTTGAAAGTGAACAAGGTTTTATCTATCATTCTCATTTTAAAATAATTTTTGAGCACGAAACTCTTAAGACTATCATACGAAGCTACATGGGCTTGCTTTAATCCATACAAGGCTTTAGAGAGCTTACACACATGGTTTGAGAGCTTAGGATTTTCAAAACCAGGAGATTGCTTGATATAGACCGCTTCTTCTATGAAGCCATTTGGGAAAGTACTCTTGACATCTATTTGAAAAAGCTTAAAGCCCTTAGACGCCGCAAATGCTAGAAATATGTGAATAGGTCAAACGATCTCTTCAAAGTCTAAGCCCTCTACCTGGAAAAATCTTGAGCTACAAGCCTAGCCTTGCTGTGAACTACCAACTTGTCCTCACTTTACTTATTTTTGAAAATCCATTTTGTTCCAATTACATTATGATTAGAGGAGGTTTAACTGAGCTCTAGACTTGGTTTCTTTCAAAATTTTCAAGGTCTTCATTCATGGCATTGACACAAGAGAAATCAGATAAAGCATGGGTGACTTCTCGCGGTTCAAAAGATGTAACAAAAGCAAAATGTGTATGAGAATCTGGAGAGATAAACTTGGAGTGAGTAACTTGTTCATGGAGATCACCAATTATCTGCTCCTAAAGGTGTTGTGGTTGACTATGAAAGAAGGTCCTGGTGCAGATGTGGCCTCTACCTTATGGGTTGTGGAGATAGGAGCAGAGCCACTCAAAGCGTCGGTGAAGGTGGGTGGATGCTACTGTACTAAAGTTGGAGTAGTGGAAGCTGGCTCTCCTGCCAACTCAGGAGTGATTAGAGTAAGGATTGGGTCCTTATCCTCTATGTCAGATTCGTCATCGATGAAGATGCTCTCTTGATACTATGTACTTTGTACCTATACTGTTGGTGCTACTACCAAGACTAGCCTCATCAAAAGTGACTTTATAAGCATTAACAATTTTTTATTATCTATATTAAATGCACGATAGCCATGAGAATGAGTACGAGATCCAAGAAAAATGCCATTATAACATGTAGATTCAAATTTATCTAAGTTACAATATTCTAGAATGAAGCACTTGCAACTAAATATCTTGAAATGAGATACGCTAGGCCTATGATAAAATCTAAACTCAAAACAAGTCTTGCCAATAAACGATCTCAAGAAAGCCATATTGGTCATATAATAAGTAATAAAAATTGTCTTATCCCAAAACCTCCTAGGGGTGCTATGCTCATCTACATGGTCCTAGCCATCTTTACCAAGGTTCTGTTCTTTCTCTCTACAACCCCATTTTGCTGGGGAAAAACTGGTGCTCTAACCCTTTCTCAGTGCAGAAAATGGCAAATGATAAGTTCTTGAAATCTATGCCATTGTCACTCCTAATGGATCTCAAGGCTCCTGGAAGGTCAACTGCTAGTTTAAGAGCCAACTCTCTAAAGCAGCCAAAGGCCTTATCCTTAGAAACCAGAAAATACACCCAAGAATACCTAGAGAAGTCATTTACGATGACAAGCACGTACCACTTCCCTTCTGCAGACTGGACTCTAGAAGGGCCAAATGTGTCTAAGTGCAAGAGCTGTCCAGGGCAATCAATCATCACTAGAGTAAGAGGTGGATAAGAAGTAGAAACCATCTTACCATATCTACAGGGTGTGCACACTAGGTCTTTAGAACTTTTAAGTGTAGCACCTCACATATCAATGTAAGATACTACTATGGAACATCATCGCCAAAGTGAAGAATAATAATAAAAGCAATAATAGAAATCATGAGAAAATTAAAACTTTAAAAGTACATTAATAGAGAACCAACGGAAGCTAAAATAAATGTTTTAAACATGGGATCGGTTCACTTCTAACCAAATAAGGAACTAATAAAACAACAAATAGTGGCAAGCCATGGTGCTGAAAACTCGAGTGCTCCCACCCATGCATGATGCCATCACTCCACTGGCCTTTTACCTGAGAATTAAAAGAGCAAACGTGAGATTTGGAAATCTCAGTAAGTACCCAATAACGGTCGCAACACGGTGAGTAAAGGACAAGTAAAGCAAGCAAGCATTTGACACAGGTTAAGTGCAATAAAACTAGGTTATCGAAAACACTGATAAATGTTAGAGATAGAGGTGACAGGATCAATGGAACTAAAGGTAATTGTTATTTAGCAAGTTATGACAATGGTACCGGTGATCACTTCCCACATACCCGGTTATACGAGAATATTCAGGCACGCCATTGTCCTCGACTGTATAACCACCAATGGGGTGTAATATCCTGAGTAACGAAAGTGTACGCCCCCGTATGTTACTAGGTGGGTGGTAATCTCCCCTATATGTGGATGACCCTAGGCCAGGTAATTGTTATCTGGTCAATGGGGATAATTGTTATTTAGCTAGTTGTGGCAAAAGCACTGGCGATTACTCCTCACATACCTAGTTATATGAGAATAGTTAGCCAAGCCATCGTTCTCGACTGTATAACCACCGACGGGGTGTAATATCCTGAGTAACGAAAGTGTACGGCCCCCCGTACATTACCAGGTGGGTGGTAATCTCCCTTATATGTGGATAACCCCAGGCCAGGTAATAGTTATATTAACATGTTATAGGATGTGAATTTAAGGGTAACTGAGAGAAATTTAAGATAATGTCATGAAAAGTGACAGGATTTACTAAGGTTGGAAATAAAAGGGCCTAATACCCGATAGGGGCGATGTGAAATGATAATGTGGTGATAAGGTAACTGTTATATCATAGGCAGGTTATATAATAAGAATTCAAGGCAACTACGAGATGGCGGAGATAAGGCTATGATGAATGGAAGGATTCGCTAAAGGTTTGAGATGGAAAAGTGCTAGATCCTGATAGATGGTGATGTGAAATGATACATGGTGATAACGGTCTAAGAATCATTCTAAAAGAGATATTATAACATACCTCACACAAGGGTTGACAATCAATTAAGTTTTATTACATGATAAGTGATTAGTAATCAAATTAACAATTATTAATATATATATCGATCATGACTTACATAAGAAATTATATCCGCAGTACATCATGATATCAGAAAGATAAAACATAGAAGCTTAATACTAAAAGATTGCTAGTGGTTTAAACCTAAGTCTACAGCATGTTCATCCGCTACCCCCATTAACGATTTAAGCATGAACTCTAAACAATAATAACTGAGTAATCTAATAAACATAAAAGCATGTGAACCAAGATAACCAAGAACGTCATAGTATGAATACAATATTAAAGTATAAAACCGGCAAGCATTAATAACAACCAGGCAACATTGGGGTTATGATAAAACCAGACAAGCATAAGTGATACGATAATTACCAATTAAGCTTTAATGATATGATAAAAGCCAAGTAACTTTAGTGATATGATATCTACCAGGTAAATTTTAATGATATAATAATTGTACTCAATGACAAGGTGACAAGTAATCTGGAAACACGAGATATGCGAATCGGAAAGGTCACGACCGCGAGATACTTGCCTTGAGCATGCTCAACGGACACGTTGCACGATGGATCTGAAACGCGCAACTGCCCAACTGCTCCCTCAATAGCTGCGTGTGAACCTACAGGATGGAGTGGAAGGCAACCGATCAGGCACCGATGAATTTGATAAAGGAACAACAGGAGATGAACTTGATTGAAGAGGGAACGGGTTCGTTAGCCCCATAGCTGTGCGAAACGTTGTTCGGCCAAGCAAACGACGTTTGGCCGCACGAACGGCTGTTCAGCCGTGCCTTTGCTACCGGCCATTGGTTTGAAAACTTACCAACATCCATGAAAGTCATCGCTATTGTGAATATAAGCACGCACGCACACACGCGCGCGCGCACACGCACACACACACACATATATGACCCTATAGCAAGCCTGTGCTAAGATGGCCCAGATGAATTCCCAATTACATGGAGTAATTGTTATGTTTGGGGCTTTGAGGCTTGTTTCATCATACTACGCACTACACTCCCAAATTATCCTTAACCAATTTAGCATGTCAAGCATTGGCAGATGAACTCCTTAATTAATCAATGCTCAAACTGTGCTAGACTATAGCAAATAAGGTAGTGCACATGGCCAAACAACGACACCATTAATCATTACTAATCCACAGTGATACAAGAACTCAAATATCAACATGCATATGGAAGAACAAGAAGATAGGCATCATAATAGCATACCATCCGACGATGAAGCAGCAATGTCTCGGGAGGGCGACGGCTACGACAACGCGCATGGGAGGGGAGAGAGAGAAAAAGAAGAGAGAATAGTAGATTGATATGGATGGGAGAGAGAGAGATGGAGATAGATAGGGAGGTAGAGATAAGGAAGGGAGAGATATAAGAGAGATTAGAGATAAGAGAGAGTTTTTTTCAAGGTGCTACATTAAGCCTAGGCAATCCTCTAATAAGGTTCTTGCTACTGACTCTATTCAAGTGATCGAAACCTATGTGTCCAAACCTATAATATCACAACACTAAGTTATAAGAGTCATAATCCATAAGACACCTAAGGCCAGCGATGGAAGAGAAACTAAAATTAGCACTAAAGATTCTTTCAAAACTAGAGATCCCAAAGACATACTCACTCGAGGCGTCTAGAACTCTACACTCTTCACTCTTGAATCTCACTTCTTGACCCTCATCAAGAAGCTGAAAAACATATAGCATATTATACTTCAGCTTACTTACCAAAGTGACGTCCTTAAGCATGAATTTGTTGTTGACGCATACTGTGCCCTTTGCTATCATGGTCCCAATAGAAGCATCCGTAAACATGATCAACTCATTGCTAAATGCACGTGTGAGGGAGGAGAACCATCTAGAATCTATGATCATGTGTCTAGAAACCCATAGTCAACATGCCACACATTCTCTTTTCTCACACGCTGGACCTACAGGGCATAAGTAGGAAGCATCTGTGCCGCAGTATTAGGGTTAGTGATAAAAGACTTAGGAATCCAAAATTGAGCCACACGATGTCCTAGAACAACAGTAGAACCAAAAATAAAATGGTTAGAAAGATAATTATGAGAATGCACATGAAAACCACTTACACCTCTTTGAATCGGCCTATCAAAAGATCAGTACTCCCCTTATCTAGACGCTACCCATGGCCTACCCTCATGATATCCTAACCCAAAGAGTTGCCTAGAACCACTAAAAGAGTCAAAAAATTCATCTACAAATATAAGCCTATGTCTAGAAGGAAAACTAGCTGCCTAGTTCTAGAGACATTCATAGGTGAAGGAACTACTCTAATTGACCTCAAAGTATGCACTCTCCTCTTTTATCTTAACTTTGGCTCTATGAAAGTAGAACTCAACTTTGTGGCCATCCTTTTTGCAGAAGGTGCAATGGTACTTGATATTTTGAGGGGTCTGACCCGCTGAAGTAGAAGCACTTGTCTTGTTAAAAGTGGTTTAGGCAAAACCTACAGACCTAAAGATAGTCTTAGATGGTTCTAGGTTTTACCTCAAACTTGTCACTCTAAACGGCTCTCACAGTCTTATTTGGGTGATTCTTGGAATGCTCTAGGAAATCAAATCCTAAGCCTCTCATCTTCATTCAAACCCTAAACCTTTCTTCTTCACACCCACCTTAGATTGGTCAAGTATCATGTTGATATTCTTCTTCCCACTAGAGAATCTCTCATGGGTATTTTTGATGTACTCATTTTCTTGGGCTAGGTTATCACAAGTAGCACACTCATTTGTCTTATCATATCTCTCTTTATGGATAGCTACCTTAAGCTTCAAAGCCTCACAAGATACACAAGAGGGTTGTCTAACCGTAGCCAACTACTCCTATAATTGACTCTAAAAGTCTCATGCATCTCATCTAAATTAGTCCTAATTTCAGCATAAAATGCGCAAAAGATAGAATCAATAACTTTCTTAGATACAATATGGACATGAATTTTACAATTTTACACTAATCCTCTAATGTCCTATTAAGAGCATTATTCTCAATTATGAGTTTAGAGCAGTTTTCACAAGATGCAATCATAGAATGAAGAACCATTTCAGTCATTTCTTTTATCTTAATTTTACTATCCTCACAATGAGAGCAAATATAATCAGGATTAAATTTTAGCAATTTCTTAGTAGCACTATCCACTTTCAATTCAAGTAAAGTACAGTTTGAGCAACATGAAGTAATATCATCTACAGGAATCACATCTAAAGCAATAGCATCTAAGAAATCATGATCATGACTAGATTTGAGAGATACTAGTTCATTTAGAGCATTCTTAAGTTGATTAATAACAGAGGAATGAGCAATTTTTTGATTAGCCATTTCATCATGCAAGCACAAGCAAAATTCACAATTATCATCAGGATTAATGGATTGAGTCTAACAACCTCTAGGTGTAAGTTGTCAATCATAACATCTTGATTCCTAATCATTTTAGCTTGTTTATTTAGATTTTGTTCAACAGCAACAAGTGCACGTTTTATCTCTTTGGAGGAGGAGCATACCTCGCCAGGATCATTGTAGGGCTTGTCGTCGGAGGTGTCGATGTCGTGGCTGCCCTTGGCCATGAAGCACATGTCGGTGAAGTCTTGACCCTTCTTCTTGCCATGGGAGTCATCCTCGTCGTCCTTCATCCCTGAGTTTACATCACTCATGTCAACATTTTGAAGAGCAGCAAGGACCTAATTGATGATCTTGTGGTAGCTGGGTTTCTTGGCCTTCATGTCGCGAGCTTGAGAACGCCTCTGGAGATCCTTCTTCTCTTTGTCCTTCATCTTGGGGCACTTGGCTTGAATGTGGTTTGTCTCACCATACTCAAAGAAAGTGACCAGTCCACCTCTCTCCTTGTTCCTCACCTTATTGTAAGTAGGGGTGGAAACGGATCGGATACGGTCGAATAGTCTCAAATACGAATACGAATTCATGTTTTTAAAACGGATACGGATACGAATCCGAACATTCTCGAATACGAATACAAATCGAATGTCGTAACGAATACGAATTCGAATCGGATATATGCTTAAATCGGTCGAATACGAATATCCTCCTACGAATGTCGTAATCGACCGGTTTTTCCAATTAGCGGTTTTAAATTCAAATTGACATTTCAAATTTCATCAAATGTCAAATTTTGAATTTAGCGGTTTTTCCGATTAGCGGTTTTAAATTCAAATTTTGACATTTCAAATTTCATCAAATGTCAAAATTTGAATTTAGCGGTTTTTCCGATTAGCGGTTTTAAATTCAAATTTTGACATTCAAATTTTAACATTTGAAATTTTGACTCTCATTTGGGTAAATGGGAATGGAAAATTAATGGTAGTTTTTTAAATTAGTAGGCATCAGACAGTTTCCTTGTTGCAAATTCTAGACCAACAAATCTCATTAGAACAAAAATTTGGTCAGTCACCAATCAGGCAATCACTACGTACACAAAGATGTTAATGACTTAATGTGACCTCAGCATTGTCCTCCTTAAGTAGATACTGTTAGACAAAAAAAATACTGAATGTCATGCTAAAATAAGGTGGGAATCAGATGCTGGCTCCTACAGTCCTACTCTACTAGTAACAAAACCTGGTTGTTTAGGATAAGAGAGTTTGTCATTCAGGATGTTCATAGGGTTCCAACATGGTATAATATACAAAATTAACACAATTATAAAAGAAACTAATATTAACGTTAGTACATATTATATTATTATAACACAATCCTAAAAGAATCTTCTAATTTATAATTGAAGAAGTGTCTATATGGCAAATGTTGTGAACCAACTGAAAGAAAAGTTTACCCTGGTGCCTGAGACGATATCGACACCGTGTTTGGCATGGTTCAGACTTCAGAACTTGCACCATCGACAGCAGAGTTGTCCGTGCATCACGCTCCTCGTACACGCTCGTCAGATAATTGTGCAAGTCTATGACCCCCTGGTTAAAATTGTATGACGAGTTGTTCAACAATATAGTTAAAATATTGCTGGGATATCAGTAAACTGCAAATATGGATGGATGAGTTTACAAAAAAAAGAGGATGGGTGGCAGTATGGCACCACCATACCCTCCTACCTTATTGTCCATCTCAGCAACCTCATTCATCACACCTTTGAACCATTCAAATGACAATGGCTCCCGAGTAACCCAGTAAAAATGTGCACGGCTTGTTCTGTATGCTCTCTTCCTGTTGCTACTGGATGTTGAGACACTGAAGCTGTTGGTGCTGTCCTCAGACCTACTAGTCTCCATTGCCAGGTCCTAATAGTTGCAGAAAATCATGCAAGCTTTAGACAGGCAGAAGCATCTTAGGAAACGATTAAAATGGGAACAACATAGGATGAATCAGTACCATCAACTCAGCTAGCTTAATGTTGTTGAGTAGGTCCCTTAGAATGCTTATGAACGGTGTTGCCCCGATTCCAAGGCCAACAGGAAGTAGAACATCATAGTTTCTGAAATCTTGTGCAGGGGCACCATATGGACCATCTACGAGCAATCTTGGCAAGCTGTGCCACACATAAGGAAAAAGAATCAGTTTCATGTCTACCACGTATGTAAAGAAGTAGCCATGGAAAGGGATACTGATTGACCTTCTTGGTTCTGCCACACCTAACTCACCGAACGAAGCTCTTCTGTTGACATGCGGTGAGAAGTAGTTCTCGACAAATATGCGCTTGAGCTCTTGTGTCCAGTCTCCATTTGTGCGGATGTGAACACTGAGGTAGTCATCTCCAGGAGCTGAAGTGATGGAGAAAGGATGCCTGAAATAGAAACACAAAGAAGATGCAGGTGAATTTATATGCTAGAAGCTAGAGTAAGTCAAGGAAAAGGTCGTACAAACCATTCAAATGGAGAAATCGTGCGGGAGCCGACGGCGTAGCGATCCGGCGATGCGGCGAGGCCGACGGCCGCGAGGAGAACGACGGGGATGACGCGAGGTTACTGGTTAGGGTTTGCCGGATTGGGGATCAATTGGGACAGTGACTCAGTGAGGCTGAGCCAGTGAGGCACTGATGCAGTGAGTGAGAGTGAGTGAGTCCGTCGGTCCGAGTCGTGACTACTGGCTCGGTGGCTCCCGCCTAACGCGCGTGACTCCCGCGCCACGGTCCCGCCTTGGCGCGCGCCTTGGCGCCTTGCCCGCCAACGCCAATTTAGCTGTCGCCTATCGCCGGGCTGTGCCACTGACCACTGTGCCATTGCGCCACGGCGAATTGGCAATCGGATTGGCGTCTTGGCGAGCCAGCGCCGGCGGTAATACGAATACGAATGTTCTCGAATACGAATACGAATTATCTCGAATATGAATGTAAATACGAATGTTCTCGAATACGAATACGAATGTTCTCGAATACGAATGCGAATACGAATGTTCTCGAATACGAATGCGAATACGAATGTTCTCGAATACGAATGCGAATATGAATATTCTCAAATACGGATACGAATATTATCGAATACGAATACGAACATTTTCGAATACGGATTTTTGCTTACCACATTCACATTTTCTCGGATACGAATATCGGATAAAACGAATTATCCGTTACCGTTTTCCACCCCTAATTGTAAGCGCTCATGAAGTTGTGGATAAGAGGTCTAAGTCATCCTCAGGGAGCCTGTTTAGCTGCTAATCACTCAAAGGGTGCAAGATGAACAATAAAATTGCAGAACAACCAAAGTCCAAGGAATCAGAAGAGCTACTCTAAGAAGGGTCAACCACAAGTGCCATCGACTCTGTCTTGGAGAGACACGAGATGAAGTCAATCTCATACATCTTCAATCTTGAGTAGAGCTTATCTATGGTAAGCTCATTCATGATAGTATTGTTATTGATGGAAGTGATCTTCATCCTCCAAACTTTCACATCAAGTGCACCTAACAACTGATGTGCATTCTTAGACTCAAAAAACACAAAGCCAATAGCACATAAATCATGAATGATCTTGGAAAACCTTCCCCATAGCTCATCCAAAGATTCATCGAGCTTTTTCTCGATCTTTGAGTACTATTTCTTTAGTTGATTCTATCTCATTTCCTTGCTTGCGGTAGCATGAGTAGACCTCAAGTGAGCGTTATGCTCAAACTCAAATTGACTAAGACCTTGAACCAATAAATTTAGAGTTTGTTGTTTGCCCCTACATCGTATGTGATCACATTGTCATTGTCCAGACCGCATAAGAATTATTCTTTGAGCCAAATTATGTGCCCTTGGGCCTCGATGCAGGAATGCATGCAAGCCTTCTAATACGAGAAATTGACTCCATTAAAAGTAGGTGGCTTGATTGAATATTTGTGTAATGTCATGGAGACAAAGACTGGTTAAGATCTATGAAAAGAGCTAGCCAAGCTTTGATACCACTTATAGGACCCGTATGGCAATAGATGGGGTGAACAGTACCTTAAATTTTTCCTTAAGTATTCACCTAATCTTCACTACAATATCTATGAGAAGCTACGAAGATCAAGAAGCCAAAAGTCCAAAAAATCTTAGTGCAACAGTAATTTCAGCCAACGAACAGTGAAAACAAGACTATTTCAAATCCAAAAACCATGAAACTTTTGATCCGTAAATCCAAAAGACTTCAAATTTGAACCAAAGCTAGATCATAGCATTAAGAACCAATATCAACCAAAACTTTTGAAAGAAATTAAGAGAATTGGGATCATTTGGTTCGTGAAGCTCTACCGCACCAAAACAGGGCAACAAACTAAAATTAAGGTAACTCTCAAACCAAAACTCTAAATCAGTTAAAATTTAGTATGCACCTTCTTTAGGATATCAAGAACCTATTCTAATCAGCGATCAAGAAAATCGTTGCCTAAGTTCTTACCTTTTTTCTTTTGAAGGAACGTTGCACCCAAATTGGTCAAAATCCAAAAATGGTGAATATGACTTACTCGTAACTAAATGATAGCCAAAATGACCTTATATGTATTTTTACGTGTCACAGCAAGCTAGAACACCAAAGAATTGATGTAGAAACAGCTGGATCAAGAAATCACTCGGAGAGACCAGAAAGGGCATAAACTGGGTCCATTCGTCAACTTGCTAACCAAATGTCTACATAGGTGAAGATTGATTTTCAGAGATTGTCTCAATTTCTTACATATCTTTGGTACAACAAGATCAAAAAGAAAAGAGAGAAGAGTAAAAACCAACCAGATCAAAAGCAAATCAATTAACACAAGATGAATCTATGTCAGATGAATAAATATTGATATTGCTACTTAAGGATGAAGGTTTTACAACCACTCTATCTAAAGGACAAGAGAGCACACCACAACACTCAACTTCTCTCAAACCCTAACCCTAGAACAGTTGGACTCAATAAGAGGATGGTTGGATGGTTAACAACAAGTCTCCATTTCAACCCGTTAAATAGATAAGCTATATAACCCCATCTAACCCTTAGAGGATACTATCCACATAGCACAATGGAGAAAACCTGATAACCCCACACAAACGGGTTTTAACTCACATACTACTCTTATGCACACTTTTCAAAGCATATAAGCCTGAATCCGCTAAGTCCTTAGCCTTGATCCATCTTGATCTTCATAGCTTTTCCTTGAACTAAACCGCTCTCCTAAGCACCGCTCAAGAGATCCATGGTAGTTTCTGGTATTTTGATCAATTTACCAAAATACCCTTTTTACTTGGTCTTCATCTTTTATTATAAGCAATCACCATGATTGCTATGTGTATGTGCGCCATTGACTTGCTATGCATTAGCAAGCCTCTTCTATTCTAGTTCCACTGAATCATGCCTCACTTGGACTGATCAAGCCACATGGTGCAACCCATCACTTGAACTTACCTTCAATATTTCTCATATTTCTCATGCCATGCTCGATCTTAGCCATTTCACACGATAGTCTTGATTGTTTTGGGCGTTGGCTCCTCCATGATCATAGCGTTGATCCTCGTTGTTGACCGTGTTTGACTCTAAGGGCCCCTACATATCTAAAGATCAAGAAATCATTTCCGAGAACAATTTCTTCACAACTTGATCCACGTTAGCTGCAACATGCATCACACCACACATATGCACTGATCTAGGTCAACTCAAATCATCATATGATTCAAATTTCCTAAAATCATCTATTTCTGCAAGTTGTTCAGTAAAATCTGCAAATTTACAAATTCTAAATTTTCAATCTTCCAAAATATCAATGGTTCATCACAACAAAAATCATGGATCTTCTCACATGGTCCTTCCATAAATAGGTACTTACACACATGTTGAGGAAAAAGATCATCTGCCATCATCTCTCTTGCACTAGAGAAAAAAGAGTGAGAAGTTGTCATAAGCTGCACTTGACTCGATAAAACCGAAAAAGAGTGAGAGGCGTTTGTTGGAACTAATCTTGACTCACATTGAGTACTCATATGTTCGAGTACATGTAGAAGTCAAAGCATCGAGCTAAAGCTATGGTCGTGGCATCGTGGTCGAAGTGCCATTGTCAGGGCGCCGTGGTCGAAGTGCCATGGTCGAGGCGTCGTAGTCGGAAGTCGAGCAATTGTAGCGGTTGTAGCCTGAGTCAAAAAGTAGTTGGAGGACCGAGTCGAGTGGATTGTGGAGAATCAGGCATGATCATTAGTAGTGGGTGAGTGGCCTGCATGTGCTGCACAGTTGTATCTATTTGAAGCATCTCATTCAAATGGAATAAATGAGCCATTTGCAGTGAGTTATTTGTCTCCCGTGAGAGTGTATTTGTCTCTTGAGATGGATAGAAAATACACATGAGAGTGAGTTTGTATTTGTCTCTTGAGAGAGAGAAAATATAAGAGAGAGTGAGAAATCTTGAGAGATATCCAACATTTGGTATTAGAGCGAGGTGCGAGAAGAAGCTGCCTGGCGATGACTCACTGATCGGTATCATGGTGTGCGCAGCGGCGCATGTCGGGCAGAGCTGCACAGCTACTAATGACGAGTCGGCTGCAGCACCATGTGCTTAGGAGCACGGTGGCGAAGGTTTGTGTGGCCATGGCGAGGCCAGTGCGGTGTGCCAGAATCTCACGTGACGTGCACACCGATAGCAGCGACATGGTCGCCGTGGTGTGGTGACGATGGGTGCACCAACGGCATACTCCATGAGTGGAGGCTAGAGGTGGTGCAGTGGCAGACTCCATGCGAGGTGGAGGCTACAGCTAACGACGGTAGTCTCAACTAGAGGTACATAGAGGCCAGTGGCGACAAGGTGAGGTGGTGTGAAGCTGCCTAGAATCAAGTTGGCATGGGGCCAACAAACGGTGATGGTTGGAGACCGTTGTTGCAAGAAGAATGAGGTCAGAGTCACCCACTGAGTCGTGTCACCAGCAGTGAAGTTGTGGTGGCAAAGAGGTAGCGGTGAAGAGTGGAGGCCACATGTCTCCTAAATACCTACTACCAAGGAGCATTGTCGATAACCGGGAATGGCATCCCAAAGGCTTATGGTGTGAAGCTGTGGGTGATGGCAGTGTCCACACCTCGAGATGATTCGATGTGAGGTCGATGGTGGTGGCGGAGGCCATTATCACTAGAGGAGTCGGTGTGAAGCTGACAAGCACATCTCGATGTGAACCCGAGTGGTAGCGGTGTGATACCGCTACGACCAACAATGGTGCGATGAGTCATGCGAGGCACCCATGGAGGATGTATCAATTGGCTATGAGAGGCCATAGACAATGTTGTCTCGCTCGCGTTAGAGGCCATGAGTAGTGGTGTGAGGCCACTACAAGGTGGATATCGGCGTTGGGAAGGCATCGTCCACAAGATGAAGGTGTTGCTATGTGTAGCAAGGTGAGGCCACTGCATGTGGCAAGAAGACAAGGCCATGGCATGTGGCGAGAAGAGAATTGAGGCCACTGTGTGTGGCAAGAAGAGAAGGCCACTGCATGTGGCGAGAAGAGAATTGAGGCCGCTGCGTGCGGCAAGACAGTGCGGTTGAACGCATCGACGATTAGCGTGTCAAGATTAGGGGGAATTGTTGGAACTAATCTTAACTCATGTCAAGTACTCATGTGTTCTAGTACTATAGAAGTTGAAGCGTTGAGCTGAAGTTGTAGTCGAAGTGCTATGGTCGTGGTACCGTAGTCGAAGTGCCGTGGTCGTGGTGATGTGGTTGAAGTGCTGTGGTCGAGGCGTCGTGGTCGAAGTGCCGAGGCGTCGTAGTTGGAAGTCGAGCGGTCGTAGTCTGAGTCAAAAAGCAGTTAGAGGACCAAGTCGTGTGGATCGTGGAGAAATTTTGGGAGATTAGTGTATGATCGTTAGTAGTAGATGAGTGGCACGTATGTGCGGCCCGGTTGTATCTATTTAAAGTATCTCAATCGATTGGAATAAATGAGCATTTTGCAGTGAGTCATTTGTCTCCCGTGAGTATGTATTTGTCTATTGAGAGGGATAGAAAATACGCGTGAGGGTGAATTTATATTTATCTTTTAAAAAATATAGAAAATATAAGAGGAAATCTAGAGTGAGAAATCTTGAGAGATTTCCAACGGAGCTAGCGTTTCGTCGTAGGCTGCGGCGCTGCTGCCGATCTGCCATCCGCGCGAGTGGCTGTCAAGGCTGGTGAACTATAGAGTCTGTCAAAATCAACTCTCGTGAACCCGTGGAGATCAAGCATGCCAAAGACTGACATACACACACAAGGTTATGTTATGCATTGGAAGGGACTTGGTCGACAATGGAGTTGAAGTTGATAATCGCCTTGGCAGCTTGGCTGCCACACTAATCAACTTTCTTCGAGATATAAAATTAACTAAGCACTTGGAGGGATGCAGTTCGTGCATTGGAAGGACCCGGCACAAGCCATGTAAACCGAGGAGTCTATAGGAGATTTGAGAATATAAAAAACATTCACTTCAGAAATTGCATATGAGCCAACACTTATTTCATGTTCAGATTACAAGTCGCTGATGGCTTGCAAACAGGTAGCCATGGCGCCTTCAAATATCTTAAGGTACTATGAGTTATGTCTTGCACACACATAGCACTTTGAGGAGAAAGAATTGAATAAATAGATAAGAGCTTGTAAGATTAATTTAATCTTTTATGGCCTATGTAATTTATTAGATTGATTCTAGTATTAAAAGATTTAGTATGATGGTTACTAAATTTAAAGATTAGAATCAAGGGTTTTAATCCCTCTTCTCTCCCTTTGTTAAGTAAATGTTATAGTGTATATACGTGTGCTTATTGAATTGTGCATGCATACATGAGAGAGCTAGTAGTTGTTTGGTCTGCTAGTTTTTCCAGTACTTTTTGCATGTAACTGCAGGGCAGCAGCGTGTCTGCATGCAGCAGTTTGCATGCATGGGCGGATCCAATTGAATTCATGGGTATTCAATCGAATACCCAAAATTTTTGGCAAACAAACCACTATATACAAGATATAATACATATGCATATTAGTAGTTGGACTAAATTCATTTTATTCACACCCAATTAGCCTAAATTGATGCCATATCTTTTTGGGCCATTTCCCCCTCCCATCGATACTGGCCTAAACCCACTGTCATCCTGTTCATACCCAGTTATGAGACCGTGTCTCACTCAATCTCTTCTCTCTTCATCTAGCGTCTAATCGTCTCTCCATCTCTCGGCACTCGGCTAGCGCCTAGCGGCGGTGGGTGTCCGTGCCCCTGGTTCTAGTCTTCTGGAGGCGACGTAGGTGGCAAGGGGGCTGGAGGCTGCGCAGGTGGTAGGAGCGCTGGAAGCCGGAGTGGCCACCGGCCAAGCAGGCACTGCCGCACTACGGACCTGCAACACTGGGGCAGGTTTGTCCTCCCCGACCCGGCGATCCCCATGCTGTAGAATCTAGATTCGTAGATGGTATATCTGTTCTGCTTGTGTGCCCCTAGAGTTTATAATTTTGTACTTCCGAGCTAAGTGGATGATAGATCCGTAGATGACTGAATGGATGTGGTTTGGCATATGTTTCTTCTTTGTTTCACTTTTGGTGCTTAGATCTTATTTAGATGTGGTGGATTACTGTATTTGGCTCAGTTATCTATAAATTAGTGGTTATGCCTTATGAATTGAAATCCTTGTTCTCCACATCTTTAAATCTAGGTAGCCTATATCTATATGCCAAGTATTTCAGAGGTGTTAGCTACTGAATTTCATGTCATACCTTCATCTAAGCACTTTGCTGTGAAGCTGTGAAATAAGATCCTAAGCAACAGACAAATTATTGCTTATGAATTATTGAAATACATATTCTCCACCTCTTACCTGTGATTCTGTGAACAAATACTAAATATTTCACAAGTGCGAACAAATAGTTTTAAGTCGATTTTCACTATCCTAATGTGAATAGTAAATATAGATAGTTTCAAAAGGGACAATAGGAGCTAAGTGGAATTGCATATTAGTGAAACTAATTGTAATCTTTCAATCGGTTCCAAGGCACAAAGAATCGTCGAGTTAATTTGTGATTTTTTAATTTCTTTATATTATTTGAGATGTTGTCTCTAGTATGAACATTTCTACTTTAATTTTCGCTATTGTAGATTTTTACGTTTTTTATTAGACAATATTTTTGTAAGTTCGAATACCCATTCTAAAATTTCTGGATCCGCCCCTGTTTGCATGGCTCATGCTTAATAGCCAAAAGCATTACTTTTTGCATGCAATGGCAGGACAATAGCGCGTCTGCATGCAGCAGTTCGCAGCGAACGAATGGCAGCACGGTTGTTCGCAGCAAACATCAAAGAACACTACTAGATTTCGGGTCTTTGGCCACGAAATGCATTGCAACGACACAAAATTAGTTGCTATAGGTACCTGTTATTGCAACCTATGTCCAAAATCATGGCAATATGCGCACATATTGCTACTTAAATATGGTGTCGCGATAGTCACCTTAATTCGTTGCAATAAGGTGATCTTTCTCCACTATTTAGAAAACGGTTGCAAGAAGTATAACTTTATCGCCATGAGATTCCTGTGGCAATAATATTGATTTGCATTGCATTAGTTATGGGGTATTGCCACGATATAGAATTTCGTTGCAAATGGCTGACAATTTTGCCACGGTCTTGTTGGGTAGTTATAGTTTTGGATTGCGTTGCAAAAGGATACTCTATACTGTGCATGAAACAAGTTTTTATGCCACACAATAAATTTGTTGCAAAATATGAAAATTTTCCGTGGCAATAGATCATTGTGGGCCAGGCATATTGTACGTGGCCGCCCAACACCGTACGTCCATACCTAGAGCCCCTGCTTCGGTCGATCAGTTCACGCCGCCCCAGCACCTGCCGCCATCGCCCTAACACCTGACCCTGCTTCGGTCGACGAGTTCACGCCGCCTCAGCACCTGCCGCCGCTGCCCTAACACCTGCCCCTGCCTCGATCGCGCAATTGACGCCGCCCAGGACCTGCCGTCGCCCCTAACACCTGTGCCTGCCTCGCTCGAGCAACACACGCTGGCCAGCACCTCACGGTGCCCCAACACCAGACCGCCAGCACTGGTCCTCCGCTAAACTTGTACTTGGTTTGTTATTTAGTTGCTAAATATAATATTAAAATATGTTTATCTACCGTATCGCTGTGTCATTATATTGTTTTTTAGAGAATGGCATATCCGCGTATCCGATGCATATCGTATCCGATACTCGTATCCGTATCTGGGCAACATTTGCACTGGTACTGATTGTTTCTTTAAATTTCAGTGTCGTCATGTGATTTACAAAATATATGCATCTAGCAGTGAGAAGAAAAAAAAAGAGGAAACGAGTATATCAGTTAATAGAATCATAAAGACAACGATGATTTATTGATACATGGTTTGGCAACTTTATGTATTAAGAAGAAAATTGTTTGATGAGATTGATATTGATATCATAACCATGACTTTGCATACAGGCATGTTCAAAGAAATTTTAAGATAGTTGTAACATCATGATTTTTTAGAGCCTTTTTGAAGTTTTTAAAATAAAATTCAATATTTGAATTTTTATGGAATTAATCAAATCTTAAATGGAATTTTATTTAATTAAAAGTATTTAATATGACTAAACTAAACATGAACATTTGTCAAAATATTTTAGTTGGGTTCCTAGAGTCTCAAAGTATTTATTGGAATTTTTCTGGATTTATTTTCTCTTTTCTGGAGCTCAAAAGGCTTTATTTGAATTTCTGGAAAAAGAAAAAGAATTAAAAACCCTAAAAGCCAGTGGGCCGAAAGCCCATTAGCCTCCAGCCCTCTTCTCCGCTCAGCAGGCCGCCAGCCCAGCCGCACCTCGCCCCCGGCCACGCGTCGCCCATCCGCGCCCGCGCTGCCCCGCCCGATGGTCGCCACGTGTCATCCATCCAGGTCGCCCTTGTGCCCGCGCGTCATCTCTGCCGTCCGTCACCTCGTGCCACCGACAGGTGGGGGACCGCTTGTCAGGTGTCGTCCCCGACCCGGTCTCCGTCTCCGGGTCTGGCACGCCGCCGCTCGCCGTTTCCGCCGCGAACTCCGTGCTGTGCACGAGCTAGTCATCCTCGGGCGTATAAAAGGGGCCCGCCCGGGGTCCGTCGCCGTCCCGAGCTCGCCGCCGCTAGCCACCGCCGGAGCTCGCCACCATTCGCCGCCACTCGGGCCTCCGCTTTCGTCTTCGCCGCCGGCGGTCGCCGTCGTCTCGTCGAGGGTCACCGTCGTCCGCCAACGAGCGCCGCCGCCGCTGTTCGCCGTTGCCGCCGGTGAGCTGCCACCGTCTGCCTCGCCGCCGGTTAGTCGCCGACGTCGCCTCGGTCGAAATGCGCCGCCTCGGTTCCCGCAGCCACCTCGCGGCCCGCACGCGAATGTTATCGCTGACGTCAGCCCTGCTGCCGCTTCGCCTTCCTGTGCGCCCGGTTCCCTGTGCACCGAGCCACTGACATGCGGGGCCCGCATGTCAGCTGTAAACCCGTGAACCGGCCACGTCCCCAGCACTGTTTCATGCGCCGGGTTCACCGTAGACTGATCATTTCATGAGCCGGGTCCACAGCACAGTGCAATTTTCGATTTTCAGCCTTTTCCCAAATTAGGTTTTTTTCAAGAGCCCGTTCTCTGTCGTCCTAGCTCCGATTGACCCGATTCTTTTTCCTAAATTCATCTAAAATTGAGCTCTATCTTTTGGTTCTTATTTGAAAGTTTTTGAAGTTCATTTGAATTTTATTTGAATTTATTTTGAGTTTCGTTCCTTTTTCTCCCTCGTTAGATCACGTCTTCGAAGGAGCAGAAGCAGGGTTTGAAGAGCAAGAGCTGTCAACTGAGAAAGGCCAAGGCAAGTCGTATCCTTTGATTATATTGAACCTAGTTTTCTAATCTATTTTGTATTACTTTTTTTGTAAATGATTTCTGTGCTGCTTGATAAGGTTTCTTAATTGTCTATTTTTGTGTTGAGGTCTTGCAGGTACTGGTACGTTGGACATATTATTGGGTGTTATTTGTTGATTGATATACTTTGGAATCATGTCACAAGCTGGCAGCAGTTGGATGCGTATGGGTAAATCAACAACTGAGTGGCAAACTGGATTCAAGAAATTTTTTGAAAGTACATTTGGAGGCACATCTAAAGGAGAAACTGCACCCTGTCCGTGTTCAAGGTGTCGTTACCAGTGCTATAGATTACAACATGAGGTTGAACGTCATTTACTAATGAGAGGGTTTGTTGAAATTTTTATCCAAGAGCAAGAGACCGATGAAACGTCAGCTGGCAAGGACGTCCCTATTGAAGAGGATTGCAATGAAGGCGCATCAGGTGATGGTGCTTCTGTCACTGATCTAGTTTCTTCTCTAATCACGGGTGCTTTGCATGGCGACATCATAGATAGTAATAACGAAGAGCCAAATGAACAAGCAAAGAATTTCTATAAATTATTGAAAGAGGCACAGAAGGAATTGTATCCAGGTTGCAAGGAGGCCACTAAGGTTTCTTTCATTGTCAGGATCTTTCAGATTAAATGCATGTATGGTCTTAGTAACAGTGCCTTGGAATCCATACTTCATCTGTTCTCGCTTCTGCTCCCTAAAGGCCATTGTATCCCAAACACCTTGGAGAAAGTGCAAAAGGTTGTTCGAGATCTTGGGCTTGATTACCAAAAGATACATGAATGTGAGAATGATTGTGTATTGTTTCGTGGGGACTATGCTAAGATGGATACTTGTCCAATATGTGGTGAGTCTAGGTGGAAAACCACTGGTTCAGATGGGATTGATGAGGCTAGTGGCACTAATGGAGCAAAGAAGCGTTCCCCTCGTAAAATTGTCCATAATTTCCCACTTATTCCGCGGCTTCAAAGATTGTACATGACGGAGACCACATCATCATATATGCGATGGCATAAAGAAGGATTGGTTCGTGATGGGAAAATGCGTCACCCTGCAGACTCACTAGCATGGAAGCATGTGGATGACATATATAAGGAGTTTGCAGTGGATCCTCGCAGTGTTAGGTTGGGTCTTGCATCCGATGGCTTCAATCCATTTGGGATGTTGAATGTTACATACACTACATGGCCTGTGATCATAATTCCTTATAACTTGCCTCCTTGGATGTGTTTGAAACAATCGTTTTGGATGATGTCGATGTTGATACCTGGCCCAAAATACCCTGGCATGAACATCGATGTTTATTTGCAGCCCCTGATTGATGAGCTAAAGGATCTTTGGGAAAAGGGTGTTGAAACATGGGATGCGAAGGAGAAGAAGAATTTTACTCTACGTGCACTTCTACTTTGGACAATTAATGACTTTCCTGCATATGCGATGATGCTATCAGGTTGGAGCACGAAAGGCAAGTTTGCATGTCCATACTGCCATAAGGATACTGACTACTTGTGGCTGAAATTCGGGTCCAAGCATTGCTACATGGGACATCGCCGCTTTTTGCCTTCGGACCACATGTGGCGCAGGAACAAGATCAGCTTCAATAACAAGGTGGAACGCAGGGAGACTCCGGTGCCACTTACCGGCGAGCAAGTGATGCAACAGTATGAGAGTTTTGAGCAAGTGAAATTCGGGAAGGCGACAAAAAAGAGGAAGCAGCGTGAAGAAGAAACTAGATGGCACAACTGGAGGAAGAAGAGTATTTTTTTTTGAACTGCCTTACTGGAGCTCATTGCTTGTAAGGCATAATTTGGATGTGATGCACATCGAGAAAAACATATGCGAGGCCATATTGGGGACTTTGCTCGACATACAAGGTAAAGGCAAGGATAGTGAGAAGGCTCGGTTTGACATGCAACATCTAGGGATAAGGAAGGATCAACATCCTATGGTCGAGAATGGTAAGTATACTTTGCCACCAGCGTTATACTTCCTAGGCAAGGATGAAAAGACAATATTATGCAAATTTCTAGAAGGATTGAAGATGCCTGATGGTTACGCCTCAAATATCAAGAAATCTGTGAATGTCACTGGGTGTAAGCTGTCTGTTCTCAAAACTCATGACTATCATATTATATTTCAGAATCTTTTACCCTTAGTAGTTCGCAACATATTGCCACAAGATGTCGTCATCCCATTGATTGAGCTCAGTCGGTTTTTCAAGGCAATATGTTCAAAGGAGCTGGAGGAAAAAGAACTTAAGAACCTAAGCACTTTGATTAGAGAGACTCTTTGTCGACTTGAGATGGTATTCCCGCCTGTGTTTTTTGATATCATGATGCACTTGCCAGTTCATATAGCTGAAGAGGCTAGATTTGGAGGGCCCGTGTGTTACAGATGGATGTATCCTATTGAGAGGTACCTACGTACGCTTAAAGGCTACGTGAGGAACAAAGCGCACCCTGAGGTTTCAATTGCCGAGGGATATATATATGAGGAGTGCATGACATTTTGCTCTCACTTCTTGGAAGACGTCGACACCAAGCTTAATCGTCCAGAGCGTCATGAAAGGGCTGCAGTGAACGAACCACCATCTGGGCTAAGCATATTCGGGAGCATTGACTACGGTAGGAAAGGATGTTGCATCGAGTCAATTTCTACTACGGAGTTGCATCGGATGAGGCACTACATAATTACAAACTGTGATGAAGCCATTCAATGGATAAAGTAAGTTCTACTTTAGATGTACTAAATCTGTAGTATTATTTTTCATGTTTGTGTAACTTACTGAAGCCCCTCTTTTTCTGTTTTAATTTAGTGACCATAAGAATGAGCTTAGAAGTATCAGCCCACGGAGTGTTGAAAACCGTCACAGAGACCAATTTGTAGGCTGGTTTGAGCGTACAGTGAGTTTCTATTTTATTTTGTATTGTTTGGTTCATAATGCTGTCATTTATTTCACTAATATATTTTATTTCAAATGAGTGCAGATCTCCAGACTCTATGATGAAGGGAAAACTAGTGAGCTAATGTATGCCCTTTCCCGTGGACCAGACCATCGTGCTCGAGTTTTCAACAGATGCTACATAATGGTAGCGGTGTGATACCGCTGCGAGACCAACAATGGCGCGATGAGTCATGCGAGGCACCCATGGAGCATGTATCGATTGGCTATGAGAGGCCATAGACAATGTTGTCTCGCTCGCGTTAGAGGCCATGAGTAGTGGTGTGAGGCTACTACAAGGTGGATATCGACGTTGGGAAGGCATCGTCCACAAGATGAAGGTGTTGCTATGTGTAGCAAGGTGAGGCCACTGCATGTGGCAAGAAGACAAGGCCATTGCATGTGGCGAGAAGAGAATTGAGGCCACTGTGTGTGGCAAGAAGAGAAGGCCGCTGCGTGTGGCGAGAAGAGAATTGAAACCGCTGCGTGCGGCAAGACAGTGCGGTTGAACGCATCGACGATTAGCGTGTCAAGATTAGGGGGAATTGTTGGAACTAATCTTAACTCATGTCAAGTACTCATGTGTTCTAGTACTATAGAAGTTGAAGCGTTGAGCTGAAGTTGTGGTCGAAGTGCTGTGGTCGTGGTACCGTAGTCGAAGTGCCGTGGTCGTGGTGTTGTGGTTGAAGTGCTGTGGTCGAGGCGTCGTGGTCGAAGTGCCGAGGCGTCGTAGTTGGTAGTCGAGCGGTCGTAGCCTGAGTCAAAAAGTAGTTAGAGGACCAAGTCGTGTGGATCGTGGAGAAATTTTGGGAGATCAGTGTATGATCGTTAGTAGTAGATGAGTGGCCTGTATGTGCGGCCCGGTTGTATCTATTTAAAGTATCTCAATCGATTGGAATAAATGAGCATTTTGCAGTGAGTCATTTGTCTCCCGTGAGTATGTATTTGTCTATTGAGAGGGATAGAAAATACGCGTGAGAGTGAATTTATATTTATCTTTTAAAAAATATAGAAAATATAAGAGGAAAAGAGTGAGAAATCTTGAGAGATTTCCAACGGAGTGTTGCCGCACGAAACTGATCCGTACACCAACAAGATAATTGATGGAGAAACAAGATCTACTTTAATCTAGAGACTAAGAAAACAAAGGTACGAAAATAATATTGTGTCGATTGTCTGATTCTTCTTTTGCAATCGGCCTTACCCTTTATATTTATAGGGTGCCTGGTCTATGGCAAATAAAATCGGCATCAAATCAAAATCTATGGCAAGTAAAATCGGCATCAAATAAAATTGATCACATCTGCTAGTGAGCCTGATTTCTTTCTCTTCTTTGCTTCTCCGCTGTCGAATCCTCTGCAGATAACTTCCCATAACGATTCAGTATCCCCAAATTTTCGACCGCTTCTCGTTATGACTGTCAGAGTTTCCAAAATCGTGGTCGAACTCCTTGCGACCACCTTTAGTATGGTCGTAACCTTCAATGCAGTCGTAGGCTTCTACGTGGTCATAGACTCCAACGTGATCGTGGCCTTCAACGTGGTCGTAGATCCCACCGTGGTCATAGCCTCCAACGTGATCGTATACTCCACCGTGGTCGTAGCTTCCAACGTGGTAGCAGACGCCAACGTGGTCGTGTACTCCACCGTGGTCGTAGACTCCAACGTGGTCGTAGACTCCACTGTGGTCGTAGACCCCAACGTGGTCGCAGACTCCACCGTGGTCGTAGACTCCAACGTGGTCGTAGAACCCACCGTGGTCATAGCCTCCAACGTGGTCGTAGACTCCACCGTGGTCGTAGCTTCCAGCGTGGTCGTAGACCTCAACGTGGTCGTAGACTCCAGCGTGGTCGTAGAACCCACCGTGGTCGTAGCCTCCAACGTGGTCGTAGACTCCACCGTGGTCGTAGCTTCCAACGTGGTCGTAGACCTCAACGTGATCGTAGACCCCAACGTGGTCGTAGACTCCACCGTGGTCGTAGACTCCAATGTGGTCGTAGACCCCACCGTGGTCGTAGCCTCCAACGTGGTCGTGGACTCCACCGTGGTCGTAGACCTCAACGTGGTCGTAAACCCCACCGTGGTCGTAGCCTCCAACGTGGTCGTAGACTTCACCGTGGTCGTAGACCCCAACGTGGTCGTAAACCTCTCGGGAGACATTCGACCATGCCCAAAGTGGTCGTATACGCCACAACGTGGTCGTGGAGCTATCTGGCGGCTGCCGACCACGACCAATGTGATCATAATGACTTTCGACCACGGCCAAAGTGGTCGTAATTCCTTCTGGTGTCCTTAGAATAGTCGTACACCTCTCGGGAGACATTCGACCATGCCCAAAGTGGTCGTATACGCCATAACGTGGTCGTAGAGCTTATCCGACCACTCGCTTAACACTTCACCCGGTTCTGACCATGGACAGTGTGGTCGTAAATGATTCGATGGGCAGCCGACTACGACCAAAGTGGTCGTAAATATTTCAATGAGCAACCATATAGTCAACCGAATTAATAAAACAACAATTCGGCTATTTTGATCATCTAATGCATAAATATGCTAGTGTCATTTTTCACTATCAACACATGCCCCCTGTTTTTTTTAAGCTTGCTAAAAAAAACACTTGCATAATGAAACCAGCTAGAGGCAATAACCTACTCACCTCAAACTTTCTTTGGACGATGGTCTACAACACATCAGCCATAAGTAATATTTCTCAGGACGATGACGGGCAAACACCGGCCATATTTTCTCATGCATTTTGCCACACACTTGGATAGTACCTTTTTAAATATTTTCCATTAAGTGCTCTAGGCAATTTTTCTCCATGCAAATTTTGCACAAAATAACTATTTCCAGGAACAACCTCTATAACTTTATACGGACCATCCCAATTTGGAGACCATTTTCCAAACTTATTATCCTTTGTCCCAATAGGTAAAATCGTCTTCCATACTAAATCTCCAATTTGAAACGATTTTTCCTTTACCTTCTTATTATAGGCCTTAGCTACTCTTAACTTGTCTTTCTCAATTTCTCTCAAAGCTTTTATCCTCTCATCTGTAACTTCGTCTATTCTATCCATCATTAAGTCATGATAATCCACGGCCGACAAATCATTTTGCCTGGCCAACCTAAAAGCGTCCAGATTCACCTCAACAGGTAAAACGGCCTCCTGCCCATATACTAACTCATATGGTGTCACTTTTGTAGCACCATGCTTAGATATACGATGAGCCCATAATGCCTCAGACAGGACCTCATGCCATCTCTTAGGATATTCTTCTATTTTCTTTTTGATAAGTTTAATTAAAATCTTATTACTAGACTCGGCTTGCCCATTAGCCTGAGCATAGTATGGTGAAGAATTAAGCAATTTAATTTTCAACGATTCGGCAAACTCACGTACTTGATGAGACACAAAAGACGACCCTTGATCAGTCGTTAAAGTCTGTGGTATGCCGAATCTATGAATAATATGCACCGAGATAAAATCAATTACTTCTTTATGTGTCATATTTTTAAGAGGAACAGCTTCCGTCCATTTTGTAAAATAATCTGTAGCTACTAAAACAAAACAATGACCTTTAGAAGATGCAGGTTGTATCTGACCGATAAAATCTAAACCCCACCCACGAAACGGCCATGGTTTGATAATAGGGTGCAACACGGCAGCTGGTGCTAGTTGTATATCACCAAATTTTTGACAGGACTCACAACCTTTATAATATTTAAAACAATCTTCTAACATAGTCGGCCAATAAAAACCAGCTCGTCTCAACAACCATTTCATCTTATGGGCCGACTGATGTGTGCCACAAATACCTTCATGTACCTCACCCATAGCAATTTTAGATTGATCTGAACTTAAACACTTTAAAAGCAATCCTTCTACAGTTCGGCGATATAATTCTCCACCAAGCAATGTATACTTTAAAGCCTGTCGCCGAATTTTTCTATCTACAGATTTACTGGGATTTTCTAAATAACTAAGTAAAGGTTTTCTCCAGTCATTGAATTCAGCCATATTTGACGTTTCTAAAACATCCGAACTGCTGCCTTGCTGTTCGGCCATATAAACAGGAACATTTTTGTGCATCGGTTTTTCTATCACAAATAGCTTGCCTCTACTAACATGATAACCAGATGCTTGTTGCGCAAGATCATTAGCTCTAAAATTATCTCCTCTAGATATATGACTGATAGTAAAATCATCTAGGTTTGATACGATCTCTAAACACTTTTCTAAATATCTATTCAATGAACCATCAAGGCACTGATAAATTCCAGAAACTTGCTGCACAACTAATAACGAGTCACCAAAAGCTTCTATATTTTTTACTTCCATGGATTCTAAAATTTGCAATCCTAAATAAAGTGCTTCATACTCGGCCTGATTATTAGTACAAAAATATTCCAAACGGACCGATGTTTCAAAAATAGCACCTCTACGTGAAATTAAGACAATACCAACACCCTGTCCTTCTCTACAGGTCGAGCCATCAAAATATAGCTTCCATGGAGATACAGACAAATAATTAACCAGCTCCATACCATTATCAACTCTATGATCTACAATAAAATTTGCTACAATTTGGCCTTTCATGGACTTTAAGGATTCATAAGCCAAATCATATTCTACCAATGCATAAGCCCATTTTCCGATTCTACCACTTAAAATCGGCTGTTGCAACATATACTTAATAACATCGGTCTGACAAGTTACCACACAAGTACTGGACAATAAATAATGCCTTAAACGGGTACAAGCATAATACAAGGATAAACACAATTTTTCAATAAATACATACCTTGTCTCTGCTCCCAGAAGACGCCGGCTCAAATAAGTGATAACAAATTCTTTGCCTTCTACCTCCTGCGTTAATACAGAACCAATAACACCATCTTCCGCAGCAATATATAGCCGAAACGATGTCCCGGCTTTAGGCGCCCTCAAAACAGGAGGAATAGACAAATACTTCTTAATTTCATCAAATGCCCTCTGTTGTTCTGCCCCCCAAGTAAATTCGGTTTCCTTCTTTAACCGAAGTATGGGTGTAAATGCGTCAATTTTCCCAGACAGGTTAGATATAAATCTTCTCAAATAGTTTATTTTTCCTAAGAATTTTTGCACGTCTCTTTTACATTCTGGCGCCTTTATTCTTTGAATAGCCTCTAATCTAGCAGGATCTATCTCTATTCCCCTCTCATGTATGAGGAATCCTAGAAACTTTCCAGCCGACACGCCAAAAGCGCATTTGAGTGGATTCATTTTTAAACCATACCAACGCATCCTTTCAAATACTAATGTCAAATCGGCCAAATGATGATCCACGTTATCCGATTTAACTACTACATCATCAATATATATTTCTAGTATGATACCGAGTAAGTCATGAAAAATTAAATTCATAGCTCGCTGATACGTAGCGCCAGCATTTTTTAAACCAAATGTCATGACAACCCACTCAAATAAACCTACAAAACCAGGACACCTAAAGGCCGTTTTAGACATATCTTCTTCGGCCATAAAAATTTGATTATAACCAGCATTGCCATCTAAAAAGCTAACAACTCTATGTCCCGAAGCATTATTAATCAACATGTCGGCTATAGGCATGGGATATTCATCTTTTGGAGTAGCTTTATTCAAATCTCTAAAATCAACACAAATGCGTAATTTGCCACTACTCTTCTTCTCAACTGGCACAATGTTGGATATCCATTCGGCATATCGACATGGCCTAATAAAACCAGCTCTCAATAACCGGTCTATTTCCTCTTTAATACGGTCATACATATTAGGATTAAACCTTCTAGGTGGCTATTTATGAGGCCTAAAACCAGATTTAATGGGCAACCGATGCTCTACTAGATCTCGGCTAAGGCCTGGCATTTCGTGGTACTCCCATGCAAAGCAATCAACATAATTTCTAAGCAACTCAATCATTTTGGCTTTGCAGTCACTCGCCATGTTTTTATTCACAAATGTCGGCCTAGGGATATTACCACTACCTATGTCCACTTCCTCTAATGAATCAGCCGACGTAAAACCATATCCTAATTTTTCTACTTCATCAAAATCATCAATAGCTTCACACATATCGTTCTTACTTGACCGATAGTGCTCTACTCGTTCTGTCAACCAATCCAAACTATGTTCCTTATCCATTTATAACATCATATTGCTAAGCCGGGCTGCACAAGCCGGCTGTACAGACACAGGTACAAAACCATCCTTAGTAACACTAACATAGTCATAATCAGAAAGATCTATGCCTGTTAAACCACTACCTCTGAATTTTTACTCGTTTCACCTCCTTCTTTGATGCGGTAAACTCTTCTTGGAGATTTATCATCCCTCTGGTCACAAAACCGATTATTTTTATTAAATCGATCATTTCTAGGCCATGACAACCTGTCAAATACCGGCCTTCTTGGCATTTCCCATCCTGGATGAAATGGCTCAAAAAACACCGGAGTTGGTGGCATCCATGGACCGCAAAAACCCCATGGCGGACATGGAGGAAAACCACCAGGATGAGGACCCCATGGCACAGGCAATATCGGCCTAGGCATAGGATGCGGTGCGGCTGCAGGAAAACTTTCCCATCGATGATCCCAACCACCGAACTCTTGCCTTGGAGGGGATCTTGGTCACTTCAAATTATAAGGCCGACTAAAACCGCTTTGGCCGGCCTTACCATCTTCATATTTGGCTAGAAGCTCTTTAAAGGTGGGCTTCGGCTTCTCAACCCATTTGCTTGCCCTATTCTTTCCCTCATTAATTTTCCAACGACCTACTTCCGGGCTTTTTGGTTTTATCATCCTTGTCCTCCCATTCTCACGCACCCTAGGATTTGCAGAACCTACTGTAATTTTGATGGACTCATGGCCTTCAGGAGTATTTTCAATTTGGACTGTTCTAACCACACCTCCACTGTCTTCTACAGGTTCATTACTATCCTTACCAATCACCACATTTTTTCCTACTGTTGATTCGGCCTGTGATGGCCGAACTAGCACCTTCTTATTTTTGAAATCAATCACATTAACTGGAAAAGGTTGAGTGTCTAACTGCATTTTTGAGCTCTCAGCAAACTTCAATCGTCCTTCATTTATGGCCGATTGAACCTGTCGACGAAAAATATTGCAGTCGTTAGTAGCATGAGAATAAGAATTATGCCATTTACAATATGCACGTCTTTTTAATTCTTCAGGAGGTGGTATGACGTGTCCAGTGGGCAATTTTATTTGTTTCTCTTGCAATAAATAATCAAAAATTTTATCACATTTAGCAGTATCAAAAGTATATTTTATTTCTTCATGCCGATTTTTCTGTGGAACCGGCCTCAAAGCAGAGCAAACGAATGGTTTAGATTTTGAATCCCATGCCCATTCGGCTACACACATATCCACACTCTCATCATCAGATGACGTGGGGTCATGTTCTACTAAATTAACAGGATGGTTCGTTTTATGCTTTTCACTGGTCCTATGGAAATTTTTAGATTCTCTAGCCCGGCTTTCTTGAGCCAGAGCCTTTTGCAGCACTTGACTTACATCTAAGAAATCCTGCCCTTCTAATTTTTCCTTCAAATGTGAAAGCAACCCAGAAAAGGCTAACTCAGCAAGATCCTTATCAGATATTACTAGATTAAAGCATCGGTTTCTTGTATCCCTAAATCTCCTGATATATTCAACAACAGGTTCATTGTATTTCTGCCTAACCGATGTTAAGTGTGATAATCTCAATTCAGTGTCTCCCGTGTAAAAATATTCATGAAATTTTTGTTCTAACTCAGGCCATGAATGAATAGAATTAGGTGTAAGGGATGTGAACCACGTGAACGCAGTACCAGATAATGACAAAGGAAACAGTCTCAATTTTAAAGCATCGCTGGCACTGGCCTCACCGCATTGTGCAATGAATTGACTAACATGCTTTAAAGTGGTTCTGCCATCATCCCCTGTAAATTTAATAAAATCAGGTATTCTGAATCCACGGGGATATGGAACCGTATCATAGAAATCAGGATACGGCTTTTGATAAGTACGCATTCTACACTTAGGCTCTACCCCAAACGTTTCTCTGAATATATTAGCTACTTGCTCTCTGATATTTTCATGCCTAACAAATGGCTCAGCCATAGGCCGATTATTTGCCACATTAGCTGGCTGTGGCCTAAAAGCATTAGGTTGTGGCATGTCACAAATTTGGGGGTGTGGATAGGGAGTATTAAGCACAGGAGGATTAAAATAAGCTTCTGGTGTTGGCCCATATGGTATTCCTGATCCCTGTGGTGGTATTGGAGGTATACTGTATGCTACAGTTTGATATGGAGGTGCATGCATACCAGTTAAATTTTCAGCAACTCGGATGTAATTTGGAGCCGAGACGAGCGCATTAGTTGTGACAAACGATGACGTAGCAATATTGGCCGAAGTAGGCATGTGGTTTCGGCCACCATGAGTGTCACTCAATAAACTGTGGTTTCGTGGTGCACCAAATTGTGTAGTAAATGCAGATGAACCATGTGGCAAAGTTTCTTGTTCTACAGAATGACGAAAATTTAAAGCACTAGCATCACTCGTCATAGGTTGTTTTTTATTGTGTTCATCCTGGATTTGCAACATCACGGCTCTGATGCGACTAGTCAAAACATTATCCATAGCAACACCAACAGTTTGATTAATCATATGAGCAATATCTTCATGAGAAGGAGAGATTTTACTTACAGTGTTTTTTACCTCAGGGTTGATGGAGACAGATGGCAGTGCAGTTTCTTTCATAATAACGCCTTGTCTTGTTTTCTGGAAACACGCCAACATCGTCTTCTCATACTCTAACTTGCGTCGCTCGATCTCCTGACGATGTTCTTCCGGCAGCTCGTCAAACGTGGGCGTAATGACGTTATTGGGATCTACCTCAGAACCGTTTGATACCATGGTCTGAAGTTCTGACTAGTTCCCTTGTAGATCGCGTGTGATATTGCACCTCTGCTGCCACGTTGCTGCCTTCGGTTGCTACGTGCGAAGCAGGCCGGTCGCCCAAGAAGGGTGCAATCGGCTTTTAGCCGATTAGCAGATGGATTCGCCGACGAGATGAAGAAATCGGCCTTTCGGCCGAGTAGATTGATTTCGATGGAGAAGAAGAACCGATTAGAAATCGATTCCCCAGCGGAGTCGCCAATTTTGTTGCCGCACGAAACTGATCCGTACACCAACAAGATAATTGATGGAGAAACAAGATCTACTTTAATCTAGAGACTAAGAAAACAAAGGTACGAAAATAATATTGTGTCGATTGTCTGATTCTTCTTTTGCAATCGGCCTTACCCTTTATATTTATAGGGTGCCTGGTCTATGGCAAATAAAATCGGCATCAAATCAAAATCTATGGCAAGTAAAATCGGCATCAAATAAAATTGATCACATCTGCTAGTGAGCCCGATTTCTTTCTCTTCTTTGCTTCTCCGCTGTCGAATCCTCTGCAGATAACTTCCCATAACGATTCAGTATCCCCAAATTTTCGACCGCTTCTCGTTATGACTGTCAGAGTTTCCAAAATCGTGGTCGAACTCCTTGCGACCACCTTTAGTATGGTCGTAACCTTCAATGCAGTCGTAGGCTTCTACGTGGTCATAGACTCCAACGTGATCGTGGCCTTCAACGTGGTCGTAGATCCCACCGTGGTCATAGCCTCCAACGTGATCGTATACTCCACCGTGGTCGTAGCTTCCAACGTGGTAGCAGACGCCAACGTGGTCGTGTACTCCACCGTGGTCGTAGACTCCAACGTGGTCGTAGACTCCACTGTGGTCGTAGACCCCAACGTGGTCGCAGACTCCACCGTGGTCGTAGACTCCAACGTGGTCGTAGAACCCACCGTGGTCGTAGCCTCCAACGTGGTCGTAGACTCCACCGTGGTCGTAGCTTCCAGCGTGGTCGTAGACCTCAACGTGGTCGTAGACTCCAGCGTGGTCGTAGAACCCACCGTGGTCGTAGCCTCCAACGTGGTCGTAGACTCCACCGTGGTCGTAGCTTCCAACGTGGTCGTAGACCTCAACGTGGTCGTAGACCCCAATGTGGTCGTAGACTCCACCGTGGTTGTAGACTCCAATGTGGTCGTAGACCCCACCGTGGTCGTAGCCTCCAACGTGGTCGTGGACTCCACCGTGGTCGTAGACCTCAACGTGGTCGTAAACCCCACCGTGGTCGTAGCCTCCAACGTGGTCGTAGACTTCACCGTGGTTGTAGACCCCAACGTGGTCGTAAACCTCTCGGGAGACATTCGACCATGCCCAAAGTGGTCGTATACGCCACAACGTGGTCGTGGAGCTATCTGGCGGCTGCCGACCAGGACCAATGTGATCATAATGACTTTCGACCACGGCCAAAGTGGTCGTAATTCCTTATGGTGTCCTTAGAATAGTCGTACACCTCTCGGGAGACATTCGACCATGCCCAAAGTGGTCGTATACGCCATAACGTGGTCGTAGAGCTTATCCGACCACTCGCTTAACACTTCACCCGGTTCTGACCATGGATAGTGTGGTCGTAAATGATTCCATGGGCAGCCGACTACGACCAAAGTGGTCGTAAATATTTCAATGAGCAACCATATAGTCAACCGAATTAATAAAACAACAATTCGGCTATTTTGATCATCTAATGCATAAATATGCTAGTGTCATTTTTCACTATCAACACGGAGCTAGCGTTTCGTCGTAGGCTGCGGCGCTGCTGCCGATCTGCCATCCGCGCGAGTGGCTGTCAAGGCTGGTGAACTATAGAGTTTGTCAAAATCAACTCTCGTGAACCCGTGGAGATCAAGCATGCCAAAGACTGACATACACACACAAGGTTATGTTATGCATTGGAAGGGACTTGGTCGATAATGGAGTTGAAGTTGATAATCGCCTTGGCAGCTTGGCTGCCACACTAATCAACTTTCTTCGAGATATAAAATTAACTAAGCACTTGGAGGGATGCAGTTCGTGCATTGGAAGGACCCGGCGCAAGCCATGTAAACCGAGGAGTCTATAGGAGATTTGAGAATATAAAAAACATTCACTTCAGAAATTGCATATGAGCCAACACTTATTTCATGTTCAGATTACAAGTCGGTGATGGCTTGCAAACAGGTAGCCATGGCGCCTTCAAATATCTTAAGGTACTATGAGTTATGTCTTGCACACACATAGCACTTTGAGGAGAAAGAATTGAATAAATAGATAAGAGCTTGTAAGATTAATTTAATCTTTTATGGCCTATGTAATTTATTAGATTGATTCTAGTATTAAAAGATTTAGTATGATGGTTACTAAATTTAAAGATTAGAATCAAGGGTTTTAATCCCTCTTCTCTCCCTTTGTTAAGTAAATGTTATAGTGTATATACGTGTGCTTATTGAATGGTGCATGCATACATGAGAGAGCTAGTAGTTGTTTGGTCTGCTAGTTTTTCCAGTACTTTTTGCATGTAACTGCAGGGCAGCAGCGTGTCTGCATGCAGCAGTTTGCATGGCTCATGCTTAATAGCCAAAAGCATTACTTTTTGCATGCAATGGCAGGACAATAGCGCGTCTGCATGCAGCAGTTCGCAGCGAACGAATGGCAGCACAGTTGTTCGCAGCGACTACTAGATTTCGGGTCTTGGACAACGGCACAAAAACGTTGCAATAGGACCAAAATAGATGCAATATGTATGTATTTCAACTAATCACTTCCGTTGGCAAGCGTTGCTAATTGTTGCGTCCTTAAAAGATTGTGCAACAGTTTTTGGTTTCGTTGCAGTACATATGGTTATTGCCATGCAATGAAGCATTGCAATTGTTTGTTGTTGCAAGGAGCGATGTCATGGCAATAGAGGCTATTGCATCGACCAACTACGTGGCAATAGCCTCTTTTGCCATGAAGTTTGTTTGTGGCAATAGTTTGTCTTGCCACGGAGTTATTACGTGGCAATAGACTCTATTGCCATGGAGTTGTAGTATGGCAAGAGAATCTATTGCAACACCATGTTTCGTGGTAAGAGGTACTATTGCCACGTTAGGTGTTTCGTTGCAACAGGCTTAGAAAAGGTATTGCAACAAAATATTTATGGTGGCAAATATATCCTATAGCATCGATCATTGTTCATGGCGAATAGTTGGATCGCAACGTAGTAGCGGCGTTGCATTACGCTATCACAACAAAATGCTATCAGGTTTATCGCAACGGGAACAATTGTGGCAACACATATAGCATTTGATATTTGATTATTAATTTGTTGTTGCAAATTAATAGAAAAATAGTAACAATTCTAGAACGTAGCAACATATATTAATTCAAAATATCATTAATTCTGACAATCATAATTTAAAAAGTGCCACTATTACTAAAGGAGTTACATATAAATCTCCAAAATTAAACTACAAAGTTCTTAACTAATAATAACAAAAATAGATTCGCTTCTGTTGCATTGCTCCTTGCTGGTTTGGCATGTAGAATGTCTTGACTTGACGACCCATACCTTGACTCTGTGTGCTCTAATCAACTTGTTCATTCCTGCTCGATAAAAAGCATTAACTTTAGCATATGGTTCAGCAATTAGCAACATCTTAGTGAAATATGATTGATGAAATAATCAAATTAAAGCAACAGTCATGAAATAATATTTTATGTGAATGAGCGATCAAAGCAACCAAAAACAAGGTCCTTAACGTGAGTAAGGTCCAGCAGCACATATACTAGTAACAATTATTGTCACTACTCACTACCAGGCAACACCATTACAGATAAAAGTAAACAGGATTTTATTCTAATTCTTACTTATTTCCACAAAAAAAACATGTACTCAGTGATCATTGATCATGAAATTGCCAGGCTTATCATCAGGGCCGTCCTGGAATAAATTGGGGCCTTGTGCCAAACAGTAAATTGGACATCTCCACCATTGTACAATGTGTTCAGCTGCATTTCCTCCACCATTGGACATCTTAGAAGAAATATTGCTGGACATGCAAGCAAATAAACTCTTACCATATAGCCCTTTAGGTTGTGGAGCCCAAAAGAATAGGGCGGGCTTGTGGATCCGCATACAAACATCCTACCACTACCAGCAAAGAAGCAACATGCAACCGGATCCAAAGCACAAGATTAGACCATCGAGGCATGGACACAACATCCCCAGCACTCGTATAGGAAACAGGGCCCTCTTGCCTTCTCTCTACAAGAAACTAATCGGGCCCTCACCTTCTTCGTGTCCAAAGTGATTAAACCTCTAAAAATCTAAGAAATTCAGTAACCACGCACTAATGAAGTAACAATGTTGCTCAGGAAATGAATCACAGCCTGTTTCACCCTGCCCGCATGCCCTTGAATCTCTCGATTCAATCCAGCAAAACAGCAAACCAAGTATAATCCGCCCAAAAGCCCCATGATCTAGAGATCGTTCTGACGGGGAGAGCTCAGTCCTCTCCTCTTTGCGTGCACGCGTAACCAGTAGATAACAAATTCTTACTGTCAACAGATAAAAGTAAACAAGATTTTATTCCAATTTTTACTGTTGTATTTCCACAAAAAAAACATGTACTCAGTTATCATTGTTCATGAAACTGCCAGGCTTATCATCAGGGCCGTCCCGGAATAAATTGGGGCCTTGTGCCAAACACTAAATTGGGCCCTAGAAAGCTAGCAAAGTAGAAAAATAAAATAATGTGTACGACATAATGTTCTCAACAAGAACTTTCTTAACCTCAACATTGTTTTGTCTTTGTCTGACCATCTGTACATCATTATCAATTGGGGAATTTGTTTTGTTTTTCTATATGAGAAAACGACTGGTTTCCTACAGTCATGTACGAAAATACTTGCTGGTATCTTTGAGAGGGACTGAGATAAGAGATCTTCTACCAGAGAGGATTTATGAAAAGATAGATGGGTCATTCAGATGTATTGTTTGCATAGTTGTAGCTAAAGCTCAAACCACAGATGCAATTCATGTGGGAATCTTGAATACCTATATATCAAAAAATACAGGAAAAAAAGAAATCAAAAAACTCTTTACGGAATGGAGCAACTGCTCCATAAAATTTTACAAAGGAGTGGGGAGCCTGTGTTCCTTCTTAATAAAGAAAAATCCAGAGCCCTTTGTTAGGGGAGAGTATTTCTCCAAGGCTACCATTCAAGAAATTGATAAACAGTTTAGGGCCCATAAGAGGATTGATTTAGAATTCCACAAAAAAAGTCTCTGCTGATACAAAAAAGGAAACTATGGCTAAACTCGAACCGCTCACAAAAAAAAAGAATTTGATGCGTACCCATCTAGAGTATACATGCAAAAGATGGCCCATCGATTTCCTTTTTTTGTAATTACTACCTTATATATATATATATATATAATAAATTGTTTTTTTAAATACAGGGTGTACAGTTTATTTACTATTTTTTATGCCCAAAACTTCATTAAGCATTTCTACGAAAACTTACTCTTTGATGAGTACTTATTACTCATCAATTGCAGGGCCCATTGGAGGATACTTGTGATTTTGTATTTCATAATAAGGTCATTTTCAAGATTGGGTTAAATCCTCTATTTCTTGTTTTTTTATGCTTTTGATAACCAGCAGAAGACATGTCTTGGATCTTTGAACAGTAGAGGTCCAGACCCATTGACACACATGTAGACCCATTCTGTAATTATCAAATTTGATTATTGTTCATGAAACAACAAGTTAATTTGGTACTGTTCATGCCACTACAGAGAATAAATCACTAGAGACACTATTGGTTAAGATTACAAGAGCAACATGTTAAGTCAAAATAAATTACGTTTTCATGTCATACCTGCTCCTTCCTTGTCCTTGAACATGTTTTAGCAGCATTGAACAATTCACTTGAAGAAATAAAATTTGTTGAGACGTTGGCAGTGCCCTTGTGGAAAAGGCTTCGGTTAAGAGTAGAGTTGTTAGTGTTGCGAGCAGGTGGCCTAGCATCCTTTTCTGCGGTGAGGACGCTTTGTGGCTGAGTCTGCAAATGAAATAATTAGTGTACAAAGATTGCCTGTAATTCAAATTACAATTCCCTGATGGCTGCAAACTTTTTGCAATTTTGCTACCTGTTGTAAAGTTTCGTGTACATGGTCAGGTGTCTTTTTGTTATTGTCAGTTGGAGTAGCTGTGTTTTCGGTGGTGTTCAATACACTTCCTTGGTTATCCTGTGTATGAACAAGTAGGGAATACTTTAGTTATCATACGATGTACAAATCCAAGACACATTTACAGATTTATTACCTGTGATGTTGCTCCGCTCTGTTTTGCTAGCAATGAAAGGAACTCTTCCCTGAGCAGTTCTCTTGCATTCCTTTCATTCTGCAATTCCTCTTCCATCCGTCGCCTAGTATCTTCCCTTTCAGCAACTTCGTTAGCAAGTTGTTCTTTTAACTTATGAATTTCATCTACGAACTCATTATCTTTTTTGCGGGCTGCAGCAAAAGCACGGGCTTGTTCGTCGAGTCTGTCTTTCAACAGTTGGCTTCGTGTCAGATATTTCGCCATGTATCCATGACCATGAAGCTTGCATGATTTGGTTCGGGTGCTCTCCTTGTAACTTGACTGGAAAGCAATGTCTTCCTCTTCAACTGTAAGGAAGCCTTTATCTGCCTCTGTTGATAAGTTAGTAATTTTGAAGGCTGCATCATCCTAATTGAGATAAGAGGTTAAAAGTTAAATAAGTTAAGCTATCAGCACAAAATTCTGAGTAATATACTAAGTCATGAACAAATTTAATTACTACTCACATAGGCATCCTTAGAAGCGTTGTTTGACCATTCCCCGTTCTTCGTGTGGGTAATCATCCAAAGAGTCAAATCACTTGGCTCTTCCTCGGTCTCTGGGTCTCTCTAAGATGGCAAGAATGTACCTTATGAACAACTGATCACTTAAGAAAACAATCTCATAAGTTTAATTTATAATTACCTGCTCATAGCTACATTGGGAGAACGGTTTGGATCCCATCACATGCTTGGTCTTCTGTTTTTTACGATTTTCAGAGTTCTGGTTGCTTAACATCTGCAAAAAAAGTATGCAAGTGCAGCCAACAAGCATTCTTATCAACATGTGTATTCGAAAGAAAAAAGTCAGTAGCACGTAACCTGAAATTTTTCAGTTCCAAAATACAGCACCATGTAGTGCCACTCGACAGGGTGTAAATCTTCAGGCTTCTGTCTCATGCGCATCGTAAGTGTTGTATGCCTTGTAAGTAGCACTGAGTGTTGATCGCCATCCTTTGTATCGCTCTTTGGCAATGTCCAATATCTTTTCAATTGCATTGTCAACATTTTCGAAATCCCACCTGCTCTGCTCAAATTGTAACACATAGAGAATGTAAAGTGAGAATGTGAATTGTTACATAATTAGAGACGCAACATGCGAAGGCAACTACAACAGGCAACTTACCAACAAATCGGCTGCTATTGTATTTTTGACATTTTGCTGGACATCTTTCCACCTTTTCACACCAATAAGTGGAGCCCTTTTTTTGTAAACATTACCACTTCATCCACAAATGTTCGGGAGTTTTCACCAATAGGACCTCCTCGCCTTGCTGAAAATTTTATTGTAAGTTTCTGGGACGCAGTCCTAACTCTCTTGGTAGCTGCTGCTAAACCTTTTAAGCATCCACGACCTTTCTTGCCTTACTGGCCGCCACCTCCTTACAAACCAGTTAAATTTAATTTAACATTCAAATTCACCAGGGGGCATTCGAGCCTAGTAATAGTAAAATTACAGGAAGGAAAACGTACCATTTTGCTGTTGCTTGTTTTTCCTAGCATGAGATGGCATGTCAGGTGGTGTTGGGCTGCTTTCATGGCTGTCCTCATTTTGAAGTCTCCCACCATAATTAGTATGGTCCTCTTTGTCAAACGATACTGCATGTAACAAGCATCAGAGAAGTATACATGAGTTTGAAAAACTAATAATATGCTTGCATAGTTCAATGTAAAATTCGAAGATTACATATATCTGCAAGGTGGCCTTTCTGCCTTAACCATTCCTTATATGTTTTGATTGTTTCTTGCCTGTAGTCATCCTCAAATTCTGCGAGTTGTGAACAAATGTTAGTGCAATGACCAATTCAATAGAATTGTTAAAACACTGGTGACGATTGGAGCAACATAACTTACCCGTGTGTTCTTCCTCGTCTCGCAATTTTGCTAGCCAAACCTTGTATGCATCAATTTGTTCATCTGTACATGGCTCATCTCTTTGACCCCTTTTTTGCTTCATGGGTGTTACGTTGACTTGTAAGTCAGTTTGTTGCTCCCTTGTCAACAGCAATCTGACTTCCCTCTCCCCTTCATTGTTTTGTATCATTGATTCTGCATCACGACTGAAATCGATCGGCTCAAGAGTTGCTACTGTCCTGCCACATCGCTTCTTATAGTACATGAAGTCCCTACTAGCATAACCAAGCTGTTCTTTGAAACTTAACAAGGTAACATATGTGAGATTAGCCCTATCAATTTTGGCATATACAAATTCACTTCCTGGAGGTGCCCCATTGCATTCAATAAGAAATTTCCACACCTGACCCGTCAATGGGCTTCTGTATGTATAGATAGCGAAAGGTTAATTAGGTAAACTAAAACCCAACAAGCCCTTTCAGTATGAAGAAGCAGAGAGAGAAATAGAAACATTTGTTAAATAATAACATAAACAAAGTAGTAAATAGATGCTTGTAATTCCGAATAGTGCCATACTTGAACTAGTCACTAGAAAAAGTTAATATTCAAATCAGATCAGATCATAGTAAGATAAAGTCAATGGTTTTTCTTACCAATTAGGGAGGAGAGTATCAAAAACTTCATAAGTTTTTTCAAACATAGGTGTTTCTTACAATGTGTCTTGCCCGCCACACACAACAGCTAAATGGACTAGTTGAAAGTAAGCATGGACATATCATTAAAATGGAATAGTTGATTACTCCCTGCTCAGGACATTAAGCTATGCGTGTTGGCTGAATTTGAATTCCGATGTAAATGATGTGTTTTTGTTGGATATAGTCCTTTGCATAAAGGCTAACACAATGTAAGTACATCTCAAACTTACTGACATGACTTAACATAAAGAATTGTCAGTGTAACATCCCAAAATTTGGCTTTCTGGAAAAATTTAAATTCAAATTAACTATTTTAAAGTAATTGGATTTTACTTGGCTTTTATTTGATTTTTTGGATTTTATTTCAACATTTCAAGCAAGAAAATGTATTTTAAAATATTTTATTAAAGCCAAAAAGAGTTTATTATATTTTTCCTAGCCTTTCCTAAATTTTTAAATATTATTTGAGAATTTTCTGAAATTTAAAATCAATTTTCAAAGATAAAAAGTATTTTATAAAATTATTAAATTCAAACCTGAAATTAAAAATATTTTTACTAAGTCTAAAATGCTTCCAGGAATATTTTATGATTTTTTTGGAATTTTTAGACGTTAAATATTATTTTTCCAAGTGTTTATAAAGTTTATAGTATTTTCTGAAATTTATTCCGAAAATAAAAATCAAATTATTCCTAGCCCGCCAAGTGTCGCTCCCAGATTAAATCAATCTCTCTCCACGTTTTAATCCTAGCCACACAAGATCACTTACCCCTTCATAACATCCAAGAACCATGAAACATCCACTTGCCACGTGTCGCAAATCCGACGGCCCGTACCCCTTCACTTCCCCTCTCTCTCCATGACATATGGACCCCACTTGTCATATGTTTCTTCTTCCTCCCCTTTCTTCTTCCTCTAGCCTTCTCTCTCTTCCACCATGGATGACAATTAAAAGCTTTTAATCCCGGCCGTTACTACCACTTTAATTCCCGTTTAAGCGTGCGTTTAAACCCTCTCATCACTCCTCATCCACGGCCGGCCACCTTCTCTCTTTAATTCCCCTCTAAAGCCGCGGCCGTTTCTTCTCTCTCCACCTATAAAAGCCTTCCCCATGCACCGGCTCCTTCCCCATTTCGGCCTCTCACACCCGCCGCCCTTCCCCTCCCATTCGGCCGCCACCCCGCCGCCGCTTGCCGCCGCCCAGGCCGCCGTCTCGGCCACCTCCCGCCGCTGCCCCATTTCTTCCGCCGCCACCACCTCCTTGCGCCGCCGCCGGCCGCCCCGGGTCCCGTCGCCGCCACCGGTAAGCGCGCCGCCGCCCCACCTCTCCCCGCCGCCACTCGCCGCCCCGGCTCCGGCCGCCGGCGAGGCCACCGGCCGTGCGCCTCCCCGCGCTGCCCGTGCGTGCGCCCGCGTGGCCGGCCTCGCCCACGTGGTCGCCCATGTGGCCGCCACCTCGCGCCCGCGTGGCGCCAAGTAATCGGAGCGCCACCTTGGCCGTTGTTACCTGCTGTAGACTTGGTTCACGGTAGACCGGGCCCACCGGTCATTCAAATATTTTTCCCGCTCGGAAAATTCAAAATGTCTGACATCATAAATAGCATTTTCAAGTACAAAAATAATTCCCGAAAGCCGGCTTTTTCCTTTTTCCCTCCTTTTAAATCTTTCGGAAGCCATAACTTTCTCATTTTAACTCCGTTTTGAGCTGTTCAAATTTCTAAATTTTTCTAAAATCCTAATCTATCTAAATATGTACTATTTTTGAATTTTTAAATTTTATTTAAATTTTTTTTGAATTTATTTGTTTTGTTTGTCTGTCTTCTCGCGCATAGATTCCGCCGTCGCCGAGGAATTCGTCGAGTCACAACAAGAAGAACCAAACAGCGCTCAAGAAGGCAAGTCTCCTTTGATCATCTTGAACCTATGATTTTGAAATGTTTTAATTATTTTAAATTATGTGCATTGCTATTTACATACAAGATAATTCAAATCTTAAGGTATTAGTTACCCCAATTTTGTTATGCCCTCAGTTGAAATTGAATGCCATGTACCCTTGTCTCCCTAGGATTTCCTTTGGCTCTTTAGTGAGAGTATTATAATCAATTGTGAATAATAGAATGGTAGTATAATGCTTAGTCATGCTATGTAATACCCTTGAAATCTTGAAAATGGGAAATTATGATTTATTGTAATAATCTTGTGTTTACAAATTTAGTGGTAATTGGAGTTACCACTGTTCTTTTAAAATAAACTAAAATATGAAAGTTGGTTTAGATTAGGGTGGATGGTTGGTTTGGATTGGTGCAGGAAGCACGAGATCTTGTTAAGTGTATGTTACACCCTAGTCAATTAAGGACCGACGCTTGTGTTTGTCCAGACTGAGCATTAACTGTACAACCACAAGTCTATATGGGTACGACCTAGCTGACTAACTTATGATAGTCTAGTTTAGGTGCCACCAGTGGAAAGTGGGTGCCAGGGATGGACTGGTTATTCACAGTGAGCTACAAGGATTTACTGTACTCATATGGCGCAAGAGGGGGCTTCGGTTCGGGCAGTTAGCCTACCTGCGGTGAAACCTCAGCGGGTGGTATCTAGCTAGATTAGAGTAAGGTAAAGGCTTTGTGATATTTTATCTGGGTCTCATGCCAAAGGAAGCGTGTTGACTTTTAGGATAATTTATCTCTTGTGGGTAAAGTTGTACAACCTCTGCAGAGTGTAAAACTATTCGAATAGCCGTGCCCACGGTCAAGGGCGGGCAAGGAATGCTTTCACATGGTAGATTTCTGGTTTTGGTTTTAAAATCAAAAATTTTGTATTCCGAGAGTGGAGGGAACTCTCGGAAGGGTATCCTGGTGGTTGGAGCCAGAGAGGGTGGATGGAACCCGCAGTTTAAACTTGACCAATTGTAATTGGTTAGCTAGTGTTGGTAGATGGAACCTTCACTAGATAGTTAATGATAGTTCTGTTAAAACATTTACTTTATTAAATTGATGCCTTTGAAAGGAATTAGTAGTAATTGAAATTAAAACATTGCTTTGTGCAAAAGAACCATATAGCCTTCCTTTGTTAAGCCTTGCATCTATTGCATTTTTCCCAAGACTTGCGGAGTACTTTATGTACTCACATGCTACACTCAAACATAAAAAGCAGAGGAATACGAAGCCCAAGAAGGAGACTACGACTACTTCGCGGGTGGCTTCGACGAAGGATTCCAGGAGTTCTAGGTTGCGTTTCCCCAGTCAATTGCCTGTGGCGTATTGATGGGTCTTCACCGAGTTTATCTTTTGCTTCCGCTGTGTTTCGTGTGTGCGAGGTCTTGAAACCTCAATTGTAATAATGAGACCTTTCGGTCTATACTCTTTAATATTGTAATAAAGTGTTGCTGGTTATGTATTCATTTCTGTTTAACTGTGTGCACTAGCTTTGATCTGGGACTAGTGCAGTAATACACAGAGGGTCCGGGTTCAGAAATCCAGGGTCTCGACAGTCAGCCTATGTCAATGTCCATGTTAAGTTCAGAGAAGTTATCAAAGTCCCGTGGAGAGCAGTTGTCTAAGTTTGAAGTTTTTCTATATAGAAGATGTCATGGTCGGGCACGACTATACTCGGCACAGTCAAAACATGATGCCCATGGCACTACAAAGTGTATAGCTCTTGTTCAAATAATATATTGCACAACCTACCAATTTGTTCACTGCAAGATAGCAACAAATAATCGAGAAGTGGTCTATGGATAGTACATCAAACAACAGAAAACCTTTAAAGTATAAGGATTCAACTCTTGCATACACAACAACGATAAGGTTTTGCAACAAACAGTGCATTTTTTCCCTCTGGGAAAACATATAAGATCACATAAGGATTTAGTCGGGTGAGGGAAGGATCACATAAAGATCACATAAAGATCATATAAGATCATATAAGAGGCACCATATACCTGGAGGTGAGGGAAGGATTAGCCGGGTCTTCATATTCTTCAACGCAGGACGCATGAACTGTACGGTGGCTTCGGCTAGGCATGGTGACGCGTGTCCTCATGATTTTGGTGGTGGCGGCGAAACCAGGAATCGCCGGGCTCGATGGAGTCGTCGGCATCGTGTAAACCGCCGACGCCTGGTCTCCCTCTGCAAATGAACTAGATCGCGGCCTTTGGGGTGGTGCCGTGGTGGGGACGTCGGGTTAAAGAAGATGGAGGCGCGATGGATTTGGACCTGGCGAAATTTTTGGGCGGGCTATATTTTTGGTTTGTTGGAGGGAAGGAACCTGGCGAAAGTTAGTAAGGGAAATATTTTTGGTTTGTTGGAGGGAAGGAACCTGGCGAAAGTTAGTAAAAGGGAAATATTTTTGGTTTGTTGGAGGGAAGGAACCTGGCCTCTGAGCTCGTCGCGGAACCCCACCCCGCGGGGCTCCAACTTCAACCGCCGCCGCCTCAAGAGAAGCCGCCCGAGGCCGCCGAGCCGTCATCCACGCTCTCCCCTGCCCATCCGGTGGCCGCGCCAGCCTCTGCACCGGCCGCGCTGACCGCCGCCCTGCCCGGATCCGGGCTCACCAACGCCGTCTCCTTCGGCCGCCGCGCCCGCCCCGTGCTCGATTCGGCCGGACGTAGCCCCAGACCTGGCCGCGCCCCGCTCGGATCCGGCGGCGCCCTCAGGCCGCCGCTGGCCTTGTCTCTCCCGATCCGGCTGTCTCCACATCAGATCCGGTCGGCCTCTTCTCGTGTCGCACCGCCCATCATCATATTGCTCGAGCCGCCGCCACCATCCTCTCCTTGGACGGCCGCCGCCGCTCGGCCCTCTCGACGTCGGTCGGCCGACGCCGGTCTGATTTGGAGCCGAGGGAGGCGACAGAGATCTGGCCTCTGCGCATTCAACGCGCCGGCGAGGGAAGTCAACACCGCTCGTGTGCGGGAGAGCTGGTGACGACGTGGTGGGTGAGAGGGTGAGAGAGAGAACACGATGTGGTGGGTGACGGTCTGAGAGAGCCTTTTTCTCAAAGAAGTCAGACCATGCATGTTGTTTACAAGCACAAAGAAGTTCATTAAACAAAGCAGTACCCAATCCAAGCAAATAATTCTCCTAATTAAATATATGCAGCCTTTTTCAGACCTTGTTCTTTACAAGCACAAAGAATTTCATTAAACAAAGCATAACACAACCCAAGCACAATTTTCAGGTTTTAAACAAAAAATTCATCATCATCTCCTTGTCCTAACAATTCACAGGTGCAACATGCCCATCGTCAATGTAGGTGTCATCATTTTCATCATGATCATCAAGTAAGTCCTCATCATTGGGTTCAGGTACCGATGCAGCAATCGCATTTTCAATGACAGAAGCATCAACACTTACCCCTTCCATATCATTCCTCTTCCAATTTGTCAAGTCTTCATATTGGTGGGATACATTCATGTCTTCCAGTCCGATGACCAGCAAATCAACATCATTGGTTTCTCCCCCCAATTCTGTACATCCTTCTTCAGGCATGGAAAACAAATTTCTAGGTTTCATTCTAACAACAGTTGACCACTCAGGTTTCTTCGCGCATTTCACATAAAAAAAACCTGCTCAGCTTGTGTCGCTAAAATGTAAGGATCATTGAAATATCGAAATCGAGTTGTATCAACATCGATAATCCCATATTGATCCCTATTGAACCCCCTTCCTTTGTTCTTAGTGGTAGCAGGTACATCATACCAGTCACACTGAAAAAGTATGACTTCTTTTTGGTTGGGGAAATCTAATGAGATTATTTTATTAATCACGCCATACCAGTCCATGTTTCTAGTACTGTCATCGCCCTTCACAACAACACCACTGTTTTGTGTACTTAGGTTCTTCTCTATAGCAGCCGTCCGAAATAGAAAACCATTTATGTAGCATCTGTTGAAAACTCGAGCACGATGGTCTGGTCCACGGGAAAGGGCATACATTAGCTCACTAGTTTTCCCTTCATCATAGAGTCTGGAGATCTGCACTCATTTGAAATAAAATATATTAATGAAATAAATGACAGCATTATGAACCAAACAATACAAAATAAAATAGAAACTCACTGTACGCTCAAACCAGCCTACAAATTGGTCTCTGTGACGGTTTTCAACACTCCGTGGGCTGATACTTCTAAGCTCATTCTTATGGTCACTAAATTAAAACAGAAAAAGAGGGGCTTCAGTAAGTTACACAAACATGAAAAATAATACTACAGATTTAGTACATCTAAAGTAGAACTTACTTTATCCATTGAATGGTTTCATCACAGTTTGTAATTATGTAGTGCCTCATCCGATGCAACTCCGTAGTAGAAATTGACTCGATGCAACAACCTTTCCTACCGTAGTCAATGCTCCCGAATATGCTTAGCCCAGATGGTGGTTCGTTCACTGCAGCCCTTTCATGACGCTCTGGACGATTAAGCTTGGTGTCGACGTCTTCCAAGAAGTGAGAGCAAAATGTCATGCACTCCTCATATATATATCCCTCGGCAATTGAACCCTCAGGGTGCGCTTTGTTCCTCACGTAGCCTTTAAGCGTACATAGGTACCTCTCAATAGGATACATCCATCTGTAACACACGGGCCCTCCAAGTCTAGCCTCTTCAGCTATATGAACTGGCAAGTGCATCATGATATCAAAAAACGCAGGCGGGAATACCATCTCAAGCCGACAAATAGTCTCTCTAATCAGAGTGCTTAGGTTCTTAAGTTCTTTTTCCTCCAGCTCCTTTGAACATATTGCCTTGAAAAACCGACTGAGCTCAATCAATGGGATGACGACATCTTGTGGCAATATGTTGCGAACTACTAAGGGTAAAAAATTCTGAAATATAATATGATAGTCATGAGTTTTGAGAACAGACAGCTTACACCCAGTGACATTCACAGATTTCTTGATATTCGAGGCGTAACCATTAGGCATCTTCAATCCTTCTAGAAATTTGCATAATATTGTCTTTTCATCCTTGCCTAGGAAGTACAACGCTGGTGGCAAAGTATACTTACCATTCTCGACCATAGGATGTTGATCCTTCCTTATCCCTAGATGTTGCATGTCAAACCGAGCCTTCTCACTATCCTTGCCTTTACCTTGTATGTCGAGCAAAGTCCCCAATATGGCCTCGCATATGTTTTTCTCGATGTGCATCACATCCAAATTATGCCTTACAAGCAATGAGCTCCAGTAAGGCAGTTCAAAAAAAATACTCTTCTTCCTCCAGTTGTGCCATCTAGTTTCTTCTTCACGCTGCTTCCTCTTTTTTGTCGCCTTCCCAAATTTCACTTGGTCAAAACTCTCATACTGTTGCATCACTTGCTCGCCGGTAAGTGGCACCGGAGTCTCCCTGCGTTCCACCTTGTTATTGAAGCTGATCTTGTTCCTGCGCCACATGTGGTCCGAAGGCAAAAAGCGGCGATGTCCCATGTAGCAATGCTTGGACCCGAATTTCTGCCACAAGTAGTCAGTATCCTTATGGCAGTATGGACATGCAAACTTGCCTTTCGTGCTCCAACCTGATAGCATCATCGCATATGCAGGAAAGTCATTAATTGTCCAAAGTAGAAGTGTACGTAGAGTAAAATTCTTCTTCTCCTTCGCATCCCATGTTTCAACACCCTTTTCCCAAAGATCCTTTAGCTCATCAATCAGGGGCTGCAAATAAACATCGATGTTCATGCCAGGGTATTTTGGGCCAGGTATCAACATCGACATCATCCAAAACGATTGTTTCAAACACATCCAAGGAGGCAAGTTATAAGGAATTATGATCACAGGCCATGTAGTGTATGTAACATTCAACATCCCAAATGGATTGAAGCCATCGGATGCAAGACCCAACCTAACACTGCGAGGATCCACTGCAAACTCCTTATATATGTCATCCACATGCTTCCATGCTAGTGAGTCTGCAGGGTGACGCATTTTCCCATCACGAACCAATCCTTCTTTATGCCATCGCATATATGATGATGTGGTCTCCGTCATGTACAATCTTTGAAGCCGCGGAATAAGTGGGAAATAACGTACAATTTTACGAGGGGAACGCTTCTTTGCTCCATTAGTGCCACTAGCCTCATCAATCCCATCTGAACCAGTGGTTTTCCACCTAGACTCACCACATATTGGACAAGTATCCATCTTAGCATAGTCCCCACGAAACAATACACAATCATTCTCACATTCATGTATCTTTTGGTAATCAAGCCCAAGATCTCGAACAACCTTTTGCACTTTCTCCAAGGTGTTTGGGATACAATGGCCTTTAGGGAGCAGAAGCGAGAACAGATGAAGTATGGATTCCAAGGCACTGTTACTAAGACCATACATGCATTTAATCTGAAAGATCCTGACAATGAAAGAAACCTTAGTGGCCTCCTTGCAACCTGGATACAATTCCTTCTATGCCTCTTTCAATAATTTATAGAAATTCTTTGCTTGTTCATTTGGCTCTTCGTTATTACTATCTATGATGTCGCCATGCAAAGCACCCCTGATTAGAGAAGAAACTAGATCAGTGACAGAAGCACCATCACCTGATGCGCCTTCATTGCAATCCTCTTCAATAGGGACGTCCTTGCCAGCTGACGCTTCATCGGTCTCTTGCTCTCGGATAAAAATTTCATCAAACCCTCTCATTAGTAAATGACGTTCAACCTCATATTGTAATCTATAGCACTGGCAACGACACCTTGAACACTGACAGGGTGCAGTTTCTCCTTTAGATGTGCCTCCAAATGTACTTTCAAAAAATTTCTTGAATCCAGTTTGCCACTCAGTTGTTGATTTACCCATACGCATCCAACTGCTGCCAGCTTGTGACATGATTCCAAAGTATATCAATCAACAAATAACACCCAATAATCTGTCCAACGTACCAGTACCTGCAAGACCTCAACACAAAAATAGACAATTAAGAAACCTTATCAAGCAGCACAAAAATCATTTACAAAAAAAGTAATACAAAATAGATTAGAAAACTAGGTTCAATATAATCAAAGGATACGACTTGCCTTGGCCTTGCTCAGTTGACGGCTCTTGCTCTTCAAACCCTGCTTCTGCTCCTTCGAAGACGTGATCTAACGAGGGAGAAAAAGGAACGAAACTCAAAATAAATTCAAATAAAATTCAAATGAACTTCAAAAACTTTCAAACAAGAACCAAAAGATAGAGTTCAATTTTAGATGAATTTAGGAAAAAGAATCGGGTCAATCGGAGCTAGGACGACAGAGAATGGGCTCTTGAAAAAAAACCTAATTTGGAAAAAGGCTGAAAATCAAAAATTGCACTGTGCTGTGGACCCGGCTCATGAAATGATCAGTCTACGGTGAACCCGGCGCATGAAACAGTGCTGGGGACGTGGCCGGTTCACGGGTTTACAGCTGACATGCGGGCCCCGCATGTCAGTGGCTCGGTGCACAGGGAACCGGGCGCACAGGAAGGCGAAGCGGCAGCAGGGCTGACGTCAGCGATGACATTCGCGTGCGGGCCGCGAAGTGGCTGCGGGAACCGAGGCGGCGCATTTCGACCGAGGCGACGTCGGCGACTAACCGGCGGCAAGACAGACGGTGGCAGCTCACTGGCGGCAACGGCGAACAGCGGCGACGGCGCTCGTTGGCGGACGACGGCGTCGACGCTCGTTGGCGGACGACGGTGACCCTCGACGAGACGACGGCGACCGCCTGCGGCGAAGACGAAAGCGGAGGCCCGGGTGGCGGCGAACGGCGGCGAGCTCCGGCGGTGGCTAGCGGCGGCGAGCTCGGGACGGCGACGGACCCCGGGCGGGCCCCTTTTATACGCCCGAGGATGACTAGCTCATGCACGGCACGGAGTTCGCGGCGGAAACGGCGAGCGGCGGCGTGCCAGACCCAGAGACGGAGACCGGGTCGGGGACGACACCTGACAAGCGGGCCCCCACCTGTCGGTGGCACGAGGTGACGGACGGCAGAGATGACGCGCGGGCACAAGGGCGACCTAGATGGATGACACGTGGCGAGTGCTGGCGGTCTGGTGTTGGGTCACCGTGAGGTGCTGGCCAGCGTGTGTTGCTCGAGCGAGGCAGGCATAGGTGTTAGGGGCGACGGCAGGTCCTGGGCGGCGTCAATTGCGCGATCGAGGCAGGAGCAGGTGTTAGGGCAGCGGCGGCAGGTGCTGAGGCGGCGTGAACTCATCGACCGAAGCAGGGTCAGGTGTTAGGGCGACGGCGGCAGGTGCTGGGGCGGCGTGAACTCATCGACCGAAGCAGGGACTCTAGGTATGGATGTACGGTGTTGGGCGGCCACGTACAATATGCCTGGCCCACAATGATCTATTGCCACGGAAAATGTTCATATTTTGCAACAAATTTATTGTGTGGTATAAAAACTTGTTTCATGCACAGTATAGAGTATCCTTTTGCAACGCAATCCAAAACTATAACTACCCAACAAGACTGTGGCAAAATTGTCAGCCATTTGCAACGAAATTCTATATCGTGGCAATACCCCATAACTAATGCAACGCAAATCAATATTATTGCAACACAGGAATCTCATGGCGATAAAGTTATACTTCTTGCAACCGTTTTCTAAATAGTGGCGAAAGATCACCTTATTGCAACGAATTAAGGTGACTATCGCGACACCATATTTAAGTAGCAATATGTGCGCATATTGCCATGATTTTGGACATAGGTTGCAATAACAGGTACCTATAGCAACTAATTTTGTGTCGTTGCAATGCATTTCGTGGCCAAAGACCCGAAATCTAGTAGTGAACGTGTCTGTTCATGGCACTGTTTTGTATGCTATAAATGGACTGCTCTGTGATATATTTTGGAGAGACAACACACAGCAAAGAAACACGCATCACTTAGTCTCTGTCCATCAAGAGAATACAGAAGAGAAAGGTAGAGAGAAGAAGAAAGACATCATGCAGATTTCGAACACCGAGCAAGGTCAGTTTTATATATTTCTAATAGAAGAAATGATGTTTTGTTGAATCATATAAGTGCTGCAAGTTCCGAAAAATTAAAGTTTATTCTTATAATTGGTATTAGAGCCAGGTTATAGCAGTACTTATGATTCACATTATAATTGGATTCTTTCTTTTGAATGTTTTGCCACTTCTAGATGTTTTTTCTTAACAGACTTATTGTTATTTGTTTATGACCTCTGAATATAATGTTGTTGGTTGGCAATAGGGTTGATGCACCCATACGCGGTTGTTTTATACAGAAGGGTTTCATGACCCATTATATATATTTCAAGGGATCATATTTTAAGGCAACGTCTTGTTTTTCTTTTGTCATTATTTCTATTCAAATATTTTAATGGACACAAGAATCACTGTATTAATATCTTGGTGTTGCATGTATGGTTTGCATTAAAGAAATATTATTTGGATTTCTTTTCTGGTTTCTTAATTTATTAGATCGCAAGTTGTATGCATGTCCAGTAATGGCATTTAATATTACGGTGGATATGCACATTGGTCTAATTATACTATAATATTGCCGGTTAAATATTTATTGAATGACAAAGCTTGTTTGTCACCAAAGTGGCCTAGCTTACAATAGTTTAAATATTTAAATATGTATGTTTGTTTTGATATTGTAATAAAATGACATTATAGATCACAAATTATTTTGTTAGAAGGTCACCCAAAGGTGGGCCACTACAAACAATTTAGTAGAATAAAAGGGAATGATGACATGCTTAAGAGATATATTTGTTTATCCAAAGATGATATCTCTATTATCTTGAGTATGTTTAATCATCCATAAAATTACATACGTATCATTATTGTATAAATGACATGTTTAAGTATCATCCAAAGATGTTCCTAAATATGTAATTAAAAGTTTACTGTTCAAATCAATTTCTTCTTGCTTATTAACAAATGAGCATATTTAATGTTTGCAGCCACTATTAACTTGTACACTCAGAGCAGCGGCTTTGTTAAGTTCAATGGGTTAAACTATGCCAAATGGGCTGAACAAATCCAGTTCCAACTGGGTGTTATGAACTTAGACTTGGCAATAGTTATGGATCAGCAGCCCACAGCACTTACTGATAAAAGTACTGATGAAGAAAAAAATATGTATGAAGCTTGGGAAAGGTCTAATAGATTGAGCTTGAACTTAATGCAAATGATGATCGCTGAAAATGTCAAGCCATCAATGCCCAAGACTGAAAATATAAAGGAGTTTATGTTGAAGATCAAAGAGTACTCTCAATCAGACATTGCAGATAAGTCCATTGTAGGAAGTCTTATGAGTGAGCTCACGACCAAGAAGTTTAACTGGTCATGCCCCATTCATGATCATGTAACTAGCATGGCTAACCTTGCAGCAAAGTTAAAATCAATGGGAATGGATGTGAGTGATTCTTTTGTAGTGCAGTTTATTATGAACTTACTTCCTCCTGAGTTTGGCCAATTCCAGGTGAACTATAACACCATTAAAGACAAGTGGAATCTTCAGGAGATTAAGGCCATGTTGATTCAAGAGGAAGGAAGGTTAAAGAAAATGAAAGAACACTCTATTCATTTCATGGATCATAATAGAACTAGCAGCAACAAGGGTAAACCATGGAAGGGTAAGAAGAAGGATAAGGTGCCAACAAAGGTCAAAGAAGGCCAAATCCGCAAATACTTGAAGTGCCACTTCTGCAAGAAGACTGGTCATTTCAAGAAATATTGCCCGAAAAGAAAAACTTGGTTCGAAAAGAAAGGTATGTATTATATTTCTGTATGTCACGAATCTAATATTATGGAAGTTCCAAATAATACATGGTGGTTAGATTCTGGCGCTACTACTCATGTTTCACATATTACTCAGGGATTCATTTCGATCCAACCCATAAGCGCAAATGAAAGATTCTTGTATATGGGGAACAGAATGAAGGCATAAATTGAAGGAATTGGGACATATCACTTAATCCTGGATACAAGCTACCACTTGGATTTAGAAAAGTGTCTATATGTTCCTCAATGTGCTAGAAATCTAGTTTCTGTTAGTATGTTGGATAAATTAGGTTTTAAGTTTGAGATTGGAAGTGGTGTGTTTTCCTTATGTAAGAATAAGTACTGTTATGGATCTGGTACTTTAATAGAAGGCTTGTACCGCTTTAATCTTGATGTTATGTTTGCTGGATCTCTGTTTTTTGTGGAACAAATTGTAGGTAATAAACGTAGTATGCATAATGAACGTTCTGCTTTCTTATGGCATCAAAGACTTGGTCACATATCTAAGGAAAGAGTAAGAGGCTAATTAAAAATGATATTTTGCCTAAATTGGATTTTGATGATTGGGATGTATGTGTATATTGTATTAAAGGTAAACAAACCTCACATATATCAAAATATCCAGCCACAAGAAGCAGTGAACCGTTACAGCTAATACACACTAATATATGTGGTCCTTTTGATATTCCATCATGGAGTGGAGAAAAGTATTTTATCACTTTTATTGATGATTTCTCACGATATTGTTATATATAATTGTTGCATAAAAAATCTCAATTAGTAAATGTCTTAGAGATATTCATTACTGAGGTAGAAAGGCAACATGATAAGAAAGTTAAAGCTGTGAGATCCGATAGGGGTGGTGAATATTATGGAAAATTTAATGAAAATGGACAGTGTCTAGGCCCGTTTGCAAAGTACCTTGAAAGTAAAGGCATTTATTAGTAAATTATCAAATCATTACATAGGCCAAGTGGGTGATTGTAAGATTAATTTAATCTTTTATGGCCTATTAATTTATTAGATTGATTCTACTATTAAAAGATCTAGTATGATGGTTACTAAATTTAAAGATTAGAATCAAGGGTTTTAATCCCTCTTCTCTCCCTTTGTTAAGTAAATGTTATAGTGTATATACGTGTGTTTATTGAATGGTGCATGCATACATGAGAGAACTAGTAGTTGTTTGGTCTGTTAGTTTTTCTAGTACTTTTTGCATGCAACTGCAGGGCAGCAGTATGTCTGCATGCAGCAGTTTGCATGGCTCATGCTTAATAGCCAAAAGCATTACTTTTTGCATGCAACGGCAGGACAGCAGCGCGTCTGCATGCAGCAGTTCGCAGCGAATGAATGGCAGCACGGCTGTTCGCAGCAAACATCAAAGAACGTGTCTATTCATGGCACTGTTTTGTATGCTATAAATGGACTGCTTTGTGATATATTTCAGAGAGACAACACACAGCAAAGAAACACGCATCACTTAGTCTGTCCATCAAGAGAATACAGAAGAGAAAGGTAGAGAGAAGAAGAAAGACATCATGCAAATTTCGAACACCGAGCAAGGTCAGTTTTATATATTTCTAATAGAAGAAATGATGTTTTGTTAAATCATATAAGTGCTGCAAGTTCCAAAAAATTAAAATTTATTCTTACAGAGCTCAACAAGAAGAGATGAATCAGCATGCCCTTCAGTCATAACTGTCATCCTAGAACCCTCGGTCATAATTGTCATCTTATAATTGTGAAGTTATCCTATTTCAACTCTTTCACCATCAATATCTTTGCGAATAGTTAGGTTGCCCATATGAAAATGATGATCAGTACACTCATCTGAAAAATGTCTTAATAATATTATAATTTTCAAAGCTATCCGTAGAGACCGTGCCAATGTGCAACTGCACCTTTTGCATTTGATTGGGTTGTGAGCTTTAAGATGACCACATAGTCAATTGTCCGAACTCTAGAAAAGGTGCACCTTTTTTTGTCATAGGAGGGATAGATAACCTAGGCAAAAACTGTTAAAGCTAGACAGTTGAGAGATTGGCAGTAAGAAACTAAGAATATTGAGATAGCTAGAGCGAGAAGCAGCAAAAGGTGTCTGTTGTGGTTACAGACCAAACAGAGAGAGAGAGTGGTAGTGGAGAGTTAGGTGAGTGAATGGCTTAGGGTTTCTCCCCATGGCCTGTGTTGCATATATACATTCATATGGGGAGTGCTTTTACAATTATACCCTTACATATGAGTGCTCCTCTCAGGGGTACTCATGTCATTATACATGTCCCATTCTGGGCCTTACATTCCTCTGACAGGCATGCTGGGCTTAGGTGGGGGCCACCCCTACAACAGGAGCCTCTCATGGTGAAGGGCTTCACGGGCCGAAGCCATGTCGCCGAGCCCTTTGGCCCCGTCCGTCCCTGTGGCCTGTGAACTTTTTCAACGTTCGTCGAAGTGTAGTGTTCGCCCTGTCGTGATGCCAACCTCGACTTCTACCTTCGCCCCGGACGGCAACCCCGACCCCGCCACCACAGGACTCTGTGGATGACGAAGACTTCGCCAAGCCGCCCGGCGCCATACCTCGTAGGGGGCGGATTGGAGGTCGAAGTCGCCTCCGATTTGGCGGGGTCGATGGTTGGCCGGGCCGGATTGGAGGCGTTGTCGGAGTCAGATGCATCGCCATAGGTAAGCGAAGCGGGCCCCTAAGTCGTCGCGCGCGCGCGTCAAGTGACAGCGGACTCCGGCGTCGAGTGCCCTTGACGATAAGTGACTGTCAGCCTGCCTATCGAGGCTTGGTTGGACTCCTGCCGGTTGGACTTCTGCCGGTTGGCTCCCCCGCTGATGGGGTATATATATCGTGCTGGTGCGGCATTGTACCTGCATTGCGCGCTCGGATAGATGCTGCTCCCCTAAAATGGGCCTCTTCAGTGCATCCACATCCCATAGTGGCATTACGCGGCTTAGGGGTGTTGATGCACTGATGGAGGCCTGTTTTTCTTGGGAGCTTGGTTAGCGTCTGTTGTCGATAACTGGTCGCACCTGCTGCCTTTGTGCTGTGTTTATGCATATAATGGCAAGGTTTGCCCTGTCCTCCTAGACAGGCCCACCTTCAGTCGGGGTTTCTGATCGAGCCCATCCGCATTACTTTGAAAGAATGTTGATGCACTGAAGGTGGCCTGTTTATGAGAACAAGCCAAAACTTGGCGTGACGTAACCCCTGCCTGTACCCTATGTGGGGAATGCCGACGGACGTGTCCCTGCGCGCGAGTCCGGTTCTGGAAGCCAAAGCTGAAGTCGAGACCGTGGCCGCGTTGGTGGCGGACGACGAAGTCCTGCGCCGGAGCCATGCCGTCCTGCCGAGGCAACGCCCACGAGGCAACGTCGAGCGCCGAGGACGTGCCGCCCCACCGAGATGATGCCTACGAGGCGGACGGTGAAGTCGAGCGCTGACGACGTGCTGTCCCACCGAGGCGGTGTCTACAAGGCGAGCGGTGAGGCGGTGCTCCGAAGCCGCTGTTCCCCTACCCTTAGGAATAGTGCCCGCGGAGAGCAGGTGCTTGCGGGGTAGGCCGAGGGCGCTGCGTGCGCGGAGGCAAGGAGGCGGAGTTGTCGTTCCCCTACCTTCAAAAACAGTGCAAGCGGAGAGCGGGCGCTTGCGGCGTAGGCCGAGGGCACTCCCTGGTGCCACGCGCGCGAGGGCGCTATATCCAGGTGGTGCGCCGCTTAAAGCGAGGCACTCCCTGCGATGAACGCGACCCCGCGGTAGTGCGCCTTAATGGCTCCGGGAATCGCGTCGACCCCTGGGCTAGCACGAGCAGGCTGCTGTAGTCGTACGCGCTTGTCCACTCGGGGTGCACACGAGGCGGGCCATGACTGGCGCGTCACGGGCTGTCAGCGGTCAAGCCCCTTCCCTAGGGGGCGGGGTACGTGGCGCGGCGCTGTAGGCGCATCGTGCGCTGGCTGCCCACCTTCCAACGCGCGTCCCCGACTGCTAGCGGTTGTGCTTTTTGCCGACCTTCGATTGCCTTTGTCATGCAGATTTGCGGTTGTCCCCGTGCAGGATGGCGAAGTCCTCCTTGCCCTACGGTATCAGGGGCGAGGTTGCCTCCCGGGCATAAGGTCGGAGCCGATGTCGACGCCAAGGCCGGAGCCCAAATTGGTGTGGGGGGGTTGAGGCGGAGCTGGAGCCGCAACCGGAGTAGGGGATACCTCGCACCCCAAACTCCGCCCCAGATGGTCCAGTCCGGCGCCTTCGCAGCGGTGTCCCTTTGGACAGGTGCGGCCAAAGTCGGGGTGGCGAAGACCCCGTTTGGACTATTGCGGTTAATGGGTCCAAAGAACCACGCCGACGCGCGCCAAGGCTATGTCAGGTCGTGCAACCTGCATTTATTCCCTGCGCTGACCGACATGCGGTGGGACGCTAGTGGAGCGTCGTGCGGTGACATGACTCTGTACGACCACGATCATATGTAGGTTACGTGTGCTCTTGCGACGCTTCGGCTTCGCACGTGGGGAGGTGAGCGGTTGTCGTCCGCCGTTTGTGCTTACCGAAGGTGGGAGGCGAGGGGTCTTTAAGTACCCCCCGTGGTGTTGTGCCTGCACCTCCTCCATACGCTTTCTGGTTGTTCACGCCGCCTCCTATATTTGCTCGTCCTGTTCCTGCACTCCTTTTTGCCATCGAGTACCCCGTGGATGCCGATGGCGACTTGCGACGAGCGTGCTCAGGTGGGCGGCTATGCCATCCGCCGGCGGTCCTCGCCGCTTGAGGTGAAGTACGCGCTCGAGGAGCGCGATCCGGCGGCAGCAGACAAGTGGTGGGCGGCGAAGAAGAGGGAAGGTCCGTACTCCGGCGACTTGGGCCGCACGCTCGTGACGGAGGACGCTCGCAACTGACTCTGAACGCGGTGGCCCGCCTTGCCATATACAGCTAGGCCCTTCGCTCGGAAGCATGTTGGCCCAGTGCCTCATTGTTCGCATACTTGCACGAAGCCTGGTGTCAACCGAAGGAGCGGAAGGACGGGACGCTGTCAAAGTTTGGCAGCGTCAACTTCGTTCTTCGGGCATCATGCGGAAGGCTCTTCCCCGCGAACTCAACACGAGGGAAATGGGAGTCCAACTGGACGAGGCGGTGGTTCTATCACCGCGTGGCGAGTGGTAGCGGTCTTGAGTGCACGGGCGGGCCGATTGCATTCAAGACCACACCCGGCCTAACACTTGACCAGGAAGATAGGCGAAGGGTGCGAAGACTTGTGGGGGTCACCGCCCGCTTCAATATGCGCGACCTCACCGAGGAGTACATGATGTGCGGTGTGACGCCGCTCGCCCGCGATTGGCGCTTCACGGCCGGGGAACGTCGGGATGACAACGTTCAACTGTCCGTCCGCTCGCTGCCCGTGCCGACTGGTCTTCGTAAGCCTCGACTGTGCCCTCCCCTCCGTTCGTACGTATTGCATCGTGTGTAACTGTGCTTTCTTCCCCGCGTAGGAACTCGCCTGGAGGACGCGGAGCGCGCAGCGCGCGTGTTTCTTGGGCCATACACCGCCAAAGAGCACGGGCAACGTACAGCCGCGACTGCGGAGGCGGTATTGGGGCGGATAAACCGTGTGTGCGAGGCCTTAGGGCTTCCCGTGCCGGATCGCACCCCTCCGGACCCGCAACATCAGGACGACGGTGCCGCGAGGACAAAAGCGTCATCCCACAAGAGGACCCGGACCACTACGACCACGCCCTGTGCGGCGATCGCCGCTGCTCCTGCCAGCGCGGCGAGCCCGGAGTCGGATTCGGTGAAGTATGCCGACTCAGACTTGGAGGAGGGCGCGGGTGCTAAGGGCAAAGGCGCCAAGGGCGGAGGGCGCGCCACGGGTTACTAGGAGAGGGAGGTCTCGTCGCCCGCGACAAACGCCAAGGCGGAGCTGGTGTTGGCTGGTGGCACCGGTGGGGAGGCCTCACCCGCAACCACGGCCGTGGTGGGGCTGCCCTCCGTGGGAGTATGCAGAGCGCGGTCTTCACCAACAGTGGCGACCGAGGCGGAGGTGCCCCTCGCGTAGGTCATGATGACGAAGTCCCCGGCCGGCGACGTTGTAGCTGCGGAGGCCCTTCGGTGAATATTGTTGCCGCAGAGGCCCTTTTGTAGCGGCTACCGAGGTGGGGTCTCCCCCTCAGGCAAAGCGGCCACGCCTGTGGTCCCCCCTTCAGCGGACCTCGCGGGGGTTTGCCGTGGCGACCGATGTTGGGAGTTGTGGGACTCCGTGTTGAGCACCGAAGTTCCTCTACCCCGCGCCCTCCCGACCCCTCGGGCCGCAATGATCGTGGCGCAGGATCAGTTGGCGCTGGGTCCCAGCTCGGAGGTCCCTCCGCCCCAAGGGTCAACGCCGTCCATAGGGGCCGAAGTCGCTGTGGCCCCGCCCAGGGCTAGGGAAGCATCCCAGCAAAGTCCCCCATCTGCCAGCGAGGGTAGGCTAGGACAGCATACCTTTAGCACAATGTTTTCCGCGTCTTGCGTGACAACCTTATACTACCTCTTGCAGTGGCATTTATCCCAGTGGAGGAGCCATCCCTTGAGCGTGGGGGTCCTGGCGCTGGCGGCACACATGCCGCGCGCCCGAGCCTGGCAGACTTCGTCCCTCCATCGGATGCTCTGAGGGCCTGGCGCGGGATTGCGGACGACGCGGCCGCCAACATTGGCCAGCAGGCGTTGCAGACCTATGGGTCAGGGCGCCTTGGGGACGCGTTGGAAGTGTCGGGAGTGAGGGTAAGCGTCTGTCTTTTGGCCCATTCGCAGCCGTTTACCGCTTGCTAACCCCTTCGCCGCGCAGACACTTGTGTTGGCCCAGGCCCTGCAAGCGGCTCACGCCTGCGAGGAAGAAGCGCTACGGGGCAGGCTGCAGGCCGCCGAAGGGGAGCTGCAGGGAGCTGCTGGGGCACGCTCTGCCCAGGACGCTCGTGTACACCGCTTGGAAGCGGAGTGCGCGGAGATGAAGGCGCGCACCGAGGAGCTTATCGCCGTAGCACGGGAATCGGCCGCCGAAGCGGTGCGGCAGGAGGCTGCTGCAGAGCGAGATGGCTTGCTGCAACAAGTTGCTGCGCTGGAGAGGGAGAACAGCAAGCTTGCCGCCTCTCTCGCGGAGCGGGATCGAGCCTTGGGCGACGCTTCGGTAGCTGCTTGGGATGCTATGTTGGCCCTGGAGGACACCCTTAAGGGGCTTGTCGCCGAAGTGCCGGCACGCTCCTTCGAGCCCGAGGACCTGTCGCGGTCGCTTCGGTGGATCGAAGACGCGGCCGACATTGCACGCGGTGTCGCGACGACCTTTGGCAACCACTGCGCCTACGTGGCATCGTGTCTGACATGCGCGCTCCTGCGACTCCATGGCTGCGAACATATCGCCGGGCTAGTTGATCCTCGACTGGAGATGCCCGCTGGAGGCGGGGTAATGTCCGGTGCCGTGCACGCCGTTCGCCGGGCCGTGAAGTTCTTCCATGAGCGGATATGGGAGTACTGCGGCGAGGCCACAGCCATAGTCGAGCTGCGGAATAACTTACACGGCGAGGGAAACCTTGGCCAGTTTCTGGACGAGGTCCCACGGCGTGACGAGGATGGCGCTGCGAGCCTGGAGGACGCTGCGAACCCACAGGTGTGACGGGAGGTTGTGGCATGTTGGCGTGCGCTGTAACCGGTGCCGGGGTTTTTGTTCTTCTTTTTTTTGAGTAAAGTACGAAGTTGTTTCACCGCTGTTCTGATTCTTGCCCCCTTGTCCCGAGCAGCTACACAGCCGGGGCCGGCTGCTAATTTCCGACCTTGCGACCCGACGGTGTCTTCGGCGCTGGCGAAGGGCCGAGGAAGCGCTGGATTTTTGGGTGGGTCGGGCGTCTTTGAGCGGAGCCTCGGCACGGACGCATGTTAAGGATGAGCTTGCCGAGTAGCGGCCTCGTGCACCAGAGGTGTTTGTGCGCCTTTGTAAGCGTTCTTAGCAAATGCAAAGAATAGTCTTGATTGGAACTTGTGAAAGGCGTCTCCGCCCCTCCGGCTACGCTGTCACATGGTAAACTCGGAAGGTTACTACATTCGCCCGTACACGACGGTTTGCGCCTCACGAGGGTAGGGTGGTCAAGGTGGACGCGTAGTTGTAGTAACCGCACAAGCGCTCCGTCCCTTATCCCTTCGAAGTGGGATCAGCGGAGCTGGTGCCCTAGTTCGAGGTAGATGCGCAAGCGCTCTGTCCCCTACCCTTCGAAGTAGTGGCAGCGGAGCTGGCGCCTTAGTAGAAGTAGTGGCGCGAGCGCTCCGTCCCCTACCCTTCGAAGTGGTGACAGCGGAGCTGGCGCCTTAGTCGAAGTAGCGGCGCGAGCACTCTGTCTCCTACCCTTCAAAGTGGTGGCAGCGGAGATGGCGCCTTAGTCGAAGTAGCGGCGCGAGCGCTCCGTCCCCTACCCTTTGAAGTGGTGACAGCGGAGCTGGCGCCTTAGTCGGAGTAGAGGCGCGAGCGCTCCGTCCCCTACCCTTTGAAGTGGTGGCAGTGGAGCTGGCGCCTTAGTCGAAGTAGAGGCGCGAGCGCTCCGTCCCCTTCGAAGTAGTGGCAGCGGAGCTGGCGCCTTAGTCGAAGTAGCGACGCGAGCGCTCCGTCCCCTACCCTTCGAAGTGGTGACAGCGGAGCTGGCGCCTTAGTCGGAGTAGAGGCGCGAGCGCTCCGTCCCCTACCCTTCGAAGTGATGGCAGCGGAGCTGGCGCCTTAGTCGAAGTAGCGGCGCAAGCGCTCCGTCCCCTACCCTTCGAAGTGGTGGCAGCGGAGCTGGCGCCTTAATCGAAGTGGAGGACAGCCTCTAGTGCCTTTCGCCCGCAGGTGCGCTCGCGCGGGAGCTAGTCTCTGGTGCGTCACCTTGGTACTTCGCGGGATGCGCATAGGAGTGGGCTCCCGTGGTGCGCCTCGCACTCCGTAGAGTACGCCGGGATAGCCTCCGCGTCTCTTTTGTGCTCCGGAGAGTGCGCGGGATTGGCATCCACGTCTTATTTATACTCCGAAGAGTACGCACAGGAGCAACGCCCATGCGTGCGCGGGGTTCGCGTCTTGTTTATACTCCGTAGAGTGCGCAGGGATAGCATCCGCGTCTTGTTTATACTCCGGAGAGTGCGCGGGATCGACATCCACGTCTTATTTATACTCCGGAGAGTACGCACAGGAGCAATGCCCATGCATGCGCGGGGTTCGCGTCTTGTTTATACTCCGTAGAGTGCGCAGGGATAGCATCCGCGTCTTTTTTATACTCCGTAGAGTGCGTGCGAAGGCAAACCTCAACGCTACGTCTTATTTAGAGTCCGTGGACTACGCGCGGAGGCAAGCCTCTGCGCGTTGCGGGCGGTGAGGTGCGTGCGAAGGCGGACCTCAACGCTACGTCTTATTTATACTCCGTAGAGTGCATGCGGAGGCAAACCTCAACGCTACGTCTTATTTAGAGTCCGTGAACTGCGCGCGGAGGCAAGCTTCTGCGCGTTGCGGGCGGTGAGGTGCGTGCGGAGGCGGACCTCAACGCTACGTCTTATTTATACTCCGTAGAGTGCGTGCAGAGGCGTCCCTCCGCTTGTCTTTGTTTATACTCATACCCGTGTCTTTGACAGAGAGTGCGCGCGCGGACGTGTGTCTTTGTTTATACTCATACCCGTGTCTTTAACGAAGAGTGCGCGCGCGGACGCGTGTCTTTGTTTATACTCATACCCGTGTCTTTGACGGATAGTGCGCGCGCGGACGTGTGTCTTTGTTTATACTCATACCCGTGTCTTTGACGGAGAGTGCGCGCGTGAACGCGTGTCTTTGTTTATACTCATACCCGTGTTTTTGACAAAAAGTGCGCGCGCGAACGCGTGTCTTTGTTGCGGGAAACAAGAAAAATTTGTGCAAACGGTGAACTTTATTAAATTCCCGTTTGCGCGGGTGAGCAGTTACAAAAAAGGGGAGATATCAACTACTAACCGCTTTTAGGGCGGGGGCGATCGCTGATGAGCCGCTGCTGCTGGGACAACTTGTGCACGGGGAGTGCGAGACGCTCTCCGGGGGTGCCCGGGGGCTCCGCATCTGCACACCCGGCCTAGGTGCCTTGGCGAGCCGCGTGGCATGGACCCTTGGCGCGAAGCTCTATGCACCGAGCCATGTCCTGGTCGCCATGGACGATGATGATGGCCCGCGGTCCGGAAAGCTTCATGCATAGGAAGCCGTGGTGCGGGACTGCCCCGAGAGTGTTTAGGAGCGGCCGCCCTAATATGGCGTTGTAGGGGTATGCTATGTCGACCACGTCGAAGATGGCATCTTCACTCCTCACGTTGTCGTTTTGGCCGAAGGAGACTTGTAGGCATATCTGGCCCAAAGCGCGCAAAGGTTGCCCTCCGAAGCCTTGCAACGGGATGCCTGAAGGGCACAACCAACTTCGAGGGATCCCCATCTGGTCGAAGGCCGCGGTGAACAGGATGTTCGCGGAGCTTCCTCCATCGACCAGGACGCGCCTGACCTCGCATCCTGCTACAAGGACCCGGACGACCAGAGGGTCTTGGTGGGGGAACTCCACGCCTTCAGCGTCAGCGAGCGTGAATGTGACTTCGTGTTGCGCCCACTCCGGCGGCGCCTGCACTGGGTATGCCGCGACGTGGTGCAGCCTCCTCGCGTAGGACTTTCGTTGCCGCGCCGAGGCGAACTCCAACGAGGAGCCTCCGGAAATGACGTTTATGATCCTGCGATGGGCTCCTTCCGGGGCTTGTAATTGCAGGAGGCCCTCCCGAGGTTGCTGCACGTGGGCTTGAATTCGCAGGAGGCCTTCCTAGGGCTGCATTCCTTGGTCTTGGGGGTGTTGGACGTGGGCCACGACAGGCGCGCGTGCCTCCGGGTTTTTGTCCCCGGCGACGCTCTGCCGGAGCGCTGCGATAGTGGCGCAAGCGCGCGTGTCATGGTTGCCTCGGCCATGGACTTCGCACCACTGCCCGTGGTGCTGGTCGTTGTACTCTTCACGGGTTCTGTCGTCACGACCCCGCCCACGCCCTCGTCCCCGGCCCCGGCGCCCTCTGCCCCCGCGACCTGCGGAGGCGTTATCTTCGGAGCCGCCCTCGATGTCAAAGACGTAATGAGGTTTCCTGGACTTGCATTGATCGCTCTTGGGCCTATCGCCTGACGAGTCGTTGTGTTGGGAATTTTTGAGCTCGGCGGCGCCCTTCAGCTGCTCTTGCGTGCGTTTGCCTTTCGAGAAGCCCTGCTTCGTGAGCCTTCGCTCTTTGCCGAGCCTTCCACCTTGTTGGTGTCGGAATCGTCGCCGTGTCGCCGCCACGCGTCCTCTTCCGCTCTGGCGTATTCTTCCATCTTGTCGAAGAGCTTCGCGGCCGTCTTAATGGGCTTGCACGCGTTGTGCTCGGCCATCGATCCTGGGCGGAGGCCTTGTATCGCTGCGTTGATGACGGTTGTTTCGTTGACGTCCTTGACCTGGCAACGTATTTTCGCGAAGCGTTTGAAGTAATCCCGGAGCCTCTCCTCAGGCTTTTGCTTGACTGCGAAGAGCTGGTCCGCATCGACACGCTCGACGTAGTTTCCCTGGAAGTTGTTGTAGAGCCGATCGCGGATCTGTTCCCACGCGTAGATGGACTGTGGTTCGATGTAAAGAACCAAGATAGCGCCACCCCTTGTAGCGCGAAAGGGAGTCCCTTTGCCTTCGTGGTGTCATCTTCGCCAGCGGCTTCGATAGCGGTCTCATACACGCGCACGAATTCTCGCGGGTCGGAGTCACCCTTGTACGCCTCGATGACGCTCGGGAGCGGGGACTCCGGGTCTACGCGCCGTAATGGGGCGCGACTAGACGTAGGGGCGTCGTGGCTATCCGCCCTCTCCGGAGCGGGTTCCGATGCCACCGCCGGGGGGCGTGTTGGCTCCGGGCCTCTTGCATGTCTCGCCCAGCTCCGCGGAGGTCTGTCAGCTCCCGCTGAAACGCGCTGAGGGCCGCCAACAGGGCGGTCTCCACCGCAGACGCGGCTGGGGCCGTTGGTGCGCCCGACGGCGCGATCGGCACGGCGGTGACCACGGCCTGCGTGCCCAGGCTGCCCGCCGCGTTGTCCTGGAGGACCCTGGAGCTAGTGACGAGACCCACATCGTCGCCGGGACCGCTCACCGCTCCTGCGCCGGGTGGGAAAGCGGACGTGCCGGGGTTGCCACCGTCGGGGTTGGTCGTCGGGGCGGTGGCGGCGGGGTCTGGCGGCGCGGCGACAGTGACGGGGTCGAGCGTTATGCCGCTGGTGGCGGGGTTGTTCGTCGCGGCGGTGGCGGGGTCGGGCATTGTGCCACCGGTGGTGGGGTTGGCCGTCGCGTCGTGAACGCCGGTGCTCACAGTCGTCACACCTGCATCGCCACCCATACCTGCAGCTGCTAAAGCCGAAGCCCTGGTATTGACGCGAGACTTCGCCGCTTCCGCCTTCTTTTTCTTCGCCGCCGATGGTGAAGCTTTCTTTGGTGCCATCGTCCTTCGGATCTGGAGGCTTGCTCTTGTCCTCCCCACGAACGGCGCCAACTGTTGTGGTTATAGACCAAACAGAGAGAGAGTATGGTAGTGGAGAGTTAGGTGAGTGAATGGTTTAGGGTTTCTCCCCATGGCCTGTGTTGCATATATACATCCATATGGGGAGTGCTTTTACAATTATACCCTTACATATGATTGCTCCTCTCAGGTGTACTCATGTCATTATACATGTCCCATTCTGGGTCTTACATTCCTCTGACAGGCCTGCTAGGCTTAAGTGGGGGCCACCCCTACAACAGTGTCAAAAGAGAGTGATTTATTTTTCTTCTTAGAGTAGGTATGCAATCAATTTATTCAAAATACTATTCTAAATAATGCTCTTGATAATCGATTTATACAAAGTTATAGATTAAAAAGTTTAAAAGGCAGATTTTTTTAAAAAAACTGTTTGCGAAACAAACTCTAATATTCCAACATTTGGGAAACACCAATTTTTTACGGAATAAATTTGATTTATAACTAGAAAATAAATTAGAGAACCAGCCACGCAATTGCATGCTATACTTTGCTAGTTAACGAGTGAATAGTGCAGTGAGTTTTTTTTCAGGCCTACCGTAATTAATTAGTGCTTCAGCTCTTCGGCATACCTGTACGATCATTTGCCATCTTTTTAAGAAACAACCATGGCGGAGTCAGGCCGAGAGACCTGTAATGTCTAATATGTTGTACTCCTAACAAATTTCTATTGCGTCTATTATTTTATTTTTAGTCGTTTTCTTTTTTTTTTGTTGTACATATAATGTGGTTTTGCCAAAAAGAATAACCTGATAGGTTTATAAACCCTACAGCACCGCATTTCAGTGACGTCAGTCACGGACAACTAATTATAGATGGGCAGTATCTGTTTTATTGGTAGCATGCCTTACTTGATGTAATGCCACACAAACATGCCAACTCCACCAAGCGCACACATGAAAATAGAGGTGTGCATGCGGGAAACCAGATTCGCAACCTCTGTTTACGTCGACATACATGCTCTAACGGTAAGACTGCACAGGATATGCTCCCTACTTGTATGGGTGTATTGGTGGGTTTGTACAGAAATAGGCTGCACTTGGCTCAAGTCGCACAAGTAACACAGACATGCCGCCCTGAAGCGGTACCCGTAATATAGGAGGGTGTTCGTATTAGTCGTGGCTAGTGATTTTTAGTTATAGTTGATATTTTAGTTATAGTTGATAATTTTTAACTAAAAATAAATAGTAATAACTGAAAGAAATAGTTTTTAGAAGGAGAAAGTGAGCTATAGGAAAAATAAGAGAGAGATGCGTATGCTAGACGGAAGCGAGAGGAGTGAAGAAGCCGCTTCGAAAAATCAGATATTCAGATTGATTTCTATTTTTTAAAAACAGAAGTCAAAAGTAAAAACCAATATAAAGCCTATAGTACGTAGGTAACCCATGTGCCGATGCATGATGCATCCTTTGGCCGTTGACACTTGAGTTTCACTCATGGTCCTCAACAAACCGACCGACCGACACTGCCACCGCCACTGCAAAACGCGGCAGGCTTGCAGCGCGCGTCCCTGCCGGCGCCACCTCCCCGTTTCAGCCCGCTACCTCCGCGCGAAAACGGCCACCACCCACTCCACCGGCGCGCGCGTCATGCATGCTTGGCACCCACTCCACCGGTCGGTCGATCCAGCGCGCGCTGCCGGGCCGCCACTATCGCCTGCCTGCGCTGCGCTGCTCTGCTCTGCTCCCCCCACCCGCGGTGTCAACGTCGCGTGGATGCAACAGAGAACCACCTGGTGGCTGCTGGTAGGCCGGGCGCACAAGCGTCCCAACGGTGCGCTACTGCGCTAGCCCCTTTCTCTGCCTTTATTTTTTTTGCTTCTGTTCCAAGCACCCATCAATGATCAATGAGAGAGGAAAAGAAAAGGCAAGGAGCAAAGGCATATGCAGGGTAAAAAGGGTTCAAAGCAACACTATTATTTGGCTAGCTCGTTGCGAAATTGTTATAGATGTGCGTAATGCGTGCCCAGTGCCCACACGAGCCCCTGCCTGCCTTCATGCACCAAGCTGGTTGTAGTTACCATTAATCTTGTACCGTGAAAGGTGTTGTTAATTACAATTACTCTCTCTCTCTCTACAGTAACTACTTGGCGTGTGTTAGCCTCATGTGGTGTTACGTGTACTGTGACGATGCTTTTCGCTTTTCAGCGGGCCGGTCCTTTTGCTTCGTTGCACCACTGCCTTGTGCTCAGTGTTGGCTGCATGTGTACGTTCTGCGCACAAGGATACGTCGCGCGCGTACGGCAAGTTGCATTTCCCATCTTGGACGGCCGTCGGACGCAGGGTTCCATGCAGCTTGCAACTTAGCTTAGCTTGGTTGAAAATTCAGTACGTTCGGTCCATATATATAACCATCGTCGCTCGCCTCAGCTAGATCGACCGAATTAGCCAACCTGTAGTTTCCGATCTTAATCGTTCTGCTTTCACGTCCGCGCGTGGCTCACCAAAAGCAGCAGGCGATCGACGCATGTATACACAGCCAGCCCCACGTACCCAAATTGCACGCATATATTGTAAGTATATATCATGTTCCTGGTTAGGTTAGAAAGAGCTTGCCATTCCGGTCGAAGCATACATTCATGCGCTCCAAACTTAATTGTGTCGGTCGGCATCTCCCTAGGCCATGGCCCATCCTGTCATCTTAATTTATTATGCGTCGCACCCTTTGCCCAGGGTTGTTTTGCCGACGGTAGCACTCAATAGGGCTTATTTTTGCCGCGACATATCTTTTCGTTTATATATAACAATGTAACCTTGTTCTTTTGGACTTTTAGTGTTAAAGGAGAGGATAGACACATATAGCATATGTATAGCATAATTTTGTATATTTCTATTCCCCTCTCTCTTACTATTCTCGTCAGGAGATGGTCTGTTTCCTGCAGAACCAAATCCCCGTAATCGCTCCTTGTAATCTCGGCTTGCTGTTTTCTGATTTCCGCACTGTAACTTATCTGCCAAGAACCGGCTGTAACCTTTTGTGTATATATAACATAGACCTGAGACATTCCTCTGTGTGGGATCTAAATCTTCTTCAGTTTTCTATCTCTTTTACATTTAGTTTTTGGCTTTTGATTTCTCCGAAAATTGAAACAAACAAGTGGTTTCTTGAAATAGATTCTTCAAACGGTTTTCTGAGCCTAAAATCGTGTGTACCGTTTGCTTCGGTATCTTCATTGTCCATTGCCGTCTAAAAAAACATATACAAGAGCTATAGGCCGCAGCTAAAATCCATTAGCCGCAGCCAAAAAAACATATTCATTGTTAACTAGCTTTGAGATGTGCGCATCATGCACTGAGCCCATTGAGTTTAATTAACATGTTCTCACTTGTTCTTTGACTTGGTCGCTTGCTAATTGAATAGGATAACACCAAGAATCTGAATCTTTACATGCGTATACAAAGTAGTGTGTGTGTGTGTGTATCATCTGTCACTAGCTAGCTGGCACTGCTGATTAAACAACTTGAGATCGCACGACGTGGATGATTAGTAAGGATGACAGAGATTAGCACCAACTAATTAATTGTACGTCCTTGCAGGAGCGGATTAGCGATCGAAGACAAGCTCACATGCATTTTAGCTGCTCGAAAGCCTGGCAAAGAGATCGAGCTGATTAGCCAACTGAAAGTTAAAAAAACCAGTATATCCATCAGTGGGAGAGCACCTCCATCGATCGATCTGCTCGCTAATTGCATGGATCAATCGTACGGCGCCTCCTTTTGCTATTTTTAACAAGAGAGATTCTCCAGGTTTCAAACTTTTTGGGGCACGCAGCGGCAGAAAACAAGAAACGGGGCATGTTCCGGAGATGCCAAGAGGCTATAGCACACATGAGAAGTCAGAACAGCTAGCTGTGAGATAGGCAAAGATTTCCAAACATCTCGCGACAAAATTGTCGGCAGACGTATGTATTTCTGTCCGCATATACATTGATTTCTTATTAGACGGCCCAACAACCCAGTAACATCGCACATGCATATGAAAGGAGAGCTCTAGATTTGGAGCGTTAAAAATTGACACGACGTACCGAAAAGAGATGGTTTGCTTGCTGATGAGGTATCAATCATGCAAAATGCTTGAATCTTTTTCCCCCATATTGCACGGTGAGGTAGTCGGATGTCAGACCATATTCATAGGGTGGCTTTTCTTTCAGCATGGTTTACGACTATGACTTATGATTTTTTTATATTAAAACAAGTATTTATGTAAACGAACAGAATGCTGATAAGCTGTTTGAAAAAGATTGTTCCGATAAGTCGTTTCTAAACGGCGACGGAGAAACCGTCCTATTTATTTGTTTAAGGAAAATCATAAATCATAAACTGAAAAGAAGTCGCCAACAGACATCGAATCGTACAGTGATCACTAGCTCGCTAAATTTTTTTAAAAAATCCTTTGATTTATATTAACAATAACTCAACAAGTAAAGTATATAGGTATCCAAGTTTTACATTAAAGGTTGTAGATAAATAATATGTTATCATCAAATCCTTGTGTCGACAAACATGATGGACTACTTTATCTTCCTCACCATTGACTCTATATCTTGCAACCGGTGTCTTGATTGCTGACAAACACAACAGTGAAAACGAGATTGCCGATGATCTCCATAGATGTGTACAACCTACGCCTTGATAACGTTGTTGTTTGTTGAAAGAAAATCAGAGGTGATATATTTGCACTCTCCTTGACCTGGTGTCGATTTCTAGTATAGATATCACCATTGTTGTCCAGGTGAATTGGTCCAGTACTGAAACCCATCATAGGTACATAAAATCTAGGTAAGAACTTGTCAACCGATGGTTCATCGCCCACTCAACACCGACAAGAACACCGAATAACAGGACCGGCCGGCAGATCGAGTTGTCGACGGCGGCGAGGGGTCCTGAATTCAGTGCAAGGCTCGACCAATTAAGGCGTAATTCAGTGCAAGGCTCGACCAATTAAGGCTATCGGGCCAAAGGTGGTCCACGGAGCTCAGGGTCGTCCAGAATTCCTTTCAACGTATAACGAGATAGCTACAGGAGGACCACTCAACACGTCTGGCACGGCTGCATGCATAATATAAAACATGACAAGATTAATAACAGCTAATCCTCCTTTGAAAGCGATTAATTAGCGAGGACCACATGCGTTTAGCCGCGTGATCACCAGGCCTAACTAAAAGTAGAAATCAGCAAATCAGTCGAGCGCACCTCAGAACGGAAGGTGTTGGCACAGATTAATCGCAAGTTCGTACGACGTCTACAGGTGCCCTTTTCTTTCTTTACAAAATTTAAAGGAGCTAGATGCTGGTACTAGAATTTGGACTGTTTCCTTTGGAGCTAGCGGCCGGTCAGTTAATTGAAATCCAATAACATACATATATATATGCATCAACTTGGGAGGCAAACAAATAATGTCACCACAAGCTTACAGCTTGCTCGTCAGTGCGTGCTTCGCAATCAAACAGGTTAATATAGCAGCAGCTCCGTACGCGTTCCCTTACGTTAAAGTTTTTTTGTCTTCTTTTCCATACATTCAAAGTTTTTCGTCTTTTTTGTCATACATTCCCTGAAGTGCATCTACTCCAGACGGCTAGCCACATACGTGGGCGTAGCTGTACTGTACAGGCACTGGAGCAGGCATATAATTGGTGAGCCAAGGGAGTTGAGGACTTCGCTTCTAGTGATCAATTTGTATGCTTTAATCCGTCCTTGGCCTGCGAATACGCATGTCATCAGGAGTATACTTTAGTCGGATTGTATATTTTTTTTTCAAAATCCAGCTAGAGATCATCATATGCCCATGCTAGCAATTAACTAATATACACACATGTTGGCAGGAAATTAATGTTCAACTCGATAAAAAAAATTAAAGCTTCTCTCAAGAATTTATGTCCTGCATTTACATCATGACAGAAAATAATATAAAACAAAATGGGAACGTCAGGACGGACTGCCTACTGACGTGTGGAGAGATCGATCAATATACTAATATTCAACGCAAGGGTCGTTATAAAAGCATATCCATCCATGCATCAGAAATTTATTCATATCACAAGATAAGATGCTACATATACTGGGATACGCATGAGTGGCCGTATACATGCATGGGATGTACTGGCCTGTCAAGTCCCCATCCAAGTGGGAAAACAGGAGTCCTCAGAAAAAGAAGAGGAAAAACCAGAGTAGGCCAAGGTTGGGGGTGCTGCATGAAGCAAGGGAGCAATGACACTGTGTGTCACATCGTGGGGGGAGCTGCCATGTTGGCCTAATTATGCATGCCCTCCATGCATACGCCACCACAGCTCTAGGGGTCATTGTTAGTCATCAATACGCGAGGGAGACCAAAACCTGCGTTAGTACATGCATGGCTGTGTACTCACATACTTATGGACTATTTTCTTTCGTGCCCCGCTCGTTCGGTGTTTAGATTTTGACTATTAGCTTCTAGTTTCTTTATTTTTATCTTTTTTTTGATTTTTTAGCCTTTTTGGTACTATTTTGCTTTTCTTTTTTTTCGTATTCCTTTACATTATCCATAATATGATAACTTATTTTTTATATTGTATTTTTTAAAATTTAATTATATTAAAAAAAGCTATCAGTAGCTTCAAAGCAACCCTCAAACACAGCACTGTATTTTGCAACGGCCGAGGTAGTCTCTCTCCTACTCTTACCTAAACCGATGTACCTAAGTAGATCCTGTTGAGGAACCGTCGCTGACGAGTCCAGACCAATCAATTCCTCCTATGCAAAAGAGATGATCAAACACAGGTAATGCAAATAATAGATTGAATACACAAAGAGATAGGAGAAAACTCATGTTTTTCTTTATTACTTTCTTCTTCACAAGTATCCTTTTACAATGAGTGAGACTCCCTATTTATAGACTAAGTGGTGGGGTGCCCACTAGTAGGCCAGGCTTACAAGTTCATGCCCAGGTTTCCCAATACTCCCCTTAGGCACTCATTTGACACGTTCATGCCTCATCAAAATTCCATAAAAACCCAGTGAAAAAAATTTGGAGAAAGAGTATATGATACATATGTTATGTTGTATTGCACGAATTGCCTCATTAAAAACCTTGGCCGAAAAACTTCAGAAAAACTCGTCAAGGAAAAAGAGTACAATCCACCAAATTTTATTTAATCTAAAGGATTTATTCTTTAAGCACTCGATCTTCGTGATCAAATTTTAATGGTAAGCTTGAGAAGAATCTACCCCTGAATTTTGCACTTCCCTAAGTCTCGTCATTCTAATTCCATGTACACATCTTTCAAAACTAGATGCTGGAAGTGACTTTGTAAATAAATTTGCAAGATTTTCACACGACTTAGTATGCAATACCTTAGTTCCGTCCAACTTTTACAATTCATAAGCATAGAAGAACTTGGGGTTGATATACTTTGTGAGATGACTTTTCACGTAGCCAGTCTGCACTTGTGCAGCACAAGCTACATTATCTTCATAGATAATTATGGGAGCTTGCACGTATTCAACCCACATGATAGTTGGATGTGGTGAATCATTCGTTGAAGCCAAGCACATTCTCGTACGACTTCGTACAGTACTATGATTTCCGAGTAGTTCATCGAAGTCGATACAAGACTGTGCTTAGACGATTTTCATGAAATTGCAGTTCCACCACACAACAATGCATAGCCTGTTTGTGACCTAGCGGTATGCGAGTCCGACAGGTACCCGGCATCTGCATAGACTGTCATATTCAAGTCTTTGTTCTTTCTGTAGAATAGTCCAAGATCTTTGCTTCCTTTAAGGTATCGAAAATTATCCTTTATTCCCAGTTAATGCCTTTTGGTAGGTTCTACACTGTACCTTGCTAATAGGTTTACGACAAATGCAATGTCCGGTTTAGTGCAGTTTGCTAAATACATAAGTGCTCTTACTGCACTTAAGTATGGGAGTTCTGGTCCCAGGACTTCCTCCTCCTACGGCTTTAGTTTCTAGCTTCTGACTTCTTAATTTCAGCTTTTTTTGCCTTTTTGGTTTTTAGGGCTTTTTCCCTTTTTTTCTTTATTCATTTGCATTGTTAGTGATGATATAACATTTTTTCTTTTTTTTTAAATTTAATTACTTAGAAGAAGCTAACAACATCTACAATGCATTTTCTGTTGTTATAGTGCAAAAACAAAAAGACAGAAACCAACAGCCAGAAGCCACATTGAGCAGGGCCACCCATGTTGGGCATGAATGCATGATGATGTAGAGCCATAAGTATAGCACGGTCGCAATCTTGGATCTACTCAGGTACATCAGGTTAGGTAGGTGTAGGAGAGAGACGACCCCGGCCATTGCCAAAGTCAGTGCTATGTTTAGGTTTGACTATTTGGTCTCAAATATTTCACTAAGAGATATTTATTGTTGGAATCTTGACTCGTGCTAATTGTGTTGGATGTGGTCGAAATTGCAGTTGAAGGTGTGGTCGAAGTTGCAGTCGAAGGCATGGTCGAAACAGTAGTCGTGACCGTGGTCCAAGTGTAAGTGGTCGTAGAAGTCATTTTGTTAGTGATCGTAGGCCTGAGTCATGGTCGAAGCCACAGTCGGAGTCGTGTGTTCGAGTCGTACTCATAGGCAAGGGCGAAGCCACACCCCGGGCAGGGTAGACTTCGGCCCGAGGTGTGGAAAAATATCTAGTGTACAGCCCAGGTAAATTCAGTCCAGTCTAGGTAACATTTTCATGGTCCAGCCCAGATAACTTAGATCAATATTCCACCACTAAACCCGGGGCGTAACCAAATCCTGGCTCCACCACTGCTCGTAAGAGTACTGTAGCAGGGAGTGGTCGTAAGTCGTAGGGGGACTCGTAATCATAGGCGTAGTTGAGAAGCTGTGGTTGAAACTGGGCGTCCGAGTAATGACTGAGTTAATGAGTTGGCCGAGTCTTTCGGGTAGTGCGCGATATACGCAAGTCATGTAGTCGTGGTGCGTAGTGTGCGCAAGTCGTAGAGTGATGTCCGGTGAAACCGGATCATACTTACAATCACTTTTTTCTTACAGGAAAACAATAGGAGAGATTTCTACTGTGTACATGAAACATACGAAATTCCAAAAGGAAGAAGAAGAGGTACAGGAGGGGGAGAAGAGACAAGTTTACTCAGACTACCTAGCCAGTCCAGAAGTTACAATCAGAATTGGCTTATGGTTGAGGGTAAGCTAATTAATTTGCATCTATGCAAGGCATTTGTGGAAGACAATAGTCCATCAAGTATGTCAGTACACAGCCATGCGTGTACTAATGCAGGTTTTAGTCTCCCTCGCGTATTTATGACTAGCAATGACCCCTAGAGCTGTGATGGCGTTCGCATGGAGGGCATGGATAATTAGGCCAACATGCAGCTCCACCCACGATGTGCATGGCTGCAAACAACCAAGCGGACCGGACAAATCATGCTGATTGGCTATGCCTATGCATCTAAGTAACTCAGCTCCTACTAATTCATAATTGATTAAGGTGCTCATCTAGGGAGCAATAATGTGACACAGTGTCTAGCACTACCAACCTTGGCCTACTCTGGTTTGTCCACTTCTTTTTCTGAATGACTCCTGTTTTTCCACTTGGATGGGGACTTGACAGACCAGTACATCCCATGCATGTATACGGCCATTCATGCGTATCCCAGTTTATGTAGCATCTTATCTTGTGATATGAATGAATTTCTGATGCAGGGATGGATATGGTTTTATAACGACCCTTGCGTTGAATATTAGTATATTGATCGATCTCTCTCCACACGACAGTAGGCAGTCCGTCCTGACGTTCCCATTTTTGTTTTATATTATTTTCTGTCATGATGTAAATGCAGGACATAAATTCTTGAGAGAAGCTTTAATTTTTTTTATCGAGTTGAACATTAATTTCCTGCCAACATGTGTGTATATTAGTTAATTGCTAGCATGGGCATATGATGATCTCTAGCTGGATTTTGAAAAAAAAATACAATCCGATTAAAGTATACTCCTGATGACATGCGTATTCGCAGGGTAAGGACGGATTAAAGCATACAAATTGACCTCTAGAAGCGAAGTCCTCAACTCCCTTGGCTCACCAATTATATGCCTGCTCCAGTGCCTGTACAGTACAGCTACGCGCCACGTATGAGGCTAGCCGTCTGGAGTAGATGCGTTTTTGTGTAGCAACGCTGATATGCACTGCAGGGAATGTATGACAAAAAGACGAAAAACTTTGAATGTATGGAAAAGAAGACAAAAAAAACTTTAACGTAAGTAAGGGAACGTGTACGGAGCTGCTGCTAAATTAACCTGTTTGATTGCGAAGCACTGACGAGCAAGCTGTAAGCTTGTGGTGACATTATTTGTTTGCCTCCCAAGTTGATGCATATATGTATGTTATTGGATTTCAATTAACTGACCGGCCGCTATCTACAAAGAAAACAGTCCAAATTCTAGTACCAGCATCTAGCTCCTTTAATTTTGTAAAGAAAGAAAAGGCACCTGTAGACGTCGTACAAACTTGCAATTAATCTGTGCCAACACCTTCCGTTCTGAGGTGCGCTCGACTGATTTGTTGATTTCTACTTTTAGTTAGGCCTGGTCACGCAACTGATTTGTTGATTTCTACTTTTAGTTAGGCCTGGTCACGTAGCTAAACGCATGTGGCCCTCGCTTTCAAAGGAGGATTAGCTGTTACTATTCTTGTCATCTTTTATAATTAATCGCTTTCAAAGGAGGATTAGCTGTTACTATTCTTGTCATCTTTTATAATTAATCGCTTTCAAAGGAGGATTAGCTGTTACTAATCTTGTCAACTTTTATATTATGCATGCCGTGCCAGACGTGTTGAAAGGAAATTCTGGATGGCCCTGAGCTCTCTGTCAAGAAACATGTTCGGAATCCAATGTAATCATGAGTAAAACAAATCCAGCACGGCCGTGGACCGGCTTTGGCCCGGTCGGCCGATAGCCTTAAGTGGTCGAGCCTTGCACCGAATTATGCCTAAGGCCTTGTTTAGCAGCCCATAAATCCCGGCCCATCTCTGGGAATGGGCCGGGATTTTGAAGCCTAAAATGGTACAAAAAACCGAATCGAAAAGATATATACTACATCCCAAGGATCCACCGTGTAGGCATACCAGGCTCGGCGCGGACCGTGAATCCCTTCCCAAAAAGAACCGGGCTTACCTCTAGCCCGGACCTGGAAATTGTCATGTCTAAATCCAATCCACTGGGTAGTGAGCTAGTACACGGGGTCGCCGCAAGAAACCTTAGCCGCCGTCCACAACTCCGTCGGTCCCTCTTTTCTCTTCTTCGGTGTTCTCGCGACGTTTAGCGAGTGGTGAACCATCGATTTTTCATAAGTAACTTTATATTTCTCTAGTTTCTTCTGTTTTTCTTTCTAGATTAATTTTTTAGTTTTGTTTTTCTCAGGCTAGTTCTTACCTAAATTTTATTTATCTATGATAGGTTTCATCGCATCGACTCGCCTGGACGATGATGATGACACCTACGCCAGAAATCGACACAGGATTGAAAAGGGTGCAAATATATCATCTCTAAATTTCTTCTGAAAAACAATACCGCTACCGAGGCGTAGGTCTTACACATCAATAGATATCATCGACAATTTACTTTTCGCTGCTGTGTTTGTTGCCAATCAAGATACCGGTTGCAAGATCTTGAGTCGATGGTGAGGAAGATAGAGAAGTTATGCAAGTTCATCGACCCAAGGGCTTGATGATGACATATTATTTGTCTACAATTGGTACTTATGTATTTTACTCATTGAGTTATTAGTAATATCAATCAAAGGAATTTTCTTTTTAAAAAGTTAGTGAGCTATTGCTCACTGTATGGTTCAATGTCTGTGAATATGGTCTGTCATCCAACTACCTCTGATGTCATTGCTTTTAGACCGGTTAAGATCTATCAAGAAGAACCTCATGAGACATCTCCATCACTTACATATTATTGGGACCCAACAAGATCAAGAGAGAATGAGAGAGGGACCAACTAAAACAAGTGCAAAATCAACAATAACAAAAAAACACTATTCCCTCTGTTCTTTTTTACTTAATTCCTAGAATCTGTGCTATCAAACATTCTAAAGTTTTACCACAAATAGATTTAAAGTTATCTAGATTGGCTATACCAAAATTATATCATTAGATTTATTGTTAAGATTACTATTATAATTTTATTAGTATATTTTAGTGTGAAGGTATAATTAAAAGTAGCGGTCAAAGACGTATCTCGAAAGCAGTAAAAATTAAAAACATCAAGTAAAAAAGAACGAAGGGAGTATATAGGATGAACAAGAAAAATCTATCGCAATTTGTAGATAAAAGTTTTGCAACCACTCCGTTATGAAGGATAGAGCTCTCATAAGAGCACTCACCCGAAGCTTCCATCATAAGAAAGTCTCTCTCTCTCAATTCGTAAATGAATGGATGGTTTGTTCTCATCTCCTTTACCACATTCCTCCAACTCCTCTCACTCATACAAATGGAGTAACTAGCCCGTATCTAACTTTAATAGATACTATCTATTTGCATAATCAAGAAAATCTGTTGACCCCACACATTGAGTTTTACACTTATACATAACTTCTGTACGCTTCTCAAAGCGTATAAGTTCAACTTGCTAAGGAGCAAACTTCCCATCAACTTGGCCTCTTTGACGCCTTCTTGACTTAAATATTTCTTCCAACACCCTCCAAGCGCTGTGGTTTTGGTCTCATTGTTGTTTCCGATATTTTTGCTTCTCTACCAAAATACTTTCGCTTTGATCGTTGACATCATCTCTTTCCTAAGCTTAGTCCATGATCATCTCCTCTTTTACAAGCAATCTCTATGCCTGCAACATGTAGAATCACCAATAGCTCGTGCATCGCAAGTCTCTCCCTATCTGTTCCCCCCGACCACGCATTATTTGCACCGGTCGCACCATTTGATGAACCGTTGCTTGAACCTTCACTTCAGTATCCCTAGTCTTCGTTGTACCTTGCTTGAGCTCAACCATCCCGCACGTCATTTTTGACCGTACCCTAGTTAATCCTCGAGCCTATTCCTAGTCCATGTCATTGATCATAGTTGCATCTAAGCTTTTTACGTATCAAAGATTAAGAAATCATTTCTGGACACAAGTTCTTCACAACTTGACCTACATTAGTTCAAATATGTTTCATGCATCATGAATGTAATGACCTAGGACTCCAAAACTCAAGCTATGACTATTTTCCACAAATATCCAAAACATCTCGAATACTTTTAGACAAAACTAGTCTGATCGTCATTGAGCGGCTGGTCAAACCGCTGGCCCCGGTTGGACCGCCCCTATGGTTGGTCTGACCGCTCGGGTCGAGCACCCAAAAACACCTCTCTAGAAAAACCAGCCACCAACTAGAAACCGGTCATATCACATCGGCGGTTTGACTGCCAACCAAAGTCCAGTTACAATGGACCTGCGGTTAGACTGCCTCTCGCCTATTCAAACCACCCTTGATTGATAGCAACTCTAAAAACTTGCAAATTGTTGCAAATTGAAACTTCAACTCGACACGGTTGTTAATTGTTCAGCACAAATAAACCATAAATATTCTCAATATGGTTCTACACTCGATGAGTCACGAGGCAACGTAATTAGGGCTTGTTTAGAACACGTGAATTTAAGATAAATTCAATTTAATTTCTATGTTCTACGTGAACTATTGAGCACCGTGTCTAAGCCGCACGTGAAATAGGATTACGTTCGGAGAAATGTATCTAAAAGCAATGGTCGAGATCACCTGCCACTTAAATGTGACAAGGTAATTACTGATTTCGTGATGTCCTGTAGATGCAAACCCTTTCAATTTTTAGTTTCTCTTTCTGTATACAAGCACAAATCCTTCCAGCCTTGCACAGTTGTGGGTCATAAACTCTTTTCAAGAAACTTGGCAGACGTCCAAAATAAAACCCAAGGTCAAGATGAACTCCACTCAACCACAACAAACTAGTGACATGAATTCCATGGAAGGAACCACGTTATCCTACTCCCCTCGTCTCTTGGGACGCAAATCCATCCGATTTTTCTCTGTCCGTTTCTCTCACAAAGGCACAGATCCTTCAGAGTTTGTGGGTGAGTACTTTTGGACTATGGTTGATAGTTTATAGGTCCAGCTAATGAATTTGATTCTAGTACTAGTGCTTATGCAAATGAAATAAAAATTGAAAAATCGTTTAGAAAGATTATCCTGATAAATCATTTTAAAAATAAAAAATCATAAAATTTATTTGTTCAGGCAAGATCGCTGTATAGACCATGGACTCCACCGAATCCGAGGCTCTGCAACGCCACAAGACCGACGTCGCAGGTACGGCAAATTTAACTCACATCCATCGTCACGTCGCTTCAATGTGAACCAGGAAGAGACCGGGACGGCGTCTTGCCCTTCTCCTCCCGGCAAACCGCGTGAGCCGCCGTGACGCTGACGCCGCCGCCCGAACCTTCGCCTAACGGCGCCGTCGCGTGGCGGGGCCGGCTCTGGTCACCGCCTCGGCGAGTGACCGGTTTATTGGCAACCGATTTCTTGGCGCAGCCCTGAAGATTTCTTGGCAACCGATTTATTGGAGATGCGGCCTGAAGATTTCTCCTCGTCTGTCTCTAATTTAGGATACTTGGACGTCATAAATCAAATTACCTTTTTTTTTGGAACATGAGCTTAATTCTCATTCATCTATTGTAGGAGTACAATTGAGAAGAAGGCAGTTTTCAAGAAACACTCGGGCGCACGATTAAGGCCCCATTCAATCCGATATTTTTTAGTGACTTTTGGTTTTTAATTATTAATTTTTAGTTAAAATTATACTATAACGATATATTTTCTAAGTCATTCAATTGAAAAAAAATAAAAATAAGGATAAAATAAAATAAACATGTACCATTATATCTCCATAAATAATAAAAAATAAAAAAAACCAAAATTAAAAAGCCAATAGATTTATTTTGGCTTTTAAAAAGATAGAAGCTAAAACTGGAATGAACGGAGCTAAGCCATGTGCCTTGCCTACCCTCCGAATGTGCTGCCATATTACATTCACGACGAGCAAAAAACTAACTTAATAAAGAGAAACTCCTGCTAAGCTCCTGGACTTGGAAGAGGATAGATGAAAAACCTCGGATCAGTAAAGGGCATGCTTGTTTCACAGATTCACCAAGTCCTGTGAGTCGCATTCGATTACCAACTTTTCAACGCCCCATTCAGAAGCAAACTGAATTCCATCGCCATATGGTTATACGGCCAGCGGGTTTGGCGTCATTATGAACGCACCTGGTGAATCACGTGCCACCGCGCCTGAGGCTGGCTAGGATTTTTTTGGAATTACAGTTTAGTTTTGTAAATAGTTTTTAAATAAAATATCTTTTAAAATAAGGTTTATAAGTTAATTGTAGTAGATATTGTTCTGACTTTATCTATATTGGCCATTGTAAGGTCTATAAATCGATTGTAGTAGACACTATCCCGACTTTATCTATATTGACAAAAATCACGCGTAAGTATTCTTTTTATATTCTCTCAAGAACAATCAAAATTTACAAGCTAAAACAAAAAAAATTAAAAGTCAGAGTTTAAAAGAACCCATCCACTACCCGACACTCCTTACAATAGAACGCCCAATCAACGTCTATTTTGACAACACCATCATCTGGAGACAGCCAAGAGTTCTTCGTCCGACGCAGATGTGCAACCATGGGCACAAATCTCTCAGCGCCTCCCATGCCTTCGCGCATTCCAGATCGCCCACATGCCACATAAGGGCATCTGTAGTGTATATAACCCAAGGGGCTTAAGGTGGGTCCCATCTAAACCTTTTTGCCGACTCCATAGTGTATATAACCTAAGGGGCCTTAAGACGGTCCCACTTGACAGATAAAGAAAAATTGTATTTTAATGCTTGTGGCCAGGTCTTTAGCTTGAGGACCAGCCTTAAACCTTTTTTGCTTATAACCTACTTAAGGTCACCCCTGTAATGTATAAGGTTGACTTTAAGGTGGCTTAAGACCCTCTATTTTCATACACTACAGATGCCCTAAGATGACTGCAGCTTGATTTGAGAGGCACCGAATTTTCATCAACTAAATCCGAGGCCCATGTATCTGGATGTAAATCAAGAACCTTGATCCCTGTGGAGTCTCGCATCATTTTTCTTACATCAAGGGACTCTACTTTTTTTTAAACATGAAGCTATCCTCTTCATTTGGGTTTTTTTAGCTTATAGTTTATTTTTTACTGTTTAGCACTGTAGCTGACTTATTTTTTAATATAGTTATTAATAGGTATTTTAGAGTAATTAAAATTAAAAAAATTAAAAGTGGAAAAAATAGATTAACCTTATGGATAATGCAAAAAGAATACGGGAAAAAGAAAAAACAAAAAAACCTAAAAAGCTAGAAAAAGATGAAAATAAGAAATTAGAAGTCAGAAGCCAAACTCTAAAGCCCAAACGAGCGGGATCTAAGTGCTATTAACATATTTTTTTCATAGGATGCAGATGATATATACAGCATTCTTTTTTGTGTCTTCGAATTGTATCCGTGTTTTTTTTTTGAAAGATGTTTCCACCATGACCTAACAAGGATCAAACCTAGGCCGAGGCCTTCGTTCCTCCAGTGCATTACCACCTCAAAAAAATTGGTGTATGGAATGTATGTTGCGTCATTGAAGTTTTTTATGGTAGAATTGGCGCCACGCCACTGAATTGTCTGCATTAACTACGTGCACAATGCACCAATTCCTTGGGTTGTCATGTGCAGTATATATACCGATTCAACCGCCCATTCATCGACTAGCTTGCTGGAAGAACACATCCATTCTCGGCAATCATTATGATGTTAATCTCGTCGCCTTCGATTCATCCACGTTAAATACATACACCATCTCTCAGGCTTAGGTTGAGTTATGAAATGGACGAGATTGGATTAAATTAGGTTTAACTGGACTGGGCTTGGTGGATTGGCTGCTAGCCCGCTATGGCCTATGTCATATGTGCATGCGTAAAGCATTTGAATATCTGTTTAGCATCTAATTTTACGTGCCACATTTAAATTCGTATTTAGAGAAAAATCTGAATACTATCTGGATTCATATTTATTTTACAACATAAATATATTTTTACTATTAACCAAATTTAAAAATAAAATAAAACAGATAATTCAGATTAGATGGGCATACCTAACTGTCACACATAACACAAGCGAAACACACACTCACAGGTAGGGGTGGAAAACGGTAACGGATAATTCGTTTTATCCGATATTCGTATCCGAGAAAACACAAATGTGGTAAGCAAAAATCCGTATTCGAAAATATTCGTATTCGTATCCGAGAATATTCGTATCCGAATTTGAGAGTATTCGTATTCGCATTCGTATTCGAGAATATTCGTATCCGTATTCGTATTCGAGACTATTCGATTCGTATTCGATCCGTTTCTAGAACCTATGAAAAATTCGTACAAATTTTGTGATTCAAAATTTGAATTTAGGCGGTTTAAAACCGGTAACCGGTCAAAAACGGGTGAAAAATCGGTAAAACTGCTAGGAATCCGTTTTATCCGATATTCGTATCCGAGAAAATCCGTATTCGAAAATATCTGTATTCGTATTCGAGAATATTCGTATCCGTATTTGAGAATATTCGAATTCGTATCCGTATTCGTTTGAAAAATATGGATTCGTATTCGTATTTGAGACTATTCGACCGTATCCGATCCGTTTCCACCCCTACTCACAGGCACGCAGCCTACTTGCATCCTGCGTCCAGCTTCACATACCCTACCTTTTTGCCGTCCCGGCCCCACCCTTCCATATAAATTCGGAAGCCACCCCGCAGCCCCCTCGTCATCAGCACTACCCGAGAGAGCCAGGACTCCCGTCGAGCACCCCGAACGTTTTCGTTATTTATGAACAGGTCCTTGTCCATGGAAAGGAGGCAGGGCTTCTTCGCGGCGCTGCGGGAGGAGGTGGCGCGCGGGCTGTCGCCGGCGAGGGCGCGCCGGAAGTCGGAGGCGGCGGAGGCTACGAGGGCCGCCGGAGGTGGTGCTGGGGGCGAGATGCTGGCGCCGCTCATGGAGGGGCCCGACCCGGAATCCGGCGACGGCGAGGGGGCCGGCGGCGCCGCTGGAAGGGCGCGCGGACGGAGGGAGGGGTGGGGGCAGTGGATGCGCGGCCAGCTCGTGCGCACGCCGTCCTCGGTGGCCGCCGTGGCCGCCGGCGCCGGCGCGGCGCGCAACGACCTCAGGCTGCTCCTCGGCGTCATGGGCGCGCCGCTCGCGCCCGTGCACGTCTGCGCCGCCGAGCCACTCCCGCACCTCAGCATCAAGGACACCCCCATCGTAAGCTCTTCTTCTTGATGCTACTCTCTGTATTTTTCCCCTTTCTTAGCTCTAGATTTGGTGTAGTGGAGTGTTCGACCATATGCTTGAGTAAAAAATTTTCTCCCATGCCTGTCTGACTTCTCTTAATTCTTGAATTCATGGTCCTGTATAGTGTATACCGTAAAATTTTGTTACTTATGATTACATTGCTGTAAAAAATGTTCCTCTTTAGGGAAATAAAAAAAAGTTCTTGATGTCATCACTGATGTCTGTATCTATGGTCTAGTAATATTGTTCATTCTTTAGGATAAAGATGTGTGAGAATTATTCACTGAGGTGTTTGATTCAGGAGCGCCCTCTATGTGCTGTCAATATGGTAATTTACTGTTAAGAAGAGTGAATTTTGGCTCTTAATGTGCTTCTCCACAGGAGACCTCGTCGGCACAGTACATTCTGCAGCAATACCTGGCGGCCTCTGGTGGGCAGAAGCTCCTGGCGTCTGTGCGCAATGCCTACGCCATGGGCAAGGTGCGCATGGTGGCCACTGAATTCGAGACCGCTGGCCGCCTCGTCAAGAACCGTGGTGCCGCTCACTTCGCCGAGCCGGGCCGCTTCGTGCTGTGGCAGATGGCTCCTGAGATGTGGTACATCGAGCTGGCTGTCGGTGGGAGCAAGGTGCACGCCGGCTGCAATGGCAAGCTCGTGTGGCGCCACACACCGTGGCTCGGCGGCCATGCTGCAAAGGGCCCTGTTCGCCCGCTCCGCCGTGCACTTCAGGTATTATTGCACTGCCCAGGCCACACCTTGTATGCGGCAATCTCTTCCCATACAGCCATGGAAGAAGCTTAAGTTTTACTCAAATGTTTCGGTCAATGTCTTTCTAGGGCTTGGATCCATTGACCACGGCAAGCATGTTTGGTGGTGCACGGTGCATTGGGGAGAGGAAGGTGAATGGGGAAGATTGCTTCATTCTGAAGCTGTGCACTGACCCAGAGACCCTCAAGGCACGCAGTGAGGGCCTCGCAGAGATCATCAGGCATGTCATGTTCGGGTATTTCAGCCAGAGGACTGGCCTTCTTGCCCACATTGAGGATTCACACCTGACCCGAATTCAGTCAACAACTGGAGGGGATGTGGTCTACTGGGAGACTACCATCAATTCGTTCATTGAGGACTACCGGCCAGTGGATGGTATCATGATTGCGCACTCTGGGCGCTCTGCTGTGACCCTGTTCCGTTTCGGCGAGGTGGCCATGAGTCATACCAAGACTCGGATGGAGGAGGCATGGAGCATTGAGGAGGTTGCGTTCAATGTCCCCGGTCTGTCCATTGATTGTTTCATCCCACCCACTGATATCAAGTCCGGATCTATTAGTGAAACTGTTGAGCTTTCTCATGGTGAGAAGAGCAAGGTTGGCCCTCCTCCTGGCCATTGTGCCAAAGTTGCCGCATTGGAGAAGGCAGATGATGAGAAACTAGCATGGAGCGGAACCTTACTTCAAGATCGCAATTGATTTGTAGCCTGTTATGTTCATACTTGCTTCTTACATTGCAATTGACTGACTTCGATGAATGTAGTGTAGGTGAGAAACAGGTCGAAGGAGGATTTTGGAGTTTGGACAATCCAGATGCCCTCCGTGTATAGGAAGTAGCATGAGACATTCACAAGGTCTTGCATATCCTTGAGGAGGATCTGTGTGAAGAATCGTTTCTAATCTCATCCAGAGACATGGGTAGTAGGTAGCCTTGTTTGCTACTTCAGGCTTTTTGTCAGTACCATGTGGAAGAAGAACTTGGTGCGTTCTCCATTCCAACCACTTGAGAAAGGTTATTGTGGTGGTGCTGTCTGTTCTCTTTTAGCAATACTAAGTAGTCATTGGCGTCAGCGGGGAAGAAGGATTTCCTCGCCCGCAACCGACAGTGATTTAGTCTTCGCATCCAATTGGCTGTTCAGTGTGCTGTGCTTGGTGATGGTTCCTGGTCAAGCTAACTTTTCAGAAAAGTAGAACCTCTGAATGGTTGTTACCTCTAGGTTTTCAATAGTAAGTTTCTTTTACGAACCTTCCTTAGCATCTCTCTTATTTATCATGAGATGAAGGTTGTATCCAACAGAAGTTTGATGTAATCCAAAACATCTATGAGTGCCATGGGTTGAACTGTTTTGTGATGTCTGCTCACACCCCCCTGTCTTGCGTACTCTAGAAATGATTTTGGCTTTCTGGATGTTGAATTGCAACAGTGTGACATCAATGTGGCTTTTTGGCCTGCTTGCATTTTACTTTGGTCTGCAGTTGTTGGAGGAAGTAATGATTCGTTACTATGATGGCATGGTCCCCATGTCCTTCTATTCCACCTCCCCCAGGTGCTGTCATAGGGTGATACTGTGATGACACAGGGATTTATCCTTTTTATATATATAATCTGTAATGAGCTTTGTAACCATGATAGTAGCATCCTTTATTTTTCTTTTGGTATGCTCAGTTCCATTCCCTGAAGCTTCAAAATCATGCTGCCACCATCTTGCCCTTGGCATTAATGGCATTGCACTCCCTTTCTTGATGTGAGGAATAGTTTTATTCTTAGGGCTGTGTGTTCTTCCTGGGAAGAAGGGGCCAATGTCTAAGCTGAAGAAATACTAATATTCTCAAGTCCACTGCCTTAGTCCTTTCTCACCTATTGGGAACTTGGAATTCACACGCCAATCCTCCAAGGTCAAAGTCTTGTATATTTTGGAGGTTGGCAACAGTGTTCCTGTCCAAAGATCGAAGGCTTTAGGGTTTTTGGAGTTGTTTATTGTCCGTTCCGTAGACGCCTTTTGTTCCTCTTTTTTCTTCTTATTTTTTCCACGGAATGAGGAGCATGTCATCTGTGCAGCGTGTACTACACAAGTGGTGAGCCCTAGCATTGTAGAGTAAGGTATTTAGAACTTTTCAAGTCGATGTTCAACCGGCACTGCATTGCTTGTGAGCTGTCTGAGCTGCAGTTCAAAAGAAACCATATGGAAATCATGGATGTTTTTTTCTATTTCAGTATTTCAGCACAAATCGATGTATAACTAACAAGAGCTGGAAATGAACTAAGCTCTAGCCAGCTTAGCTAGGCTGAAATTATACTGAATTCCACATATGAAAACTCACATCAATTAAAAAAAAGTTGCATACATTTTACTGGATGTCCTTACTCCCCAGTATGAAATGAAATGGAACAAAGTGAGATATGCCCTTATCATCTCATGCAGTGCAACCACAGCTGCTAGCTAGTTTGACAATGGTGCCTACCTCTGCACAAAAGGCTACAAAAGCTTTGCTAGTATGAAAGCAAGCAAGAGCAGCCACAACCCTATTCGCCATGCTTGCAAGAGCAGCAGGAAAAGCAGGCCAAATTATTGCTGTTCCTTGTGCACCTCCACACGGTCTCACTCATCTCGAATTCTCAATTGGACCTACATTACCAAAAACGGAGGGGAAAAAATACTATTACTCTGCACAGAGTCATTTCTGACAACCTATATGGTTTATCCTGCATTTTGCAGTTCTCTGAACCGTTTGGTGTGTCCCTACGGCTAAGGACCACACATCGTACACACAGAGGCACCCTACCATTATTAATCCTTTTTAAACAGACTTGAAATAACAATCAATCACTGTGTGTGTTGTGATAAATTGTGCAAGGAAGACAAGCAAATACGTAGTACATTTTTCTAAAGTTTTTGAATGAACTTGTTGGTTCATGAAACCGAACGTAATACACAAACAAATACATAAAGGTGGTGATCGGTTCGGCTGAAAAACTCGTGGCTTATGGCTGAAAACACTGTAGCTGGCTGAAAAAAGCACTGTAGCTGACAGAGACTTATTTAGCATAATTAAATTTAAAAAAAAATTAAAAATAAAAAAATATGTTAGCCCATTACGTATAATACAAACAAATGCAGGAAAAAAAGAACCGGCAAAAAAGCTCAACAAAAAGCCAAAAGTTCAGAAAAAAACCAAACTTATGAATAGTGAAAAATAAGCCAGAAGTCAGAAACCGAAGCCGAGTCGATCAGGCCCTTAAGTCAAGAATTTTCTTTCGATGGGAAATAACTTATCGAAAAAGAATACCCTGAACTTTCTGGCACCTAAAAGTTGGAGTTGAAGCCAAGAAGTTCTCGAGCACAAGGATCCTAGAAGCAATGCTATCTATATAAGGGTGAAAGAAACACATGCTGAGTTGCGCAGAGTCTTGTCTGCCAAGTACACAGGCAGCTGTTGTTTAACAGAGTGATTGTTTCAGAGGTGGTGTGCTGTGTTTACTCGTACGCATGATGGAAGACGGAAGACGTGCGAGTGTTTGCAGATGGAGCCATGATGCACTCGCTGCGTGCTGCTGCTTAATTAAACTTAGCTAGCTGCATCGCAGGCGGCAAGTTGGACGGCTGACATGAGCTGAAAGAATGATTAGGGAACGAGTCTGTTATAGTAATCTTGTTTCCGTATCCGAGTTCGTATACGTGTACACATTCTCGCCGTGAATACGTATACGAGTTTGTATACGAGTCCATTGACGTGTGTACGTGAGTTGAGTTTGAGTCCGTTTCCGTGAGAGTTTTTGTATCCGTGTCCGAGTACGTGTCTTAGGCGTGAGGGTATATATGTGCAAGGGTATTGTACGGGGTGAGCAAGGCAATCAGAAGTGTTGGCATGCAGTTGGATGCAAGTCGTGAGAAGAAAGAAATAAAGAGGAGAGAGGGGAGATGTTCCAGAGAAAAATACGTGTTCTCGTCTAGTTGTTTTTCCAGTGTTGAAGCTTCAAGAAGCAAGGCAGAGAGCATCACGCAGAGGAGTCGCGTGTAGAAGATAGCGAGGCAGGGCGTCTCAAGTCGGTACCGGCGTGTACAACGGGGCATCCACGATACGGCGCGGACGGTGATCCAAGCGCAAGGAATCAAGGAAATATCGTAACAAGTGGTATCAGAGCATGGGTGACAAGACGAAGACTCAAGGTGGGTTAATCTCCCTCCAGTACCCTCTCCTGACGGTCGACAACTACCCGGTGTGGGCGATGAAGATGAAGGCGAATATGCGCGCCCAGGGAGTCTGGTGCGCAGTTGATCCAAAGGGGAAGGACAAGGAGGTGGACGACAAGGTAGATCAAGCGGCTTTGGCCCTCATCTACCAGGCGGTGCCAGACACGATGATGCATCAACTCATCGGCAAGGAGACGGCACGGGAAGCGTGGGAGGCGCTTCTGACGATGCACGAAGGAGTTGATCGTGTCAAGGAGGTGCGGCTCCAGAATTTGCGGAGCGAGTTCGAGAATCTGAAGATGGAAGAAAACCAGTCGGTGGACGAGTTTGCCGGTAAGTTGAGTTCGTTGTTTAATCAGATTAACTCTCTTGGCGACAAGATGGAGGAATCTGTGGCGGTGAAGAAGTACTTGCGCGTGCTTCCGGAGAAGTACATACCTGTTGTTACAACACTTATGTACTCCCCCGATCTGGATAAGAAAAGATAGAGGAGATCACCGGATCTCTCAAGGCGCATGAGGAGCTACTGAAGGGGTTTCAATCGCGCAAGGAGTAAGCATCTCACAACGAGCAGGCGTTGCTAGTAAGGGGAGATCAGAGAGACGGTCGTGGCTCTTCATACAACCGCGGGAGGTGGCATGGTCGTGGTGGCCAGAGTGGTCGAGGCGGCAGAGGTGGCCGTGGAGACAATGCTGGGCAAGGAGGTGGTGAGAGATCCTATGATTTGTCACATGTCAAATGCTTTGAATGTGGCGAATATGGGCACTACGCGATAAGATGCCGCAGCAACAAAAAGTGCTTCAACTGTAACGAGTTTGGGCACTTTGCTTTGGATTGTAAGAGCAAGAAAAAGGACGGGGAGGTGAACCTTACCAAAGACGAAGAAGAAGATGACGGAGATCTAGTACTTCTCTCCTCATATGTTGAAAAGGAGACGGTCATGGTGGAACTGAATGAGGAGAACGTAGTTCCAAAACTATGCACGAAGGAAGAAAGCCATGATCACACAGGTCAATGGTACTTGGATAATGGAGCAAGCAGCCACATGACGGGAGATCGCTCCATGTTTCACAAGCTCGACGAGAAGATTTGGGGCAAGGTCAAGTTCGGCGATGGCTCCACGGTGGAGATAAAGGGTAAAGGGACAATGATGCTACAATGCAGGAACGGGGCTAAGAAGTTGTTGACAGGAATCTATTATATACCAAGTCTATGCAACAACATACTAAGTCTCGGGCAGATGACGGAGAGAGGGTGCAAGGTGGTGCTAGAGGATGAGTTCTTGCGAGTGTATGACAAGAACAGAAATTTGTTGATGAAGGCGAAGAGATCTCCAAATCGGTTGTACAAGGTTCCTTTGAACACTTGTAAACAGGTTTGGGTGGAGAGAGGCATAGATGGTCGAGGTGCAGATGCAGCAGGAGGCAAGCCTAGCGCACAAGAAGACGTAACAAGGAAGGAAACCGAGTCGACAAAGAAGCAAGACGAGGCAGAAGGCGCAGTGATCGAAGCAAGCGGCTTGGGGGGTGCGCACAGGCATGCAGCCAACTCCAAACGAATGCATGCAGGTGGAGAGAAGCGGAGCGACGGTTCGAGTGGTCGGCACCGACCACATGCAGCAGGTATGGTCGTGGCGAGCAGAGGCTCAGGAGGAGCTCTCACGCGGGCAGCGGAAGGAAGTCGGAGATGGGTCCCGAGGTGGCGGGAGGAAGCACAGCGTGGAGGACAATGGTCGAAAACAATGGCACACGACAGTGAGAGGAGGTGCTCATGGAGGAAGCAGGAGCAGATGCTCCAGTCCAAGCAGGCATGCGAGGAAGAAGCGGAAGCAAGAGAGAAGATCGACATGATCAAGATAGAGAAACAAGATTAAGGAGGTGATTGTTATAGTAATCTTGTTTCCGTATCCGAGTTTGTATACGCGTACACGTTCTCGCCGTGAATACGTATACGAGTTTGTATACGAGTCCATTGACGTGTGTACGTGAGTTGAGTTTGAGTCCGTTTCCGTGAGAGTTTTTGTATCCGTGTCCGAGTACGTGTCTTAGGCGTGAGGGTATATATGTGCAAGGGTATTGTACGGGGTGAGCAAGGCAATCAGAAGTGTTGGCATGCAGTTGGATGCAAGTCGTGAGAAGAAAGAAATAAAGAGGAGAGAGGGGAGATGTTCCAGAGAAAAATACGTGTTCTCGTCTAGTTGTTTTTCCAGTGTTGAAGCTTCAAGAAGCAAGGCAGAGAGCATCACGCAGAGGAGTCGCGTGTAGAAGATAGCGAGGCAGGGCGTCTCAAGTCGGTACCGGCGTGTACAACGGGGCATCCACGATACGGCGCGGACGGTGATCCAAGCGCAAGGAATCAAGGAAATATCGTAACAGAGTCGAAAACGAGGCAAATGCAGAACGAGCTGACAGGAAGAGATTAATTACTGCTTTACGAAATGGATGGCATGGCATGCATTAGCCGTCTGCCAGCATCCAATGCAGGTGGCGGCAGGCATAGGGTCTGTTTGGTTGCCTGCATCCGGTTGAACCAGGCTGGTCGGATGCAGGGTCTCCTTGTTTGGTTGCCTGGTCGCTGGGTTCAGCCTGGCTCTGCTCATGCAAGATTCCTCCCGCAGCCAGGCTCTGGAGAAACGTGGGAATCGGGCGTTTCTGGGGAGCCAGGCTCGCGGGATGCAGGTGATTAGTCAGTTGATGATGTTATTAGTGTATATTAGTAAATATCAAGTATTATTAACGTGTTTTGAAGAAGTTTAAGATATAATAAGATACGAACATCTCATATAACATATCTTCGTAATCATAATCATAATCTTATATTATTTTTATCTCATGCAACATATCTTCGTACAGGCAACCAAACAATATCTCTTCTCAGCCAGACTCTACTCGTACGTGAACCAAACACGACAGCGTTGCATGCGCTCAACCTGTCCCACGAGAGCCTGGCTCTCAGATACGAGCCAGGCTCTATTCGTACGTGAACCAAACAGGCCCATAGGTATCGTTGCTCTCAGGCGGCGGAACTGGGCCTTGTACGGAGTAAGCTATAGCTCAAGCTCCAGCAATCCTACTAGTACTATCTTCCTTTAGTACTACCTTCATAATATAACTGGTATACCGGCCTAGCCTAAGGCCTAAAAACATGTCAGCCTGGCAGCCCAAGCGCACGCGCCCTCAGCCCAGCAAGCAGCGACAGCCCAATCCCACTAGCCAACAGCCACCAAGACCAAGTGAAGGAATCAAGAAACCCTAAGAGGTGAAATCCCCAACCCCAATTAGGTAGTGTTTGGTTTAGGGGATATCCTGGGATGGGAGGGGGGCCAACCCATTTTTTGTAGTGTTTGGTTGTAGGATTTAGTGGGGTGGGTTGGACCCAAAAAAGAATATTCCCCTGAAAAGTGGGTTGGAACGATCCGCTGGAAACGAGCGAACCGCGCCAACCCACCTTCGTTCGCGCGCGCGTACGCTGTTTTCCCCGCGCAGTTTTCCCCGCCGCCCCCGCCGTTCCCCATCTCCCCCCGCCGCCCACGCCCTTCCCCATCTCCCCCCGTCGTTCCCCATCTCCCCCCCCCGCCGCCCTGCCCTCCCCCCATCTCCCCCCGCCGCCCACGCCGCCCTGCCCTCCCCCCATCCCCCCCCTCCGCCGCCCGCGCCGCCCTGCCCTTCCCCCATCCCCCCGCGCCGCCCTGCCCTTCCCCCCATCTCCCCGCGCCGCCCTGCCCTTCTCCCTCCACGCACGGGCGCCGCCCCGGCCGGGTGTGTGCGCGCCTCCCTGCCGCTCCTCACGCCGTCGGTGCTCCGGTTGCCGTGCTCCGGTCGTCCTCGTCGCCGTGCTCCGGTCGTCCTCGTCGCCGTGCTCGGGTCGTCCTCTCTGGCCTCCTCTCTGCCCCGGCGCGTCCTCCCCGCCGCACGTCCAGCGCGTCCTCCTCTCCGCTGCCGTCGGCCTCCTCTCCACTGCCGGCCTCCTCTCCACCGCCGGCGCGTCCTCCCCGTCGGCCTCCTCTCCACCGTCCCTAGGTATTTACTCTGGTGATCTCTCTGCCGCCAGATGCTTCACTCATATCAGTAGAGCAAAGCGCAGTCTGATTGGGCATCCGACAGTTCAAAATCTACAATACTTGTGATGTGTGATTTAGCATGTATTGATATATTATGATGTGTTGATATATTGTTGATATATGAAAATTGAGTATATGCAGCTATCCCACTCCATTCCACCATCCAAACAAGAGGTGGGATCACTAGATCCTATTCTATCCCTCCATCCAAACAAAAAACAGGGACTAACCCATCCTTGCAACCAAACAAAAAGTGGGATTATCCCATCCCACATACCTGGGATGGAGCTATCCCATCCCACCAAGTCCCCAAACCAAACACATGCTTAGAGATTCAGAGGCCATTCGCATCCGCTGGCTGTCGCCAGCCCCTGATCCGTGCAAGCGTGACTATGCCGCCGCCGGCCGCCGCCCTCACCGCTCGTTCACCAGCTGCTGGCCTCGTCTGCGTGCGCCGCATGTCCACCGGCAACGCCGTGGTCCGCCGACCGCCGACCTTGTGGACCTACGCCCCCACCGCTGGCCACCACCCTCGCCTACGCGTGCCACACATCTACCGGCCGCCACCCTCACCCCTCGCTCCTGACGCCGAGACGCTGTGGTCCGTCGGTCACCGCCCTCGTGGACCTACGCCTCCGGCCTCCGGGTGCCCCCGTAGCATGTCACGCAACAACTGCTGCACGGCTCGCACCTTCACACCACCGCCCTCGTGCTCCAATAGTCCAGCTCAACGCCCACTCCTCTACCAACGAGCATCAGAGTAGCCAGCACAGCAGGTAACACATTTTAGCACATCCCTTTTGAGTTGATTAAGAAATGCAATTGGTGGATCTGGAAACATTCCCAAAACTAGAAATGCAATTGGTGGATCTGGAAACATTCCCAAAGACCACCAGACAACTGTGAAAGTAGTTCAACTAGAAACATTCCCAAAACTGAACAACCTCTCTTATCATAAACCTGATGTTCCGTTAAAGATGAGTCAAAATTTCGCCATTGGATCAACATCGAACAGCTGAAGTACACACATCTCCAAGCATAATTAATGGCTAGAAAATCCGAACTACATCTATTACATAATAAAAGCTGATAGCTGAATATTAATGTTCTACGGCTTGTAATAAAAAACATATTTTCTCTAGAAAATTCTCAGAAAAGAAAAAAAATCTAACCCTTAATACAGCCGACCATAATCACAGTTTTACTAACAAAAAAAGTGAGGTTGGCTAGAACTTCTAGAAAAAAAGCAAAACATTCGATCCTTAATTTAGTTGATCCTAATTTAGTTGATCCTAATTATGATTAAATTGTAGCCATTGGATGTTGTTAGAGATATCTAAACCCAAAAGATTAAAAAGATTTTTTTTAAAAAAATGCCTTGTACTATATACGGAAGCATTTAGATTGGCCGTATAAAAATAATACTATTAATAGATTTATGATCAAAAGTACTAATACAATATTATATTTTATTAGAAAGTTTAATAACACTTAAGTAGACAGATATGCATACATTAATGGTCAAATATCTTTTCGTTTGTTCTGCTCGAAAAAAATATTTTTTGTTCTATGTTGTTTTAATATCAAACTATCAATGGTCAAACACGTATACTTGGTTCATATCAATACTAATTCTGTAATCTTATTATGATTTACAAAAATTATGGGAAAATTGATTTATAGAAGTTGAGAAGAAAATCATGTAGGAAACTAATTCTAACCATTTGTTGGGAAAGGAAAAAAAGGAATAGCCACGCAAATGTGCGGGTCGCTTGACTCGTTTCTAGAAATATTGCAACTTGATAGTTAGCAAAACCCTTTTTTTTTTCCAAGGACTGAAGTACTGAACACACTAAAAAAAATTTATGTGGAGCCTAATGTCAGGTCCAGCTTCAGTGAGACGAACAAGCTGACTTTTGTCTTTTCGTGCGGGCACGCACAGGCTGACTGGCTTGGCCGTTAGCTGACAACAGGAGAACGGCCGAGGCCCATACCCAGCCGAAAAACGTGCTCCTGCAGGAAGAGACGCAGCCTCCGCCAGCCACTCTCTCGGCGTCGATCGAGGCCCCTAGAGCAATCTGAGCCCAGCTTATGGTCGCCGCCTCCACGGGGTGCAATGCCGGTCAGCAACGAGGAGAGGCCCAAGATTAGCAGTTTTCCTCTCCTTTTGTGTTCCGTACCTTTGCACTTTGACGATAGCGTATTTTGAGTTGAACGATAACAACTTTCTAATTCAAAGGGGGTGATCAACCCCCCTCCCAACACCCCCCCCCACACACACATATATATAAATAAATATATATATATATATAAATATAAAATATCTTTTACACTGTTTAAATGATATTGTTATATCTCTTTATTCTTTTAAGTATACTTTAATAGTGATTACAAGATACTCTAAAGTGAGTTCTACGAAAAATTCCATCAAAATTTATTTTTTATAGCATAATTTGTCTATGTACTTCTTTTACATATAGAAAATAGTATATAGCAAAATAAAAGGGCTGCAATGATTTTTTTCAATCAAATTTCATTGCAGCATCTTACAATTAGGATGTGTTCTTTTGGTCTTATAACTTAGTTTTCTATAGTAACTAGTTTTCAAACAGAGTGTTTTTTCAAGGCAGGTCTACAAGTTGATTATACTAGATACTGTCCTGATTTTATCTATATCGACTAAAATCGCCCACGAATATTTCTCTCGCGAATAGTCAGAATTCAAAATTTTAAACCAAAAATCATAGTCAAAAATTGCCCGCCCTTAGTATTAAATATACCAAAAGTGATAAAGAGTTATCACACATTTGTTTAAGTGTTAATTGGAAGGTGGGAGTATTTGCTCCCAGGAGTACAAAATATGCTTCATATATAGAGAAACTTACATCTAGATCTTGTTTTTTGGGCTGTGGTTGATGTCTTTTGGTTACGGCTGATGGGTTTTGTTTGTACTTTTTGAGACAGCAACAGACAGTGGAGAAGTTGACGCGAACGTCACACACGGTTCTAAGCTCGAGAAGTTATTTGGAGAATTCGTTTCAAAAAACCGTCCTGTTTATTTTGACTTTTGGACAAATTAAAAGTCAAAAAGCAAAAGCTCAAAAGTAGGGTTAAAAGTCTAAGAAGCAAAAGCCCAAAAGGTGTGGGCCTAAGTATCAGCGACGAGTTTCTGGCATTGTTACACAGAGCAAAACGAAAACACGTTGTTCGTAAAGCAAACAACTTATGTACGTTGCATTGCACAACAACATCATTCACTTACAGGATTACAACTTACAGGCTTACAAGTTACAGTATCCGCTAAAGCCGTCTGCAGCGCAATCTCATCGTCAGGCAGAGCAAGAGGTCTCGCGAAACACCAAAAACACAGCAATCTCTGGTGCACCGAACTTACTGAAGCCTGTGTGCATTCCTAATACTCCAGGTCACTCGTCCTGCGTTAGGCCAACGCTGGCCCTGCAGGACGGGCAATCGCGGCGAGACGGCAGCCATCGCTCCAGGCAGGCCGAGTGGAAGATGTGTTTGCAGCGCAGCTGCATCAGCCCACCTGCACCATGGCATCCTTCCAGGCATATGGAACAGTCCACCGAAGATTGCAAGTCGCCGCCGTCTATTGTTCCTCCGAAGATTTCTTGTCCTAGTTTGGCGACGAGAAAATTGATGATTTGCCATGTTCAAGAATGGGCTTCGCACTTTTGCCACTTTCAACGTTGGCTTCACAAAAATGCCATGTAGTACATTAATCCCTTGATTAGTATGCCATTTCATCCCTTTAATTCATTTTCTTTTTCTTTTTCTAATTTCAAGGACTGGAAAAGACCCTTCTACCCCTGACTAATTCCTCTTCTTTGTAATATCGGGACGGGAGGGTCTTTTACGGTTTGGTCCGTGTAACATACGCCGAAGTCCTAAGCTGGAAGATTACATGGCATTTCATTACATTAATACTCTGTAGGTCTTTCCATAGCTTCATTGGCAGCACGACAAATCAGTCCTCTGCTAATACTATTGGTATGTAGCAACGTCTGATGAACGAAAACCCCTGAATCCTTCCGTGAAAAAAACTGTATCCAACCACATATGCAAAAGTTTCGCACTATATACACCTCAACCAAAGTTCCTACCGCTTAATCTTTGTATAAAAAGACCCTCCCGTCCCGATATTACAAAGAAGAGGAATTAGCCAGGGGTAGAAGGGTCTTTTCCAGTCTCTGGAATTAGAAAATGAAAATGAATTAAAGAGATGAAATGGCATACTAATCAAGGGATTAATGTACTACATGGCATTTTTGCGAAGCCAACGTTGAGAATGGCAAAAGTGCGAAGCCCATTCTTGAAGATGGCAAATCATCAATTTTCTCTTTGGCGACAGGTTCTCGATAAGCTGCGCTACCGCAGTCGTGTCCTCCTTGACCGCGCTGCTGAAAGGCTTTGCTGTCATTTCTTTAACTTCGCCGGTTGACAGGGAGGCGCTGGAGCTGAACCGAATAGTTGGACTATGCAATCTGCCTTCTTTACGGCTGCAGATGTCAAATTCAGAAGGAAGATTAGGTCCAGACTCCAGAGCAGATGAGTCCTGATGCTTTTGTTGTTTGCCTGCAACAATCGGAAATTCAGGATCAGTGCGAAATCGCGAATCTAATAATACTTCAATCTGGTGCCTAAACGCTGTGAGCTGAGTGTTGATGCAGACCTTCTCCCCAGTGATAAGTCTACACTTCGGAGCCTTTGGCGAATCCTCTCCTTTGCTTGCTGAACTGCATCAGGAAGTCAGTCATTTGATGTGGTTGTGCCTAGTCTTGAGCTGAAGAGCCTGTTTCTTGTGGGTTCAATTATGCTTCCACTAGATGCCCCACGCTCTCTGTGGCTTCCTTGAGCAATTTCGTAGCCCTGAGTTTCATAAATCGACAGATGAGGAATCAACATTCCAGAGTTACTGAAGAAGTTTGTACTGTAAATATCAGTAATTCACATAAAGTTGGCACTGCTAAGAAAAGTTGGAACTGGAAAGTGTCCTCATTTCTATATGGAAAAATGGAAATATTGTATCTTGTATTGCATATGTTGATTTAATCATGCATTTTGCCAAAGTGCATACACAAGCAATAGAAAGTACTTCAAGCAATCTGACTAGAGATGAAATGACAAAACATGTTTACAAGAGTATCGATAGAAGCATTTTGTAGCACTAAATGGTTCTTCGTAAGACCGCAAGTGGTTTTTCAAATCTAACACAGAACTCCTCTGCAAAATATTTTAACAATCTTGGACCCGAGGGCGTAGTTGTGCGTTGCCGGACGGTGAACAGGGCCCCAACGTCGGCCTGGAATCTGTTGATTTCGCGAAGCCAGCAGGAGGATGGGAAACTAGAGAAGGAGGTGAGAAACTTGAGTCTTCTTTATTTCTCTGCATGCCCGAATCAATCGGCCAGCAAGGCATTATATAATAGGTATTGATAAACATCACCCAGATATTTTCAAGACAGAGTCCGATCCGGACTCCTAACTTCCCATAACAAAGCCTGCAAAGTCCTATCCGAGAGCAAGGCTAATAATATAGCCTTCAGCTGGCTGTATGGACACTTACAGTCCACTTATCAGCCCATTCATATAGTAGTTTACAGCCAGCTGAAGGCTGTATGACCCACCCCTTTCTCTCACAAAGTTTCTTGGTTCTTGTGCTTCAGCTGGCTGTAAACTTACAGCCCACCTCTCTTCTCTCTCCTCCTCTCTCTCCTCCACCTCAACATACAGCCTACTAACAGCCTCTTATTATACTTGCTCTAAAGACTGCAAACCATAGCTAATAAGGATTCTAATAAGATACAAAAGCAGAATCTAAGACTTGCGCCTATTATAGTCTATAACATCTCCCCCTCCTCGCGAAGCAGTTCGTCCTCGAACTGAAAACTTGGATAACCCTCTTGGAACTGTGTTAATAGAATCCAAGATGCATCCGCGACAGAAGCTCCATCCCACTCAGGGGCGGAGAGAGGGGGGCGGGTAGGGGCCTGCCCCCCCCAATGGTCCACCAGATGCATTAATAGGACCCCTTAATCACCCTTAATCACAGTCAATTAGTCAATTAGGCCCGCTGATTTTTCAAGTCAAGATCAAGCTCAATTGGAGTGTCGACTACTACATTTTCAACTTGATGTATGCAACCATCTAGAGCTAAGTACATTGCCATCACTTGCTGATCTAACAAAGGGACTAGTGAGATTAGGTAAAAATTCTATTTATCCAATGGTCGATAGATTGCTAAGATTAGTCATAACTCTTCCAGTATCAACAGCGACCACTGAGAAAGTCTTTTCAGCCGTGAAACTTGCCAAGACACGTACTAGGACTAAAATGGGAGATGGCTTTTTGCGAAGCTACATGATAGTTTATATTGAAAAGGAATTGGCAGCCAAGATTAGTTCCAATGATATTATCAAATCTTATGATCTAGTTGGTAATCGTCGTGCTAAATTCAAGTTAGTGGAGATGTAACAAATTCAAGTTTGTGGAGATGTAATGAAAGTACCTTTCTTTTGTGTTACTAGACGTATGCTACATTATTTTGCCATATGTGTTATGATTGAATTTATATGACAATATATATGCGTATGTTTAATTATATATGTGTATGTTTAATTTTGCCGACACACGGCGTCCAGAGCCCATGACGCCGGCGCCTTGGCGGGTCGGTCCCCCCTTGTCTGGATCCTGGCTCCGCCCCTGATCCCACTGAACCAAAACCTGGAGCTGTCCGTGACGCTGTGCAGACTTCAACACTGGCAGAGGTTGTGGAAGCACACGACCATGCTGAACTGGTGGCAAAGGAGGAAGAGTAGGGGGTGGCATCGCAAAATGTGATACTAGCGGTGGATGCTGTGTCATGAAGTTGGCTGCCGAAGCTTCATAAGCTGGAGTTGATGTCACTGGTGGTGGATAGCCGGCCGGAAACGTATCCCCCAGTGTAGGCACTGTAAGTAATGATGCTGATGAATCGCTGATGGTTGTGGTCGGCAATGAGGAGGATGGTTAATGGCAATAGTCCTAGCGCTGAGAAGGAAAAACTCCCTCCGATTTGAGCGCTGCAATCTTTGCATTGGTGGCTATGCTCTGACAGGTTAAGTCCGCAAACTTGGACTTCATCTCAGCATTTTGTTGGGCGATCCCAGTCATCTGTTCTTGGATCGCTTGAAACATCGCCCTCACGGAGAGCGCCTCCTCCCTGGAATCAGAATGAGCGCCTCCTCCCCGGAATCAGAACCCGGCATCTCCGATATCAAGTTGTCAGGACCCTTACACCTGAGGGTGTAGTTGTGCATTGCTGGACGGTGAACAGGGTCCCGACGTCGGCCTGGAATCTGTTGATTTCACGAAGCCAGCAGGAGGATGGGAAACTAGAGAAGAAGGTGAGAAACTTGAGTCTTCTTTATTTCTCTGCATGCCCGAATCAATCAGTCAGCAAGGCTTTATATAATCTCTCTTTACAAGACGAGTCCGATCCGGAGTCCTAACTTCCCATAACAAAACCTGCAAAGTCCTATCCGAGTAGAGACTGCAAACCGTAACTTAGCTAATAAGGATTCTAATAAGATACAAAAGTAGAATCTAGGACTTGCGCCTATTATAGACTATTACACAATAACTGAACTTTTCTCACCGAAGCAAGTTGCACATATTTACAACCAGTTGGAGCTGCATTCTAATGGTCATATTAACCTAGGCTATACATCGGCGCAACTCACATAAAACTTTAACTATACTAAATGCACACTTCAATTTTACCCTTGCCACTATGCTAGCAAGTGATAAGCAATCCAAATTGCCATGATCACGTATATACAGCTCTGTCGTATTAACTTCTAAAAACTGTTTTTCTATAGTAAATAGTTTTTTTACAGTACCTAGCTTTTAAACAAAATATCTTTTTAAAACGAAGTCTATTAGTCTATTGTAGTACACACTATAATAAGTTCATTTATATTGACCAAAATCGCACACGAGTGTCTATCCCTTTACAGGTTGTTAGTATTTATAAGCTAAAACTAAAAGCCAATATAAACATGCCTTATCTACCGACATCAAAGAAAATGTTACATAAGATTTGTGCTTACAGGTACTAATGGTTAAATAGTAGGGGTGCGAGTAACAGCTTCCTCTGCATGAAAGACACACAGCACTACAGTTGAAACTCGTAAGCAGCATCAGACACAGTTTTCTTCTCCACAAACACGCTTTGGATGCGAAGAAACTGTAGGGCACCCACTTGTTTTATTAAACCATGGCATTTGGCACCAGTAATTTAAGGCTATATTACACGTGACTAGTTTTGGATTAAGCATCGAAGTGGCACGGTTTCCTTCCTAGAAAAAATGTTGAACCAAACTAACCAACCATATCACCATAACAAATTCTTTGGAAGCTCTGTTTCAAATGTAAAATCGCACCCTTTTACGGTCACCCCGAATGCATCGTAAGTCCATAACATGTCATTAACATTCTAATTTGACAATTAACAGTAACATTTGAATTTCAGCGTTGATTTGCCACCACACATGATTTATACCCTTTTTTCTTTGCGAGGATATATGTAAGACCATGTGAAGCTCGCCCTATGTTTGTGATGAATATTTGACTTTTGGTTCAGAGAGTTTGTGGAGGTTGAGAGCTTGCAATTTTTTTAGTTGCTGGTGGTATGATTAGCATTGGGGCCACAGTCATACCTGCCAAAGGTGGTCTGATCGGCCCAGGACCAGCAGTCAGACCGGCAAGGGAGCCACGGTCTAACCGGCTGAGTGCGGTAGTATTAGACTTGAATGGCAGTCAAATTGAGATTGCAATACAATAGGATTTTAGTTGGCGCTAGCTATTTTTCCGAGAGGGTTGAGCTAGAGTTGAGGTCAAGCGATCATAACAGACATTTTACTGCAATAAAACTAGGGCAGCAGTACCAGAGTTGTTATTGTAGTATGATAAAAGATCAAACTTCGATTAAGTTGGTTTTAGTGTTAATGACAAATATCATAATGTTAATGACAAATACCATAAAGAGATTTTGGTGATATTAACAAAGACCATTATAATATTTTGGTGATAATGACAAATGTATATATAAGACTAATATGATTGTTCAAGTATATTACAGCTTAGTCTCATTTGGATGGAAAGGTGAAATCAAGAGGTATGCATTCGAAATCACTTTCTTATATACTAATGCATTTCTTGCATCCAAAATATAGATTGAACTCCTCGATTAGTCCAAAATGAATATATGCATATGTCTTCATTATATACACTTGTATGCACACATTTAGGGGGAGCTATCTCTATGTTTTGGAGTTTCATAAGTATTGACACTACTACAGAAGAGGCTATACTGGACGGCTACATCACAGACGGTTCATACGGAACCATCTGTGATTAAACTGTCACAGACGGTTTATACTGGCAACCGTCGGTGATATTTTTACAGACGGTTATTAACACGAACGGTCTGTGATAAATGAGACATCACAGACGGTTTGTGTTAATAACCGTCTGTGAAATTTCACAGACGGTTAGTAACACGAACCATCTGTGGTATCGTTTAAACTACAGAATCTATAGAGACGAGAGTCAAATTCAAGGTAATTTTATTACAAAAGTGCAATAAAAAGACATTCCCATATTTGAATCTTCTGGGCTTCATATGCTTCTTCGTCGACTTCTGGAGTTGGAGGATCAGCCGCTGTGTTCTCGAATGCCGTCAAGATTGCCCTTGCCTTCTCGACTTCCTCCTCAAGCATGGGCAAATGATCATTAGCATGTTCCATAATCTAAAACAGGATGTCAAGATGCGTATCATAGACGATTGTTTATAAAAAAACCGTCTGTGATAGTCTCGTATCACAGACGGTTTTTTACAAAAACCGTCTGTGATACGAGACTATCACAGACGGTTTTTTATAAACAACCGTCTGTGATACTCGCCTATCACAGACGGTTAGTAATAAAGACCATCTGTAATGTGAGTTATCACAGACGGCTCGGGAACCGTCTGTGATAACCACCAACTATCACTGACACCTAAACACTGACGGTTCAGGAACCGTCTGTGATGACGGTTCCGAACCGTCTGTGATAGGGCTGTCTGTAGCAGTGTGATCCATGCTTCTTTTAATATGCATATTTACGATCTTTATTTTGAAATACATTCTTGAGTATATATAACTTGTGTAGTCCATATATACTTATGTGCAATCGAGTTGTTATCTAACTTCTCCATTATGTGTTAATGGTTGAATGATTAATAACAACCGGATAAGTAAGTTTTGTCTAAAGCTTATGTTAGAGTATACATTTGTTGTGCACAAGTTGTATACTCGCAAATCAATTTTTATATCTCATTATTTGTTTAGATTGTCATGAATTATCAAAAAGGGAAGATTGTCGAATCTAGTCCCCCCATTATATGTTAATAATGAAGTTTGGTAATTGGTAACAATTGTTTTGTGGACTAACATTTTTCATGTGTTGGATGAATAGGTTAGGTTCCAAAAATGAGGATGAGTTAGGATGACTTCATGTGGTGAAGATCATCAAGTCAAGATTGAGAAAAAAATAGCTTCATGAGTTGAATGCTATCAAGAATAAGAAGGCTTCATGTGTTGGAGGCCATCAAAGAAGAAGACGCATCATGAGTTGATGCATGAGGAGTTGATCATGTGTTGATCATCAAATCAAATGAAGACCATCATGTGTTAATGGGGTTGATGAAATAGATGCATTATGAGTTAATGCATATCGAGACGATGACTCAAGGTAAAGATATGACTAGTTAGGGCTAAGGATGTGTTCCTAGTCTTTTATCGGTCTTGGTGTTTGGTTGGAAGACCAGATTGCTAGTATAGGTTGTTGTACTATTAAGAGGGGTCATGTCTAGTAGTTTGAGTCTCATCATGTGTTGATAGCTCAAACCTCACCTGCTCTAGCTCATCTTGACATGAGGCTTGTGTCGGGACCCCGGATTTTCGAACCCGGACCCTCTGTGTATTACTGCACTAGTCCCAGATCAAAGCTAGTGCACACAGTTAAACAGAAATGAATATATAACCAACAACGCTTTATTACAATATTAAAGAGTACAGACCGAAAGGTCTCATTATTACAATTGAGGTTTCAAGACCTCGCATTCACGAAACATAGCGGAAGCAAAAGATAAACTCGGTGAAGACCCATCAATACGCCACAGGCAATTGACTGGGGAAGCGCGACCTAGAACTCCTGGAATCCTTCGTCGAATCCACCCGCGAAGAAGTCGTAGTCGCCTTCTTGAGCTTCGTACTCCTCTGGTTATTATTTTTGAGAGCAACGCGTGAGTACATAAAGTACTCCGCAAGTCTTGGGAAAAATGCAATAGATGCAAGGCTTGACAAAGGAAGGCTATATGGTTCTTTTGCACAAAGCAATATTTTAAATTCAATTACTACTAATTATTTTCGAAGGCATCAATTTAATAAAGTAAATGTTTTAGCAGAAACTATCATTAACTTTCTAGTGAAGGTTCCATCTACCAACACTAGCCAACCAATTACAATTGGTCAAGTTTAAAACTGCGGGTTCCATCCACCCTCTCTGGCTCCATCCGCCAGGATTCCCTTCCGAGAGTTCCCTCCACTCTCGGAATACAAATCTTTTGTTTTTAAAACCAAAACCAGAAATCTACCATGTGAATGCATTCCTTGCCCGCCCTTGACCGTGGGCACGGCTATTCGAATAGTTTTACACTCTGCAGAGGTTGTACAACTTTACCCACAAGAGATAATTTATCCTAAAAGTCAACACGCTTCCTTTGGCATGAGACTCAGATAAAATATCACAAAGCCTTTACCTTACTCTAATCTAGCTAGATACTACCCGCTGAGGTTTCACCGCAGGTAGGCTAACTGCCCGAACCGAAGCCCCCTCTTGCGCCGTATGAGTACAGTAAATCCCTGTCCCTCACTGTGAATAACCAGTCCATCCCTGGCATCCACTTTCCACTGGTGGCACCTAAACTAGACTATCATAAGTTAGTCAGCTAGGTCGTACCCATATAGACTTGTGGTTGTACGGTTAATGCTCAGTCTGAACAAACACAAGCGTCGGTCCTTAGTTGACTAGGGTGGAACATACACTTAACAAGATCTCGTGCTTCCTGCACCAACCCAAACCAACCATCCACCCTAATCTAAACCAACTTTCACATTTTATTTTATTTTAAAATCACAGTGACAACTCCAATTGCCACTTCATTTACAAACACAAGGGTTTAATAATAAATCATAATTTCCCATTTTCAAGATTTTTCAAAGTTATTAGATAGCAAGACTAAGCATTATCCTACCATTCTAATATTCACAAAGTTTAATATTAATCTCATTATTGAGACAAGGGAGTTCTAGGGTGACAATGTACATGGCAATCAATGTCAAATGAGGGCATAACAAAGTTGGAATAACTAATTCCTAAAGATTTGAACTAGTGATTTTATGTAAATAGCAATGCACATAATTTAAAATATTTAAAACATTTCAAAAGCATAGGTTCAAGATGGTCAAAGGAGACTTGCCTTCTTGCAGGGTTTCTGGGTCTTCTTGTTGCTGTGAAGAGGGATCGTCGACAACGTTGGAATCTACACGGGAAAAGACAAAGCAAACAAAGCAAATAAATACAAATCAAATCAAATAAACTCAAAAACTCAAATAGAGGCCATAGTTGGATAGATTATGATTTTAGACGAATTTAGGAGAAAGGTTCAGCGGATTTGGGGTTCACACGAGGGAGAACGGATATCTGGCAGATCGGTTGGGAAAAGAAATTACTGAGACAATATTTGGACCAAGAAAGATAGAATGGATTTTATGGAGATTTGTCAAGATTTTAATTTGAATTTTGAAAGTGCACGGAAAATTTGGAATGAAACTGAGGCTTTGGATTTAAACTAGGCATTGGAATTTGAAATTTAAATATTTGAAATATCAAATAAATTTCAAATATTTTAAAGGATGGAAGAAATGGATAGTTTGGAATTTTTGATGAATTTAGAAATTTGAAAGGGCTCAAACGGAGTTAAAACGAGGGAGAACGGGCTCCGGGAAGTTTGAAAAGAGAGAAAATGGAAAATAAGAATTTCTGGAATTATCTTTCTACTGAAAAAGATATTTATGACGTCAGCATTGCGTCAGCCCTGGGATTTATTTTTCAGCCGAATTATTTCTATACTGGAAAATCAGGATTACTGCGTCACCCTTGCGTCAGCCCAGGGGTAGACTGACTGGCAGGTGGGCCCCGGGTCTATGGACCGGGCCCATGGACCCAACCGAGCGGTGAGGTGGCACGGCTGCCCGTGTGGCGCTGACGGGGCCAGGACGGCCCGAGGTGGCGCTGGCGGGGCTGGAGGGAGCCGACGCGGCCGGAGGCGTGGCACCCACGTCAGCTCCGGCTGCTGACGTGGCCAGGCCGGCCGGGGCAGCGCTCGGGGACGGCGGGCTCGCCGGCGCTCCGGCGGGCTGCGGCCGGCGGCGAGCAACGCAGGAGGGAGAGGGGACCGAGGGGAGTCCGGCTCTACCTGGCACGGGGCTCAGCGGAGACGGAAGGCGGCCGGCGACGAGGGAGAGGCGACAGAGACTCTCGGGCGGCGGCAGAGAGGGCGCTCCGGTGGCGGGGAGGCGCGGCCGAGGGGCGGACGGGCTTCGCGGCTATGCGGGGAAGCCGGAGGAGGCAACGGCGAGGCGCGAGAGGCTTCGGGGCGGCGGCGATTCCTCGCTGGACTTGATGGAGGCGGCGGCGGCAAGGGCACACGGTGCGGGGGCGGTGGAGAGGTCGGGAGAGGGAGAGGAGAGCGGAGGAGTGTGGTGCGAGGGGAGGAGAGGCCGACGAGGGGCTTTTATAGGGGCGGAGGGCAACGGGGGCGCGGGGATTCCTCGCCGGAGATGGCGGGCGGCGGGAAGGAAAGAGAGGGGAAGGAAAGGAAAGAGGCGGCCGTAGAAGGAAGGGAATCGGGGGAGGAAGAAGAAGGAAAGGTGCGGGTCGCACGGGCGGCGGAAAAGGAAAGAAATCCGGCGGGGCGAGGGGCGGCGGAGATGGCGCGGCCGCGCGGGAGGAAGGAGACGGCGCGCGGGGAAGACAATCCCGACAGACGGGCCCCACGCGCAGAGAGAGGGGAGAGGGGGAAGGCGCGGGCGTCGGATGGCGATCGGAGGGCGAGGGGAAGAGCGCGGGCGGACGGGCGGATTGGGCCGACGCGGGGGAGGGGGCCGATCTGGGCCGGCCACCTGTCGGCCTGGGAGGAGGGGAAGGTGGATCCGGGCGGCGACGTGGGCAGCATCTGGCCGTCCACGTGGCGGCCGGAGGAGAGGGGAGGGGATTTTTATTTTTGATTTTTTTATTTAGGATTTTCAGAAAAGCCCAGAAAATTCATTTGGCCTCAGAAAAATACCAAATAACTTCCAAAAATTCCAGGACAATTCACAGAAGCTCTTGGTAACATTTTGGACTTAATAAAAATATTTCCAACTAATGTTGGTATTTAATTTTCATACTTAAAATACTTTTTAATTTCAAAAATATATTTTTAAACTCCAGAAAATCCAGGAAACCAAATAAAAGCCAAATAACTCCAAATAATTAATTTGAACTAGGATTTTTATAGAAAATCAAAATATTATTTTTATTTAATAATTTTTTTAGGTTTTTCTAAAATACTTTTCAAATCCAGCTTTTTCAAAAACAGAAATTCAGGGCAAATCCAAATAAAACTCAAATACTTTAAAATAATTAATTTGAAATTAAATTTTTCCAGAAAGCAAATTTTGGGATGTGACAAATCTACCCCCCTTAGAAAGAATCTCGTCCCCGAGATTCGGACGGACTAGGAAAAAGAAAGGGGAGGGAAACTCGGCTCTTAGATCCTCTTCACGCTCTCAAGTTGCTTGACTTCGAATGATTGCTCTTCTGCACTTTGTGGAATTTTATGATCATGCTTCTTGCGCGGCGTTCAGCTTCCTTCATGATTCTATCTTGTTGTTCGATGCTCTGAAGTATTCCTTTAATTGAGTAATATGGAAGACAACAACAAATCGGACTGGTACATCTTTAGTTGCCTGCAAGCTCTTCAAATGCCCTTATCATATCGATTAATTCAGGATTCCACCAAAAGGGCTTAACTTCCGCAAGTGTTCATCCGAGAAGGACATAATTATTTCAACTCTTCAAAAATTCTTGATTCCAAAATCATATACCACAAATGCACCTTATTGATTTCGACAAGTAATCTCATTAACTTTTACTCTCTGCTCTAATTTGAATCGACGTTAAACCATAGAATTTTTCTAACAAGAATCCAATAACATTGTAGTTTGTGATTTCCACCAATTGTTTTATGATCATTATCTAATCCGACAGATCCATAACTTTGATCAAATAATATAAAATTAATCCAACCTTTTAGTAATCATCAATCAATTTTAAGATCATCTAAGCCATAATTTAATATTCATTAATCCACCAACATCATTCTCTTCATAATCATCATTTTGGTTCCACCAATTTGAATGAACTCAATTAATTCTTATCGGACAATCTCTCAATTAATTCTCATTGGACCATCTATCTCCCATAATTAATTTAAATCCTCCAAATTCAAATTGTCATATCAAAGTCCACTTTGCAATGATAAAATTAATCCACCAAGATATCTAAGGGTATTATCTTCTGGAATTCCACTAGTATCCACTTATCATCAATAGGTCCACCAAACTTTGATAATCAATTAACTCCAAAAATTCATCTACTCTTCATGATTAAACCAAATCACCCAAAATTGATATCATGAATTGTTTGTGATAATTCAACTTCTTAATCTTTTAATCTCTCCCTTTACTGGATCAATCTCTTAATACTAATTCTCCAATGATCACAAATAATCCCTTCAACAAAAATCTTCTTTTGCATCCAATTGCTCCTTTCAATCCTAGATAATAAATCCAAGGCAAAGTTTAGACTCTTCCCATGATCTAATTAGCTCCCACAAGTTCAACTCTGTATTTATTCTCTAGTCAACCCACAAAGATGACACTCTTTAGATTTATTTATAATCAATTGGTATCCACAACTATACCTTTTATCTCAATCCTCTCGAATATTATTCAATCTTGTCAATTATGAATCCAAAATATATCACTCTAGCAACAATTCTCCAAATTACCTAACTTGACATGCACTAATTATGACAGCTTTCCCGACAAGAGTATTTTCCAAAAATTTGTTGTCTTCCATATACTCTAGGTCTCCTAGGATTCTCCAAACTTGGACTGCGGTGAAAGAATTGGAGCTTGCACTTTTGTGGTAACTGGGGTTAGCAAAAGATAAGAGGGAAGTAGCACAGATAAGAGATCAGGGAAACGACTAAACAACATCCCAAACAAACACACAAGAGAGAACAACTAGGAGAAGCTTAGCTTGAAATAAAAATAGTTTTTTTAAGGATGGCTGTACTACAAGTACACAAAGACTTGGTACAGTCCACCTAACACACAAGCAAGTAATATATATAGCGTTCTAAAATCGTAAGACTTTACTTGGGTACTACAACTAAAGGACTAGTCCTCGCTCCTTCATGATGACACGCTTCTCCAGGTGCTTCTCCTACGCAACCTTAATGAGCCGTCTATAGAAATTACAAAGGGAAGGGGTACAATTACCATTTCAAAAAGGAAATAAACAGATAGATAAGGAAGAATGCCATGACGAAGGTAAGGATAGAAAGACAAGAAAAGACAAGGATAGCACAATATTAAATTTTTATTTTATAAGATAAATTTTGAAGTTCTTCTTTTAACGACCATCCTAACTAGGTCACGTCCTACAGTCAAATTGGCTCTGATACCACCTCTGTCGGGACCCCGGATTTCCGAACCCGGACCCTCTGTGTATTACTGCACTAGTCCCAGATCAAAGCTAGTGCACACAGTTAAACAGAAATGAATATATAACCAGCAACGCTTTATTACAATATTAAAGAGTACAGACCGAAAGGTCTCATTATTACAATTGAGGTTTCAAGACCTCGCATTCACGAAACACAGCGGAAGCAAAAGATAAACTCGGTGAAGACCCATCAATACGCCACAGGCAATTGACTGGGGAAGCGCGACCTAGAACTCCTGGAATCCTTCGTCGAATCCACCCGCGAAGAAGTCGTAGTCGCCTTCTTGAGCTTCGTACTCCTCTGGTTATTATTTTTGAGAGCAACGCGTGAGTACATAAAGTACTCCGCAAGTCTTGGGAAAAATGCAATAGATGCAAGGCTTGACAAAGGAAGGCTATATGGTTCTTTTGCACAAAGCAATATTTTAAATTCAATTACTACTAATTATTTTCGAAGGCATCAATTTAATAAAGTAAATGTTTTAGCAGAAACTATCATTAACTTTCTAGTGAAGGTTCCATCTACCAACACTAGCCAACCAATTACAATTGGTCAAGTTTAAAACTGCGGGTTCCATCCACCCTCTCTGGCTCCATCCGCCAGGATTCCCTTCCGAGAGTTCCCTCCACTCTCGGAATACAAATCTTTTGTTTTTAAAACCAAAACCAGAAATCTACCATGTGAATGCATTCCTTGCCCGCCCTTGACCATGGGCACGGCTATTCGAATAGTTTTACACTCTGCAGAGGTTGTACAACTTTACCCACAAGAGATAATTTATCCTAAAAGTCAACACGCTTCCTTTGGCATGAGACTCAGATAAAATATCACAGTGCCTTTACCTTACTCTAATCTAGCTAGATACCACCCGCTGAGGTTTCACCGCAGGTAGGCTAACTGCCCGAACCGAAGCCCCCTCTTGCGCCGTATGAGTACAGTAAATCCCTGTCCCTCACTGTGAATAACCAGTCCATCCCTGGCATCCACTTTCCACTGGTGGCACCTAAACTAGACTATCATAAGTTAGTCAGCTAGGTCGTACCCATATAGACTTGTGGTTGTACGGTTAATGCTCAGTCTGGACAAACACAAGCGTCGGTCCTTAGTTGACTAGGGTGGAACATACACTTAACAAGATCTCGTGCTTCCTGCACCAACCCAAACCAACCATCCACCCTAATCTAAACCAACTTTCACATTTTATTTTATTTTAAAATCACAGTGACAACTCCAATTGCCACTTCATTTACAAACACAAGGGTTTAATAATAAATCATAATTTCCCATTTTCAAGATTTTTCAAAGTTATTAGATAGCAAGACTAAGCATTATCCTACCATTCTAATATTCACAAAGTTTAATATTAATCTCATTATTGAGACAAGGGAGTTCTAGGGTGACAATGTACATGGCAATCAATGTCAAATGAGGGCATAACAAAGTTGGAATAACTAATTCCTAAAGATTTGAACTAGTGATTTTATGTAAATAGCAATGCACATAATTTAAAATATTTAAAACATTTCAAAAGCATAGGTTCAAGATGGTCAAAGGAGACTTGCCTTCTTGCAGGGTTTCTGGGTCTTCTTGTTGCTGTGAAGAGGGATCGTCGACAACGTTGGAATCTACGCGGAAAAAGACGAAGCAAACAAAGCAAATAAATACAAATCAAATCAAATAAACTCAAAAACTCAAATAGAGGTCATAGTTGGATAGATTATGATTTTAGACGAATTTAGGAGAAAGGTTCAGCGGATTTGGGGTTCACACGAGGGAGAACGGATATCTGGAAGATCGGATGGGAAAAGAAATTACTGAGACAATATTTGGACCAAGAAAGATAGAATGGATTTTATGGAGATTTGTCAAGATTTTAATTTGAATTTTGAAAGTGCACGGAAAATTTGGAATGAAACTGAGGCTTTGGATTTAAACTAGGCATTGGAATTTGAAATTTAAATATTTGAAATATCAAATAAATTTCAAATATTTTAAAGGATGGAAGAAATGGATAGTTTGGAATTTTTGATGAATTTAGAAATTTGAAAGGGCTCAAACGGAGTTAAAACGAGGGAGAACGGGCTCCGGGAAGTTTGAAAAGAGAGAAAATGGAAAATAAGAATTTCTGGAATTATCTTTCTACTGAAAAAGATATTTATGACGTCAGCATTGCGTCAGCCCTGGGATTTATTTTTCAGCCGAATTATTTCTATACTGGAAAATCAGGATTACTGCGTCACCCTTGCGTCAGCCCAGGGGTAGACTGACTGGCAGGTGGGCCCCGGGTCTATGGACCGGGCCCATGGACCCAACCGAGCGGTGAGGTGGCACGGCTGCCCGTGTGGCGCTGACGGGGCCAGGACGGCCCGAGGTGGCGCTGGCGGGGCTGGAGGGAGCCGACGCGGCCGGAGGCGTGGCACCCACGTCAGCTCCGGCTGCTGACGTGGCCAGGCCGGCCAGGCCGGCCGGGGCAGCGCTCGGGGACGGCGGGCTCGCCGGCGCTCCGGCGGGCTGCGGCCGGCGGCGAGCGACGCAGGAGGGAGAGTGGACCGAGGGGAGTCCGGCTCTACCTGGCACGGGGCTCAGCGGAGACGGAAGGCGGCCGGCGACGAGGGAGAGGCGACGGAGACTCTCGGGCGGCGGCAGAGAGGGCGCTCCGGTGGCGGGGAGGCGCGGCCGAGGGGCGGACGGGCTTCGCGGCGACGCGGGGAAGCCGGAGGAGGCAACGGCGAGGCGCGAGAGGCTTCGGGGCGGCGGCGATTCCTCGCTGGACTTGATGGAGGCGGCGGCGGCAAGGGCACACGGTGCGGGGGCGGTGGAGAGGTCGGGAGAGGGAGAGGAGAGCGGAGGAGTGTGGTGCGAGGGGAGGAGAGGCCGACGAGGGGCTTTTATAGGGGCGGAGGGCAACGGGGGCGCGGGGATTCCTCGCCGGAGATGGCGGGCGGCGGGAAGGAAAGAGAGGGGAAGGAAAGGAAAGAGGCGGCCGTAGAAGGAAGGGAATCGGGGGAGGAAGAAGAAGGAAAGGTGCGGGTCGCACGGGCGGCGGAAAAGGAAAGAAATCCGGCAGGGCGAGGGGCGGCGGAGATGGCGCGGCCGCGCGGGAGGAAGGAGACGGCGCGCGGGGAAGACAATCCCGACAGACGGGCCCCACGCGCAGAGAGAGGGGAGAGGGGGAAGGCGCGGGCGTCGGATGGCGATCGGAGGGCGAGGGGAAGAGCGCGGGCGGACGGGCGGATTGGGCCGACGCGGGGGAGGGGGCCGATCTGGGCCGGCCACCTGTCGGCCTGGGAGGAGGGGAAGGTGGATCCGGGCGGCGACGTGGGCAGCATCTGGCCGTCCACGTGGCGGCCGGAGGAGAGGGGAGGGGATTTTTATTTTTGATTTTTTTATTTAGGATTTTCAGAAAAGCCCAGAAAATTCATTTGGCCTCAGAAAAATACCAAATAACTTCCAAAAATTCCAGGACAATTCACAGAAGCTCTTGGTAACATTTTGGACTTAATAAAAATATTTCCAACTAACGTTGGTATTTAATTTTCATACTTAAAATACTTTTTAATTTCAAAAATATATTTTTAAACTCCAGAAAATCCAGGAAACCAAATAAAAGCCAAATAACTCCAAATAATTAATTTGAACTAGGATTTTTATAGAAAATCAAAATATTATTTTTATTTAATAATATTTTTAGGTTTTTCTAAAATACTTTTCAAATCCAGCTTTTTCAAAAACAGAAATTCAGGGCAAATCCAAATAAAACTCAAATACTTTAAAATAATTAATTTGAAATTAAATTTTTCCAGAAAGCAAATTTTGGGATGTGACAGCTTGCATTTGCGAATGTGTTTTGCAAAAAGTTGAAACTCATGTGTTAAATTCTAGTAACATGGGACTATCCATGTAAATGTGTTTTGCAAGTACTTGAAGTCTATGTTTTCATTCTTTGTGATATGAGGCTTATATTTGCAAATGGTTGAAACTCATATATAATTCTTGTGGCATGTGACTTAGGCTTTGCGAATGTGTTTTGCAAATATGAGAAAGTCCATATACCAATTCATTGTGTCATGATTTCAAAAGTATGTGAATGTGTTTTGCAACTTGTCGGAAATCATATGTAATCCTTGTGTGCATGATATCGTAGTTTGCAAATGTGTTTTGCAAAATTTGTTGAGATATCTACACTTCTCAGAAAAATCAGAATTACCGGCTCTGTGTGAGTGGTATTACTGGGTGGCGGTCAAACCGGCTTTGAAGAAGTAGTCAGACCGGCCTGTTCAGTTCTGACCGGGCCAAATAGGTAGTCTGACCGAGGAGCGGTCAGATCGGCATGTGACCGGCGGTCTGACCAGTTTGAGACCGGCGGTCTAACCGGCGTGAGATGAGCAGTCTGACCGGCATGGTAATAGTGGTCTAACCGGTCTGCGGAAGTACCGTTCCTTCGCGCGGTACGTTTTTTCCAGAGAGCGACTTAGCTGATTTTCTGATGAGCGGTTTGACCGGTGTGTGTAGCGGTCTGACCGGACCTGGCGGTCTGACCGGTTTTCCAGGGTAATGGCTAGTTTTTGTAGCCGTTGGGAGGGCGGAAGTACCGGCCGCATAACGTCGGTAGTTCCGGCCCTCGGGCTGATTTTTGCACTCTCTCTTCTCTAACGGCTAGTTTTTGAGGGAGGTGTATAAATACCTCCTCAAGGGCTGTTGAAAGAAGCTTGCTGGTGCTATTCTTCCATTCCTTGAGCTAGAGTGAGGTTCTCCACTCTAGAGTACATGTGTTGCACTTTGTGAGAGAAGAGAAGGGATCTAGAGTGCATGTGTTGTATCTAGAGGTGGACTTTTGTGTCCAAGTGAACTTGTGCATTTGTTGCACGTGGTGAGAGTCAAGTGAGGGATTTGACTTGTTACTCTTGGAGTTTGTCGACTCCTAGACGGTGTTGGAGGTGTCGTGCGCGGTGATCTTCTCAAAGAAGATTGTAAGAAGACCCGGCGATGTTGTAAAGGTTGGAGCTCACCTACCCCGAGCGGGAAAGAGCTATCACTAGTGAAATTGAGGTGGAAGGCTTAATTCGTGGAGCCAGTCCGATTAGTTCGGGCTTACCTCAACGTGGACTAGGGGAGACCGGCAAGTCTCTGAACACCACGGTAAAAAGAGACTGTGTCTTTGTGATTTGTTTTCTTATGCTCAATTTACTTTCAAGCAATTTAATTATATAGAATTAATTTGATTGCTTGTATACCTAGGATTGCAAACCTTGATCTAGGCTAGAATTGTTGGTGCACTTAGGCGAATTTATTTGTTCCAGGCGCTATTTGAGCTAAACCAAATTGATTTGAGCTTCCGCATTGTTTACTTGGTTTAGACAAATAGAAAAGGTCTTAAATCGTTATTAATAATTTGAAGAGAATTTTTAGATCGCCTATTCACCCCTCTCTAGACGGCCTCCTCGATCTTACATATGACCAGTGGGCAACCGGCGGTCAAACCAGTTGCTAGCGGCCAGAACATATGGGAGGTGTTCTTGGTGGTTTTGAGCGGTGTCTTTGTGCTGGGTGTGTGTGCACTGTGGTTTAAGGTTTGGTCCTACAGGTTAGGATCAGTGGGTTAGGTGCATATATTTTGCATGATGCATTGTATGGTCGAATTGTGTCAATTGATGATTTTATTTATTGTACAGTGTTACGTGATGATTTACTTGTTGCTAGTTGTAGGATCCCGAAGCTACATCATGATAAGGCAGATGGGACCGGAACAAAGTTAGAAGAGTTTAGGTCCAAAGTGGTCAAGGGATCGGGACTACGCTCATGAAGAGCTGAGGTCCAGACGATTAGGGAGCTGCCGGAAGATGACTAGGCTAGCAGAGTGGTTACAGGCCAAGAAGACAAGAAACCAAGGTGGGAGCTATCGATGGCGGACATGATGGGCAACAGCAAAATAGATCAGGACTAAGCTCAGAGAGGAGCTAAGGTCCAAAACAGATCAGAGAATCCAAATGTCATCATATGCGAGGAGAAGCATGTGATGCTCCAAGTGATTTGGGTCGTTTGTAAGCGATAACGGTTCACTGGGATCCAGACATGTGAGGGGCTTAGAAGCAAGTCATTGAGACCACACAGAAGATGACAAAGCATGGATAATGCTTCATGGTAAAGGACGTGGAAAGTTTCATGGAACACGGTAGAGAGACATTTTGGTAGATTGTCCAATACTGAAAACGTGGTAGTGTGTAAAACTGTGATGGTGGCCTAAGTGGTTTAGGCCATGAATATACTAAAAATATTAAGTGGATCAAGTATTAATTCACTAACGGGTCAATGGGAGTGTGCATTTTTAGAAGTGTGTATGTGTAAGTGTAAAACCCGATATGATGTTAGGTTAACGGGTTAGCCCATATAAAAATAGATGAAACCTAACTAGACATGCTAGTTAGGGTTTCCCTTGTGAATCTCGATATGTAAGAGTGGGAGCTACACGGCTGCGGCTACACGCCTCTTTCACGTGAATCAATAGTGGGCAGGTTCATATGCCGACTCGGTGGTTGTCAGTGTTATCAGCTGGGACGAGCATTCATGGGGAGGCCTATTTTTGCTACTATATGTAGTTTCAAACTAATTTTGCTACCACTGTCTTATCCGTCACCTTTGAAGTACCTCGTCCGCCCATTCTAATTTCTGTGTAGCCTAGATTGGGTTGCAAATCGAAACAAATTACGGTGATCATCTCACTTTGTTCACAAAATGGATCATGTCGCTATGTCCACAAGTATTGCTTTCTGAATTTCCAGAATGTTCAATTGGAAAAAGGGATTGGGGTAAGGAGGAAACAGAAAGAGGTAAATGTTCGGTGAGAGATTTTTTTGCCTCCCTACTATGGCATTACGTCGATAGATGCACACGTGCCGAAGCTAGTTACCATGGCAGCAAAACAACATGCATGTAAAGGTCACGCTCTTTCAGTTTATAGCTTTTCTCAAATAAACAAATAAGATGCTGTTGTCGATTTGAAACAGTTATTTGAAAACAATTTGTCAATACAGTATTTCGAATTGGCATAACATCTTTCAATTCATTCATATAAACATTTATACTAAAATTAAAACTCATTAGCCATAATTATAAGCCATCAACTATAACCCAAAACAACGGCACCACTCAAACAGCCGTTCTATCGTCCCATTATTGTGATGTCGCTGCACAGATATTATATAACATTATAGGGGGCTAAAATGGTACATGCACCTACGTATATAAATGGTTGTGCATTATTATTATTATTCTAAGTTTCCCACCCGTCTGGCCCCTCTCGACGAACCAATTAACCGTCCACAGGAGAAAGATGCCTCTCTAGAAGGGAAGCAGGAGGCACAGCAACATTGGGCCAACTGGAACAAGAAAAGAGCCCACATTATTTGTTAATTCACGGGCCCATGCAGATGCCGAGCACAAGATCGTGGAGAACATTTTTTTTTCTTTTCCTTTGCTTTATTCGTATCCATCTTTATTTTCTCTTCTTTCCACTCTCTTGTTAGGTGGCAAATGTCACGAGGACGCCTCCCCCCAGCTTTCAGGCTTTATTAAAGTGACAGTACAGATTAATTGATCCTTTTCATTACCGTTTCTCACCAACAGAACCGGCGGCCCCGCTTTTATTCGCCTTCTTTTCATATCCTCCTCCTGCCTCTCTTTAGCTTAAGCGTCTTGTTTAATGGTGAGCTTAAGTAGGAAGGGCACGATTACTGGCTGAGATTAGATGGAGTCGTGTGTTAATGGCGTGAATTGTTCGTTGAGATTACATGTAGTCAAGTAGGGTCCATGCATGATGCATCTAGTATGAAAAAAAATGGACAGCTAAGTGCTACAAGTTCCAAGTGTGTAGAGTAGTAGTGCAGAGCTGCGTTTCTTCTGTGCTACATCATCTCTCTTTTTTTTTCTCCTTTTTTTAGTTATCCGTTCATGCAAATTGTGCTTTCAAGTTGATACATTGCGGTGCTTCTAATTATCCATCCGTCAAATTTTTCCTACCAAACACCCCTATTAAGTGCTAATCGGTGCGTAGTACAGCATCCTTTCTCTTTTTTTCTCGTCTTTTCAGAAGTTAATACGGTGTATAACACGCATCTTTTATCATCATCTTTTCTAGTTATACGTGTGTCCGTAAAGACATTAATAATATAATGGTTTGAAATTACTTTGGATTGCAAATCTATTAATATGATTTCTATACGATAAAATCATATTTTTTTTGTTGTAAGTCAGCGATTAAAATTTAAAAAGTTTTGACTGTATCGTACTCTAAAACAACATCTATTTGGTAACAGAGCTAGTTGCATTGTGAGTACGCAATTACTAACAAGGGTAAAATATGTCACAAACTTAAGCATAAACTGATTCCTCGCTTGCAATTTGTTGGGTAGGGATCCTGGTTGAGTCCATGTTATATTTTTTCCCCCAAACTTCACCAAAAACCTATTCCCAATTCAATATGCACAGAACTGAAACAACATCAGATAGTGCTTACCACAGAATTGCACTGTTGATACGTGATCAATGATTTTGACAAGGTTAACACAAACTCATCATGTAAACAAAACAAAGCATCTCCCCCTTAGTGACACCCCAGGACAGGTGGTGCCATGGAAGAAAGAATAATTTAGGTGAAACATTTGTCAGGGCACATTGCTGATAGCCCCCACAAGTTCCATACGGTTACAGTGAAACTGCCCTTGCAAAGTTGCAATCTGGTCCAACCCAGCTCCCAATCTAAGCTAACCCAGATTCCAACTTAACAACTCTAATCACCATTTTACCCCCGAATCACCATCTAAAAATTAAGATTGACCTCTTATTAACACTTAAGATACCACCGATCTTTCACCCTTTCATCCCTCCAAATCTCCCATTTTTACACTCCAACCCTTTGACAGCACACTTGACTTCGTCGTATACGCGCGTAGCGTGTCGTGTGATCATGTCCACATAAACGCTATCGGACTGGCCACGCTGTGCTTGCCGTCCGACCAGACGAGCCGGCCGAAGCCGGCGGTGCCCGATGGCTGAGACTTGGCCGTGAAGCTCACCGTGTAGCTCTTCTTCTCACCGGCCGACGTGAAAGCCAGCTCGGTCGGCTGGACGGACACTGTCACGCCGGGCACGGTGACCGAGGTGGACACCTTGTATGTGCCCGCCGCACCGACGTTGGTGAGCGTGCGTGTGTGCGTCACGGTGGTAGGACCGGACTCCCCGGCCTCGCCGTTCGCCGTGGAGTAGGCCACAGAGAAGGACGGGTAGTTGAGGTTGGCCACAGAGTAGGTCTTGTCCTCGGCGCACGCGTAGGCCTTGCTCCGCGCCACAGCGGCGATCATGGTGGGCGTGTACTTGAGCGCGCAAAGGAAGTCCACATAGTCACTGGTGTCGAGGTCGTACACGAGCCCCGGGTCCACCGCGCGGGTGGGGTCCACATGGCCGGCGCCATAGTCGAACGGCGTGGCTTCCGCACCGGTTGCCGCGTCTAGGAGGGACCCGCCGCCGGCGGTGTACGTGGAGTAGGCGGTGGTCATGAGCGCCGAGCGCACGGCGGCGGGGCTCCACTCCGGGTGCACGCTCCTGAGCAGCGCGGCCAGGCCGCTCACGTGCGGGCACGACATGGACGTACCCGAGATGATGTTGAAGTTCACGCGCCGCGTGTCGGCAGCGAGCCCCGTGGGCCCCACCTTGCCAGTCCACGCCGCCAGGATGTTGACCCCCGGCGCGATGACGTCCGGCTTGAGTATCTCCGGCGTGAGCATGTTCGGCCCGCGCGACGAGAACGCGGCCACCACCGGCGACGGGCGAACGTCCACCTGGGTCCCGGCGACCACGATCGTCGCTGTGGGATTGGGATCTAATGCAAGGTAGGACTTTATCTCGGTGCCTTCTTTCGCGCCCACGCCCGCAGCAGGGAGGAGGTGGGCGTCGGCAACGAGCTCCTGGCCGTTTGCGGCGGTGTTGGTGAGCACCATGCCCGCGCCGCCGGCGTCGCGCACGACGAAGCCCTTCTGGACGCGAGCGTTGACACCGCGGTCGCAGACGACGATCTTTCCGGCCACCTTCTCCGGCGAGAGGGTGCCCGGCATGCAGAGGCTGCCGCTGGTGGAGTTGGAGGCTTTGGCCGCGTAGATTATGGGGAGCGGCGTGGTGGGGAGGGCCTTCCCGGCGTAGAGGGAGACGCCCGTGTAGTTCTTTCCATTGCCGAGCACGACGTACGCCGGGAAGTCACGGTCGAGTGTGCCGGCCCCCACGGTGGTGATCCACGGCGCCACGTTGGAGAGCGTGGAGCTCCCGGGACCTGCGTTGCCGGCCGAGCAGGAGACCAGGACGTTCTGCTCCATCGCGGCGAACGCGCCGATGGCGACGCTGTCGCGCGCGTAGTCTGCGGCGCCGCCGCCGAGCGAGAGCGAGAGCACGCCGCAACCGTCGGCGACGGCGGCGTCCATCCCGGCGAGGATGTCCGAACTGAAGCAGCCGCCGAGCCAGCACACCTTGTAGACGGCCACGCGCGCCTTGGGCGCCATACCGCGCGCCGTGCCGGACGCGAAACCGAACAGGCTAGCGTCGGCGATGGCGGCGCCGGCGGCCGTGGACGACGTGTGCGTCCCGTGCCCGTCGTCGTCGCGCGGGGAGCGCGACTCCCTGGTGGTGTCCATGGGTCCCATGGCCGCCTCGTATCCCCTGTTAAAGAACCGCGCGCCGACGAGCTTCCGGTTGCAGGCGGAGGAGTTGAACCCGGTGCCGGCCATGCACTCGCCCTTCCACCACGACGGCCCCTCGCCGAGGCCCGCGTCGACGTAGCTCTTGCTCTCGGGCCAGACGCCGGTGTCGAGCACCCCGACGACGACGTCGCCCGCGGTGCCAGACTGCGGGAGCATGCCCTCGCTCCCGGCGAGCCCCAGGAACTCGGGCGTCCGCGTGGTGTGCAGTTCGTACCGCGTCTCGGGGTTCACGGCGAGGACGCCCTCCATGCACGCCATGTCGCTGGCCTCCTGCTCGGTGAGCCGCGCGGAGAAGCCGTGCAGGACCGTGTCGTACACGTACAGCATCTTGGCGGCGCCCCCCGCGGACACCGAGCGCAGCGACGCGCCGTACCACTCGCCGTGGTCGGCGTACTCGGCCGGCATCCCCGACTTGGCCATGTGGACTATGTACGTCTCCCGCCGCTCGGCCGCCGCCACCGCCGCCGCGAGCACCACCACGGCGACCAGCCTCATCAGCATCTTGTTACTGCACAAGCAGCCGTGCATCATGCTATATATGTCGTGTGTAATTATGTTATGATGAGGCTTAGCTCGCTACTACAAGGACGTGTACATATATTGATATATACACACTAAGCTATGAGCGTACCGAGTAAGAGAAGAGTGGAAGAGTGTGAGCAAAAGACTGACGGTTGTTGTGGCCAAGCTAGGAGTGAAGCAAAAAAAATAAGGGATAGACTATTGCACAGACGACTGAAACTTTTTTATCTTTCAGTCATCTAAAGTTATACTTTGAATCACCTGAAGTTGCATATGTTTTTTTAGAGGGGCTGTAATTTTAGTTGATTGAGAGTGCAACTTCAGGTGACCTGAAGTTGCACTCTGAATCACCTAAAGTTGTAGCTGTTTTTTTGGAGGGGGCTGCAATTTTAGTTTATTGAGAGTGCAATTTCAGATGACTGAAACATAAAAAAAATTTAGTCGCATGTGCAATAGCAAAACTGAAAAAATAAAGATGAACTTTTTCGTGTGGTTAAGCGATTGCTTAAGGGTAATTAAGTAGACGAAATCGAAGGACTAAAAGATGATATCCATAGCAGCAGCATATGCACAACGAAAAGGATGTGCGCGCATGAGAGAGAGAGAGAGAAGAAGGTCGGACGGATGGTGGTGGTGGTGGGACGAAACGAAAGAGGTCACGTGGATTTGTTTTCTTCGCTAACTTTGGGACCTTTCGATGGAGCGAGCTGGCTAGCTGTGTTGCTCGCTGGCTTTTCGTGAGGCTTTCAGAGTACCTGTGTGGCTGTGTCCGTGCTGCTGTCCGCCCGATCGAAGAGATTCTCCCTCTCCTCTCCGTTCGGGACCAAATTATCCTGATCGAGCTGTCAGGAAAAGCTTAGCTGCTAGCCTAGCCGGGATGAGACGTTGCTTTGGATCGTGTCCTTACTCCCTGCGCCCGTGTGTGTGTACTCTGCACTGAGGAGTGTGTACGCATGCTATGCTTGCGTAGGCGTAGCTCTATGGCCGTCACACAGTGAAGAATTGCTTCTGGACATCCACACAACCCAAAGACAGTATCCAAATATTGTGATGTCAGAAAGACAATATATGGAGTAACTTGAGACGTGCGCGATTTTGGAAAAGTGTAGGCAAAGTTGAGCTCTTAGGCTACTTGATCGACCGTCTAACCTGCATATAAACAGGCAAATTTCCAATACGATTGTGTACAACCTGCTATGCCTGACGTGATGATGCGACCAACCTTGTGGACCTCGCAGCCGGACTTATGATATCAAATCCGATAACGAGAGGGGGAATAGCGGAAAGAGAGAGGAGAGTCCAACCAGCGACAATCGACATGAATCGATCGGGATGGGAGAAAGTTTTGACAAGACGGCCAGCTTGTGTATCACATCTCGCATTAATTCCTAAGCACATACATAATGGAGCAGTCTGAGAGAAGCTAGCTAGCAAAACTGAATTGGTCTTGCATCTAATCAAGCAGGTTTCTGCACGGCTGTGCCACGCAAACAAAGAGAGAGATGATGGGGACGTCGCACTTGCTTGTTGGAGGAGCAGAGCAGAGCCGCCAGCAACGAACGAAAAAGGTTGTGACATGATGGCGAATCCGTTCCATGTTACGAGTTGGGCTTCTAAAACGATGAGCGCTTATGTGGTGAGGATAAGATATATGGGGTATGTGAGTGAAGATGCCAAGAAGGACACACGATTTACAGTTCGTTGATTTTTTTTCTTTCTTTTTTTGTTCAGAAGTTAGTATGACGACACGATTCTCTAAATTAGGCCCATAAAGAAGAGGAAACTGGCGAGACAAAGATATGTTGTAAATGGACTTCTCTTCGAACCGGCCGTATCCCGTATGCGGACATATATGCCCAAAATCGTCCCTGGCTATAGAACTCACGCTGGGGACTCGATCCACTAGTCTTTGCCTCTGTAAACCATCATTAAGTCTCTGACACACATATATTTATCCTCTCCCGTATACTTTGGGGGGGAGTTGTTAGCGTCTAAACGTTTGATTTAGACGTTAGCTCCGTATAGTCAGTCGTAATATTTTTTTATATATGTATGTAATGTTTTTTTGTCATGTATATAACAAAAAAATTTGATAAGAATCTTAATGTTGTACTAGTTGTTACATATATAAAATCAAAATGTTACATACATAAAACAAAAAATATTGCAGCAAAAACAACAACACAATAATTTAATCACCGTCGATATTGTAGATGTCAAAAGCTACGCGCAGCTCAGCCTTGAGCTTGCCATCCCGCAAACACTCCCAAGTAGTTCGTCCATCATGGTGGCGCCCTCGCGGCCACCCGCAGAGGAGCTGAGCGGTGGCGAGATGGCATGGGAGACCACGGCGAGCTCGAACGAGAAGATCTGGCCACTGTCACTTTGGGTCTGGTGACGCGGCGCCTGAGAACCGTCGAAGAGAAAGTCGACGGTAGCGACCAAATTCGGTGGCGTCGACATCGGGGATAGAGTGGCTAGAGCTCATAGTTGTCGCTGTATATAGATTCGGGCAGTGACGGACCGAGAGGAGGAGAGCGAGAGAGAGATAAAGATGGATGGATCTACAGTGCAAGGTGGACGAGAGCGGGCAAGTGAGAAAGATATTTAAGGAAATAGCGAATGGGCCCAAGAATAGACCGGTGCCCGATACATGCGGATGTCCGAGTTATATCAGTACCCTACTTTGTGCGCGTGCATTGAGATACTGCCACGTCAGTACTGCGATGACTATCTGATTTACAACACTTCGATCCGTCTCCACCTTAATTACCTGTTGGTCATGCACGGTGTGCTGCATCTCTGGTTTGTGGTTGATGGCATTGCTGCCACGCGGATGTCCTGGCCACCTTTCCACCACAGGTGTCAGCACCCGCTACCACCCTTGTTCGTTGCTACCCTCGTCAGATGTTCGTATGGCGACTTCCACTCGTTGCTGCCCCCGCTAGCGCTTCCTGCGGCCAATGCGACCGGAGCCATAAACAACACCACGTTATCTTCGAGAGCATTTATATTAAATTTTATTGATAGTTTTTTTTACTATAATTTATAACTTTTAATTAAAAATAAATAATAGTACCTAAAATAATGGCTCTTATAATAAGGAGATGAGCGGTGTAAAAAATAAGGAAGATACACGTGCACTATGGGAGTGAGACGAGTGATGTAGGTGATACATCTGTGATCCTCCTGTCTAATTTATCGAGCGAGATGGTAGTAACAAAAGTGAAGAAACTATTTTGAGAAGCCAAATATATATGTTAATTTTTAGCTTTTTAAACAGAAACCAATATAGACATGAATCACGTATAAATAAACAAGAACTATTGCGTATACTATATGTATGGTCACCGAGCACATGAATCACAAGTAGTTTTTCTTTTGCCAATTGACACGTACGTTTCTATAGGCCCGTTCTTTACCTCAAAAGCCGGTGGCTTTTGGCTTTTATTACAGTACCTAACTTTCAAATAGAGTATTTTCTCAAGACGGGGTCTACAAGTTAAACGATCTACACGTTAAAAGTCCAACATCTGTACCAGCCAAAATCGCAAGTGAGTATCTGTCTGTCCGTAATCTGTACCGTAAACAGCCAAAATTCAAAAATTTCAGCCAAAAACCATAAGCCGCAGCCGAAAAGAACAGGCCCTATAATTTGTTTCTGCATTTTGGGGAGGGTGCTTGAGTTAGTGTAGCATACATGTATATTTGTATATCCTCATTATATATATTTTTAATACCTAAAACACAAACAAACACACACACACACTCTCTCTCTCTCTCTCTCTCTTCAAACACTTAAAAAAATTTGAGGCTAGCATCTAAGACAAGTGTAAGACCATGTAGAGATCACTTATGAGTGTGATGAGTATTTGATATGCTTATGCTATGTGGCTGTACTTTGATTTTGATTTTTGCATTGTTTGCTTTTTCATTCTGTTATCTGGAAGACGACGGTCTGATCGGCCTGCATAGGTGGTCTGACCGGCAGTCAGATCGGCCTGCAGAGACGGTCTGATCAGGGAGCAATCTAACCGGATTTGCATGACGGTCTGACCGGTGGGAGTAGGGCGGTCTGACCAACATACTAGCCACGGTCAAACCAACTTCTATTGCCAAGAAGGAGTTGGTCAGTTGTTGGTGGTCTGATCGGCCATTGGTTAGCGGTCATATCGGCCTCTAGTTTTAGAAGTGAGTCTGAGTTGGTTTCGGCAGTGTGAGTCATGGTGGGAGTCCATTCATGTGGCAATGTAAGTCCACGCATGCGTTGTTTTGCTAATAAGAGTTAAGTGCAAGTTATTTGTGCTCGGATCAATTGTTTGGTATTTGATGTGCAAGGCGCTTAGTGATTACTATGGTCAACAACAAGATCGAGGCTAGAAAAGGTATCCTGAGGCCATGGTGTGTCGTGTAAGTCTAAGTGGAGCGTCATTTCAAGCGGAGAAGCATGGGATAAAGACAAGAATCGTGCGGAGAAAAATGTTTACATATGGTGTATCAATTGGACTTGTGTGTTTCAAGTGGTGATGGTCCTCGAAGCAGGCATATGATCTTGGCTTGTGGCAAGTAATTAGGCATCACAGACTGAGTTGTGGTGTAGTGTGCCATAGAATTTGGGTGTTTCAAGTGGTAATAGTCCTCAAGTAGGCATACAATCTTGGTGACAAGTCATTGGGCATTACATCGTCGAGGTTGCTTTGAGGAAAAGCATCGTGGATTCTGGTGGTTGGGAATTAAGGAAATTGTCCAATACCACTTGGAGTGGTAGTTTGGTATTGATCTTCACGATCCACAATTGCAATAGGTTTCTGATATCATAGGGAGGGCTCGTGCCAAGTTTCACTGTGTTTGGATCAATGGTTTATAAGTTGAATCTTTCCTTAGATCGTGTACAGTGTTGTTTTTGTGCTTCTGCCTTGGCAAGTGGTTAGGCCATGGTGACCGAGCGGTCTGACTAGCTGATCCCGATCAGACTTGTGCCCTAATGGTCAGGCTAGCTTGGGCGGTTAGACTAGCTCATAGCCGACGTTCAGACTAGTTAGCACAGGGAAGTCTCTGGATCCAGGGGCGGAGCTGCATGGGCTTGAGGGGGTTCCCAGGAACCCGGGTCCAAAAATTTTTTAGTTATTACTAGTAAATATTCATCCTTTGTGCATCCCCTTGGCCTAATATGGTGTACCCCTAGCCCAACAAACACCCTCACTCGCCCCTGTCAAGCCCATTCTCCCACCGTCCTATGCTCTCATGCGTGGCCCGTTGCACCCCCCTCCGTTTTGCTCTAGCTCCGCCACTGTTTGGATCTTTGTGATCTTTGGATCTTGACTTTAGTGAGCTTGTGAATTTATGTTTCCATTGTATTGGGTTGATAATATCTGGGAGAAGATTTTGAAGAAGCCATTCACCCCCTCTGACTCGCCATACTGATCCTATAATTTGTACATCCAGGCTCAAGGCCTAACCATCGGAAACAAAGTGAGAAGGCCCTTTGTTGTGCCTACCGATGACATGATTCTCAATACTATCCTGTCTGCTGAGGTTGAGGTAAATGCTAAAACACACAACTTTTTGATCCAAGGCCTAGGGAGAAATGAGTTTGATAGTGTGGCCCATGAGGTAGTGTCAGAAATCAAGAAAGTGTGTAAGACCCAGTTCAAAACGAACTACTAGAAGCTGGAGAAAGAACCTACACTACTATAAAAAGGCTAATGTTGGACGCCTCATCATAGACAGTTGACCAAAATCGTCAGTATTAAATATAATCATAGACGGTTTTGGTTTCACGACCGTCTGTGTTACTACCAGCACTACAAACCATCTGTGAAGAGATAATATCATAGACAGTTGCGATGCCACGGTTCACTGCATAAGGCACTTTTGTCGTAAGAGTATCTGGTGTAGTGTCACCGTCATGACACAACGTGGTGACGCTGCCGCCGTTGGCCCCCTCCCCTCTCTTCCTTGATTGGATATGAAATTACGACATTGTTGGATGGTTAGGGTTTTGGTCTTATAAATCTTGATGCTCATGCATGTGAAAATTAATTATTAATGCCTTAATAGTTCTTGTGATGATTGATGGATGGCTAGGATTTCGGCCCTTGTTGAAATTCATGACTTCTCGGCTCCCTAAACTTGTCTCCGTTTGCACCGTAGGTCGTTTCCTCCATTTGCTAACAGAATTTGCTGGTGTGGCGCACATGGCTGCTAACAGACTAGACACATACGACCATGGCTTACGACCGCGTGTCTACGACCATGGCTTACAACCAATGCTTACGATCGCACGCCTACGACCATGGCATACCAAAGCAACTTAAACAACGAGCCACCAAAGATATAGCGTCAATCAAAATAGGTATACTTTGGTTCATCTATATTTTCTGATTGTACTGTTTTATAGTATAATTAGACAATGTTGATGAACTGAAGGAAGCCTATTTATAATATCATAATTACACAATCACAGACGGTTCATAGTAAAAACCGTCTATGATATTTGTTATCACAGACAGTTCTAGTTAAGCATTATCTGTGATAAGGTTATCACGGACGGTTCAAAAATCGTCTTTAATGCTCTTATGGTATTCTGACCCATAATCACAGACGGTATAGGAAACTGTATGTGGTGACGTTTCTAAACTGTCTATAATGAGCTTTTCTGTAGTAGTGCTAGAGAATCCATCGATTCCTTCTTTGGTAGATTGCACATGATCCTAAGGGACTTGAGCTTGTGAGTTTGTGTTTCTATTGTATTGAGTTGATAATATCTAAGGAAAGATTTTGAAAAAGTCATTCACCTACTGTTTGACTCATCGTATTGATCCTACAACAAGATATAAGAGAAGCCTACAGTAGTCCACACACTTTCCTTTTGTAGGATCGTCGATGGCAATCAGAGGGGGGTAAATGATTGCAATTCCCAGCAGAAGCTTTTTCTCAAATTTTCTGTCTTCTAATAGATCAATCTTAAAAATAGAAATAACAAAAAAAATTCGATTGAATTGTAGCAGTATTGTTCGGCACTGTAGTAGTACTGTTCGGTACTATAGCAGTGTACTGTAGCGCTGGAAAAACTTTCCGATCGATAACTTATCAGCAGAAACAATGTTTTTCACTCAATCTAGCAATCGAGTTTTAATTAAAACTAACTCATAAATGTAAGCAAAAAATGTATAGATAGATATCAATGCATGGAGAGTCCCTAGGGATAAAAAAACCAAGAAAAAGGATAATATATGCGAATTATAAAACTCACGAATTTTTATTAGAAAAACGCGAGTACTGTTCATGTCTTCCCTCTATCCATCAGCGCCACTGTCTTTTTCTTTTCTATTTTATTTCTTTCATCTTCTCGTGTCGCTGGCGCACAAGGACGAGGATGCTGCTCCCTCGAGGAGCACCGTGTAAAGTCCAGAGGTTTCGCTCGAGAACCGTAAGCCAGATGCGCCGCCACTTTTTTCTCAAATAGATCTATTTTATTTCTGAATCATGGTGGCTACAATGTGCCCTCCTAGCACCCCTAAATCCTAGCACAAAATTAGTATCTCCCAAAAGCCACAGGGTTAGCCTCTAACCCCGTCTCTATTTATAGTTTAGGGCCCAAAACATGGGCTGAGCCTAAGCCCACGAGTTCTAATCCGATTCCAATAGCAAAGGGACCTGAAACCCTTTCTAACACGGGTTTTCCAAAATTCCAACTTTTCTAACGTGTCATGTGTTGAAACCTCTAGGACCGCACCTCCCGTAGCTTCTCCACGCATCATCTACCTTTGTTCTCCATGTGCTCCAGCGTGAGTCCGACCACCTCGTGACATCTTCGACCACTTGGATCTCAGATTTCCCCCCTCATAGTCTCGGTCCTCCTCGTCACTGACCATGACCGTCTCCACGCCCAACCTGCACATGCAAAGACCAAAGAACGTTTTCTCGGTACAAGTTCTCTCCAACTTGACCAACATTAATCCACACACACAACACACCACAAGTAATATCACAACCAATGTTATCAATTATTCATCACTAAAATATTCTAAACCTAACCACATGGTCTAACACCTTTGTAAGAGCATGCATGCATGTGCTATATGTGTATAATACTTAATTTTGGCTTGCGCTCACCTACATACAAAAGCAATAAGACATATGTATATATGTAGCAAATACGACAGCTACGACAAGAGTAAGACAACTCTCACGGTACTTCACACTGCGCATGCTGTCCTTAAGCTAGCTGGGCAAGCTTCCAGCAATCACGGCCCTGCATCTGCATGCACCTCTGTGCTAGCCACAAAGCTCCAAACGAGCAGCTAATAGTTCCAAGCGAGTGTAGGCTAACCGTGGGCTCCAGCTGGGGCACACAGCCACTCGTTCTTCTTCCGAGCTAGCTGGCTGGCTGTCAGTGCCACTAGCAGCTCATGCAAGCATACATTAGTGCATGTGCACCAGAGAGCAAGCTTAAGGTCGTGTTCATTTTAATTTGAGTACATTAAAGAGTGACTTTAAGATCTCGTCCATTTCGACTCGAGTTTATGGTTTCTGATTTATTTTTTACTATTTCTAATTTTTTTTTGCTTTTTAATTTTTTAAGTTTTTTTGCTAGTTCTTTTTTCTATATTTGCTTGCGTTATCGGTGATGGACTAATCTGTTTTTTCTATTTTTAAAATTTAGTTACGCCAAATAAGTCACCATCAGTTACAGTATAATTTCAACCCGTTACAGTGTAATTTCAATCATAAACTAACTTATTTTAGCTTAATCAAACATCACCTAGTTTTGGGTGTTACATAAGCTAGCTAGCTAGGCCGAACGATCCAAATTTGGACATGCATGCATGCATCGCTCTCCATTTCCTGCCTCCTTCGTGACTTGCCATGCATGTTCATCTCTTGTTGTTGCCTACCAAGTTGCATCATGTGGCAACTCATGTTATTACTATAGAGTAATAACACTAGCTAATAAATTATTATTTGATAAAATACTGTTTTATCAAATAATAGGTCTATCAAAATATTACAGCAGAACAATAATTAGAGACAGTTTCCATAATATTATAATATCATTATCACACAGGGTTAAAGTCTTTAACAAAACCAACAGTACTTGAATATTACAACATTAAGAGCAACAGTACTAGTCTAGCTAATAGTTATATATGCTATCAATAACAGATGACATCGTAATCGTATACTTTGAGTGTCATGCACGAGCTGCTAGTAATTCTCTACTCGTTCCACGTCTCATATTTGGCATCCACCTCATACGGGTTGTACTCAGGGTCAACATTCTCCCAGTCATCATCTATACCAAATGGGATCCCGGGTAGGGCTGGAAACGAGCCGAGCCGAGCCGGCTCGAGTCAGGCTCGGCCGAGCTCGGTCAAAGACGCGGCTCGGCTCGTTTTGGAAACGAGCTACGCGGGAGGCTTGGCTCGGCTCGACTGTCGGCTCGAGCCAGCTCGCGAGCCCGACCGAGCCAAAAAGGGTTGCCGCTGCCGACCGAGCCAAAATGGCTCACTGATCGCCCGAACGAGCCATTTTGGCTCGCCGATCGCCCGAACGAGCCATTTTGGCTCGCCGCTCACAGATACCCATCACAGATTCACACAGAGCAGGAGCAGCACAGCAAAAATAAATAATAGTGCATTTCAGATGTAATACTAATAGCATATCAGATTTAACAGCTTGAATGGCTTTTAACAGCTGATATAACAGTGATGTGCTTGAAATTTGAATGAGCCAAAATGGCTTGAATGAGCCCAAACGAGCCAAAATGGCTTGAATGAGCCCAAACGAGCCAAAATGGCTTGAAATGAAACAGTAGCAAAATCCTAATTAGAATTAGAAACAGCAGATGAAAGGGAAGCATGAAACAGAGCAGAAAGAATCAGAGACTTGATCAAACTGGGACGCATCTAGTTGGTCTGTTTGTTTGCTTGGTTGCTTGCTCACCTCTTCCAGCGACCAGCGGCTTGCCGTGCAGCTCCTTGTAGAGCCTGAAGGTTGCCCTGAGCTGCGGCTTGCTCCTGGTGGTGAGCACCCTCACCACCTGCTCGTCCTGCAGCAGCTTCGCCGACGCCGACTTGATGGCGTTGCCGAGCGCCTTGGCCTCCTCCTTGGCCAGCTCCTCGTTCACGCGCGGGCCCTCGTACCGGTACGCGAATGGGGATGGGATTGCCGTGGCTGCGGTGCCGCCCGACGGGAATGGCCGAAGGGTTAGGACTTAGGGTTGGCCGACTCGCACCGCATCGCATCGATCGACTGGGCTGGGCCGACGCTGCGGGTCGACACTGGGCCGGACGGATCGGACCGAGGCACCGAGCTCGCACGAGCCAACGAGCGGCTCAGGCTCGGCTCGTTTTTCTCACGAGCTGGACGGCGGGCTCGGCTTGGCTTGAATCATTACGAGCCCGAGCCGAGCCAGCTCGAGCTCGTTACGAGCCGAGCCGGCTCGCAAGCCTCAAGCCAAATTTCCACCCCTAATCCCGGGCTAGCTCACCTCAAAACAAGGGAAAATAATAACAAGCGTAAGTACAAGGTACTCAGCAAACATTTATGGCAAAGATGCAATTTTATGATCATGAATCAGCATCCCAATGAATCCAATCTCACCTCATATCATCTCAAAAATAAAAAAAGTTTTTATGTTGATAAAGAATTTCATATTGTTCATTTAGATATTTATTGATCACTCGCACAACAAGATAGAACCCACTTTTGGTTCATGTAGCTTCTAATCCAGGAGACATGTGTGAATTTATGGTTTATATAGCACTACGTTGGCTTCTACCACTTTACCCATAGCTACTCTGATTTTTATAGCAAATAGTTCTTTGCATTTCCTTAGATATGATGCCCAAATTAGAGCACAAAACTTTTCCCTCTATTTCCATATATTATGCCTCCACTTGACTATTTATAGTCGATGGTTTGGGGCGATCTCTTACCCTCACCTGACTGTGAACTAGGTAGGTGTTGGTCGGGTTGGACTCACTTTCACCTAACACTCCACTAGGTAGGTAGGTGTCGAGCTTATTCTTTATAGCCTTGAGTCCAATTGAGAACTCCCCCGTAACCATCCGTAGATAAATCTACATACCCAATGTGGAGCGTATAACAACTTCGATAGAGTTACTAGTTCTACCCCGTCCTAGACAGAACAATGGTCGATACGACCGATACGGTCCATTACATGAGTGAAAGTTTATAAGTCCTTATATCTTATCCATATGCATTAGTTCCCAACCTTTCCCTCATCTTCTTTATAAGGGCACTCTATACTCATCAAGTACTTATACTGCAGGTCAACTGCTCCATTACTTTGGCCTACAACCTCCCCTTCATTTCACATATATCATTCATTCGAATTAAACAAAATTTTCATTTCATGTGGTTGGTGATATTATTTTAGTAGGTAAATAATTTATTTTAACTGAAGATAATCTGATCGAAATGATCAAAGGTAGGCTTGTTTGGGATTTGGTGGTGCATCTCAGTTTTAGGTGCGCTCGAGTGAAATCTTTTCTCCGGACCCGGTTCGTTGACTGCATTTATTGCGTGGGCTATGGTTTAAATTATGGATATATAAGATATGCTATGCCATGTTCCTATGACGATTCTTTGATTAATTAATGCGATTGCAGTATTTATAATTAAATTCTATCTTATACTCGACATTTATTGCTATTTTACTGATGTTAGATTATTCTGGTTTAGTATTTCAGAATAGTGAATACCTAGCTTTCACAGGTTAGATACTATCTAATTAATTATATATGTATATTTACATGCATATATGTACATACACACACACTCTTATACTCTTGGTACCATGCATATATGTGTATCCTTCTACACTTTTCTTCCCCTCCGGTCAACTAAATGGGCTGCGGCCCACTCTCTTCCTATCGCTCCCCCCTCTCTCCCTCTCTCTCTCTCGTACTCTGCTGGCTCCGCTCCCTACCACTAGGGGTGGAAACGGATCGGATACGGTCGAATAGTCTCAAATACGAATACGAATCCATATTTTTAAAACGAATACGAATACGAATTCGAATATTTTCAAATACGGATACGAATATTCTCGAATACGAATACGGATATTTTCGAATACGGATTTTCTCGGATACGAATATCGGATAAAACGGATTCCTAACGGTTTTGCCGATTTTTCATCGGTTTTTGACCGGTTACCAGTTTTAAACCGCCTAAATTCAAGTTTTGAATCACAAAATTTGTACGGATTTTTCATGGGTTCTAAAAACGGATCGAATACGAATCGAATAGTCTCGAATACGGATACGGATACGAATATTCTTGAATACGAATGCGAATACGAATACTCTCAAATACGGATACGAATATTCTCGAATACGAATACGAATATTTTCGAATACGGATTTTGCTTACCAAATTCGGATTTCTCTCGGATACGAATATCGGATAAAACGAATTATCCGTTACCGTTTTCCACCCCTACCTACCACCGACTCCACCCTGTCACCAAGCATTGCCATCCCCTTCACCAGTTCCTAATCGGCAGATGGTTGCCTGCTTGATGGAGCTCCGCTGTTTTCTCCCCATGTAGGCCTATCTCTCCCTCTCACACCTCTACCACGTCCCTGCCCCCGCTACTACCCCGTCGCTGCCTACTTCGATTTCAGTCCAGCTTGACAACCATCGGCCTCTGGGCTGTCGCCTCAGCTCTGCACCAACTAGATCCATGCCTTGCCGCTACGAACCTATCCTTGACTGCTGGGATTCGACACTCCTCCCTCCCTCTCTCTCTCCCATTTCCCCCTTTTGATTTACTTTTAATCTCTTCTTTTACCTTTGATTTAATCTCCAATTTGAAGTTTTTTTTCTCCATTTGTTAAGGTTTATGTGGTGGATTTGAGTGCTTTGATTTGGTATGCTGTGATGGGGCTCGGAATCTCCTCATGCACCGGGGAGTATGAGGTGATGGCTAGGTGTGTTCGGTGGCCGACAATGAGCACACCGACACCATAACTAGTTCTCCCTGTGATATTTTCTACTCTCTTTTGTTCCTCTTCTTCCACTACTCTATTATATACGTGGATGCCACTCGCTCTTTGCTCTAGTATCATTCAGCGCCCTGTACTCGCATGATTGAACTATCGGCGTATGCGTACATGTATGATATATGTAGCTCGAATGCTCAATCTATGTGCTCCCTACATTGGCATAAGAAATATCAACGAGGTCATTGTTTCTTCCTCACCACTCTGCCAAATTGCCATACATGCCCTCATATTTCACCAATCATATTAGGTGTGGGTTCTTTTAGAATGTGATTTATAGTTTTTATCTGAAATTTTCGAATTCTGATTGTTCGTGAGAAGAGTACAAAGAGAAACATTCGCATGCAATTTTGACCGATGTAGATAAAGTTGATATAGTATTTACTACAATTAACTTATAGACCATGTTTTGAAAAGATACGCTGTTTGAAAACTAATTACTGTAGATAAGCTAAAAGTCATAAGATAAAAAGAAGAGAGCCTAGATGGAATTGGGAAATGGGGACCCTAAAACGAAAAAAAACTGGCCACACCTCACCTTCTACTTCTTATAAGTCATCGTCAAAAGATGGAGAATCTATTTATACTTAAACACCTCTCGAGATATGATTCACTCCTACAATGACGGAACTAGGATCAAAATTTAGGGAGGGGGGCTAATAGGACTGACTGACCAGTTTACCGAATGCTGAGTTAGCAGCTTACAGTAGCCTACTACATTACCGGTGAGAGATAGAAAAATACTATTGTGGCTCTTACGGGCTATCTTGGAAACTATGATATACGTCATATTTTACCGAAGGAGGGCAGGAGTGTTAACTCCACGGTGTGGAGGAGAAAACGACGGCCGTCATGTAAGCTAGATATAATTGGGTGGTGACCACCTGGAACGAGACGTTGGCCAGTAATTTAAACTAATTTTTTGGTAAACATACCTTAAAATAGGAAATTATTTATTGAATAATACAGTTAAATATTCATTTTTGCGAAAAAACAGTTGCAAAAATATTTAGAAATATTACCTTTTCGCCTAACAGATTATCATTAGTATTTGCTTTATTTTGCACAACCCTGAGCTAGTATGAAATAATTGCACATATGCCCATGGCCCATTACATAATTAATGTCAATAACTACTAGTATTGACTTGCAACATGCGAAATGCCTCAACCATTGGGATTTCTTTATTTTTGGAGGTCAACTATTGTCCATTGATATTTGAGTATTGAGGTTGGTTGAGTCCCTAAAATTAGCGGCCAGTACTCGAAAGTCGTGCTCGACCCTTATAGAGTTGTAGACTTATAGACATGAGAGGGAGAGAGGCTCCACGCCAAGAGCCAAGACGTCATTGTGGTTTGTAATCACTGCTACAAATACAATCTTCTTCATCATGCAAAGGCTTTTTAAACCCGACAAGATCATTCATATGGCTAACGTAGAGCTGTGAAGGGTGAAGGAGATACACACGACCGACTGACGGTAGAGGAGTTAGCACCCTACCTGATCCACTGCTGGATCCGCCGTTGCACTCCTAGGCTATCTTTGGTCTCACCACGAGACCTCTCAGTCATCATAATTCATAGTTATTCTTTTTTTCTTGAAACCGTCACAGGTCTTGAATTGATCCGACCCATTTCATGTTTCATGCATATTCACTAGTTCATCGAAAAATATAAGATAGTGTGAAAAAAAGGCCAAGCTACTCATACTTCGATACCACCTCTCTTGAAGATCCGCTCATCAATTCGGATCATAAACATAATGCCACGTTAACGTTTCGTTCTTCTAATGCTAGGTTTCATGTGCATCCAATAATCTAGCTACAAACACCTGGTCAACACGGCGACATTTATTATGCAAGCCGGCCATGATTGTTGGTGCTATTAGGCCAGTGGAGAGTTTCATAATGTTGTTTCCAAGATTGACATATCATGTAAAATAAAATGAAACATAGATGAAACATCCATCCTCAATGCATAGTTTCATTCTATTGTTTCATAGACATTTAATTTCATGACTCATATAGAGTTGGTAATCGTGTCAAGAGAGTTTCATCTAGATGAAACTCACTTCTTCTCTCTCTTCTTAAAAATATTGTCATATCATCAAAAATATTTATATGGTAACCTATTAAATACAGATAAAACTCTCACTGAGATTGACCTAATTAATCACCTCTTATAACGATGGCATGACAAATTATACAGGGATGAGACAGCTGAGAGAGAGAGATGGCTAAGAACGTGGCCAGTGGGCTGCACTGATTAGTAGCCTACATATCTACCACTAGCAGCTAGCGCACCTGGTAGCGAAAAGGCAGTCATGTGTTGAAGGTGTCCGTTGTTCGTTGGCCCTCAAGTTGCATGGCGCCATCGCTTAGGTTCGTCTGTTTCAGTTCAGCTTCTGGTCTGTGATTTCTAATTTACTATCCTTTAATTTTATTTTTTAACCTGTTTTTTGTATTTTAAATTTTTTAATTTAATTACACAAAATAAGTTATCAACAGTTATAGTGCAAAGTAAGCTAGTTACAGTGAAAAATCTATAAGCTACCAAGAAAAGCCAAGTTGAGCAGAGCAAATGCCACGCTCCAAGTGGTTTGGCCTTCTGTCTAGCTAAAATGAATATTTCGGCTTCTCAATTTTGGTTTTTTTATTTCTTTGCTTTTGCTTTTTTTCTTTTATATTTGTATTTTCCATGAAGACATAACGACTTGTTTTATTTTTTTGTATTTTTCTTTAATTAAATAATTAAAAAACTAATATTTTTTATAGTATAATTTTAGCTCAAGCTGAAAAGTCCGGTTGGAGCAATTTGGCCCCAGCCGCTAGCTAGCTAGCCGTCGCATCCTTCGGACGCAAGCCGTCCTCTACGTACGGGCGCGCGTGATTAGTTGCCCACATCAAGTAGTGTGACGCAGAATATTTTAGGTTCTGGGGTTGTATGCATGTTGAGTGATTGGTGAATTTTTATAAATATTTTATTTTTTATTCGAAATAACATAAATATATTCGTGTGAATATTTTCTTTATAGAAATAAGTTTCAGTTGTCTAACCGTCGGACGACTAGAGCCTATCGCCTAACGGTCGAGTGACACGAAAACTGTCCGTAAGCCGTTGGGCGACAGGCTCCAGTCGCCCGATGCTTGGACGACTGCAATTTGTCGCCCAGTGGCTGGGCGACTGCAATTGTAGTCGTTTGGCTGTGCAGCAACTGCAAACAAGAGTTAACCCATTTGTGATTTTTGTAGATTATGAATGGCAGATAATCTGTTGGATTCTCAATAAGAGTTTATGATCGTTTTATGTAGTTGTAGTGCAAACAAAATTCATGAAACTTTTTTTAAGAATGAGTGAAATAAGAACGATCGGTAAGTACAAGGGTAAGTGATATTGTGATGTTATTGGGAATTCGTACACAGAGGAAAACTGGTTTGTTAATGTTATTGAATGACTTGCTATGGGAATAATTGAATGTGAAAAGATGAGAAAATAAGTTTGAAAATAGACTTTATAGTATAGTTGAGAGTAACATATTGCATTGCGTTTGATTACATGTATAATATAGAGCATCATGTGCGACCAACCAATCCAACTTCTCATACGACCTATTGCATGGACCGGGGCCATTTTTTCCTTCCTTGCGAGCTCAGCGTTGAACTCCTCGGCGGCCTCTTTTGCTTTGGTCGTCATTTTCCTCATTTTTCTCACGCTCCCTCTCGCGAGCCTCGCGCTCCCAGCGCGTGCACGCCTCGAGATGAGCTTTCATCTCCCGATGTATATGGTTGATTTGCTCGTCCTTACGGCACTCCTCCTCCCGGATTTCGTAGGACCTTTTGACATTCCACTCCTTGAAGTTGAGGGAATACTGGTCCTCTGGATGGATCTCAAGATCAATCCATTTGCGGCAGCCACATAGGGGTTCTGGGGACTATGGATACACGGGAGAGATTGTTAATGCGTACTTTAAAGGACAAAAAGTAGGGGGAACACAGTGCACCTGGTCCTTATTGGCTGCCAATAGGTGGTGGTGTCTAGACGGTGGTCGAGATAGTCACTGGAATAGTTTACACAACCCTAGTAACGGATATCTAGGCTGAGGCGGTGCCTAGACTTGAAGAACTTGCACAGGTCCCGGTACCAACAAAGAGGGTGCATCTCCCCCTCTGGTGGGTGTTGCGGCGAACGCTCAGTAGGAACGTTCGGGATGGGGTTGTTGCTACGGGTGACGTCATTGCGGGGAGTTGACCTCATAGCACGCTGGGCTTGTTATGCCCGAGCTGCAGCAACACTTGCTTTTTCATCGCGGGCGGCAGCTGATCTTGCTAGTTCGCGGGTCTCCTCCCATTGCTTCATCATGTTGTCCCATTGCTTCTTTTGTCTCTTATCCATCCTGGTGTGGTGAAACAAGCGTCAGCGTAGTGTTGGATTTGTTTGTGTAGTGTTCTCTCAGAAATCTCTTCGACCCCTTTTTATATGCCCCCTTGTGGTTTTCTCACTATATGAAGATGCCCCGTGTGGTCTTGTCACTGCGCAAATCTACCTAGTGTGGTATTGTCGGTATGCAAAACTAGCAAGTCAGGTCTTCACACTGTGTAAAACTGCACCCTTTGGTTTTGTCACTACGCAAAGCTGTATCGTTTGATCTTGTCGCTGCGCAAAGCTGGCCCGTGCGGTTATGTTGCTGCGCAAAGTTAGCCCTTATGGTCCTGTTGCTATTTGAAGGTGTCTCCTCTGGTCTTCTCACTGCGCAAAGCTAGCCCTTGTGGTCATGTCGCTGTGCAAAGCTGGCTCATGTGGTCCTATCACTGCGTAAAGATGTCTTGTCTGGTGTGTTATCACTGCACAAAGCTGACCCGTGCAGTCATGTTGTTGCACAAAGCTGGCTCATGTGGTCATGTCGCTGCGCGAAGGTGTCTCTTCTGGTCTTTTCACTGCGCAAAGTTGGCTCGTGTGATCATGTCGCTGCGCAAAGCTGGCCTGTGTGGTCTTGTTGCTGCACAAAGGTGTCTCGTTTGATCCTCTCACTGCGCAAAGCTTGCCCGTTTTGTCATGTCGCTGCACAAAGCTGCGAGGTATTGGATACGTTGTGGGAACGAATCGCTGACTTGGAAGTACGAATTGAAAGTCTCAAAGAGCACAACAATGAGCTTCGTCAGCAGATGGAGCACGAGAGGGGCAACGAGGAGGTCATCAATGTAGGAAGTTCATGTGACCCAACATGCTGTTGCGCGAACTCTAATTGTATATGTGATGAGGACATCCCTTCCATGGATACAACTCATCCACAACAAGGACCACTTACTCGAGCTCGTGCTCGTCAACTTAATTACCAGGTGAATTCATTCCTAGGTTCATATAATTCAGTGCGGTTGGCATTAATTCAGTGCATTATTCGAGTGGTGCGGTCATTGGTGCGATTACCATAATTGAGTGGTATGGGCGTCATATGGTAAAGAGAAGTACAACTAAGCTCACCACTGTATTGCAAACATCACTAAGTAAATAAGAAACGTAAGTAGCACATAAATAACAAGTGTACAGGCAGCACTAACCACCCCCAACAGCATCCCCAGCCCCCTCTGCCGCCACCTTGGCCCCCTCCATCTTCGCGTCAGCATCCTCCCATATGGCCCCGCTTGGCCGTCTTCCTCAGCGCCGGGTGACGGCGCCCCAACATGGTAAGACGGTTAGGAGATCATCGCACATGTCCCAAAACTGGTGGAGTGGACTGCACCACCACCTGTGTGGCCACTGGTGCACCGGTGAGGACACTCCTGGAGAGAACCTTTGGGGGTGTAGCCCGAGGTGCAGAGCCCATCGCCTAGCCAGCCCAGTCTGAAAAATACTGGTCCGTGTCGTCCTGGCCCGGGAAGACCTCACATCCCTCACAGGGGAGGACAAGATCTGCAGTGCAAATATTGTTAGTTCATCAGATAAAGTGATGGGATAAAACCAAAATGAGGCGAAGAATACCCTCAGCTAGTGCCATGGTGTGGTCGAAGCCGTCTGGAGGGACGTACGACACGGAATAAGCGCTTTGCGTGGGGAAGCTGGAGATGTACGGAGGATGGGCAAACTACTACTCTGGCGATGTAGGAGTCCGTGCCCAGGCTAACCACCCAGCCCATGCCGGTCAGGGTGGCCATGGTGGACGCATAGTGGGTGCACTAGGTGTGAGCATGCGGACCTCCGATAGCCTCGTGCACGACAATAGAGTGACTACACATGCACCCAAGGCTTGTACACGATGCAAAGCATGCACCACCTCCTCTTATGTCACCTCCACACCACTGGCGATCTTATCCGCCATGGTGCGAGACTGCCTCCAAATTGCAGCACAGACGTTAGCCTACAAGGAAAACATGAAAAGGTCAATCCTTGCATTGTCCGTGTTGTGCAGTAACAACCACTTCTCGAATGGCTCTCCCTCGATCCACTGTGCGAAACACTTGATGTTCCATGAGCTCCTCCTCCTCGGACCAGCTGCGTTAGGCTCATCCAATGCTGTCAGGCATTCCGGTTGTGCCGCCCCAAGCATGGCCGGCCCCTTGTTCCTCTCGTCGACGTGCTTCCTGCTATGCTCGTCCAACAATGCCCACAAAGCATCCAATTTTCTCTACTAGTTATGTGTAGACAGCCTCTTGAACAGCTTCATCAACTGTTGTTTCAATAACTGCTTGAAGAAATTCGCCCCTAGGTGACGAATGCACCATCTTTTTCTCACATCCGGACAAGGGAAGGGCTCCTCGGGGTCTTCCTGAAGTTTTCTTGTGGCCTTTACAATCCTGGTGTGGCAATCATGGATTACGCACACAACAGGACGAGCGCCGACAACTCCAATCCTCACATGTCTAAGGAACTACAACCAGCTGTCATAATTCTCACTTTCCACGAATACGATGGCCAGCAGCATAATTTGATTGTTGCCATCAATGCCAATGGCCGTTAGGATTTGGCCCTTATATTTGCTGGTCAAAAAGGTCCTATCTACTGAAATGCACGCACCGAATGCTAAGAAGGCCATCTACAACATCGCAAAACCTGGTGGCCTTGTAGATGGCTTGTCCTTCACAGCGATATATGTGCCTGTGTTCCTGTCCTGCAACACCTGAAGTATACAAGGAAGATTGTCATACGCCACCTAAAAAGACCCGAATTGTTTTTCCAACGCCTTCTACTTCGCACACCATGCATTCGCGTAGCTAATCTTGCACTTGAGTTTCTTCTCGATAGCTAGCCCTTGTATGATGACCGGCTCCGAAGCCCTTGTATGACGACACTGCACTCCTTGTGGTCCAATGAAAAGCTGTGGGTAAGCTAGTGCATCACATTTACGATTCGAGCATTCTCGCCGTCCGGGTGTATCAGAGTGGCTTGCACAAAACTGCTCAAGTCCACACCATTTGGAACTTCACAAACGGCTCAAACACTATAATGCACTTTCAATGTAATGGGTATCGGCATTACTAATGTCTGCCTACATATATTTTCAATTTTGAAACTAGGCAAATCGTATAACACATTATGGAAGTACTGATGTACTGTAATTTACATTTCAACAACCGTTCGTCTATCGTAACCAACTACACTACTCTCGTAGCATTAACTTCCTATTGTCAGACCGCGCATCGACATCGCTCTTTTCTCGTTACTCGAGCTCTCCCCTACTGCAAATAATTCCTAATGGTTTCGACAATTTACATGGCATATTGATTTAAATGCCTACATACCAATTACAATAGTACACGTGTTTTTCCAATGTACTAATGACATTACATTTATTCGTAATTAATCATAAATATTACGTATTATTATTTTATACAAAGCAAATTGTCAAATTCTTACAAAATATTGACTAAAATTTGAATAACTGCAAATTTCTACGGGTGATTAATTTCTACGTAACGTTGACTAAATTTTCTACAACTACAATTTTGTACGCATGCTAATTTGTTAACAATGCTAATTTTCTATAACTGTGTGCACTAAATTTTATACAACTACATACTACTACGGCTGTTAATTTTTAAAACTATATTGACTAAATTTTCTATACCAAAGTTTTACTATTTTTTCTACATCTACAAATTTCTACGGATACTAACACTAAACAAATTATCTACTTCATATACAAAATTTAAAATACAACAAACAAAAAAATTACCTCACAAGAATTGCAAAACCTCTCCTTCCTCCTCCCTCTCCTCTCCTCCCCCCTCTCCTTTTCTCTTCTCTTCTCTCCTCTCCTTTTCTTTCCTCTCCTTCCTCTCCCTCTCCTCTCCTCCTCCCTCTCCTTTTCTCTGCTCTGCTCTCCTTTTCTTTTCTGTCGCGTCTGTTCAGGCTCGCCCGCTCGGCCGTGTGGTCCTTTTATTTGTGCTTCTAGTCGCCCAACCCTTCGACGACTGGAAGCGCAGTCGCCTAACCAATGGACGACTGGAATCAATTCGCCCAACGGCTAGCAGATTGCTTGCGTGTCACGCGGCCGTTGGGTGATAGGTTCCAGTCGTCCGATGGGTCAGCGACTGGAGCCTATTTTTGTAAAAAACATTCGTGCGGTATATTTCTATTATTTCGAAAAAAAAATAGATTATTCATAAAAAAATTCGTTGATTGGTATTGAAACAAGCCACTCGGTTGGGGAAGCTAAGGCAGATCGAACAAAATATCCATGGCCATGGATGATAATACTCCCTTTGATAGTAAAAATATGACGTTTAGACGTGGATGTACATGATCTTTAAAATATGATTTTGATAACTAATTTTTGTTGTAATATATTTATAAAATCTAATAAAATTTAATATTATAAAAGTACTTTTCAAGATAATCCTTTGTGTATTGTTTTCATATATCAATTCCAAATATTTATATAGACATCGGTAACCAAAATTTATAAAATTTAACTATAAATGTCACTCTTTTTTGTGACCAGAGGAGAGAGTAGGCCAGGTATAGATAGTGCCCACGTAAGTTCAGAGCCCATTCAGCCCTGTCAAGCTAGCTGAGCAATCGATAATACTTTTAGGTGCTGCTTATATGGGCTTCTTTTTTACTATTTGGTACTATAGGTGATTTATAAATTTAAAAAATTAAAAATAGAAAAAACAGTTTAGTCTATCACGAATAATACATATGAATAAAAAAGACAAAAAAAACCTAAAAATAGCCAAAAACTAAAAAGATAAAATTTAAAAATAATAAATTAGAAACTAAAAGTAGAAGCTCAACCGTGCAGCGGGCACGTACAACGCCATTTAAGATGCTGTCTATGTAGCGCAAGCCGAGAAAATTCATCCGACGTGGCACCGATTAAATGAAGAAAGAGAGAGCGGTCGTCGTCTCGCGAGACGCCGGCTCCGGCTCGTTGTCCGATAGCTCAACGCCGTCTCACCTCGCGTTGTACCACCCGTTTCGAGTCGACGCCGCTCTGTCTCGATCCGGTGCGGAAGGCCGAAGGAATTCTCTGAATGATGCATGAAAGATTAGTACATCGTAGTTCAATTCATCTTGCTATGTGCTAGAAGGTTCAGGTGGCCGGAGTAGCTGTAGACACCTCAGTTCATTTTACCAGCAATGATTTCCATGTATTCATCATATATAAGTATCTTTTCTGGTCCAGAAATGCTGCATCCAATTAGTCGAAGCTGCATAGCAAATTATTTTTGTTGAAAGTTCATTGATTTATGGACAATGCTATTATATTATATTATATTATAGTATATTATATTACATTATATTGATATATCCTATATATTGATGGTTATAAAGAAAATTTGTAGTTACATTCATATTTTTTATGGGTGATATCTTTTGTACCATGAAGCAACGTAATGGTATACATAGATCTTATTCATGCTTGATCATAGTTGTATGCATGCATTAAATAGTCTGTAGACAGTTAAATAGACGACCCACTGTATAAGCTGTCTGTTTAGCTGTCTACGTGCGCGTTCCCATAAACTTATAGACAACATGCTGTCTGTGGGTTGTACATGCCCTACCTTACAAAAACAACTGGCTGCACGCTGCACTTGCAGCCCGGCCGTTCTGGCACTGCCGGGCCTTTTCGGGGACGTGATTCCAATTAATTGAACGCCGCAATAGGCAGCGTGTTGGCATGAGCCGTCATGACGGACGCCAACCATGGAGAATCCATGCACATGATCATACATACATACTTCCGCTATTCACGGTTTCGTAGATTCTATGTAGTTAAGTTAGCTTTAACTATTAATTTATATTAAAGTATATAGATTAACTATATAAAAAATATTATTGAATTTATCTTGTAAAATTCTTTCATAATATATATTTTTATTATTTTTATTAGTATATTATGATAATAAATTATAGCTAAGTTTTGTATTGAAGACCATAAAAATAAAAGATGATCTATAATTATGGACAGAGGGAGTACATGCTTAAGGAAAACTTGCGGTTAAGCCATTCAATCAATAACGACGGCTGCAGTGTTTAGTTATCTAGCGTTTGGACCTATGCGCGCAAGAATTAATCAGCTAGCGTTTTCCGTTGCGTGTTAGCTTCGCCATTAATGAATTGATGGTGAATTGATGGTATGTAACAAACTCTACTTTATTCATAATACAATGACCACTTTACAATATATCATTTTAAGTAATTATTCTAGCATATTAGTGGAGTTTTGACATGCTACCCAGAAGCTGATATGTGAAGTGTTGCTAGTACGTGAAGTTATTTATATGCTACTCTCGCTCGTACATGATGTCCTCAACGATCACCTAAAAAAATAACAAAGTAAGGGTGAGTCCAAAGACTCAGCAAGTACAATGCAAAGCAGTAAATAACAGGTTCACGAATCAGTCCATAACCATCACAGTTTCAATAACCACTTGTTTCCATTAATCTCTTTAAGTTCTCACCAACCAATCATTATGCATTTGCACCCGTTCTTTGTTATAATGCAATTGCATATGCACATGCTGTTGGATCGAAATTGGCGATAGAGGGGGGGGGGGGTTGAATGTCGTCTATTAAAATTTGCTTCCCAAAAAACTCAAAGGCAAGTCTCCTCTCCTATGGCCACAAGAAGGCTAAGAAGAGAAGAAATTAGGCTCTCTGGAACCTCACAGAAAGCAACAAGGAGAAACGAAAGAGACACCCAAGAGAAAAGACGAAAGACAGCTCAAAACAGAGGGGGCGGACTGTCCTCTATATGCCGAGCGGTCAGACCGCTATAGCCAGGCCGGTCTGACCGGCCATATGCCGCCGGTCAGACCGCCGGCTATAGTCCGGTCCAACTGCCATGTAAAAGCCGGTCTGACCGCTCCTTCTCCTCCGGTCAGACCGTCGGTTTAAAATCGGTCTGACCGGGCATCGATTTCAGAGAGCAGAACAGCCCGAAAACAGACTGAAACCTGGGAACTTCACACTCTTGAGAAATTTGAGATTTTCTTCTAGTTTTCTCTGCCCAAATCAGTGTGATTACCTCTCAAATAACCTATAGGGCCTAGGAGACTGAGAGAAGACAACTTAAGAGCAAGAATCTCAGATTATGGCTAGAATCTGAAATTTTGCAAGAACTGAACCAAAACCCAAATTCCTCTCCAATCTTTGATCCTTTGGCCATGAAACTTTGAGGATAGCTAATTAATAGCCTTAGGATTTAACATGCCAAGTTTCATGCCGTCACATGAAGAGAAACAATATTCACAACAAAACCCTAGAAATGAAAGGAAGAACAGAGAAGGCTGAGAAGTGAAAACTCTGATTTATTCGATTTGCTCTCGGGAAAAATCGATCAAATGATCTTGGGACCTATTTCCATCACAGAGCAACCCATTTTAGCCCTTCTCAGCAAGAAATCATTCAAATCACAAAAGGTGAGTGTCGTAGGGGTGGCCCCCACCTAAGCCCAGCAGGCCTGGTAGGAGATTATAAGGCCCAGAATAGGATATGTGTAATGACATAACTGCCCCCAGAGGGGATAACCAGATGTAAGGGCATAACTGTAAAAGCACTCATGTGTATATATATATGAGTACAAGCCATGGGGAGCGACCAGGCCATTACATTCATCTTCATCACTCTCCACTACCATCTCTCTCTCTGTTTGGTCTGTAGCCACAACAGTTGGCGCCGTCCGTGGGGAGGACGAGGACAAGCCTGAAGGCCGAAGAAGAAGGATGGCACCGAAAAAAGCTTCACCAGCGGCGACGAAGGGAAAGAAGACGGCTGGGCTGGAGCGGCGCGTGAATACCGGGGCTTTGGCATCGGCCGCCGAAGGAGTCGGCGGCGGCGTAAGCGCAGTGGTCGCGGGCATCGGCGCTCGCGCTACAACGACCGACCCCGCCGGCACCGCTACAATGACATCCAACCCCGTCGCGGGTACTGCGGCGACAGCCCCCGCCACCCTCGCCGGTAGCGCGGATCAGACGGCCGGGGGTAACCGCAGCGAACCATCTGGCGGATCTGGAGCTCGCGAGGCGATGGTCCCTGCGCCGACCCGTCCGCTGGGCGTTCCGGCGGACCCGACAGCACCTGTGGTGGAAAGCGCCCTAGTAGCAGCCCTTAACGCGTTCCAGCGGGAACTAGGAGACCTTCACGGAGCCGTCCGCGATATACAAGAGGCTCGGAGCCAGTAGGTCGCGCCAGTACTCGCGCCCGAGCCCGCGCCGGAGAAGGCAGACAGCCGCGAAGCCCCCACGTCCAGCCGTGTGCTGTTGAGGCGCGTAGATCCGGAGTCCCCGTTTTCGGCGGGGCTGCAGCAGGCGGCGTGGCCCGAAGACTTCAAGTTCCCTAGCGTCACCAACCCGTACAAAGGCGACACGGATCCTCGCGAGTTCGTGCGCGTGTACGAAACCGCGATCGAGGCCGCGGGCGGAGATGACACCACGAAGGCGAAGGGACTCCCCCTCGCGCTGCAAGGAGTGGCCCTCTCTTGGTTTTTTACCATAGAGCCGGGCTCCATCTATGCGTGGGAGCAGCTTCGCGACCGCCTTCAAAGCAACTTCCAAGGAAACTATGTCGAGCGAATCGATGCGGACCAGCTCTTCGCTGTGAAGCAAGGACCCTCGGAGAAGCTCCGGGACTACTTCCAGCGCTTCGCCAAGATTCGATGCCAGGTGAACGACATTAATGAAATCACCGTCGTTAATGCAGCCATACAGGGCCTTCGTCCGGGCCCGATGGCCGAGTACAACGCGCGGAGGCCAATCAAGACAGTCGTCAAGCTCTTCGACAAAATGGACGAGTATGCGCGGGCGGAGGAGGATGCGCGAAGACGCAGCATCACCGCCCTCGACCTCGTCCAGGGGGAGCGCCCCCCGCGCGAGGCGGGGGCGGGTGGGCCCCCATCGAAGCAGGGTCACGGCCGAGAACCTCGCGGAGGCCCTCCCCGATGTGGCGACACCGAGGTACAGGAAGGCTCTTCAAGGAGCGGGCGTAAGCCTCGGCGCCGCCAGCGCAGGACACAGGCGGCCCATCATGTCCGCGACACCGAGGGCACCCACCGAGGACCCGACCCCGCCTCACGGAGGGGAGACCGGGGGTCGGAAGGCGGACTCGATTACGGCGGCCAACCCCAAGCAGAACAAGAGCTCCTGCACTATGGCAAGTGGTGCGAGGTGCACGGCTACGGCGATCATTACACAAGGGTATGCGCTGCAGTCATGGAGCTGCGGGGGGTGACGGCCGGGTCTCGGGCTCCGCCCCCAATGGAGGGCGCGCAACATCGCACCGTCAACGTCATCACCGGAGGCTCCTCCTTAAAAGCTCCCGGGGAGCAGCCGCAACTGTGGATGCCGCCCCGCAACATCACCTTCGACTTGAACGACGCCCGGGGCGTGGAGTACCCTCACCAAGACCCCCTAGTCATCCAGGCCCACATAGCACGTTGTGACGTCAGGCGCGTCCTTATTGACGGGGGCAGCTCCGCGAATATCTTGTTCGCAGAGGCCCTCGACCGTATGGGGATCCCACGAAGCCGGCTAGAGCAGCCAGGAGCTCCACTTCAAGGTTTCGGGGGTCAACCGCTGCAGGCCTTGGGGCACGTGTTCCTTCCGGTCACTTTCCGTCAGGAGGGCAACAAGGGTAACATCCGGACCGAGCATGTCATCTTCGACGTCGTCGATATCTCGCATCCCTACAACGCCATACTGGGTCGGCCCGCCATCAACTCTTTCGAGGTGATCCCACACTACGCGTTTTTGTGTGTGAAGCTCCCGGGCCCGGAGGGTGTTATCACCGTCTTCGGCGATCAGGACCTGGCCAGACGGGCCGAGGTCGGCAGCCGCGTTCCGCATCGCCCGGTGCATGCCCTCTCCGGTGCGCGCGGCGACGGGCCCTTCGCCCTCGGATGGACGCCCAAGCCTCGGCCCGAGGGCGGAGTCAAGAAGGTGCCACTCCAAGCGGAGGGGCAGTTTGTGTCCATCGGCGAGGGGCTCCCACCAGGGGTCGAACGGGATCTGCTCCGAGTGCTTCAGAACAACGTTGACATTTTCGCATGGTCCCCAGAGGACATCAAGGGCGTAGATCGAGCAGTAATCGAGCATCGCTTGGTGGTCCGCCCCGACGCCAAGCTGGTCAAGCAAAGGCTTCGGCGTATGTCAATGGATCGGCAGCAGGCGGCCAAAACCGAGGTCGCGAAGCTTCTTCGTGCTGGGGTCATCCGCGAGGTCCACCACCCAGAGTGGCTCGCTAACCCGGTGCTAGTCAAAAAGGCCAGCGGGGCCTGGCGCATGTGCATCGACTTCACAGCACTCAACAAGGCGTGCCCAAAGGACAATTACCCCTTGCCGCGCATCGATCAGCTGGTCGATGCCACTACGGGGTGCGAACTCATGAGTTTCCTGGACGCCTATTCTGGCTATCACCAGGTATACATGACCGAAGACGACGAAGAGAAGACCAGTTTCATCACACCACTTGGGACGTTCTGCTTCGTCAGAATGACCTTTGGCCTGAAGAACGCCGGCGCTACCTTCACCCGCCTCGTCGCTATTGCCCTGGCCGCCCAACTCGGGAGGAACGTCGAGGCTTATGTCGATGACGTGGTGGTCAAAACTCGGCAGCTTGCTCTGCATGGCAGGGACCTCCAGGAGACCTTTGACAACCTCCGGAAGGCGGGCATCAAGCTCAACCCCGACAAATGTGTCTTCGGGGTGCAGGCGGGCAAGCTCCTGGGTTTCCTCGTCTCCGGACGGGGCATCCAGGCGAACCCTGACAAAGTAGACGCCATCCTGGGTATGGAGCCGCCCAAGACTACGCGAGAGGTCCAGAGGCTGGCGGGCCGCATGGCAGCACTAAGCCGCTTCCTATCCAGGGCGGCGGAACGGGGCTTGCCATTTTTCAAGACGCTCCGCGGGTGCGACGGATTTCGTTGGGACGGAGATTGCGCGAAGGCCTTCAACAAGCTCAAGGAGCACCTGGCCAGCCTCCCCACGCTGGTCGCCCCAGCACCAGAGGCTCCCCTCCTGCTCTATCTGGCCGCGTCAGCCACCGCGGTCAGCGCCGTCCTCGTCTTAGAGGAAGGCGCCATGCAGCGGCCCGTCTACTTTGTCTCCGAAGCCCTCCAAGGTGCCAAGACAAGATACACAGAACTTGAGAAGCTCGCCTACGCGTTGGTCATGGCCTCCAAGAAGCTTCGGCATTATTTCCTGGCCCACCCGATCACAGTGCCTTCCTCGTTCCCCCTGGCAGAGATGCTACACAATAAGGAGTCCACAGGGCGCATCGGCAAACGGGCTGCCGAGCTCGCTCCCTTCTCCTTGACGTATGCTTCGCGAACAGCAATCAAATCCCAAGTCCTTGCGGATTTTCTCGCCGAATGGACCCCGTCGGCCTAACCCGTCCAGACGCACGATGACCCCGTCTGGACACTCACGATCGACGGCGCGTACAACGTCGCCGGCGCAGGCGTAGGGGCGGTGGTCGTCACGCCCGAGGGGCAGCGTTTGTTATACTCGGCGCGCCTTGCCTTCCCCGCCACCGACTCGCGCTTGGTGGCTGGTCATGTGGACAAGTCATATCAAGCCAAGGACCCTGAGTTGGCCAAGTACCTCGCGGCCGTGAGGGCGAGGGAAAGGCACTTTTTGGGCGTCACCGTCAAGGCCATCCCCCGCGCGGAGAACGAGCAGGCCGATGCCCTCGCTAAGGCGGCCAGCCAGCAACTGCCCCCCCTGAGGGGGCGTTTTACGAGATACTGGCGCAGGCGGCCATCGTGCAAGACAGCCGGGACGCGGCACTCGTCCACCGCATAGCCCGGCCAGGTGATTGGCGAGAGCCCATCTTCAATTTCTTGCAAGGCATCGCCGAGCCCGACGACCCCGCCGAGCTTCGGTGCTTGCAGCACCGCGCAAGGTCCTTCCAGGTGTTCGAAGGGATACTCTACAAGAGGGGGGGTTTGCGCACCGCTCCTGCGCTGCCTCTCGACGGAAGGGGGAAAGGAGCTCCTGGCGGAGATCCACGCGGGCATGTGCGGATCCCACCTGGCGCCGAGGTCGTTGGTCGGCAAGGCGTTCAGGCAAGGCTTTTACTGGCCAACCGCCACCACCGACGCCCAGGACCTCGTCCATCTGTGCCAAGGGTGCCAGTGGATGGCGCGCATCGTCCGCAGGCCCCCGACGAGCCTCAACCCCATTCCCCCGGTGTGGCCACTGGCACGCTGGGGCCTCGACATAGTAGGACCACTTGCCCGAGCTCCAGGGGACCTCCGGTTCGTGGTAGTCGCGCTGGAGTATTTCTCCAGATGGCCGGAAGCGGTTGCCCTGGCCAAGGTAACTTCTGCGGCCATACAACGCTTCCTATGGCAAAGCATCATATGTCGCTTCGGCGTGCCCCGGGAGCTCACGGTTGACAATGGCCTCCAGTTCGACGCCACCCTTTTCAAAGACTATTGTGAAAGCATGGGCATCACCCTCCGATTCGCCTCGGTAGGGCATCCCCAGTCCAACGGGGCGGTCGAACGGGTGAATTGCGCCATCTCCGCCGCCATCAAAAAGCGCCTGGTCGGATTGCCGAAGGGCAAGTGGCCAAGCGAGCTTCACAGCGTTCTGTGGTCTCTTCGCACAACGGTAACGCGCCCGACGGGATTTACGTCGTTCAGGCTCCTTTTCGGCGATGAGGCGGTGACGCCCGAGGAAATCAAGGCCGGCTCGCGGAGGGTCCTCGTCCAAGCACCCGAAGAGGAGCGCCGTGTGTCCTTGGACCTCCTCGACGGGATACGGGCAGATGCAGCCCACCATGTTGAGAAGTACGCGTGACAGACAATACGTGCTCGGGACCGCTCTATATGCCCGCGGGGGTTCAAGCCTGGGGATCTAGTTCTCAGAGTAGCGCTCCAGGCGGAGACTGTTGGCAAGCTGGAGCCCAAGTGGGAAGGCCCGTACATCGTGCTGGAGGTATTGCTGAAGGGGGCGTACCGCCTCGCCACGCTTGAAGGACAAGCCCTCCGGCACACATGGAACGCGGACAGGTTGCGGCGGTACTACGCCTAGAAGCAGGACAGCAAGCGTAGAGCCACCAGTCCTTTGTTATGCGATGCTCGCCTGCGCAAACGGGAGTTCAATAAAGGTTGCTGTTCCCAGAGCATCCCCTGTCCGCGCTGAGCAGAACAAAGTCCACGGACTTTAAATAAGACGTAGCGTCGAGCCTAGCTCCGCACGCGCGAGTCTACGGACTATAAATAAGACGTAGCATCGAGCCTAGCTCCGCACGCACCAGTCTACGGACTTTAAATAAGACGTAGCGTCGAGCCTAGCTCCACACGCGCGAGTCTCCGGACTATAAAGTAAGACGTAGCGTCGAGGTCCGCCTCCGCACGCACTAGTCCACGGACTCTAAATAAGACGTAGCGTCGAGCTTAGCTCCACACGCGCGAGTCTCCGGACTATAAAGCAAGACGTAGCGTCGAGGTCCGCCTCCGCACGCACTAGTCCACGGACTCTAAATAAGACGTAGCGTCGAGCTTAGCTCCGCACGCACGAGTCTCCGGACTATAAAGTAAGACGTAGCGTCGAGGTCCGCCTCCGCACGCACTAGTCCACGGACTCTAAATAAGACGTAGCATCGAGCTTAGCTCCGAACGCGCGAGTCTCCGGACTATAAAGTAAGACGTAGCGTCGAGGTCCGCCTCCGCACGCATTAGTCCACGGACTTTAAATAAGCCGTAGCGTCGAGCTTAGCTCCGCACGCGCGAGTCTCCGGACTATAAAGTAAGACGTAGCGTCGAGGTCCGCCTTGCACGCACTAGTCCACGGACTCTAAATAAGACGTAGCGTCGAGCTTAGCTCCGCACGCGCGAGTCTCCGGACTATAAAGTAAGACGTAGCGTCGAGGTCCGCCACCGCACGCATTAGTCCACGGACTTTAAATAAGCCGTAGCGTCGAGGTTTGCCTCCGCACGCGCGAGTCTACGGACTATAAATAAGACGTAGCGTCGAGCCTAGCTCCGCACGCACCAGTCCACGGACTTTAAATAAGACGTAGCGTCGAGGGACGCCTCCGCGCGCACTCTACGGAGTATAAATAAGACACAGCGGGGGGACGCCTCCGCGCGCACTCTACGGAGTATAAATAAGACGTAGCGTCGAGCCTAGCTCCGCACGCACCAGTCTACGGACTTTAAATAAGACGTAGCGTCGAGCCTAGCTCCGCACGCGACAGTCTACGGACTATAAATAAGACGTAGCGTCGAGCCTAGCTCCGCACGCACTAGTCTACGGACTTTAAATAAGACGTAGCGTTGAGGTCCGCCTCCGCACGCGCGAGTCTCCGGACTATAAAGGAAGTCATAGCGTCGAGGTCCGCCTCCGCACGCACCAGTCTACGGACTTTAAATAAGACGTAGCGTTGAGGTCCGCCTCCGCACGCGCGAGTCTCCGGACTATAAAGGAAGTCGTAGCGTCGAGGTCCGCCTCCGCACGCACCAGTCTACGGACTTTAAATAAGACGTAGCGTTGAGGTCCGCCTCCGCACGCGCGAGTCTCCGGACTATAAAGGAAGTCGTAGCGTCGAGGTCCGCCTCCGCACGCGCGCACTCTACGGAGTATAAATAAGACGTAGCGTCGAGCCTAGCTCCGCACGCACCAGTCTACAGACTTTAAATAAGACGTAGCGTCGAGCCTAGCTCCGCACGCGACAGTCTACGGACTATAAATAAGACGTAGCGTCGAGCCTAGCTCCGCACGCACTAGTCTACGGACTTTAAATAAGACGTAGCGTTGAGGTCCGCCTCCGCACGCGCGAGTCTCCGGACTATAAAGCAAGTCGTAGCATCGAGGTCCGCCTCCGCACGCGCAAGTCTCCGGACTTTGAATAAGACGCGGATGCCCTCCCTGCGCGCTCTACGGAGTATAAACAAGGTGCGGAGGTCTTCTCCCCTTCGCGTTCGGCGGCAGGTAGCGCCAAGAATAAGGTACTACTCGGATTCATTGCAAAAGCAAAGGGGTTACATGGTTACAAGCGTAAGAACCAGTACATCATCCCCCTGCCCTACCCGATCAACCGCTCAGCCTTGGCGCGGTGCGGACGAACCCGCGCCGCCATCGCCGCGACGCTGAAGGACCCTTTCGATCCACTGGAGGAGGTCCCCCTCCCCATGCAGCGTCTGCTGCACGGCGACCCTCGCTGCACCTTCCCCAAAGCCGCCCCAGATCCGTTGATGGAAGTTCTGCAGGCTAGGCCCGATGGAGCGGATGGCGTCCGACAGGACCTTTGGTCGGTCGGGAAGATCCAGTTGAGGATTTGCTAGCTCATGGGTATGTCTACACCCACGAGTGTGAAGCAGGGCGATGGCGAAGCACGCACCAACGTAACCGCAGTGCTCGCCAAACGTTCTGGCGCCACGAAGAGCAACGCCGGCCCCCTCCTCAATCAGCCCGAGCGTCTCCGACAGGGCCTCCGGCCCGTGCGTAGTGTCTGGCACTCTGATGCACAGATCTCGGAGGGCCTGGTTCAGAGACTCCATGGCCCGCCACGCCGACGTGGACGCATTTTCCAGGGTGCGGCTATTCTCGGCAGCAGACTCCACCAGCTGGGCGTTCTTCCTTTCCAGGACGGCGATCTGCTGCACGAAGGTGGCACGCTCCTCAGCCGCGGCACACTTGGCTTCCGTGGCCTCGAGTTCCGCGGCCGCCATGGCGCCCTCCAGCGCGCGAAGTCCTTCATCCTTCGCGGCGAGGGCATTGCTTGCTTCACGAAGGCTGGCTTCCAGAGCCCTCCGCTCCCGAACGCGGGCCTCGTCAAAGGACCGGCTGAGGGCAAGTGTCTGGCAAAAACAACAAATCAGCAGGCGTCCAGCAGTACCTTACAAAGCGGAAGCGCACATATTTACCCTCATCTCGGAGGCCTGCAGCGCGAGCGCTAGGAGGTCCCCCTCGCATGACGACAACATCTCTCGGTCGAGGCCGTTGTCGGCCCGCTCTGCGGCGGCGGTGAGGTCGCAAAATATCTCCGAGCGAGGGAGGAAGTCCGAGCGAGCGAGCCCCGGCCCCAACGCACCAGGATTTGCCGAGGCCATCGCCACATCAGCAACGGCGGACACCTGCGGGGCACCCTGCACAAGGCTTCCGACTTCGCGCATACCTCCGCTGCTCGATCCTTCGCCGCGTCCGGGAGACTTCGTCTCGTCTGATGTTGGCAGAATGAGCGAGCAGATCGGAGAAAGTCTCGCGAAGTCAAGTGAAGAAAGGGACTCACGCCTACCTCCTGCGCCCCTCGTCGTGGTAGGAAGTGGTGCTGGTTGGACCACCCAGGGGGAGGCGGGCGCCTCGACGGTCGGGGAGAAGGTCCTCCCGGCAGCGCCAGACGCCGTAATCCCGCAGCAAGGCCCCGCAACGGCGTATCGACCCCTCGCGGGCTGCGGGGACTGAGTCCGAGGGCGTTTCGCCTGCGGTGGCACAGGCGATTCTTCCACGGCAGCACCAGCTCCGGTTATCGTCGCCCCCACGGTTTCCTCTGTAGGGGGCGCGCCCTCGTCGGCTGTTGCGGTTGATAGCGCACCTTCAACCGTGGTTTTTTCGCCAAGAACGACGCCACCCCCCGGATTGACGAGTTCCAAGTCAGCGATGGCCGCGAGCCCGAGCACGGGCTCGTGGGCGTCGGCAGAAGGTGCCGGGGGATCCGAGGCGGCGCGCCCTTCCGAGGTAGTATGGCCAGGCCCACCGCCGGTCGCACGCCCCGTTTCAGCTGCGCTAGCCGCCCGGGGGGGGGGGGCTGCCGGGTCGCATACGGCAGCCGGGGAACGAGCCCGGCGTCGCGACGATAACACCCCCGTAGGGCTATCGCCGTCCTGAGCGCCCGGAGTCCCGGTGGGAAGCTCTTCCAGCACCGCGCACTCGGGCATGGTAATGCCCACAGCCTCGCAGGTGCGGTTTACCCGCCCCTGCTTAGCCGCCTTGACTGCGGCCTCCCGAGCCTGGTGCTCCTTAAGCGTGTACGGGCCAAGGAGCGCCGCAACCGCGCGCTCCGCATCTTCTAGCCGAGGCACTGCGCAGGAGATCACGTCAGTCAGGCGGAAACCAAACAGGCACAACGGCGCGCGTAAAGCGTGCTGGGCGACTTACAAGGAGCGGAGGGCGGAAGCAGGCGAGATACGGATGGCTCAAACCCGTCCTCGCGGGGGCCGTTCTGTCCAACATACTTCCCCCGGGAGGAGAGTGGCGCCGCCCCATACATTGTGAACTCCTCGGCTAGGTCGCGCACGCTCATTCGACGGGCGACACCGACAAGACTCTGTAGCTTTTGCGTGTCGTCGATCTCCGCCTTCAGACTCGGCGTACTGTTAAACGAGATCGGCCCACCTCGGCACTGCATTCCGCTCTTGTCGGTCACGGTGTAATAGAACCACCGCCGAGTCCAACCGGACGCCCATTGCCCCGACGAGGCTGGCACAGGGAACAACGTCGCGCATGACGCCCGGAGCACGAAGTCCACACCGCCAAAGTTGGACATCGCCCCGTTAACCTTTCTGGGTCGACACTATGCGTCGTGCAGGGTGGCGAATAAGCTCGCGCTGGGACGCCACCCCTCTGTCCGCATCGCCCACGTGAAGACAGCTAGGCGGAATATCGCGTGGGGCGTCAACTGGGCTAGCTCCAACTTGTAGGCCCGCAGGACTTCGCCCACGAACAACGTGCAGGGCATTCGAAGGCCGGCGTCGAAGAACGCGAAAAAACGATCGCCTCCATTGCCCCGGGCTTCGGCTCCGTCTCGTCCCGGCGGGGTAGGCGAGCCCCATTGCGATCCACGATCTTCCCCTCATCCACGAGTCGCTGTAGCATCCCTTCAGTCATGCGGCTCTTCTCCAACACATGGGAGCAGCAGCCTCCCGAGTGCTCCATGGAGTTCCACCACTTGTTGGCGCGCGAGCTCCCCCGCGGCACCAGTTTGTACTCCTTGGAAGGATGGGACACCTCGCCCTGGCTAGGCAAGGAACCGCTGCGGGGATGGTAGGTGGCGTCGTCGTGGCTAGCCATCGCTCTTCGCGACAAGGGAAGAAGAAGCAGGGAAGGGAGCAACTGGCGCGACAATTAGCACGGGCGGAAGCAAGGCGGCAGATCAAAAAGCCAAGCAAGAAAGGGTGCCTCCACCTCAACACTAGCACCTTATAAAGGCCGCTCGCCTGTCACACGGCTCAACGCACAGACAGTTCAAATTCGCAGCGATTCGGCTACCCAAGATTTGGAAAGAAGAACCGCCGGGGCCTAGCGGGCCGCGCCGGGTAGGTGGCCAACCAGCAGACAACGCCCCCACGCCTTCAACACGCGTCCAACTTCTCGGGAGACGAGGTGAACGGCCGCGGTCACGCAACCGCCCACATCCCACGGCGCGCCAGTCGTGAGCCGCCACGTGCCCCACCTGCAGAATGGTAGACTACACGACGCAACAGCCTGACTTCTGCCAGGCCAGGCGTCGGCGTGATTCGAGCCGCCATTAAAAGCGCACTACCAGACTGCAAGGTCACAACAGCCCCGGAGCGCAACCATACCAGCGCCAAGCTCCAATCTCAGCGCGGGGACGGAGCGCGCGCGTCTACTTCGACTTAGGCGCCAGCCTCCGCTGCCACCCGTTCGAAGGGTAGGGGACGGAGCGCGTGCGCGTGTACTTCGAACTAGGTGCCAACCTCCGCTGCCACCCGCTCGAAGGGTAGGGAACGGAGCGCGCGCGTCTACTTCGAGCTAGGCGCCAGCCTCCGCTGCCACCCGTTCGAGGGGTAGGGGACGGAGCGAGCGCACCTCGGCTTCGACTTAGGCGCCAGCCTTCGCTGCCACCCGTTCGAAGGGAAGGGGACGGAGTGAGCGCGCCTCGGCTTCGACTTAGGCGCCAGCCTCCGCTGCCACCCGTTCGATGGGTAGGGGACGGAGCGCGAGCGCGCCTCGGCTTCGACTTAGGCGCCAGCCTCCGCTGCCACCCGTTCGAGGGGTAGGGGACGGAGCGCGAGCGCGCCTTGGCTTCGACTTAGGCGCCAGCCTCCGCTGCCACCCATTCGAGGGGTAGGGGACGGAGCGCGCGCGCGCCTCGGCTTCGACTTCGGCGCCAGCCTCCGCTGCCACCTGTTCGAAGGGTAGGGGACGGAGCACGTGCGCGTCTACTTCGAACTAGGCGCCAGCCTCCGCTGCCACCCGTTCGAAGGGTAGGGAACGGAGCGCGCGCATCTACGTCGAGCTAGGCGCCAGCCTCCGCTGCCACCCGTTCGAAGGGTAGGGGACGGAGCGCGTGCGCGTCTACTTCGAACTAGGCGCCAGCCTCCGCTGCCACCCGTTCGAAGGGTAGGGAACGGAGCGCGCGCGTCTACGTCGAGCTAGGCGCTAGCCTCCGCTGCCACCCGTTCGAGGGGTAGGGGACGGAGCGCGCGCGCCTCGGCTTCGACTCGGGCGCCAGCCTCCGCTGCCACCCGTTCGGAGGATAGGGGACGGAGCGTGTGCGCCTACGACGGAGCGCGCGCATCTGCTGCAATAAGGCGCCTTCCATCCCAGACCTCAGGCTCCCCAGCCACAAGCTTGGCGAAATTCACAGGCCGCAGGGGACGGAGGGGGCCAAAGGACTCGGCAGCATGGCTTCGGCCCTGTGAAGCCCCTCACCATGAGAGGCTCCTGTCGTAGGGGTGGCCCCCACCTAAGCCCAGCAGGCCTGGTAGGAGATTATAAGGCCCAGAATAGGACATGTGTAATGACATAACTGCCCCCAGAGGGGATAACCAGATGTAAGGGCATAACTGTAAAAGCACTCATGTGTATAAATATATGAGTACAAGCCATGGGGAGCGACCAGGCCATTACATTCATCTTCATCACTCTCCACTACCATCTCTCTCTCTGTTTGGTCTGTAGCCACAACAGTGAGAAATCAAGCAAAGAGAGTATCCAAGAGCAAAAACCAACAGAGAGACAGGAGCTCGATCAAACTTAAGCAAAACCATCTCAGATTGATATTGAGGAAGAGAGATATATGATTACATAGGAGAAACAACTCACACCCTCTCTACTTCCCCATACATGCTTGAATGATCAAGAACTCCCTACATCCTCACTCAAGAACACATACAGGGGACACAGGGAAAACCAACGTAGCTCTGTCCACTCCTACCAACTCTCACCAACTAAAGCCTCAAAGCAAAACAACCTCTCCAAAGGCTCTTTTGACTAAGGCAAAACCCTAACTCTCTCCCAAGGCCATGCATACAACCAGGAATTCACTCCTATTTATAGTCTTTGGCTAACGGGTCTCCAACCCGTTATGCCCGCTAAATCCCGAACGGAACCGCCTCCACCTGTGCAGCTTTGCACTGTTACTGAAACGCCCCTGTTGCACCTTCCGGGAAGCTTCCTCGTGTCTTGCCGTCCAAGCATCGCAACCACCTCGAGTCCTCGCCGTCTTCGGCACACCTTGACCGTTCTGACCTCGGCACCGCCTGCGCCTAGTCCGGTCCTCCGTGCCTCACCACGACTCCGCCTCGACGTCCTGCAGCCATCACAGACAAGAAACACATCATATAACACCGCTCGATAACATGTAATCAACAGAAGCATTAAGAGTAATCTTAAGCAAGTAAAAGCCCAAACCTGTCGTAACAAGAGGCTAAGCGTCCTAAGCCCATACGACCAAGTTTGACCAAGTCCGACCAAACCGATTGCACCACGCAATGATAAGGCACGAACCTCACAAACCAAACTCGACTTTCCTAAAACCGATGTCAATTACTCATCACATACTCGGGATCACCTCCACATGGTCCATCAATCTCCCCCTTGATGAGTATATTGACAAACCCAGAAAAAGCGCAAAGTTGAGTTTGTTTGAATATGAAAAAGAGTCAAACATGGTCCAAAGAAAGAAAATGAAGCTAATGACCATGTTGACACAAGGAGCAAAAGAAAGAGCAAGTTTTCCTCAAAGCTCCCAAAATGGCTTTTTCTCCCACTATTCTCCCCTTTTGGCAATAAAACCATCAAGGATGCAAGGAAGAGAATAAGTCATGATGATGGATGAAATGACTAAAGTTTGTTTATTTTAAGCATTTAAAGCCATGAGAATTATCCAAAATGACCATATGAGAGTTACATCAAGCCATAACACATAAGCATGCTATCAAGATCATGACAAGACATGTATAATCAAGCTAAGCCAAATAAGTCACAATCTGAAATTTAGTCGAATTTTATAGCTTGTCAAGTCATCCATGATTATAGTCTAGCTAAAGATATCCAAAGATGATGCAGGCCATGTCAATAGTCTAAGTGGAACCAAGAAGCTAGTATTGAATCAATTTAGAGTGCCACAAGTTCAAGAATGAGACATTTGTTTAAGTACTTGTAAGTCTTGTAAGTTTAGCAAATTGAGCATAATTGACATATTTTTACCTTGAGAAACTCATGATTGTTTCCAACCAAGATTTTTTGTTTAGTCATGTGCTAGATCTCAAGCCTTATGCGACCACTTCAAGCAAGAAGCTTAAGAAGATGGTCTTGGTCATCCAAAGCTCCCTCTGAGTTCATGCCTAGTGTAATGGCAAGCCGTCTCATGAGAAAGAATTGGTGAGATCAGTTTTTTCGCACAAAAGAGATTTTTTTTGCTTTCTTAAACGAGTGTACTAACTCATGCTTTATCAAGAAACTAGTATAGCTCAATCTAAAACTCAACAAAGATTCAAGACTCAACTCAGCCTATTTGACATGGCATGAATCATAAAAGGATAACTAAAGGCAAACTAGTCTCAAGAGCTATCATGACATGAATTAATTCAAGTTGAGCATTTTAATCAACCTATCATGGCAAAAACTTGACTACACATATAAAGTCATGAGCAATATAGCAAGTAAGCACAAATCATGGCAAGATGTAAAGCATTGCAAATATGTCATAACAGGATAATAATCAAAGCTCCATGTAGTTATATTACAATGCAGAATGAAATGCAGAAAATCCAGCCCCCCCTCAACATGTGATGCAACTTTTAGTTCAAGTAGAGTTATGACAACATTAAGATCTAGAAACTCCCAAATGAACTCCCCCTGAATCAAAGCAATAAAATCGAGAAGCTGGTAAGTAAATCAGAAAAGGCAGTCCTTAAAGCATAGACAAGATATAGAAGATATTATGGCTTAGACTGACTCTCATCTACCCCATATGATTCTAGGACTATCAACTGATCATCTATCAGACTAAGGAGCAAACACGTACCCTGTCTACCCGAGAGTGGCCCGACCCTCGCTAGAACCTATAAGAAGTGAGTGAGCTCAACCTAGTAAGAAGAGAACCAGCTAATAAGCAGCATCCTAGAATCACAAGATAAGAGTAAAAAGTCTAAACAACTGGACAAGAGAAGCACTCTAATCTATGCTAGGAGGACTAACCCATATGCATCCATATGCAATGCAACAGAAAGGAGTAAGAGCATAATAACATGATATATCAATGAAGTACAAAACTCCCCCTCACAATAGTCCATAAGAACAAACCACCCCAAGCTCTCCCCGCAGAGCTGAAAACCTAGAGCTATCCAAAGGCTTGGTAAAGATATCAGCCAACTGGTGGTCACTCTCCACAAACTGGAGCACTATGTCACCCTTCTCCACATGGTCTCTAAGGAAGTGATATCGAATATCAATATGCTTGGTCCGAGAATGCTGCACTGGGTTCTTAGCAATGTTAATCGCAGAAGTGTTATCACAGAAAAGTGAAACATTATCGATAACTAACCCAAAGTCCCATAGGATCGAGACCATCCAAAGTACCTGGCTGCAACAACTGGCAGCAGCAACGTACTCGGCCTCTGCGGTGGACTGTGCAACACCGGACTGCTTCCTAGAAGACCATGAAACAAGAGAAGTGCCAATGAAATGGCAGGTGCCAGAAGTGCTCTTCCTATCTATCCTACAGCCAGCAAAGTCTGCATCCGAGTAGGCTCTCAAAGAAAGACAGGACGAGGAAGAGTACCAGATACCATAATCAATGGTAGCTCGAAGGTACCGAAGGATGCGCTTCACTGCCTGGCGGTGAGATATGCGAGGAGAAGCCTAAAACCGAGCACAGAGACACACAGCGAAGTGTATGTCCGGTCTCGACGCAGTGAGGTACAAGAGGGAGCCAATCATGCTGCGATACTCCTTCTGATCAACTGGTTCGCCGTCCTCATCTGGGTCAAGTGTGGCGGAAGATGCCATGGGAGTCGACACAGGCTTACCATCACTCATGTCGAAGCGTCTCAGGAGGTCACGAGTGTACTTGCCCTGATGCAATTATCCCTCGCGTTTGGCTGATGCCACCGCAGTTGTCGGGCTCAGCTACCGCTGCACGTCGGCCCGAAACTCACCTCAAGCTCCTCCCCCTCACTCTTCGCCTCTAATCTAGCCAACTAGGACCGGATCCGCTGCCTCCCCTTGTGCACGCGGCGCCTTTGGCCGTCGCCCTCCTCGCGTTGCTATGGTGGGCCCCATGCCAAGGCCCCGGACTTCGGCCTCTCGACGCTGCTCTTTCGGTCATGGCACCCCCCATTCGGTCAGCCTCGGCGTCGTTAGCTCCCCAGACCGATGCCTGGTTCAGCCGTGGTTGCACCACCGGATGGCCACGGTGTTTCCCTTGGCCATGGCTTTGGCCAAGGCACCCAAGCTTCGCCCGAACATCTCTACTCCTCTACTTCATAGGACAGTCCATCTAATCCTCTCTTCTTTAACGCATTTTGATTTAGCTCCTAGCTTTGTTTCACCCTACTTTTCAATGCGCATGGTTGGGGAAGGAAAACCTTACTTGGCTCGGGTTGGGTGGGGATGAGTAGGTGATGATGATGGCTGTGGTGGCGACAGTGCTCTCTATGCTTTTCCAGCCCTTCTCACCTCCTCCTTGTCCCTGTTTGGTTCGGCGTGGCTCCGGTAGTCCTAGGCGGCTTGCGGTCGCCGTGGGCTCCACACTCACACCGCTGGTCTTCCCCAACTCCCCAGGCTCCTCTCCTCTGCTTCTCTCTCCCTCATCTCCTCTCTGTGGTGGCCGTGGATTTAGGTTTTGGGACTTGGATGATGTCGAGACCCGAATATACAAATCCGGACTCTACTGTGTATTCTGCACTAGTCCAGGATCACGCTAGTGCACACAGCATAAACAAAGATAAATATCATCCACATCACGATATTCTAAAGAAAATCCAAACTATATTGATAATCATCAGAGTACGACCTTATGGCCAAGCTTACAATTATTAGCCTGAAGGGCTTGAAAGAAACTAGCAGCGGAAATCCAAAATTAAGCGTAGTAGCCACTCGACATGCCACAGGCAATCGACTGGGGAGCGAAGTCCTAATCCGTGAAGTCCTCGTAATAGCCTCCTTCTAGCAGCTCCTGCTGATCTGGTCCCTCCTCCTCAACTGAGCAACATGGGCATAAAGCCGTGAGTACTTTGGTACTCAGCAAGTCGTTTATAACAAAAGAATGCAATATAGTATGCAAGGCTTAACAATGGATGGCTGAAAGGTTAGTTTTGCACAAAGCGACAATTTAGAGTAAATATGATAAATAGATTGAAAAGCAAATTTAACAACAGACACTAAGTAATTAAATCAATGGAATTGAGTATAACCACAAGTGAACTAACCATTCACTTCCCATCTCCAACCAACCCAAAATTTCATAAAGACTCTACCCCTCGTGTGAAATCACCGAGCATTGTCCATGACCGAGGACACGGCTATTCGAATAGTTTTACACTCTGCAGAGGTTGCACAACTGTACCCACACGATGTGATTAGCCTCAGCTTAAGGAAATCACAACAAGGCTTTTACAATGATCCATCTCCACCCGATCCCACTCGCTAAGGATTCGCCGTCGAGTAGGGTAACCCCCTAGTCGATAATTGCCCCCTCTTGCGCCACACAACATCAGTAGTAAAACCAAAGTGGAGACTTCACAAATTATTATGCCAGGTCTATCCCATACTAGACATGTGGTTTGCACGATCAAGCTCAGATCAATGGCGCACAAAGTTAAGTCCTTAACAGTTACCCAGGCGAAGCATCCACATCCCAATGTGCATCCAGCACCCCCTTTACTGCACGATCATTCGCCCAAGTGAAAGCCAAGTTTGTATAACCAATGCCCATGACACTACCCATGTCATGACACACAAATTTTATAACTGTGGCTAACCACCACGTTCAAGTAAATCATTAAGTCAGGATTAATTATCCACATGTGATGACAGACCCAACATACTAATATTAAGCATGGCTAAGCAATTAGACACAACCCCATGTGACAGTTATTATTTTATCACTAAATAATTCCCAATCCTAAGGTGTCAATGGATTCATGGTAGTCAAATTATCATGGAGGGATTTAATCAATTAGGAGTATAACTACCAATACAAGGTTTATTAACAAATAGCCATGCATGATAATTTGAAACAAAATAATACATAATAGATTGAAATCTGGGTTCAACATGATCAAAGAATACGACTTGCCTTGGCCTTGCTCAGATGAGGGCTCTTGGTCTTCAAATCCAACTTCCGCTCCCTCGAACACGCGATCTAACGAGAGAGAAAACGAGACGAAAAGAGAAAATAAATTCAAATAAAATTCAAATGAACTCCAAAAACTTTCAAACCTGAACCAAAAGGTAGAGCTCAATTTTAGATGAATTTAGAAAAAAGAACGGGGTCAATCGGAGCTAGGACGAGGGAGAACGGGCTCTTGGAAAATTGGATTTTCTGAAAATCGGGGAAATTGGAAAAGTGCACTGTGCTGTGGACCGGGCGCACGGGAGGCTGAGTCTACGGTGAACCCGGCGCACGAAACAGTGCGGGGCGGCGGCTGCTGACGCGGGCGGCGGGCGCTGACACGGCGCTGACGGGGCAGACACGCAAGCGTTAGGGCTGACGTGGCCCGGCTTGCGTGGCAGCTCAGGAGCACGGCGGCGGGGCGATCGGACGGCTGTGGTGCGGCCGCGTGGACGCATCCGGGCCGTCGGCCCAGATCGGCTCACGGGTCTACGGCTCGGGCTGACGGGCGGGACCCACATGGCAGCGGCACGGCTCACATGGACCGGGCGCACGGGAAGGCGAAGGGACGCGGGGCGCGGGCGTCAGCGCTGACGTGCGCGTGCACGGGGCGCGAGGCGGCGCGGCGCGGGCGCGTCCGCTGGCGGCGCGGGCGGCGGGGTCTGCGGCGGCGGCTGGCCGGCGACGGGGTGACGGCGGCGACTGGCCGGCGGCGACCGAGGTGGCGGGGACGACGACGGCGGCGGGGCTCACCGGCGGTGGCGAACGGCAGACGGGCGGCGGCGAAGCTCCTGGCGACGACGGCCGGCGCAAAAGACGACGAGGGCGACGGCGCTGGCGGCGGGCTCCGGCGAAGGGCGGCGGCGAGAGCGGCGGCTCGGGATGCGGAAGCCGAGGGGGCGGCCGGCTTTTATACACGGACCCCGAGGTGTCCGCGACGGGGACGGCGGCGGCGGCGAGAGTCCGGCTCGGAGACGGGGAAGACGAGTCCGGGTCGGGGACGACCTGACAGGTGGGGCCCACCTGTCGGTGGCGCGGGTGAGCAGGCGGCCGGGATCGCGTGCGGGCGCGGGCAGATGGCCGAGATGGGCGACGCGTGGCGCGCATCGAGCGGAGGGAGGCGGGCGCGGGCGCGGTCGCGGATACGCGACGCGTGGCGCGGGCGGAGGGGCGCGGGTGCGGCCTGCTGGGCTGGGCCGGCTGGTGGGTTTCGGCCCACTGGCCGGTTGGGGATTTTTGGGGATTTTCTTTTTTTTATAAATTCATTTAAATCATTTTGAGCTCTAGAAAATAGCAAATAAATCCAGAAAAATCCAGAAAAATTCCAATAAATTCCTTGAGACACAAGGAACTCAAATAAAATAACTTTGGCAAATGTTCATGTTCAGATTATTCATATTAAATCCTTTTAATTCATAAAATTCCATTTAAGCTTTAATTAATTTCAGAAAAAATTCAAATGGTGAATTTTATTTTAAAAGCTTCAAAAATGCTCTGAAATTCAGGATGTTACAAACCTCCCCCCTTAAACGGAATCTCGACCCCGAGATTCTGGCTCTCTAAAGAATAGGTTTGGAAACTCCGCTTTGAGATCCTCCTCACTTTCCCAGGTTGCTTCCTCCTCTGAATGATTGCTCCACTGAACTTTGCAAAAACGAACGACCCTTCTTCTGGTGACACGCTCTGACACTTCCAAGATCTTGATGGGATGCTCTTTATAGGACAGATCCTCCTGGAGATCCACAGCCTCAATTGGCACTGCTTCCTCTGGCACTCGCAAGCACTTCTTCAATTGAGACACATGAAAAACATCGTGTATCCCGCTCAAGTTCTCAGGTAGCTCCAGCTGATAGGCAACTTCTCCCTTGCGCGTCAAAATCTTGAATGGCCCCACATATCTTGGTGCTAACTTTCCCTTCATCTGAAAACGCTTAACTCCTTTGAAAGGTGTGATCCTGAGATACACATAATCATTGGGCTCAAAACTTAAATCTCTTCGGCGAGTATCAGCATAACTCTTTTGCCTGGCTTGAGCTGCTTTCAGCCTCTCTTGAATCAAGCGCACTTTTTCTTCAGCTTCTTGCAAACACTCTGGCCCAAATATCTGCCTTTCTCCTGTCTCCTTCCAATTGAGAGGGGTCCTACACTTCCGACCATACAAAGCCTCAAACGGTGACATCTGCAAACTGGCCTGGTAACTGTTGTTGTAGGAAAATTCTGCAAAAGGTAGGCAATTGTCCCACTTAGCTCCGTGATCCAAAACACATGCTCTCAGCATATCCTCTAGGATTTGATTTACACGCTCTGTCTGACCATCGGTCTGTGGGTGATAGGCTGTGCTGAAATTCAGATGAGTACCCATCGCTTCGTGGAAACTACTCCAAAATCGAGAGGTGAACTGCGATCCACGATCTGACACTATTCTCTTAGGTACTCCATGGAGACTCACAATTCTGGACATATACAATTCTGCCAACTTATCTCCAGAATATGTGGTTTTGACTGGAAGGAAATGGGCTACCTTGGTCAATCGATCCACAATTACCCATATCGAGTCGTAACCTTCCTTGGTCTTGGGTAGACCTGTGATGAAATCCATGCCCACATCTTCCCACTTCCACTCGGGAATTTTCAACGGTTGCAACAATCCTGCGGGTCTTTGATGCTCTGCTTTCACTCGCTGGCAAACATCACATAGTGCTACATACTCTGCTATTTCTCGCTTCATACCTGGCCACCAGTACTTATCCTTGATGTCCTGATACATCTTGGTACTGCCTGGATGAATTGAATATAATGACTCGTGTGCCTCTTTAAGCAACAATTGCTTTAACTCTTCCTTATTGGGTACGCACAATCGCTTCTTGTACCATATGATACCCTGATCATCCTCCACAAAACCTGTCGCTTTTCCTTCCTTCAATCCAACCTTGATCCGCTGGATATTTTCATCCTCCGGTTGCGCTTGACGAATCTGACTATCCAAGGTCGGCTGCAAGTCCAAAGCGGCCAACATCCCTTCTTCAACCAACTCCAAACTGAGCTTTTGGAATTCCTCGTGCAATGCTGGTTGACTCTCCTTGACCATAATTGTGTTGCAATATACCTTCCTGCTCAACGCATCTGCCACTACGTTGGCTTTTCCTGGGTGATAGTGGATTCCAATGTCATAGTCCTTTATCAACTCCAACCATCTTCTTTGTCTTAGGTTAAGGTCTGATTGGGTGAAGATATACTTCAAGCTCTTATGATCCGTGTAGATCTCACATCTGTTACCCATCAGGTAGTGTCGCCATATTTTCAGGGCATGCACAACTGCTGCTAACTCCAAATCGTGCGTAGGGTAGTTCTCCTCATGTGGCCTCAACTGACGCGATGCATAAGCTACCACTCTTTTGTCTTGCATCAATACGCACCCTAAACCTTTGCGGGAGGCATCACAATAAATCTCAAAATCTTTCTTGATATCTGGCAAAATTAGGACTGGCGCTGTTGTCAGACTTTCCTTTAGCTTCCGAAAACTCTTCTCGCATTCTGGCGTCCATTCAAACTTCTTTTCTTTCTTTAATAGCTGGGTAAGGGGTCGGGCTACACTGGAGAATCCTTCAATGAATCTTCGATAGTAACCTGCCATTCCTAGGAAGCTTCTGACCTGGGTCACTGACGTGGGTGCCTTCCAGGTGAGCACATCTTGTACTTTCCCTGAGTCAACGGACACTCCCTCTGCTGTCAACACATGACCCAAAAAGGCAACTTCCTTCATCCAAAATTCACACTTGCTGAACTTAGCATACAACTTGTGCTCCCGCAATCTTTGCAATACCAACCTCAAATGCTCCTCATGCTCCTCCTCATTCTTGGAGTAGATCAGAATGTCATCAATGAACACAACGACAAACTTGTCCAAGTAATCCATGAACACCTTGTTCATCAGGTACATAAAGTAGGCTGGGGCATTGGTTAAGCCAAAGGACATCACGGTGAACTCATACAATCCATAACGAGTTGAGAAGGCTGTCTTGGGTATGTCCTCCGGTCGAATCCTCATTTGGTGATACCCCGATCTCAAATCAATCTTGGAGAACACTCCAGCTCCCTTTAATTGATCAAACAGGTCATCAATTCTGGGCAACGGATACTTGTTCTTGATGGTAACTCCATTGAGAGCTCGATAATCCACACACATACGCTGGCTACCATCCTTTTTCTTGACGAACAATACTGGTGCTCCCCACGGAGAGGTACTAGGCCTAACATAGCCTTTATCCAACAACTCTTGTATCTGCTTCTTCAATTCTGCTAACTCATTGGCGGGCATCCGGTAAGGTCTCTTGGAAATTGGCGAGGTGCCTGGTGCTAACTCAATTGCGAACTCCACTTCTCTTTTTGGTGGCATCCCAGGGAGGTCATCAGGAAAAACATCCGGATACTCTCTGGCAACTGGCACTTCACTTAGGGCAATCCCTTTACTTTGGCACACCATCACTTTTTCTGGCTGCTTCATGTTGGCTTCAAATCTTACTTTGCTTCCATCGGGACCGTCCAAGGTGACTGCTCGGCTTCCACACTCCAACACTGCTTGGTGCTTCTTGAGCCAATCCATACCCAAAATTACGTCCAAAGACTGGATATTCAGCACAACCAAATCTGCGGAGAACTCTACTCCTTGGATGGCTATCCTAACTTTGGGGCATCCTAGGTTTGTACTCATCTCAGAGCCTGGGGATTGAACCAATAAAATGGAACCAAGTGCAACGACTTCCAACTTATGCTTTAGAGCAAAACTCCGAGAAACAAACGAATGCGAAGCTCCAGAATCAAACAAAACTGTGGCAGGTACTGAATTTACTGGGAACTTACCAATCACCACATCTGGCGCTGCTTGAGCCTCCTCCATGGTGACGTGGTTCACCTGGCCACGCATCACGGTCTGCGATCCTTTGTTGGGTTGATTTGATCCTTGAGGTGCTCCGCGTCCTGACCCTGCTGCAGGGGTACGGTCTGGTGTGGCTCCCAAGTTGAAGCGAACTGGTGTCAATGCTGCATTCTGCGGGCATTTGTTGGCATAATGTCCCGTCTCATTGCATTTGAAACAAGTGACTGCTGACATGGGCTTGGTAATCCTCTGCTGTTGGCTTCCCACTGGATTTGGTTTTGGCGCTGAAGAAAACTGACGGGGAGCTGGTGCAGGAGTTTTGAATCCCGACTGCTGAGGAACTCGAGCTGGCTGAAAATTACCGAAGCGGGCTCTCTGAGCTTGGTGCATCTGTGATCCTTGCTGCATCATTCTTCTCTTGCGAGATTCTTCCAACTCGCGACGACTTTCCTCAATGAGCATTGCTTTGTCCACCATGTTTTGGAAACTGGCATAATCATGTCCCACTACCTGAACTTTCAATCCTGGGTTCAATCCTTTCTTGAACCTCTTCTGGCGAGCATCATCTGTGGCAACATCTTCTGGAGCGTAACGGGCCAATTGAGTGAACTTGTTTAGATATTCACTCACGGACATGTTCTTCTGCTGCAACTCCCGAAATTCTTCCTTCTTCATTTCGATCACCCCATCCAGGATATGGGCATGACGAAAAGCTTCTGCGAACTCAGCCCAGGTGATACTCTCTGGATCCTCATGAGCGGCACAATAATTTTCCCACCACTCGGCTGCAGCACCCTCAAGCTGATGGGCTGCATACAACACCTTCTCGCGATCTGTACACTGGGCAAGGTTAAGCTTCTTTTCCACTGAACGCATCCAGTCATCGGCTTCTAGTGGCTCAGAAGACCGTGAATAGGTAGGAGGCCTTGTCCTCATAAATTCTGCAAACTTGGACTGCTGGCGAACTGGTGGAGGCATGGCCATGTCTTGATTCTGTCGATTCATCATGGCGTTCATGTTCTGCATCATGGTGTTCATCAACTGGGTCTGGGCTGCCATGAACTGACTCAAGGTTGGATCCAGTCCAGCTGGGTTTGCATGCTGCTCCGGAGTTGCCTGACTGCCCTCAGGATCCTGACTCATCTGACCACGTCCTGCGGAGCTCCGGGTATCAACCATCTGAAAGGAAAGATCACTTGCTTGAGAACTGGCTTCACAGGGCTTACCAGGTAAGAGGGAAAAGCAAAGATAAGTGGTAAGTTCGTCTAAGGGGGATATCTTAATGGTAAATCCTAAACTAAACAATCACTTAGCCGAAAAGCTAACAAAAGGACAAATAAATCACTTCAATAAAAGATTTGGTATGACTGCAACATATTGCTTTTGAGGGCAAAACTGCAGCTCACATCACACTCAATGCAAACAAAAACCACTTCCTAACCGATGCTATCCTATGCTACGGTCTACTCTTCCGGTTCCCACTCAGGTCCGGCGAGGTACGGTGTGCGTTCTTCTTCTTCTTCTGCATCACTGTAGAACGTCCATCGGTTGCGGAACTGCATTGTAGGCGCTGCTGCTGGAATGACGAGTCGAAGGTACTCTCGGCGATCATCTGCCATGCGTTGCCTTTCCTCCGGGCTGGGCGGCGTAGGGGAAGGCGAGGGTGTTGGCGTCCGCGGAGTGTACTCCTCAGGTTCATACTTCCTCTTGTATTCCTGGATGAACTTGGTCATACTGATCTTGTACCGTCGACAGAGTTGAGCAACGGCCTTGCGTGCAGCTGCTTGCGGATTTGAACCTTTGAAGCTGTGGTGTACGACGTGTCCTCCAAGCTTGGTAGTGAAGTACAACCGTGTGAAATGGTATCCTCTTACTTCATCATCCATGGAACTGTAAATTGGTGTTCTTTTGAAACCAAGACTTCTTAGCAGCACTCGAAGAACTCTCCTCCATCCTCCTGACCTGCTATAGTTGCTTTGCGACATCTACAGCACGGCACAAGACAAGAGTCAGTTTAAAAACTTTCATTTTCGCAGAAATTTTAAGGTGAGAGGCAAGAGTCCCTAAGAATAAGGTAAGAGAGTAAAGAATTTTGCTAAATCTCAGGTTTGGTTGTTTTGTCTTTAGAAAATAGGTTTTTGAATTTTTGAGACAACGACTAACTGACTAGGGTTTCGTCCTACAGTCGATATGGCTCTGATACCATCTCTGTCGAGACCCGAATATACAAATCCGGACTCTACTGTGTATTCTGCACTAGTCCAGGATCACGCTAGTGCACACAGCATAAACAAAGATAAATATCATCCACATCACGATATTCTAAAGAAAATCCAAACTATATTGATAATCATCAGAGTACGACCTTATGGCCAAGCTTACAATTATTAGCCTGAAGGGCTTGAAAGAAACTAGCAGCGGAAATCCAAAATTAAGCGTAGTAGCCACTCGACATGCCACAGGCAATCGACTGGGGAGCGAAGTCCTAATCCGTGAAGTCCTCGTAATAGCCTCCTTCTAGCAGCTCCTGCTGATCTGGTCCCTCCTCCTCAACTGAGCAACATGGGCATAAAGCCGTGAGTACTTTGGTACTCAGCAAGTCGTTTATAACAAAAGAATGCAATATAGTATGCAAGGCTTAACAATGGATGGCTGAAAGGTTAGTTTTGCACAAAGCGACAATTTAGAGTAAATATGATAAATAGATTGAAAAGCAAATTTAACAACAGACACTAAGTAATTAAATCAATGGAATTGAGTATAACCACAAGTGAACTAACCATTCACTTCCCATCTCCAACCAACCCAAAATTTCATAAAGACTCTACCCCTCGTGTGAAATCACCGAGCATTGTCCATGACCGAGGACACGGCTATTCGAATAGTTTTACACTCTGCAGAGGTTGCACAACTGTACCCACACGATGTGATTAGCCTCAGCTTAAGGAAATCACAACAAGGCTTTTACAATGATCCATCTCCACCCGATCCCACTCGCTAAGGATTCGCCGTCGAGTAGGGTAACCCCCTAATCGATAATTGCCCCCTCTTGCGCCACACAACATCAGTAGTAAAACCAAAGTGGAGACTTCACAAATTATTATGCCAGGTCTATCCCATACTAGACATGTGGTTTGCACGATTAAGCTCAGATCAATGGCGCACAAAGTTAAGTCCTTAACAGTTACCCAGGCGAAGCATCCACATCCCAATGTGCATCCAGCACCCCCTTTACTGCACGATCATTCGCCCAAGTGAAAGCCAAGTTTGTATAACCAATGCCCATGACACTACCCATGTCATGACACACAAATTTTATAACTGTGGCTAACCACCACGTTCAAGTAAATCATTAAGTCAGGATTAATTATCCACATGTGATGACAGACCCAACATACTAATATTAAGCATGGCTAAGCAATTAGACACAACCCCATGTGACAGTTATTATTTTATCACTAAATAATTCCCAATCCTAAGGTGTCAATGGATTCATGGTAGTCAAATTATCATGGAGGGATTTAATCAATTAGGAGTATAACTACCAATACAAGGTTTATTAACAAATAGCCATGCATGATAATTTGAAACAAAATAATACATAATAGATTGAAATCTGGGTTCAACATGATCAAAGAATACGACTTGCCTTGGCCTTGCTCAGATGAGGGCTCTTGGTCTTCAAATCCAACTTCCGCTCCCTCGAACACGCGATCTAACGAGAGAGAAAACGAGACGAAAAGAGAAAATAAATTCAAATAAAATTCAAATGAACTCCAAAAACTTTCAAACCTGAACCAAAAGGTAGAGCTCAATTTTAGATGAATTTAGAAAAAAGAACGGGGTCAATCGGAGCTAGGACGAGGGAGAACGGGCTCTTGGAAAATTGGATTTTCTGAAAATCGGGGAAATTGGAAAAGTGCACTGTGCTGTGGACCGGGCGCACGGGAGGCTGAGTCTACGGTGAACCCGGCGCACGAAACAGTGCGGGGCGGCGGCTGCTGACGCGGGCGGCGGGCGCTGACACGGCGCTGACGGGGCAGACACGCAAGCGTTAGGGCTGACGTGGCCCGGCTTGCGTGGCAGCTCGGGAGCACGGCGGCGGGGCGATCGGACGGCTGTGGTGCGGCCGCGTGGACGCATCCGGGCCGTCGGCCCAGATCGGCTCACGGGTCTACGGCTCGGGCTGACGGGCGGGACCCACATGGCAGCGGCACGGCTCACATGGACCGGGCGCACGGGAAGGCGAAGGGACGCGGGGCGCGGGCGTCAGCGCTGACGTGCGCGTGCACGGGGCGCGAGGCGGCGCGGCGCGGGCGGCGGGGTCTGCGGCGGCGGCTGGCCGGCGACGGGGTGACGGCGGCGACTGGCCGGCGGCGACCGAGGTGGCGGGGACGACGACGGCGGCGGGGCTCACCGGCGGTGGCGAACGGCAGACGGGCGGCGGCGAAGCTCCTGGCGACGACGGCCGGCGCAAAAGACGACGAGGGCGACGGCGCTGGCGGCGGGCTCCGGCGAAGGGCGGCGGTGAGAGCGGCGGCTCGGGATGCGGAAGCCGAGGGGGCGGCCGGCTTTTATACACGGACCCCGAGGTGTCCGCGACGGGGACGGCGGCGGCGGCGAGAGTCCGGCTCGGAGACGGGGAAGACGAGTCCGGGTCGGGGACGACCTGACAGGTGGGGCCCACCTGTCGGTGGCGCGGGTGAGCAGGCGGCCGGGATCGCGTGCGGGCGCGGGCAGATGGCCGAGATGGGCGACGCGTGGCGCGCATCGAGCGGAGGGAGGCGGGCGCGGGCGCGGTCGCGGATACGCGACGCGTGGCGCGGGCGGAGGGGCGCGGGTGCGGCCTGCTGGGCTGGGCCGGCTGGTGGGTTTCGGCCCACTGGCCGGTTGGGGATTTTTGGGGATTTTCTTTTTTTTATAAATTCATTTAAATCATTTTGAGCTCTAGAAAATAGCAAATAAATCCAGAAAAATCCAGAAAAATTCCAATAAATTCCTTGAGACACAAGGAACTCAAATAAAATAACTTTGGCAAATGTTCATGTTCAGATTATTCATATTAAATCCTTTTAATTCATAAAATTCCATTTAAGCTTTAATTAATTTCAGAAAAAATTCAAATGGTGAATTTTATTTTAAAAGCTTCAAAAATGCTCTGAAATTCAGGATGTTACAGATGAGCTCGGCTTGTTCTGTTTTTGGTTGAGTAGAGGAAAGCTAATGGTCCTCTTGCTGGCGTTGCTTTCTGGATGGGCTCACGGTTGAGGGAAGAAAAAAAAATGAAGTGAAGCTTTGTGTGGCTCTTGGTTGGGGAATGAAGTAGGGTTGAGGTGAGCCTTGCCTGTACAGTGCTAGCTTATAATGGCATGGTTGGATAGTCCCTGACTTTGTGCATTACCAAAACTGCCCTTCCCCTTTTCTCTATGTGACTCTCAAGTCACTGTGGGCTTTTAGGACTTTTTTGGTCTAACGGGTGAGCTTGCACTGTTTGATGACTTTTCTATTGCAGGAGGTATGTCAGAAAAAAGGTAAGAATGGAATTTCCCGTTGGATGATGAGAATCCAAACGCGAGATGGTGCCGACCGGCCCCGAATGGTCAGGGAACCTCAATGAGCACTTAATTCATTTGGCATTTCTAAAGCCAATGGTTCTGACAACAAAATTTTTCTTTATTTCTTTTATCCTCCCTTGGATTGTCTTTCTTTCTCGCTTTTCTTCTCCTTTGCATTTTGGTGGTATACATGGTAAGAGCACAAAATGGTGATGCATATGTGGTTTGCGAGCTTCGGCTTCCTCCCGTACATACGCACACTTTATACACGTACATGGCTCGAAAAAGGGTTGAGACATATAGCTTGCTGCCGTCTAAAAAATACAAACAAAAATTATCAGCTATAATCTATAAAATAGAAACAGTATATTTCTCAGGGCCGTAGATTTCTACAGCACCTGACGTTCGTGGACGGGTAGACATTGACAGACGGGCCACTCCAGTCCACAGTTTTTAAGCAAAGCCAATCTGTTTGGTAGTCTGGCTTTTCCTTGGGTTGGCTTATTGTCTTCAATAATGAATGTCTAAAATGCACTTTCAAAAATGAGCTAAGAACATATCAAATTCACACATCACAGTTCGAGAATCACACATGAATGTGCAACTGATCATGCATGAACACATACCAAATTCACAAATAATGCATGAACATACAAGAATCAGTGGTAATTTACAGAATTTTGAGAACTACTTTGAACATGAATCACTGATCATGACCTTGATAATCACAACATCTATCCTCATTCAATTCAAAAAAGAAACAAAAATGAAAAAATAGAGAAAAATCCATCAGCCGTCGTCGCCATGCCTCTCTTTTTATTGAACGAAGGAGGAAGTAGATCTTAGGGTCCATCCTCTAGATCTAAACAGGGATGCAGATCCACTACCCATCGGAGGAGAGGATGGCGAGGTTGTCGGGCCGAGGGATGACAATGGCGGCGGGCGCGAAGATAAGGGATGTCGGCGGCGGCGGGCACAAGGACGAGGGAGGCCTACGGCATTGGGTGTAGGGAAGAGGGAGGCCGGCAAAGTTGGGGCGCGGGGATGGCGTCAGCGGGAGCGGGATGGCAGTGTCGAGCGTCACCCGGGGGAGGAATGGCGGCATCATGGCAAGTTGCTCGCGGGAGAAGGAGATGGTAAGGGAGCCAAAGGGGGAAAGAAATGGAGTGGGAAGGAGTAAAAAGGAGAACAAATGAAAGGATTGGAGTTATATATGAATGATATTTGGTGGGGGTAATTTTAGTGACCTTGAGTGGCAAAGGGATATTCCATTCCACAAAAGCAAAAAAAAAAAACACATCTCCTATGGCTTTTGGCTTTTATGCTTAAAATGGCTTAAGTTTTTTATAAGCTGAATGAAAAAGTCACCTTTTGTTTAGGCTTTGGCTTTTTTTACTTATAAGCTAAATACAAAGCCTAAACAAACAGGGCCGTAGTGGATTTGCTATACAACATTGAACCATTTTTTCCCAATTGAATTTCCATCTTTTGATGTGCCTCCACCTCCATCTCCTACGACCTTGTGAGCATGTGCCCTCTTAGATTTAGGTTTCTTTAGTTATCCTCGGCACCAGTGGTGGACCCAGAAATAGCATAAGGTGAGGCAACTTATAACAGAATAAAAACATGGCTAGGATATGAACCAAGCCAAGAAAACAGAGACTTTAGCAAAATATCAGGGGCTACCATATGAATTAGATCTAACAGCATGTTTCAATAGTAACATTGTCATATCAAATATGGTTGAGGTACTGTAGTTCAAATTGTACACAAAATCACCACTATCAACACAAAAAGGTGGCTCTTGCAATCAAACAATGATGTTTGCATATTTCTTTTGTAAAGGCAGCACGAGTGGGATACCTTAGCAAAATAGTTCGCTGAATTCTCAACACATCTAAGGATAGTTAGTAGAGCAAATTCAAAGTTTCTAGATGTTTTACTTTGACAACCTACAGTAAATAAAGGAAATAAGCATTAATATCATGCATTAGGCAACATGATATTCTAGAACATAAACCATGCATTTATATAAATCATAAATTGAAAATTGGAATAACATGATATGAATGGTAAATGAAAAAATACAAAACATATCGGTAATTTCTACCAATGGGTAGTTTGCTTTGATGCGTCTTCATACTTTGAAAACGGCGTAAAATGCTACCATCTCTAATAGTTGCAAACATGTCTTTCTCAATACAGCATACGATGCTATCATTCATATGCTACCCTCATTTGGTAAACTTTTCTTAGAGACATCTTTTAAATAATATCTCTCCATCTAGCAACAATCCTAACAAATGGCAACTGTTGTAGGGGTGGCCCCCACCTAAGCCTAGCAGGCCTGTTAGAGCGATGCAAGGCCCGAAATGGGACATGTATAATGACATGAATACCCTTGAGGGGAATACTCAGATGTAAGGGTATAGTTGTAAAAGCACTCCCCATATGGATATATATATATATATATATATATATATATATATATATATATATATATATATATATATATATATATATATCAGACCATGGGGAGAAGCCCCAAGCCATTACTCACTCCCCACTACCATACTCTTTCCCTGTCTGGTCCGTAGCCACGCAGACCCCGCCAGCAGTCGCGTCGGAGCCCACGCCGGACAGGGCGGACAGCCGCGACGCCCCCACGTCCAGCTGCGTCCCTGTAACATCCTGATTTTCAGAGCCTTTTTGAAGCTTTTGAAATAAAATTCACCATTTGAATTTTTCTGGAATTAATTAAAGCTTAATTGGAATTTTTGTTAATTAAAAGGGTTTAATATGATTAAGTTAAACATTAACATTTACCAAAATTATTTTATTTGAGTTCCCTGTGTCTCAAGGGCTTTTCTGAAATTTTATTGGATTTTTCTGGATTTATTTGCTATTTTCTAGAGCTCAAAAGCCTTTATTTGAATTTCTGGAAAAAAAAAGAAAACCCCAAAAAGCCAGGTGGGCCGAAACCCACCAGCCGGGCCAGCCCAGCCAGAGCGCGCCCACCCGCGCCACGCGTCGCGCATCCACGCCCGCGCCCGCTCCGCCTTGCCCCTGCCGATTGCCGCCGCGTGTCGCCCATCCGTTGCAGCCGCTTCGCCCGCGCGCCATCTCGGCCGCGCCTTCGCCCGTGCTGCTGACAGGTGGGGCCCACCTGTCAGCGCATCGTGCCCGATCGGGACTCCCTTCCCCGTCTCCGTTCCGGACTTCGCCGCCGCCGCCGTCTCCGCCGCGGACTCTTCGCCGCACCCGACCCGGCCGCCTCGTCAACCGCGTATAAAAGCGGTGCCGCCCCTCGGCTTCCCTCGTCCCTCGAGCCGCCACCACCGCCGCCGCTCACCGCCGCCGACGCCCGTGCGTTCGTCGCCGCCGGAGTTCGTCGCCGTGCGCCGCCGTCTACCGTCGTCGTCGCTCGTGGCCTTCGCCGCCGGAGCTCGCCGCCGGTGAGTCTCGCCGCCACCTCGGTCGCCGCCGGCCAGACCCCGCCGCCGTCCCAGACCTCGCCGGCCAGCCGCCGCCGCAGCCCTGCCGCCCGCGCACCGCGCCGCCCGCGGGACAGCGCCCGCGCCCGTGATGCCTCGGTCTCCACGCCCGCATGCGTCAGCGCTGACGCCAGGCCGTCGCTTCGCCTTCCCGTGGACGCCGTCCACCGTGCGCCGTCTCGCTGCCAGCCGGACAGCCGTACGAGCCGTAGACCCGTGCGCCATGAGCCACGCCAGCCAGCCACGCAAGCCGGCCACACCAGCCCTAATTCCGACGTGTCATGCCACGTCAGTGCCACTTGGGCGCCACGTCAGTGCCACGTGGGCGCCACGTCAGCAGCCGAGCCGTCCCAGATGCCACGTCACTATGCCACGTCAGCCGCTACGTCAGCCCTAGGGCCCAGTCAGCAGATGCGTCAGCAAGCCCAGTCAGCCCGTACTGTGCCGTGCGCCGAGTCCACCGTAGACTCAGCTCTCCATGCGCCCGGTCCACAGCACAGTGCAATTTCTTAATTTCCCGATTTTCTGTAGATTTAATCTTCCCAGAGCCCGTTCTCCCTCGTCCTAGCTCCGATTGACCCGATTCTTTTTCCTAAATTCATCTAAAATTGAGTTCTTCCTTTTGGTCCAGGTTTGGAAGTTTTTAGAGTTCATTTGAATTTTATTTGATTTTGTTTTGTGTTTCGTTTCGCTTTCTCTCTCGTTAGATCACGTGTTCGAGGGAGCGGAAGTTGGATTTGAAGATCAAGAGCCCTCAGCTGAGCAAGGCCAAGGCAAGTCGTATTCTTTGATCATGTTGAACCTAATTTTCAATCTATTTTGTACTATTTCGTTTTAAATTATCATGCATTGCTATTTGATAATAAAACCTTGTATTGGTAGTTATGGTCCTAATTGGTTAATTCCTCCATGATGATTTGACTACCATGTTTCCATTGACACCTTAGGATTGGGAATTATTTAGTGATACAATAATAGTTGTCACATGGGGTTACGTCTAATTGCTTAGCCAGGCTTATCATTAGTACGTTGGATCTATCATCACATGTGGTTAATTAATTTGATTTAATGATATACTTGAACGTGGTGGTTAACCACAGTTATAAAATTTGTATGTCATGACATGGGTAGTGTCATTGACATTGGTTATACAAACTTGGCTTTCACTTGGGCGAATGATCGTGCAGTAAAGGGGGTGCTGGTTGCACATGGGATGTGGTTGTTTCGCCTGGGTAACTCTTAAGGACTTAACTTTGTGCGCCATTGATCTGAGCTTAACCGTGCAAACCACATGTCTAGTATGGGATAGACCTGGCATAATAATTTGTGAAGTCTCCACTTTGGTGTTACTACTGATGTTGTGTGGCGCAAGAGGGGGCAATTATCGACTAGGGGGGTACCCTACTCGACGGCGAATCCTTAGCGAGTGGGATCGGGTGGAGATGGATCATTGTAAAAGCCTTGTTGTGATTATCTTTAACGTGAGGATTATCACATCGTGTGGGTACAGTTGTGCAACCTCTGCAGAGTGTAAAACTATTCGAATAGCCGAGTCCTCGGTCATGGACAATGCTCGGTGATTTCACACGAGGGGTAGAGTTTTCATAAAAACTTGGTTGGGCTAAGTTGGGAAGTGAATGGTTAGTTCACGGGTGTTCATTTCATGGATCTTGGTTCATGGTGGATCCCTTGGGTGAATGGTCAGTTCACTTGTGGTTGGTCTCAATTCCTTTGGTTACTTATTTATTATCATTTACAAAGCTTGCTTTTCAATCTACTTATTGTATTTACTTTGAATTGTTGCTTTCTGCAAAATTAACCTTTCAGCCATTCATTGGTAAGCGTTGCATACTATATTGCATTCTTTGTTACAAACGACTTGCTGAGTACTCTATGTACTCACGGCTTTATGCCCCTGTTGCTCAGTTGAGGAGGAGGAGTATCACCAACAGGAGGTTCCAGAAGGAGAGTACTTCGACGTCTTCGCGGATTAGGCTTCGTTCTCCACTCGATAGCCTGTGGGCGTGTCGATTGGCTGCTGCGCTTTCTTTTGGATTTCCGCTGCTAGTTTTGTTAAGCCCTTCGGGCTAGTCTATTGTAAGTTTGACCATAAGGTCGTACTCTGATGGTTATTAATATAATTTGGATTTTCTTTAGAATATCGTGATATGGATGATATTTATCTTTGTTCACACTGTGTGCACTAGCGTGATCCTGGACTAGTGCAGAATACACAGGAGAGTCCGGATTTGTATATTCGGGTCTCTACAGTCCCGCTACGACGTGTGGATCCGGAGTCCCCACTCTCCGCGGGCCTGCAGCAGGCGGCGTGGCCGGAAGACTTCAAGTTCCCCAGCGCTATCGAATCGTACAAGGGCGACACGGACCCGCGAGAGTTCGTGCGCCTATACAAAACCGCCATCGAAGCCGCTGGCGGAGACGACACCACGAAGGCGAAGGGTCTCCCCCTCGCGTTGCAAGGCGTAGCGCTCTCTTGGTTTTTACCATAGAGCCAAACTCCATCTACGCGTGGGAGCAGATCCGCGACCGCCTCTACAACAACTTCCAGGGGATTTACGTCGAGTGAGTCGACGCCGATCAGCTCTTCGCAGTGAAGCAAAAATCTTCAAAGAAGCTGCGGGATTACTTCAAACGCTTTGCGAAGGTACGTTGCCAAGTCAAGGATGTTAATGAAACAACCATTATCAATATAGCCATACAGGGCCTTCGCCCCGGCCCAATGGCCGAATACAACGCACGAAAGCCAATCAAGACAGTGGCGAAGCTCTTCAACAAAATGGAGGAATACGCCAGGGCAGAAGAGGACGCGCGTCGAAGACAAGGTGACGACTCCGACACCAATAAGGGGAGCCTGGCCAAGAGTGAAGACTCGTCTAAAGACGGCTCCTCGAAAGGCAAGCGCAAGCCAGAGCCATCGAAGGATGCCTCCGAACGCAAGGACATCCAGCACAAGGAGTCATCCGCCGACAAGCCCAAACGCAGCCAGAACAAGTTGCGGAGGCCCCGATACGTATTCGACATCGAGGGCGGCTCTGAGGACAACGCCTCTGCTGGCCGCGGTGGTAGAGGGCGCCGGGGGCGAGGACGGGGCCGCGGCCAGGGTCGCGACGATAGAGGTCGCGGAGAATACGAAGACCACCACCACAGGCAGTGGTGTGAGGTCCACGGCCGAGGCACCCATGACACACGGGCGTGCATCTCTATCGCGACACTCCGGCAAAGCGTCGCTAGGGACAAAAACGTGGAAGCACGGGCACCCGTCGTGGCCCACATCCAGCAGCCCTTGGAAACCCCTATGCAAATCCAAGATCAGGGACCACAGCCCCAGGAGGGCCTCCTGCGGATCCAGGCTCATATACAGCAGCCTCGGGCAGGCCTCCTGTAGCTGCACGCCCCAGAGGGAGCCCAACGCAGAGTCATCAATGTCATCTCCGGAGGTTCCTCGCTGGAGTTTGCCTCGGCACAGCAGCGGAAAGCCTACGCAAGGAGGCTACACCACGTGGCAGCGTACCCGGTGCAGGCACCCCCAGACTGGGCGCAGCACGAGATCACTTTCACGCCCGCCGACGCTCAAGGTGTGGAATTCCCCCATCAAGATCCCATCGTCATCCGGGCCGCCATCGCGGGGTGCGACGTTGGCCGCATTCTGGTGGATGGTGGCAGCTCCGCTAACATCTTGTTCGCAGCAGCCTTTGACCAGATGGGGATCCCCCGGAGCCGACTGGGCTCCTCGGGAATCCCCCTGCAAGGCTTCGGAGGTCAACCCTTGCGGGCGCTAGGCCAGATATGCCTACAAGTCTCCTTCGGCCGGGACGACAATGTACGAAGTGAAAACGCCATCTTCGATGTCGTCGATATCCTGTATCCCTACAATGCCATCCTGGGGAGACCAATCCTCAACTCCTTCGGAGCGGTGCCTCACCACGGCTTCCTATGCATGAAGCTCCCAGGACCGTGGGCCATTATCACTATATGCGGCGACCAGGACATGGCCCGGCGTATCGAGCTCGGCACCAAAGGTCCGCACCGCAAGGCTCAACAGAACGCCTAGGAGGGGAACAATACTGCGAGGATCTGCGACGTCCAAGGGAACCAGCATGGTGAACCCCCGCGCAGATTGTCCTGTTACCAGAGGCTCCGGCCGTGCAAGCAACGAGTGGTTAGTTCCTCCGTCTTTTGTAATCGCTCACCTGCGCAAACGGGAATTTAATAAAGATTCACCGTTTGCCGTACTACCCTTATCGCCTACAAAGATACACGGCGAGAACGCGCGGAGGCCCGCCCCCGCGCGTACTCCCGGAGTATAACCAGAGACACGCGTCCGCGCGCGCACTCCCCGTTAAAGACACGGGTATGAGTATAAACAAAGACACGCGTCCGCGCGCGCACTCTTTGTCAAAGACACGGGCATGAGTATAAACAAAGACACGCATTCGCGCGCGCACTCTCCGTCAAAGATACGGGCATGAGTATAAACGAAGACGTGTGGGGGGACGCCTCCGCGCGCAGTCCACGGACTCTAAATAAGACGTAGCGTCGAGGTCCGCCTCCGCACGCACTCCACGGAGTATAAACAAGACGTAGCGTAGAGGTCCGCCTCCGCACGCAATTTCGCCGCCCGCAACGCGCGGAGGCTCGCCTCCGCGCGCAATCCACGGACTTTAAATAAGACGTAGCGTCGAGGTCCGCCTCCGCACGCACTCCACGGAGTATAAACAAGACGTAGCGTAGAGGTCCGCCTCCGCACGCAACTTCGCCGCCCACAACGCGCGGAGGCTCGCCTCCGCGCGCAGTCCACGGACTCTAAATAAGACGTAGCGTCGAGGTCCGCCTCCGCACGCACTCTACGGAGTATAAAAAAGACGTGGATGCTATCCCTGCGCACTCTACGGAGTATAAACAAGACGCGAACCCCGCGCACGCACGAGCGTTGCTCCTATGCGTACTCTTCAGAGTATAAATAAGACATGGATGTCGATCCCATGCACTCTACGGAGTATAAAAAAGACGCGAATGCTATCCCTGCGCACTCTACGGAGTATAAACAAGACACGAACCCCGCGCACGCATGGGCGTTGCTCCTATGCGTACTCTTCGGAGTATAAATAAGACGTGGATGTAGATCCCACGCACTCTCTGGAGTATAAAAAAGACGCGGATGCTATCCCTGCGCACTCTACGGAGTATAAACAAGACGCGAACCCCGCGCGCGCATGGGTGTTGGTCCTATGCGTACTCTTCGGAGTATGAATAAGGCGTGGACGTCGATCCCGCGCACCCTCCGGAGTATAAAAGAAAAGAAAAAAAAGAAGAAAAAGATGCGGAGGCTATCCCAGCGTACTCTACGGAGTGTAAAGCGCACCCGCCGGCGAAAGGCACCAGAGGCTGTCCTTGCACAATCCCAAGGGACGGAGCGCTCGCGCTTCTACTTCGACTAGGACGCCAGCTCCGCTGCCACCACTTCGAAGGGTACGGGACGGAGCGCTCGCGCTTCTACTTCGACTAGGGCGCCAGCTCCGCTGCCACCACTTCGAAGGGTAGGGGACGGAGCGCTCGCGCTTTTACTTCGACTAGGGCGCCAGCTCCGCTGCCACCACTTCGAAGGGTAGGGACGGAGCGCTCGCGCTTCTACTTCGACTAGGGCGCCAGCTCCGCTGCCACCATTTCGAAGGGTAGGGGACGGAGCGCTCGCGCTTCTACTTCGACTAGGGCGCCAGCTCCGCTGCCACCACTTCGAAGGGTAGAGGGCGGAGCGCTCGCGCTTCTACTTTGACTAGGGCGCCAGCTCCGCTGCCACCACTTCGAAGGGTAGGGGACGGAGTGCTCGCGCTTCGCCCAAGGCACCAGCTCCGCTGATCCCACTTCGAGGGGGTAAGGGACGGAGCGTTTGCGCGGTCACTTCAACTACGCCTCAACTACGCCTCCATCTCGACCACCCTACCCTACGAGGTGCAAATCGTCGTGTACGGGCGAATGTGGTAACCCTCCGAGTTCGCCAGGGGACAGCACAGCCAGAGGGGCGGAGACGCACTTCATAAGTTACAACCAACACTTCTCTTTGCACTCGTTAACGCTTGCAAAGGCGAATTACAAAGGCGTACAAACGCCTTCGGCACACGAGGTCGTTACTCGATAGGCTCATCCTTAACACGAGTCTGTGCCGAGGCTCGGCTCGAAGACGCCCAACCCGCCCAAAAATCCAGCGCTTCCTCGGCCCTTCGCCAGCGCCGAAGACGCCGACGGGTTGCAATGTTAGAAATTAACAACCGGCCCCGGCTGTGTAACTGCTCGCAACAAGGGGGCAAAGATCAGCACAGCAGCAAAGCAACTTCGTACTTTATTAAAAAAAGAAACGGCATCGGTTACAACGCACACGAACACGCGACAACCTGCCATCACACCTGTAGGTTCGCAGCATCGTCCGGGGCCGCAGTGCCATCCTCGTCACGCCGCGGGAGCTCATCCAGAAACTGGCCAAGGTTTCCCTCGCCATGGAGGTTATTCCGTAGCTCGACCATGGCTGCGGCCTCCCCGCAGTACTCCCATATCTGCTCATGGAAGAACTTCACGGCGCGGTGAGCGGCGCGCACGGCACCGAACATTACCCCGCCTCCGGCGAGCATCTCTAGCCGAGGATCGGCCAGCCCGGCGACATGCTCACAGCCGTGGAGTCACAGAAGCACGCATAGCAGGCACTGATGTGACGATGGCCCGATCTTCCGAGAGGTACGGCCATGATGCCTCAACCCCTGCGCCGCGCCAAGCACATTTCGCCACGTGGACGGCCAGAAGAAGGAACGTCGCAATATGATATGGCCACGACGCCTCAAGTATCGCGCCGTGTCAGGCCAGCAGTCACTTGACGCGCGCGGTGACTTAGGGGCCCGCTCTGCCTCCCCATGCCTATACATCGGACTCCGCCAACACCTTCAATCCGGCCCAGGCAACCATCGACCCCGCCAAATCGGAGGCGACTTCAACATCGAACCCGCCCCCACGTCGACGTCGGCCCTCGGACCCGATGCCGACCTCGACTTTGACCTCCGCCTTCGACGGCAACCCCGACCCCGCCTCGACAGGACTCTGTGGATGCCAAAGGCTTCGCCAAGCTGCCCGGCGCCATACCTTCGCAACAGGACGAAGACTACAATTCGACGAACGTTAAAAAAGCTCACAGGCCGCAGGGACGGAGGGGGCCAAAGGGCTCGGCAACATGGCTTCGGCCCGTGAAGCCCTTCACCATGAGAGGCTCCTATTGTAGGGGTGGCCCCCACCTAAGCCCAGCAGGCCTGTTAGAGGGATGCAAGGCCCGAAATGGGACATGTATAATGACATGAATACCCCTAAGGGGAATATTCAGATGTAAGGGTATAGTTGTAAAAGCACTCCCCATATGGATATATATATATATATACAACACAGGCCATGGGGAGAAGCCCCAAGCCATTACTCACTCCCCACTACCATACTCTTTCCCTGTCTGGTCCGTAGCCACGACAGCAACCTATAATTCTAATTAGTTGTATTAAACTATTAATCGCACTCGCATGTGTAATACAACTACTTTCTTTTGACAGAGCCATATGGACGTTTTGAAGGAACATGAGATGAGTACAATGGATGCAACTTCCAGCAAATCTGTGGTATAGAATTGGCAATCTTCGTTGACTATGATTAGATTTATGTATCAGGATTTACCTCTAGATGTAGTTCTAAATCAGAAATTTTGCTACTCAATTTTCTTATAGTTTGCAGTATATATGTTATTAAGCAAAAAGCAAACAAAAGATCATACCCTCGAACATAAGTACATGCAACTAACATCTATCCTTTCACCCATGAATGCTATATAAACTAGCTATTCCATGGAATATGGCTTTTCCACACGTTTATGGACCACCATGAAATATGCCTCTAGATTGACGCAAACTTTCAAATTCAAAACACCATCCTATCTTTTTGTCCTTTGATCAAATCTTGAGGCACTTTGTAGCGCTAAGATAGCAGCAGGTGGGCTGAGGACTAAGGTGTGCAATACTACCAGTACTACCACCAAGGCACGAGCATCTCATAGCCTACACAAGAAGTCATATGACAATGAATAATACCAGTCTACACAACTACACAAGCCTACTGTAGGACCGAAATGGCAACAGAGGGGGGGGTGAATGGTGCCTTCAAAAATCGCCCCGAAATATCCACACACGAATCTTCCTCTCCGATAGCTATAGTAGTTATGAAGAGATAAGAGGTTTGCTTACTGGAAGCCAAAAGTTAAACCAACACCCAAGCAAAACTGTTTGCAAGCTAGACCGAAGCAGTAAAAGAATCATCAAGAACTTATCAGAGAAATGCTGACAACTATCAGAGAAGTAAATATCCTTGGCATTTGACTGCTAGAACTAAAAACCTGAGAACTGGACAGTAATTACCACACTAGTAAAAAACATATATTGAGTAAGGACCATGAAGAGCACACATGCAGCTGACAGGACTAGAAATGGTGTAGTCTAGCAATCAACTCACAAATCGAACCAATAGTGCAGACTAGAAATCCGGACTCAAAGCAGCAACCGAAAGACAGAAGACCTGAACTAAATGACAGTGAACAATGTCTAAAAACTGACAGCGCAGTAACTTATTCACAGCCGAGACAAGAATAAAAAAAGACATGCAAACCGAAGGAAGAGAAACAGTCCGGAACCACAAAAGGAACTGACTTCTGCCTGAAACCTGCTGACCGAAAAAAAGCAAACCGAATGCAGTCTGGTTTCCAACCTCTGAACAAGAATCAATGGACTTCGTCAGAGATTCTCTTCAATGACCAGAACAAAAGAGAGAAGGATCTGATGAGATTAAGAAATCAATTTCCAGCAAAAGCACTCGGCAAAGAATTGAAAATAGGCAGGAACAGTGTTTACCTTTACTGTCATAAACACAAAACAGGGCAGCACATTTAACCAGATTTCTTTACTGAAGATTAGAGCAGAAAGTAAAAGAAAACAGGCTTTTGAATAAAAGCACATCAAAACTGCCTCACTGAAAAGACAAAGTCTCTCTTTCTCTGATAAAGAAATTTATGAGCTTCACTGCCTCTCTCTTGAACAGGGAGAGATGAAAACCAAATCAACACAGAAGAACCACAGAGCTCAAAACCAACAGGACTAAATTCTTCAGACTTGAGATTCTTGCAGCTTTTGATCATGAAACAATAAACACAACTAGATTTCAACATTTGAACACCAAGAACCTTGAAAACACAACTCCTCTGTTTGTGCAAAACAGTAAACCCTAGAAATTGTTAAAACAGGGGAAGTTGATGGCGATCAAACTTCTGAAGAGAAACATGCTCTAGAAATCTTTGCTCTTAGGTCTGATCTGGCCAAATGGCCTTTAGGCAATCCCAAACTCAGAGCAAAGAGAATCTGCAGCCACTACAACAAAGAACTCAAAATCAAGAACACAAATCAAAAGAAGAACGAGGAGAACTGATAGCAAAACCAGAGTAAGACACAAGAAATAAAGACACAGGGAAAAGATATAGCTGATCAACCGAAATCATCTCAACACAAAAGGACTTCTCAAATTGAAACAGAGAGATGAAAGATTACATGGATTGTTCTTACAGCCAACTCCTCTCCAAGAGAGCACATGACCAAAAAAATCAAAATACAAGAACTTGCGCATACTGCCCCATACGCAGTTGGAGAAGATGAGCTACTACATGCTACTTCCCTAAACACACAAAGACTCTTTTCTGCCTCAAACAACCCCTCACCAACTCTCAACAGAAAGAGACACACAAAGCAAAAGAAACCCTAACAACCTCTCCAAAAGCCATAACTCCTCTCACCAGACCTCGATTCACCAGGAGATACCTCTCCTATTTATAGCCTTTGCTTAACAGGTTTCTCACTCGCTTTACCCGCTAACTCAAAAACCAAAAACCGCTTCCTCATGCAGCTTTGCGCTTTTACCGAAACACCCCTCCTGCATCTTTCGGGAAGCTTCTTCATTTCTTGTCGTCCAAGCTTCGCAACCACCTCGAGTCCTCGCCGTCTTCGGCACATCCCGATCGCTCCGACCTCAGCACCACCTGTGCCTAGTCCGGTCATCTCGTGCCTCGCCACGACTCCACCTCGATGTCCTGCAGCCATCACAAACAAGAAACACATCACATAGCACCGCTCGAGATACATATAACACAAAGTCGTATTAGAATTAAATGCTCGTACCCAGAATAGCCCAACGATCGGTCGAAAAAAATGCATTCTAAGCACGTCCGACCGCGTTCGACCAGGTCCAACCACAATCAACTGCACCATGCAACGACTTGGCTCGAACCACTCAAACCAAACTCAAACTTTCCCGATCATGCGTCAATTACTCATCACAAACATGGGGTCACTCCACATGGTCTCTCACCTACACAAGCAGTCATATGACAATGACGTGGATCTACAATTATGACAATGAATAATACCAGTAATCATGATATCATATGACAATGAATAATAATCATCAGATCAAGCGGTTCAAGCAGACAAGCACTACCACTCTTAGCACTCTAGTACTCTACCAAAGTACCAATTAGGATTTAGGGCCATTAGGCAATTAGTTTGTCAATTACCAAGTTGGATGATGGGACGACGGCATTGCCAGATACCCGAAGTCAGGCTGCAGAGGGGTGGACGACAGGAGGAGCGCCGGAGGTAGAGGGGCGGGCCGTGGGTACCGGGCGGATCGACGGACGGGTGGACTGGTGGAGGGCATTGCACCGAGTCGGAGGTTGGAGTAGGTGGTAGAGGGTGGAGCCAGAGCCCAAAGGCAGAGGGCATGGGCGCATGGTTGGAGCTAGCGGTGCACTGGCGCGATGCCAGCAGCAGAATCAGGTGGGGCAGCTAGGGTTGAAGACAATGACGAGTGATGATGCGAGTATGAGCCAGGGGCATTACCACTACACCCTAGGGGCTATTGGCCTAAGTCAGGTACTATTTGGGCCACATAAATAGTAAAACACATTAATTTAGCTAGGCCAGGACCCAGGCTATAGCCCCCTAGCCTAGGCCCTAGGTCCGCCCTTGATCGGCAATGAAAGCAATGATAACCTTTGTTAGAGACGACAAGCGTGCACACCGCACGAGAGGAGGTGTGGAGGAGGCGTGATGGACCAAAACCTAGCCACTGGCCACTATGGGTGGCTACCTTAATTCCTTAATGTTAACAGCTAAGTGTTGCTTGCTTTTTTTTGCAAAATTGAGTTCAATGGAATATATTTGATGTTTTATTAGTAGTAAAATTCTGATTGTTAGTGATATATCCTAGAGGTAATCATGGAGATGATTATATCAATTTTATATTTATGATATTTTCAATAATATGTTATTTTGTTCCTTGGATAAATATCTTTCATATTGATTAACAAGTATGTGACTTTTCGTGGAACTCTTTAGTTATGTTTTAATGTTATTCTAAATTATCTATGATCTTATATCATTATGTGGGCCAATAATGATTTAAAGATCAGCACATGTATTGATTGATGATCATATTTCACGAATCATGGATGTAGGGATATTAAATCAATAATGTGGACACATGTTAGAGAACATGGTGTTGAATTGACCCACCTTGAGACACTGTTGAGATTGCTATGTTTTATGTGTTATCAATTGGTATCAAGCAATGATGATATATAATCCTTGTACCTAATATCAGCATAGTTTTTTTACATATGTTTTATGTGTTATTCATATTTTAATGTTATTCTAAATTATCCCTGATCTTATATCATTATATGGGACAATAATGATTTATAGAGTAGCACAAGTATTGATTGATGATCATGTTTTATAGATTATTATATGGGGATATCAAATTAATAATGTGGACATATGTTAGAGAACAAGATATTGTATTGACCCACCTTGAGATGCTATTGAGATTGTTATGTTTTATGTGTCATCAATTGGTCTCAAGCAATGATGATGTATAACCCTTATACCTCATATCAGCATAGTTTCATACATGTGTAATAATGCACATAGGGGTTGCTAAACACTACTTCGTAATAGGGTAGTTATAAAGGTAGTTTTCGGGTATGCTATGAAACATATGAAAAAATGCGACTAGTCGATATGGGATTTGCCTCTCCTATATAACAGGAGGGATATCTTTGAGCCCCTCAATGTGTTCAGATAAAGGAAATGTATGACCATGCCATGAGTGGTCGAAGATTAAACATTCCATAGATGACATGTTTCTCACATGGAGTTTGATCGAGTATCGTGAGGCAAAAGAAGAATACGCCCAAACCCTATCCACCTCCTTCCAAAGCCCCTGCTATGCACGCTAGTGCTAGCACACCAAAACACAACGTCCTATCCCTGGGTGTGTGGACTTTGGTAGAGATGCTATTACAACTGTGACAATGATCAGGATGATCCGATTAGAAGACAAATGACCCATGAAGATCAACTACCGCTAAGAGGACGATCAGCTTCTACGGATTGCTTTTCAAGGATGTTGGACAGTTGACTACTTCCACTATACCGACGTGCACTACGTTGAACCAAGATGCTTCAACTCTTCTTCCGCTGTATCGTGCATCTGTGGTAATTATTCATGATCTCTTACTTACATGGCTTCCTGGTTTACTCACAAGGCTTCCAGGTTTGTGTAGTAGAAATTTTAATTTGTGCTAGTGTAGCCTACCTGTATCCCAACACTGATGTGATTGAGAACTTATTTTGGTTTGTCTAAAAAATGAACTTGTGGATGGAATTGGGGGAGGGGGAGGTAGGGGATTTTGATCTACCACTCAAGGTGGGAGATGAGGCCATAGGGGTTCGATGAGTCGAGGTGTGTGCTACAATGTGTGTACGATGACACGGTCAAGCCACTTGAGTTGGGGGATGCGATGGTAGGGTTCAAACTATTCACACTTATAACCCCTCTCTGACCTTGGTAAGCGCGGCAGGCAACACATGTCACCTGTCGCGCCACCCAGAATCGGTAGGCCAGCTACAGCATGGCAACTCGTGTGAGCGTGGTAGGCAGGGGGTTGCCGAGCACCCCTGGCTTGATATCTCCTGCTGAGCTCCCCTAGCCCGGCCTCCTGCCGAGCTAGCCTAGCTCGACAGGTGCCTAGGTGGCCGACTAACGTGATGCAACAAGACTTGATGAGCTCGACAGTGATACCTATGGCTTTCAGCTGGACTTGGTGCTCCCCCCCCCACATTCGTGTGGGCCTGTCCGTCTGCTTGCCTCACCACATGCATAAAATGGCTCACATCGCTCTCCGCTATCTCATTTGAAGCCATGCAGTTGAATATCTTTTCTACCGAGTGAGAGAGAGAGAGAGAGAGATGAGGGAGAAGAAAGATAGAGTAGAAGAGTGCTTGAATTATTTTTTGAGGTAGTTTTGGTGCGATGTAGGGGATTTTGCGGTTCAGATTAGTGTGGATCTGGTGAAGACTTTCACGAAGAGGTATGTTTTATTCACATGCGAGCAATGCACTTACTATGTCATTAACATTTCAATAGTGTAGCGGTGGTTTGGTTGTATGGAATGAGCTTTGTAACCATATTTAGATGACGTATGCGATTAGTTCATGTGAACAATATTTTGTAATTACCCATATTAGTAATGTATTGGTGGCAATAATAATGATGCATTATTAATAGCTGACCATTTTGTACCATTATTTGTACACTATTAATATTATACCTTTTTTGTACTTTATTTGTAATGTTAGTGATGTATTGTTTGTACATTCTTGTTATTTGTACCCTTTTTGTACTTTTTTATAACAATGATAAAAAGGTCACACTATTATTTGTACACTTATCGTTGCCTTTTACAAATTAGGAATTAGGTATGCATATAATATATATATATATACACACACACATACATATATATAGGACGCTGAAATGGGGCACTATGGTGTCTAGGCACCAGGCCTCCCTGCCTTTGGATTGTTTTTAGATGCACGCAAGTGCAATGATATATAATATATCAGGATGTAAAGCCTTAATCATGGATGAAAAGTCTCAATCATGGATGAAAAGTCTTAATCATGGATAGAAAGTTTCAATCATGGAGTATATAATATATTAGGTATGTATGTATACCTAATTCCTAATATGGTAGTGCTATTCTGCACTTGCGCGTTCTGTGCGCGCAGTTTTGCACCCTGGAAAGTTATTATCAGCTGTGAGAAAAGTTATCACCAGCTATGAGGAAAGTTACCATTGGCTGTGTACTATAAGCGTTCGGTAGTAACTTCACTCGCTACCGATGGTAATTTCATTCAGAAACGTTTGTAACTTTCTGGAACTGTGAAGGTTTGGCAATAACTTCATTCAGAAATGTCAGTAACTTCCCCGTGTATTTAACACCTGCACGCTGGTTAGTAATTATATGTGTTTGTGTGCGTGTGTGCACGCGTTTGCGCGCGTGCAGGTGTGTGTATTGCTTTAGTGGCATTGCAAATAATGTAAAAAATATTTGTGTACCTATATTATTAGCACATGGCCATAGGCATAATTGGTAGCTCAACTATGTACATATCGATGATTATTTTGTATCATGTTTTGTTGTATTTAGCATCATTTGAAATAAGTGCATTTCTCTGCATTGGTGATAGGTATCCGTTGTTGGATATAGATTACTTATTCATGTTCTATGGGGAGGGAGTCATATGGGACAGGCCGTATAGGGTGGACCTTCAAAATTGTGAAAGGACCATAATCCAGGCTCCGAGGCTGAAATAGATGGGTCTCTCTTATAGTAAGAGGTGCGTGTGAAGTGCATTTGATAGGGAGGCTGGTAGGAAGAAGCTTATCATCGAGGCGGGTGATAGCCACAGTGGTTCGAGATTCAGGGGAATGTTTCTGGGATCTAAAGAAGGTGGTTGTCAATGTCACCTAGCGGTAGTAAAAGGAGATTGCAAGCAATCTTGCTATGGCAATATATGGGAGGCCAATGGTGTTGGACGACTATCGTGGGTGATTCAAAACTCTAAGCCAATAGAAGGTGTAGGGAGATGGTATGTAGTACATATTGACTACCATGAATATTTGGATAGCTTATCGGATGAAAGCCATTCCGACTAGGAGGAGGATGCCGCCATAGCCAGCAGTGGAGACTGGGCTGGTGTAGGCACTGGTGGGGGCGGTGCATCCGATGGCATTATGTACACATATGCTGAATATGTCTCCTTAAGATTGGATGTTGTTGCATTGGCCTCCCTAGTTCTGCCATTCGAAGATTGGTTGAAATGGTCCTTCAATGAAGACACTCTCGTCAAAGGGCAACGCTTCCGTAACAAGGGTGCTACACAATAAGCCATTGCAAGATATGATGTATGCTTAAATCGCATGTATGGGTGCACAAGTTGAACCCCGATACTTATGTGGTGAAGTGTGTCAATGGTTTTTATCCCAGGAAGGTCCATGCACAGAGATTCAATGGTGGTGTAATGGACTTCTGGATAACGGTGGTGAAGGACAACACCTATGAGCTTGCGGAGCCACTGCAAAGGCACCGTAATGTAACCTCATCACTCGTCACTAGCCTAATCAGTTGCTTCATTATTGTGGACATCATAGTTTCATCAAAGCTGTTGATGGCGGATGCTGTAAACGTTGGTTTCTTGGTAAGCTACAAAAGGTGTGGTAGGCGAGGAAGAAGATCATACATGGAATGTATGGTACGTACGAGGAAGCCTATGACTTTGTGCTAAGAATGCTACATCAGATTACCAAGGCCAATCCTGGGACATATATAAATAAGATGGAGAGGGTGCACCCTACGAAGGGCCCAATTGTTTCATTCTTGACCAAGTGTTCTGGGCCTTTCAGTAGGCGATCAAGGGGGTTCAAGTACTATCATCCAGTGCTCACAATAGATGGTATGTTCCTCTCTGGTAGGTACAAGGGCACGGTTTTGATGGTTGTGGTAAGCTGACGCAAAAGACCAGCTACTCCCAGTTGCCTATGCAATTGTGGAGAATAAGAACAGTGATAGCCGGCTATGGTTCTAGCCAATGTGAAGCAAACAGTTGTCTAAGACTAGCACAATGCCTGCCTTATCATGGACCGCAATGTCAGGCTACTGTCAACCCTAAGGACCATGCAACAAGGGACTCAACCACCCTTCCAGTGGAACAACATGAGGACCCATTGGTGCAAGAGGCATCTGGCAAACTTTCGCACCCATTTCTGTAACAAGGAGTTGACAAAGAAGTTCAAGAACCTCTGCATGTTGAACCAGAGGCCCAAATTCAATGCAATATGGAAAGAGCTAGACGAGGAGATCTACAGGCATGTGATGGAGTCACAGGAAGTAGAACCGGCCGCAACTCAAGCTGCTCTCGCATCAACGGGCGAGTTCACCCAATAGATCAACTTGCATGCCCCAATGTGGAGAAATAGTCCCTGCTTCACGACACCAATGATGTGAGATACGGGATTATGATGACCAACATGTCTAAGGTGTACATTGGTGTGCTGAAGGGTGCATGCTCCCTTCCGATCACCGCAATTATGGACAAGAGTTGGAACCGCACTGTCAGCTATTTCATTAATAGAACCATGATTACAAAGAAGCACCTGGATGAAGGGAGGTAGCTCTTAGAAGTCATGCAAGTGTACATGGAATAGAAAATGGTGAAGGCTCATTTGCACATTGCTTAGACCATGGACGGGGTGAGGAAGAAGTTCGAGGCTATTTGAGGGAGAAGTATATCATGGGCCACACTAGAAGCAATCGCAAGCATGCTTACACCATCGGCGAAGTCACGACCAGCACATGCAATAAGTTGATCCTCCTTCGCAAGCCTTGCTCTCATGTCTATGCCATGTGTGCTGCATGACGGTAGTCCTCTGCATGTTACATTTTGGAATACTACAACATTCATCATTTGTGCGAGACTTGGAGCACTGGGTTCAACTCCTATGGGGTGGACATGCATTATAGGGACCTTTGACGAGGGGAAGTGAAGTTGGTGCCGAACGATGCGCTGAAGCAGCCTAGGCACAAAAGGTATCAGTCCCACCATATTCGCAATGATATGGATCATAGTCAACATGGCCAATGGGTAAGGTCACGGAAGTGCATGCTATGCAAGACAATGGGCAACTCCACGAGGAACTATCTGAATAAGCCCACTTCATTTGCCACCCCATAGACCCGGTGATTTATAGCACCTGCACCTATGTATTCATTTGTTCTTTATAAGTTAGGCATTTTCTACAATATAACTTTCAATGAATTAATGTTTGGTAATGCAAATTATGTGAGTTTTAAATTAAGTTTAGTCTGAATGTTGCCATGTTCTTTTTCAAAACTTTTAATGTGAATTTTGTATGAACACTGATACATGCTTGTAATGCACATTTTATATGGACACTCAAACATTCTTTTCTGTATTGCAGGGAATTGCATTACAGCAACAAAAGCATGGTGGACAGTGCTGGAAGCTCAAGACGTGGGAGGGGACAGTGGGCATGGGCTGGGTTTTGAGGCCGTGGCCCTTACCTCGAAGACACAAGCATCTACGGTCCCCTAGACCCTGACCCCCAATCCCGGATCTACCACTCAAAACCTGGGAGTAGTACGCCCTAGAAATCCGCTTCGTGACAACCAACACATCCCCAAGCCTTGGCCTTAATGCAAGCACAAACTTGACACAATGGTGTAGGTTTGTGACAACAACATCCACCCAAAATGTCGATTCTTTCGCTGCCCTTGTTCATGGTAAGTAATTCGTTACCTACGTATACTTACACACATGGAATGCTTGTATTAACCTTGTCTTGCTTGTTGACAACAGATTGCAAGTTCACCAAGTGGGTGGATCTATCGTATCCAATACCCGCCTAGGTTTACATCCACAAACTGCATATCAGCTTAGAAGAGTTATGGGAGGAGCTCTAGACTGAGAGGAACAACAATGATGAGCTCTACAAGAAGAGGATCAGAAAGAGGCACAACGAGGATGTGGTGAACCTCGATAGTGACTACCACCCATATTGCTATTGTGCCAACCTAAACTGTAATTGCGCCTGCCACTACCTTGATAACCAGCCACATCCACATTGTCCAGATGACTTCCATGCCATGCTGGTGCCGTACAATTCCACATTTTCTGCCTAAGGCCGTTGTAATTCACACATTCATTGCAAAGTGCTATGTTAAGCTACACATGGTCTATTCCTACAATTTTTTAAGTATGTATCTGCACTACTTAAAAGATAGAGTTGGTGGTGTTGGCCCATCTGCTCATCCAAACCTCTTGTTGTGCCTCCCTAAAAAAGTTCTACCAAAACTAGATTTTTTTCACCATGTGGAAATGACTGCCGGGGGCCATGGATTGCTCAGGCAGTAGAGCTGTCAAGTCAGGGGTGCTCGGTAGCTCTATCTATCACGTTCACGCTAGCCATCGCATCTATGTAGGATCAAAGATAACTGACTAGAGGGGGTGAATAGGATGTTTTAAAAGTTTGTTCCTCTAATTAACAAGTCTAACAAGTATGAGCAAATCAAAGTATCTACCATAAATCAAGAGCTAAATAATTTGAGTCTTACTATGGCACCACAAGCTATGTCTGTACTAAATACACTTCTAGCTACACAAATCAGTTCAATTTTAATTGCTAGAAATGTAAATGCAGAAAAGTAAGGACAAGAGGAATAATCACAATGTAGACACAGTTTTTCCCGTGGTATTGAAGACTTGCCGGTCTTCAATAGTCGATGTTGAGGTTAGCCCAAATGGATTAGACTGGTTCCATGAATTAAGCCTTATAAATGTCAAATCCACTAGAGTTGCTCTTACTTCACTCTGGAGATGGTGGGCACAAAACCACTCACAATGGTGTTAGGCCTCTTCACAACCTTCTTGAAGAGATCACTGCGTAAATCTTCCTCCAAACCATCTAGGTGCCAGCAAACACCAAGAGTAATGAATCATAGCTCTTGCTTGAAGGTTATCAAGTGCCAAAGAGATCAACTAATGATGCATATGCACTTGAATATACTCAACTACCTCAAAATGTGAAATGTGTGCAAAATGAGTAGTAGAAAGTGCACCAAAGGCTCTAATATAATCAATGAGGTCAAGAGTTATGACCATGGTGCTGGTGATTGTAGGATTGAATATTGCAATCAGATGGGGGTGAATGATTGTCGTCGCTTCTTGAAGTCTCCTGGCGGTCAGCGAAGCTTTCGACCGCTCAACACTCAATTGCTTGGTCGTCGTATACTTTGAGATAGGGGTGCAAATGGAGCGGATATTTCCCGACTGACCGTCCGTCCATTTTAATTCGGATACAATTCGGAGCAAATTTTCAGATATCCGAAGGTTTTGTCGGATATGGAAACGGATTCGGATATTTTTTTTGTCGGATACGGAAACGGATTCGGAACAAGCATTATCCGACGGATACGGAACTATCCGGATATTTTTCCAAATAGTTACAGAATAGATACTCGGATAGTTACTGGATAGTTACCCGGATAGTTACCAGATAAGGAAACGGAGTCGGATACCTGGCCTCTCCACCGGCCAGGTAGGATCTCTGACTCTTCTTGAAATGTAGCATCATTTATTTATATAAGATTGATTGTTTCGGTGGCTGTTGCAACGTCGGTACACTCGTATTAGATCTCAGTTTGCTTAATTTATCTCTGTCACCATGTGAAAATTGTTTTCACGCATTATCCGATTAAATATTCATGATCAAAACTAACCGTATTCGGAGCGGCATGTATTCGCTCCATATTCGTGACCGAGAATATCCGCATTCGTATTCGTATCCGGCACTATCCGTGTCCGACTCCGACTCCGACAAAAATATGGAAAAGGATACGGGATGAGCAATATCTGTCTGTATCCGCTCCGTTTGCACCCCTACTTTGAGATGGTTTCGACCACTCAGCACTTGATCGCTCGACCGCTTCAACCTATAGAATCTACAACCAGTTTGCACATGGTCATAAACTTCAATCTACCAGCACTCTTCAAGCAAACCATAAACTAGTCTGATTCAAAATGATCCTTATTGCTAAATTTTCATAGATTTACAAAGTGCCCTCACAAGCACCCCTAAAAGCCCTCCCGTCGAAAGCCCTCAAAAACCTGCTCTAATCCCTCTAAAAACTATACGTTAATCCATAGCCTCTCCCTGCTTTTATAGGTTTACATCACAAACCGTGTCTACCTCAAACACGAACTCAAAATTTTATCTCTTCCGAAAACCAAGGGACCCGAAACCCTTCTAAACATGGATTTTCGAATATCTCTAAACCAAACTCTAAATCTTCTTAGTTATGTACTCCATCCACAACTCCTATCTCAGCATGTGATGAAGCCTCCCGAACAACACCTCCTATATCTTCATCAGGCACCATCACCTCACGTTTTGAAGCCTCCAGGACAGCACCTCCTGTAGCCTCTCCATGCATTACCACCTTTGATCTCCATGTGCTCCAACGTGAGTCCGACCACCTCATGACATCCTCGACCGCCTGGACCCTAGACTTCCCCATCCTAGCAATGACCATCGGCTAGTTACTGCCACTTTTGACTGGTCCACTGAAGCTCACGACCCCAACCATCCTTGTTGAAGCTTGTTGTCTACCGACCATAGTCCATTGTATCTTCTTCACTGTTCCATATGACTGCTTCCCTATTCAAGGTTGAAGCATGCCGATTAGATGTTGTGGTCGTTATGCCCTGGTCGACTGCCATGGTCCATATGCCATGATCGACGTCTGCTGACCAGTCTCACTATCCTGAAAACTCCAGCAACAAATAGCGTATCGACCAGAACTTTCATAAATGCAAATTTCAATGAAACCCAAATGTCAATTATTCATCATCACTAAATGCACGACAACCACATGGTCTAACAGTGAGGGGTTATTTATAGCCCCAACCACAATTTTGACTATTGAGGCAAAATTCCCTAAAATTTCAGCAGGTACGGTAATACCACCATTGATCGGCTGGTACTACCCGTCGAAAGTAGCATAATTAATGCTTTTGAACTAGCCGTTATAGTCTGGTGCGGTACGACTGCACTCATAAATCCCAGAACTACCACATTGCAGTAGTACTGCATGGCACAATTGGTACTACCAATTTTCAGAGAGAAATGTCTCAAATACAACGTCTCTGGAAATAACGCATGGCCAACTAAAAATTAATTCTACGGCACTACGGTAGTACCGTACCATAGGTATAGTCATACCACATGTCGGTAGCACTGTAGTTAAATATGCGGTCATACCATAGTCTAACAATCTTCCTCTTGATGAATACAATGATAACATATCAAAAACTCTTGAATGAGAAATTTTGCGAAAGGAAAAATTCAAAGCTGCAGACCACAGCAGAAAAGCCAAAAGCTCTGCAAACCACAGTAGAAAGCTGAAAGCCTACAGATGATAGTAGAAAGCCAAAAGCTCAGAAAATTCAACCGAAAGCTCAGAAAATACTCACCTTCAACACAAGAGAGCAATATTTTTCTCCTCTCCAATCTCTCCAAACTCCCCTTTCTTCTAATTTCTCTCCCTTTGGCAATGAAATCATTAAGAACATCACAGAAAGAATAATTCTAAAAAGAAGCAATGAGAATAAACATCGAGAAGCTTTGTAGATTATCCTTATCATTTTGCATTGATATAAGAATGTACACAAGCCATCTTTTTTAGTAGAGCTCCCTAGATCATATAAAATCATATACAATATAGCAAGTCAAAACTTAGCATAATTAAGCAAATTGGATTAATGACAGGCATCTCGACCATGACCAAACCAATTTATAAAGAGAACTAAGGAATATCGAATCAAAAAGAGTAAGTATAAAAGTGAAGCAAACTTTAAATCTAGACAAAGTAGCAGTCTCATATAACAACTTATAGCTCCACACTCACTTTTTAAACATGTGGCATGCTTGTAGCATACATCTTTTCAATCTTTCTTTTCTCAATATATATATATATATATATATATATATATATATATATATATATATATATATATATATATATATATACACATACATACATACATACATACATACATACATACATACATATATACATATATATATATACATATATATATATAACATACCAATTTAAGTGAACATAAAAGGATCACAATATAAAACATATGAGCCTCAGAGCCAAGACTTCAAATAAGACTCACAAATAAGCTAATCCTTTTAGGTGAACATCACAAAGTACTATTTACAATCAATTTAGTTAAAGTCATTTGCCATACCATGTTTAGTTCAAGTATAGTAAATTGATTATAATCTATCATGACCAGGCTATATAGTAGATTAGTAAATATGATAAAGATGGCCCTATTACTCATGAGTTTTCAATGACTTAGACTTAATGTATTATTTGACAAGAATAATAAATAAAGCTTATAAAATTTTTAAACAACAAGCTCCCCCTCTGAATAATCTCATAGAATAATCTCATAGGATACAACACACTCAACTCATTTTGCAAGCGAGCAAAATGAGAAAAATTAAGCGGTTTGGTGAAAATATCAACATCTTGAGAATCGAAGTCAATAAAATGCAAGACAACATCTTCCTTTTCCACATGGTCTCTAAGAAAATGGTAACGAATATCAATGCATTTGGTTATTGAATGTTGTACAAGATTTTTAGCAATACTAATAGCACTAGTAGTGTGCCCGTGCTAACGCTACGATAAAATACAAAACAAGATAAAATTTATTGATCTGCAATATATAATATTTGACGACGACGAGCGTGTTGTAAAGGCCTTACGACCTCCCAGGACTTTTTTACCACTACTACAGAAAGCCTCATAGTAGACGCCTCATCACAGACGGTTTTGTGAAACCGTCTCTGATGAACACTATTACAGACGGTTGTAATTAGGAGGCCGTCTGTGGTATTTGTGGCGGGAAAATGGATTATCACAGGCGGTTATTACCGAAGTATCACAGACGGTCTGTATTAAAAACCGTCTGTGATAATCCCATATTATCACAGACGGTTTTTAATATAAAACCGTCTGTGATAAGCTAATTATCACAGACGGTTTTTAATAAAAAACCGTCTGTGATAATTCACAGACGGTTTTTAGTTAAAAACCGTCTGTGATAATGGCTAAGGCATTTATTGCGCTGCTCAGACCGCATCTGTCTTCATTTCGATCCAGAACTATCCACTGCTGCGCACTTTTTCACTCGGGAGGAAGCTAGGCGATTTCAGGCCAGTTAATTTGGTGGGAAGAGGCAGAGATTGAGCTTTGAATATTCAGTCTTTCCTGGTTGCTCTAGATATGGTTAGTAATGTAATTTATTTTTTCTTTAATTGCATTACAATTTAGGTCTAAGTAATCCATTAGTGGTTATTGAAGATGGTTAATTTGTAAAATTGTTGGTTATATAATAGCTGTTGTGTTTGTAATATGAATTGAGCTAGCAAATTAAGTCTCAATATAATAAATGTGGCCCGTATATATGTAGTTATAATTAGTTAATCTAGATTTTAATACTAAGTTGTTATATATATACGTAACGTAGGACCGAAGCTGGATGTATGCCGCGAGCCGTGTGAGTGAAGAGTACATTAATGGCGTTTCTGCTTTTATAAGAGCCGCCGAGGAGGATATGTTGAATAAGGCGGTGGAATATATGTGCTGTCCATCCACTGACTGCGAGAATTTGAAGATGTTTAAGAACCGAGGGCAAATTGTAGCGCACTTGATTCGGAGGGGTTTCAAAAAAGATTATACGTGTTGGACCAGTCATGGCGAAGTGAATGATCATATGCCGCCGGATGACATCGTCGGTGAAGTGAATGATATGCCCCCGGATGACATCGCCGGCGAAGTGAATGATATGCCCCCGGATGACATCGCCGGTGAAGTGAATGACATGCCACCGGTTGATGTCGATTGTGGCTCGGATTCGGATAGGTTGCACGATGATAATCTGAATCAGATGCTTCGCGATGTAGAAGAGAACTATGATGAGAGAGAGTATGTTAAATTCCGTGGCTTGATGGAGGACTCAGAGAAACCTTTGTACACGAGCTGCAAGTACACGAGGTTGTCGGCCGTGCTTGAACTGTTGAAATTGAAGGCAAGCAACGGTTGGTCCGACAAGAGTTTCACGGCGCTGCTAGGTCTTTTAGCGGACATGCTTCCGGAGGGAAATGAGTTGCCTAAAACCACGTATAAAGCCAAGAAGGTTCTTTGTCCGTTGGGAATGGAAGTAGAAAGAATACATGCATGCCCGAACGACTGTATCCTCTACCGTAAAGAGTATGCAAACATGCATGTATGTCCGGTGTGCAACGCATCCCGATACAAACGTAACAATCAATCAGATGATGGCGAGGGAACAGAGGCGAAGAAAGGACCTCCTGCTAAGGTGGCATGGTATTTTCCTATAATTCCCCATTTGAAAAGGTTTTTTGCAAATCCAAAGGAGACAAAACTGCTGCGTTGGCACTCGGAGGAGCGCAAGAAGGATGGAATGATAAGACACCTTGCTGATTCCGCGCAGTGGAGAAACATCGATAGGAGTTTTGCAGAGTTCGGTGCAGAACCAAGGAATATAAGGTTTGGACTGAGTACAGATGGAATGAATCCTTTCAGTAGCATGAGCAGCCGACACAGCACATGGCCCGTGACTCTCTGCATCTATAACTTTCCTCCTTGGTTGTGTATGAAGCGAAAGTACATTTTGCTGTCGATACTTATTCAAGGGCCAAAACAACCTGGGAATGATATCGATGTGTTCCTAGCACCGTTGGTGGAAGATCTAAAAGTACTGTGGAACGAAGGGGTACAGGTATGGGATGCATACAAACGAGAGAACTTCACTCTGCGCTCCTTATTGTTCTGCACCATAAATGATTATCTTGCCCTTGGTAACCTATCAGGCCATAGTACAAAAGGTACCAAAGCTTGTACTCACTATTTACATGGTACCGAGAGTGTGTGGCTGAGACACTCACGCAAAAATGTCTACATGCGTCACCGCCGGTTCCTTCGAAGGGCTCACCCATACCGCAAGATGAAGCAACAATTTGACGGAGAGAAGGAAGACGGTTCAGCTCCAAGGCATTTAAGGGGACACGAGGTTTATGATATGGTTAAGGATTTAGATGTTGTCCTCGGAAAGGGACGTAAATTGAGGGCTCATGAGAAGAACACCTGGAAGAAGATATCAATATTTTGGGACTTACCTTATTGGGAGTACCTAGATGTTCGGCACTGCATCGACGTCATGCACGTAGAAAAGAATGTGTGTGACAGCTTGATTGGTCTCTTACTGAACATCCGTGATAAAACAAAGGACGGCGTCAACGCACGGCTTGACTTGGCTGACATGGACATCAGGCCTGAGTTAGCACCGACACACACTGATAATGGACGAACGTACCTTTCCCCTGCGTGTTACACTCTGTCCAAGGCTGAGAAAACAGAACTGTGCCAGTGCTTGCATGGTGTCAAAGTTCCGTCTGGTTACTCCGGCAACGTGAAGAAACTTGTTTCGATGCAAGATTTGAAGTTAAATGGCATGAAGTCTCATGATTGTCATGTGCTGATGACACAGATGCTCCCTATTGCAATTAGAAATATTTTGCCGATCAAAGTCTGAGAGACAATCATGAGGCTATGTTATTTCTTTAACACAATTGCTCAGAAGGTCATCGATCCCGAAGGACTAGATGCTCTGCAGGACGATGTGGTGATGACTCTATGTCACCTTGAAATGTATTTCCCTCCTTCGTTTTTCGATATCATGGTCCATCTCATTGTTCACGTTGTGTGGGAGATAAAAATGTGCGGGCCCGTATTCCTACGTAGCATGTACCCATTTGAGAGGTTCATGGGAATTCTCAAGTCCTACGTACGGAATCGTTCTCGGCCGGAGGGCAGCATCGTCGAAGGTTATGCAAGCGAAGAGGTCATTGAGTTTTGTGTCGATTATATGGCTCAGATTCAACCGATAGGTGTCCCTCAATCTCGTCATGAGGGGAGGCTGAAGGGTCTCGGAACTATCGGAAGGAAAGCAATCACTCCAGATATGGACACGTATACTCAAGCCCATTTCACGGTGTTGCAACACATGACTGAAGTGGCCCCTTATGTGGACCAGCACAAGGATGTGCTTCGGCAACAAAATCCGGAGCGGCCGGATGTTTGGATCATGAGGCAACACAACCGTTGGTTCAACCAATGGTTGAAGGAGCAAATCGCTAGGAGCTCGCCGAGTGAGACGCTGACATGGTTGGCAAAAGGGCCGACATTTACAGTTGTGACATGGCAAGGATATGACATAAATGGGTACACATTCTATACGCAGTCTCAGGATGTCAAGAGCACTAACCAGAACAGCGGTGTCCGCATAGATGCATTCAGTACCGATGGGTCGAGAAACTCGTACTATGGCTTCATAGAAGAGATTTGGGAGCTCGACTATGTGGTTTTCAAAATCCCCTTATTTCGCTGCCGTTGGGTGCATCTCCCACAGGTGAAGGTTGACAAGTACGGTGTCACGACCGTGGACCTCCAACGTGTCGGGTACAAAGACGAACCATTCGTACTCGCCAATCAAGTTTTTCAAGTTTTCTATGTAACCGACCCGGCAAATAAGAAACGCCATGTAGTTCTTCATGGAAAAAGGAGAATTGTTGGAGTGGAGAATGTAGTGGACGAGGAGGAATACAATCAATTTGACGAGTTACCTCCTTTTGGAAATGGCATAAGGGTCGACGATCAACAACGTGACGAAACTAGTTACGTACGCATTGATCATGATGAAGGGCTAATTTTTAAAGGAAATATGTGAAAATTTTGAGATGTATATGTGAAAATGTGTGATGTAGTCAATTTTGAGATGTATATGTGAAAATGTGTGATGTAGTCAATTTTGAGATGTATATGTGAAAATGTGTGATGTAGTCAATTTTGAGATGTATATGTGAAAATGTGTGATGTAGTCAATTTTGAGATGTATATGTGAAAATGTGTGATGTAGTCAATTTTCAGATGTGTATGTGAAAATGTGTGACAAAAATGAATGCAGACTGATAAAATGTGTAAATGAATGCAGCTGGTAGGTAGTTGATCATGAATGCAGATGGTTGGCTGTTGATCATGAATGACTACAGTTGGGCACAGTCTTATCACAGACGGTTCTAAACTTAGAACCGTCTGGGATATGAATATCACAGACGGTTCGAAGTTTAGAACCGTCTGTGATAAGCCTACTATCTCAGACGGTTCTAAACGTAGAACCATCTGAGATAGTATGCTTATTACAGACGGTTCTAAGTTTAGAACCGTCTGTGATATTCATATCCCAGACGGTTCTAAGTTTAGAACCGTCTGTAATAATCCGCTATATATACCCGTGTCTAGGGTTTTCCGTGTATTATGCAGTTATTCTAATATCTAAATCCCGGTCTGCCTCCCCCGAGCCCTCGCCGCCGCCTCCCTCGAGCCCTCGCTGGCCGCCTCACTCGAGCCCTCCCCGGCCGCCTCACTCGAGCCCGTCGTCGCCGCCGCCTCCTCCTCCTCCTCCGTCTCCGTCCCCGGGGCCTCCTCCTCCTGCGTCGCCGCCGCCTCCTCCTCCTCCTCTGTCGCCGCCGCCTCCTCTTCCTCCGTCGTCGTCGCCTCCTCCTCCTCCGTCGTCGCCGCCTCCTCCTCCGTCACCAAAACCCTAAGGTCATCAAATCCCTCCCCGAGCTTCATGCTTACTGTTAGGGTTGATACTTCATACTGATGCCTGTGGGATTTACAGTTGCTCGATGATGATAAATTCATATACTGAGATTGGTTCATTCGGTCTTTGAGCTCTAATAGCTGTTATATACAATCTTCCATATACTGAGATTGCCTGTGGGATTTACAGTTGCTCGATGATGATAAATTCATATACTGAGATTGGTTCATTCGGTCTTTGAGCTCTAATAGCTGTTATATACAATCTTCCATATACTGAGATTGCCTGTGGGATTTACAGTTGCTCGATGATGATAAATTCATATACTGAGATTGGTTCATTCGGTCTTTGAGCTCTAATAGCTGTTATATACAATCTTCCATATACTGAGATTGCCTGTGGGATTTACAGTTGTTCGATGATGATAAATTCATATACTGAGATTGGTTCATTCGATCTTTGAGCTCTAATAGCTGTTATATACAATCTTCCATATACTGAGATTGCCTGTGGGATTTACAGTTATGGCATGTTATTAAATTGAGCTCTAATAGATTGGTTCATTCGGTCTTTGAGCTCTAATAGCTGTTATCTGTTATATACAATCTTCCATATATTCCTGTCTGAATATATGCATGCTGAATATATCTTGATCTTGAGATTGTAGAGTTTGTATCTAGAGCTCAAAAGACTGAATTCATTATTTGGCATAACCAATCAAGGAAGAGTATATGATTTAGTAGCGGGATGGCCAAGATTAATCTTGTGCAACCCTACAATTTGAGAGCACATATTCATGTTGAGACTGTTATTGATTCTATTATTTGGTTTATAGTATTAGCAACTAAAGTAGGTGCTAAGATAGGCACATCACCCCCTCTCTATGTCCATATCACCCCCTCCCTTCTCCCCCTCCCCTCTACTCCTCTCTTCCAATTCAATATGATCACATTCTCATCTTATCTTAATAGACCCACAAAATGAGCAACATGTCACCCGCGCATTCTTCAGCATCATCGCCGGAGGCGTCCGCTCCAACATCAAGACGCCAAGGAAGAGGGATATCAAAGAAGCCTCAGAGCCGACAGACCATCACAGCGGTAAACGCAGCTGGGGTCCCTATCCTTCCTAAGCAAGCGGTAAACGCATTCCGAACCATGGTCGAAATAGTTGCATGACAACGAATTGAGATCACATACAATTCGTGGAAGAACGTGCCTGACAGTCGGAAACGTGAGCTGTGGACCGAAATTTTGGCATCGTTCGAGTTTCCAGAAGAACACTTACACGCTGTGGAACGACAAACCTACCAAGCGGCGTGCAAAGCATGGAAGAACTTCAAGAGCACGCTTGTCAAGAAATACGTGGAGACGAACGAAACGCCTTTCACTACATACCCATTCCTGGAACCACAATGGGAAGAGTTCAAGGCGATGAAAACGACCGAAGAGTTCAAAAGTACAAGTTTGGCGCACAAGGCCCTCCAGGCAAAAAACACGCACCCCCACAGACTTGGCACAGCTGGGTATGCGGGTAAAATCCCGCAATGGAGGTTGGAGGATGAGCTGGCAGCTGCAGAGGACATCGCCCCGCCATTTTCCAATATCCCGGATGACCGCGCTCGAAATTGGCTTAGAGCAAGGTCATCTACAATGACATCGGGGGAAGTCTCCTTTCGAAACCCTGCAGACCAGCAAGTGTCCCAGCGCCTGGTAAGATATCGATCGAACTACGTAGCTTGTAATTACTCCACAACTTCGTACGAATTGAAATGACATGTCGTGCTCTTGCAGGAAGAGCTGAGTTTTCAATCTACGGAGGGATCATTCCAGGGAACAAGGGAGAATGATATGCTCTCCGTGGCCCTGGGAAACAAGGAGCACCCGGGCCGTACGAGAGGCCTTGGGCTTTACGTTCCATGGAAACAAGGTTTCCAAGATGACTCTGACATGTATCGGCGCAGGAAGAGAAACAAAGGCGAGCGTGACGCACAACTACGAGAAGAGATCAAGGCATCTCTTAAAGAGGAGCTACTGGATTCGATGGCTGATATAATCAGAGATGAGGTGCGGAAACAGACAGAAAGTCAGCAGGCCGCCACCGCCGCTGCTGCGCTAGCTAGCCCGCACAACCGTCCGAGTAGCTGCGCGTCCAATCCGACGCAAATCCAGTCCAAATTTCCTGTGGACGACATCCAGGTAATAATTATTACCTCTCGAATGCTTGCTCCATTGGTAGGCCTATTCGAGTAGCTAATTTTGTATCGTTATGTAGGAGCCTACGAATTGCAAGCTCCAAGTGAGATATGGCTCCGTTCCCTTGTACGCTGCTTGGGGCCAGGCATATTCGTCTGGTATCGGGGCCATGGTGCACGGTCAAGCTTTAGCGCCAGGCTTCGCAAATGTTAATGTGGATGGTGTGCATGTCAATTTTGAGGTGGTCCCGCTACCGAAGCCCCCCAACGACGAGATCATGACTCTAGGACAGGCCATCGGAACATTCATCCAGTGGCCCAAAAGCGACATCTCCCTGGAGTCTTCTTCACCGGTGGCAGCACCAGAGCAACATGCACTGGTTCCATCTCCATTACAACACCAGTCGGTTCCACCACCGGATACTGCACCGGTGCTATCTCCACTGGTCATACTCTCGCCAGAGCAACTTGCACTGGTGCCATCTACATTACAAGACCAGTCGGTTCCACCACCAGATACTGCACCGGTGCTATCTCCACGGGTCCTATTCTCGCAAGAGCAACTTGCACCGCTGCTGCCGACTGCCGTTAAGTCGGCCTATAGCCGAAGCAGCAAGGGCAAAGCAAAGAAGACCAATGATGATATTTCGTACCTACCTTTGGCCCGCAAATTCGTGCTTGGTCAGCCGTTGCTCGAGGAAAAATACCTCGAAAAGCTACCATATAGTTGCACGCAATTGCACATGTGGTATATGCAGCAGTCCAATAAGCTAGAGGGAGAACGGACCTCAAGTATCACTGTCAAATTCACGCCGGATGATTTACACCACAATCTTCAAGAGTGTATGTTCGTGGTCGCCTTTGAGGATTTATTCGATCTGTTCACGTTCAACGCTCTTGACGTCTCAATCCTTCGATGCTGGACGCTGTAAGTGTGTACAATCACAGTCTCCGTTAATGTCATACCGATAAATGCCATATCTAATTTTTTGCTTTCGTGTGTATATATATAGACACATGCTGATTAAAGCTAGATCATCCAACTTATCAGTTGGTTTCTTCGACCCACAATTGGTCGCCAAGCAAACCATTGACCAGGATACACCCCTCGTCGAGAGGTACATTGCAGCAGGACTGCTGGGTTGCGTCAAGAAGGATTATGTACTTATGCCCTTCCTTCAAAACTTTCATTGGATTTTAGTAGTAATTGTACCAAAATGGAACAAGGTATTTTACCTTGATTCCCTAAGTAAGAATAAAATGGACTTCACAGTTCTCAACCAAGTAATCGATAGGTAAGCACATATTCCCCATACATATCTACATTGTACTTTCTTTCCTTCCGAATGATTAAGGTTAACTTTTTCGAATTACGTAGGGCGTTTGCCACCTACATTGAAAAGGGAGGTGACTCGAAGCGCGGGGCCAAAGGCTTGCTGACACATGTTCGAGATTTTAAGGTATTCGCTATTTCACATTAATTAATCCTATGCAACAGTTGGTACTAATGCCTCTTGAACTAACACATTCCATTTTTTGCAGTGTCACCAGCAGGAGCCGGGCAACACATGTGGATACTACGTTTGCCAACATATGGAACTACTCCTCGATTCCTCGAGGCTCACCAATCGCAAGGTTTGTCACTCTTCTCATAATTACTTCATACTTAACACGTTACATATATACGCACATTGATATTCCTATCGACAGGTTGTGTCCATCCCGTCAACTGCATTGAAACAGCCTGTTCTTGGAGGGATTCGAGGAGAGTTGGCGTACTTTTTGCTGACTCAAGTCATAACGCCAGGAGGACGGTTCTACTGCGCACCATGATTTCTTATTGATCTTATCACTAAGTGCAAATGCAGTGCACATCTTTTGTAAATGAGATGTGTTAATGGACATTTCATTTCAATTCAATTAATCGATTTGCGAAATGGATGCATGCTTTATGTTTGTGAAATGAAGTGCGATGTCAATGTGATGTTTTATGTCTGTGAAATGTATCTGAAAGGAAATGAGATGTGTGAATTGTATGTTTTTTGTCTGTGATTATCTGATTGTTTCAGAGGGCATGGCTAGCATTTCCTGAGGCTAGCTATAAACAGAAATAGATTCTGCTGGGGTGGAGGAGTATCACAGACGGTTTTTTATTAAAAACCGTCTGTGATTATGCGGTATCACAGACGGTTTTTAATAAAAAACCGTCTGTGATTATGCGATATCACAGACGGTTTTTTATTAAAAACCGTCTGTGATTATCCGATATCACAGACGGTTTTTTATTAAAAACCGTCTGTGATATCGGATAATCACAGACGGTTTTTAATAAAAAACCGTCTGTGATATCGCATAATCACATACGGTTCGAAAACCGTCTGTGATAACTTGGATTATCACTGACCCATAATTTCAGACGGTTCAGAAAACCGTCTGTGATGACATTTCTGAACCGTCTGTAATGTGGATTTCTGTAGTAGTGTACGACCGGTTCCAATCAATTATGACTGGTTCCGACCACTTCTGTTGCCGTACGATCACTCAGATAGCCGTTCGACCACTTTGCTTTGTCACTGCGCTTGAAATACCGTGATCGCAAACTCCTACGATCACTCAGTGATGCTGGCGCTAGTAGTGTGCTGCTAAGCCAAGGGCTGTAGCGGGTAACCCATCAATTTCTTTCTTATCAGTAATTAATTTCTCAAATTTCTTTGTTGCGTCCAGCACATTTTCACTAAACTTTTGTGACAACTTTTCAAGCTCCTGAAATAAAGTTAGCACTCCATTAACTGACATGCATCAGCAAAAAGCAGAAAATGGAAATAATAGATGAAGCAGCACTATGCCAGTCACTGGAAGTATGAAGTGAACAGCATGCAATCAGCTACAACAAACTGCAGCCACCCCAAAATGTGACCTCGTGGCAGAGGCTAAGATCCATCTGCATCAATGTCAAGACTCATGATAATGCTAGCTTTGCTCATTTGTTCACCAAATGCTTACATGGGCACATTTTGCACATAACAATTTGTTAAGAAGAAAAACATAAGTAGATTCTGTCCAAAAAGCTGCATTGCATGTTATACTCCACATAATGTGATTCATGAACAGTGTATCAGTGATTCATGAATGGTGTACCATCTATAAGTAAATATGCAAAACCATAAACAACATGAACAAGAACTTTAAGCACATTATAAAATTATATTCACTAAGGCTATGTAAAAATACTTTGATCCGTCTGTCTGGTGAAACAGATCATGCCAGAGCCTACATCCAGCTGTCTTCAGCGCAGAAGAATAAGTTGCTAGATGAAATAAGCTAGCATGCAAATTTTTTATAGTCAGCTGGCTCAGACACCACAGGAAACGACTTGTTGGACGATCATTATGCAGGTTATAGCATCTCCAGTAAGGCCCATCCAATCAGGCAGTCGCATTTCTTGTCATGTTTACGACAATTTAGAATATCCATACATTTGATAAAATAAAAATCTTACTTGTTCAATTTGATTAAATTTCTCCCTCTGTTCACCCTCAAGCGCAACTCCACTGAGAACAGCTTCCTTTATTTGGGCTGATAAAGGAAAGAAGAAATGCTATTAGGGTGGGAAAACACAAGTAACCTCTGTGTAGTGAAGCCGGATCAGTGATTCAGTGTGGCATTGTGCCTGTAGAGAGGATTACCTTCTACTATACGCTTGCGAGCATCACTGAAGCTTTCCCAATCTGAAGAATTTCTTATGGCCTTGAAAGCTTCATATATAGGCTTGCTCTGCCCCAGCCTTAGTTGAAATTTCACTTTCTCGGGCTGTTAAATGCAAAGATCAATTCAATCAGGTGGTGATGGAGTTTAGTAAGTCAAAGCACTTAAAACATTTTAAACAACAGTAAGCATCATCTAGTTTAGTTTAGTGCCTATCCAATGTTTCCTCCCCAAACAACAACAAAACTGACACTGAAAGAATAAGTTAGATATGACTCCAATAAATTATTTAGTTGCATTTGATGTGAGAGACTTGGTTATGGATCAAAGTAAAGGACACCTGGCGGTTGGTGGAATGGATACCTGGACGTCTTCGACGGCGGCACGGAGGTCGGAGGAGTCCTTGACGGCCTTGAGGTGGTCGACCATGCCCCAGATGACCTCGAGCCTGTCGACGACGCGCTCGAGCGGCTCGACCAGCATCCCCCACGTTGGCTCGACGCCCTTGTCGAGCTCCTCGAGCTCGCCAACCTGCAATCACAACAACAACAACAACAACAATATAGCACAAATTTAAAATATGATGTTATAATAGCATGTGCATATGCGTGCACACTGAGTGCCGAAAAATAGATACAAGAAACAGCAATAAGCTGCTCACCTATGCAAACAGGACAAGTCGGAAGCTCAGTGGATCCAACTAGTGGAGTCATGGCAATCTCGGTGGATGGTGTATATTGCACAGAAACTATAAACAAAACATGGCACACCTCTACCTGCACCATGGAACAACAATCCAATTCAGAAGAAGTATTACACATGATAGGCAAACTAATCTAACGCCCAATTGACAACATTAGCAACCTCCGAGGACGAGAACCTCCATCCATTGAGGTCCAGGTAGAACCCGTCAGCACTCTTCTGATCCTCAAACTCCACGAGCACGTTGTACCGGTCCTCCACCCCATCATCCCTACAATCATGACGGCACATATAAGAAAAGTGTTGCTTTATTATGCGCAGAATGAGATGCAATCAACTATGAATGCGACAGGGAATTCACCTGATGACACAGTATCCAAGGCGTGATCGATGTAGGGGCCGCAGAAGCGGATGAAGTCATCCGGCGAGACGCGGGTCGGGACGGCGAGCACCAGGAGGCGTGTGCCGCGCCACGGCCGCAAGGGACAGGCGATGAGGAGTGAACACGCGCAAAAACGAGCAAAATAGTAAGAAACCGAGGAAGAGTGGTCTACTGCTTTTTAATAACGACAATAAACAATATCGTGAATTTGGTAATTTGATATAGTTTGATATAAACGGAATTTTAAAATTTGGTGTGATCCTACAGATGTACTCCACTTTGCATCTAGTTGCACCCAAAGTCTACTTCGCATAGGACACCAGCCTTCTTTATGAAAAGAAGATAAAAAGATACTTGAAGGATGCTATCAGAAAATAAGTTGGTCAGGTACCTGATCAGAGACCAAATGTGCCTATATTTGGTATACAGTTCATCTGAAAGTTCAGCTTTACAATATCCAATGTTACTCAAAACAACCAACAGCTTTTTGTGCAAGTCTCCATCCATGCTAGCAGATGTTTCTCTGTCAATACCATTTATATACCCATTTAGGACATGATTGTTTTCTTTATTTGATCTGCTCTGAGCTAATTCCCCTCCAAACCTCTCTAGATAACCTGATACATTTACACAGTTTGTGAATAATAACGAATGATGCTACAATTAGATACAAAATTTGAAAGAATCCAATAAGGCAATAACTATAAAGCAACTCCATACCCGCAAAATCCAGAAAGGAATTTAGAAATGCAAGTCTAACAGGCTCATTGATTTCCTGAAGCTGTTGAGAAATGTCATAAGACTTGGCAGTCTCGCTCCTCAGATTAAAAATCATACTAGAATAAACAAACATAGATCAGGATGCAGTTCAATACTACAAAAAAAATGAAGGCAGGAGCAATAAGAATTCCATTGCCTCCACTTTGTTATCAGCAAACATATTGTGCTAGCAAAAACAATGATTATAAATCATTTTAGTGCAGAAAAGCAGTACTTATTAATAAGAAAATTAACCATCAAATGCAAACATTAATAAAAAAAGACCAAATACGCAGGAAAATACAGCAAAAAAAAAAGAAGTTTACAGGGCTTGGAAATAATGCAGCATAAGAAACCGAATACAATGATAAAGAAGTATAATGTTAAACAGAAATAAAGCAGCCTTACGATTCGATCCAGTCCATTGATGAGACTGATATCAGTGCAAGGGCATGCATGAAATTGCATACAGTGACTTGTTTCTCTCAAGGGTGGATAAAGTAACCCAAGTCTTGTATTTTGAAACCTCCTTAGTTGTTGCCCGCAACCATGAGCAAAGTCGTAGAATGTAAAGCTTTGTCATTTCAAAATGAAGGGTGCACAACATTTTAACTGGCATAATTGTTAAATACATTCAGGATACAGACAAATTTCTATGTATATGCAGTTTTTAGACAATGGCACCAACTATACCAGCAGTTGGAGATGAATCCTTCCCTTCAAGAGTCTGACAGGCCTTAGCTATTTCTTTTATAGTGCCACCCATGTATGGACGAAGAGTGTTGCATTCCTCAAAATCACAAAAAGTATTCTGAACCTGTTGGTGTCAATGCATGTTTAATTACAATTACAATGCAATCAGACGTTAACTGCTAAGGATCATGGTTAACAGTTAAAAGCAGATATATTTCTATTTTACACATAAATCGGTATAAAATGGCTCTTCTCAGCTTTCATGTGATGATTTGAAGCAGGGATCAGATTTCGTATTGAAATTATCAGAACAATTTATATAACTCATTTATGCACTTTCAATTTCAGTTTAGTATTGTACAAACTACAAACAAGGTGATGGAAGGGTTCATAAGTTTCAGCACAACAATATGCTTCACAGCAAGTCCTAACAAATGTAGCAGACAGATGTAAAAAGCCATTTACTTACATCAATCTACTCAAGGTGAATCATTTACATTTTATGCTTCTATGCATCTAATATGATTTTTGCCTGTTCATACCTTTGCAAATTTTCCACTGAAGACAGATAAAGCTAATCTCGAGAATGCTGGAACATGCTGGATAAGTACAGCAGTTAACCTACTGATGTAGGTTGCTCTTAAACTATCAGCTTCTTCAGCCATGAAGTTTGCTGACAACTGATCAACCTGAAAAGAATCACCGATAGCAGACAGTCACAACGTTCCATAATATCTCCATCCACACGCTGTTGATTCGGAAGCAGACTAACTTTTGCATACCTGCAAATCAACGAATACAGCGCAAAAGTGCCCCCTGCAAACAATGACATAATACAGTCAATAAGCCAACCAATTTTGGAGAAGAGCATACACAACTGACAGTATAGAATCATTATCTACTGAAATCAAAGTTGCAAACCATGCATCCTACCTTCACCATTGTCATTAGCTTTCAGCACTATAAATACGTATATAGCGAAAGGGATCAGCGCGATCGTGTACATGACCCAATCCGACATACTTCTAAGAGAGTACGTACAATTAAAGCAAGCAACTAAACAATCACGAGTTGGCATTTCCCTAGGTAATACTAATATGAAAAGAAGATATCCTCAACGAGCAATCTTAAACTCAGAATGGTTAAAACCCAAGTCCATTCTGTAAAGCACAACTGCCCTGGTTATAACCTTTTTAAGATTTCACAAAATAACAGATGATTAAAATCAGGATTTCAATAAGACCAAATAAGTTGTCATGATATGCAACACAGATGACACTGCTAGAAAAGATGCATATTTTGTGTTGTTACTACAACAATTCTAGCGATCACCTTATACCTGAAAATGTTTCATAAAATAAAAAGGTGAATGAAGCCACATCTTTAACGATGTATAGATCAGAGTGCTACTTGTCGATCTTCAGGAGCAGTAGCCTCTTGTTGGCCTTCAGGTTCAGCAGTTTCAGTTTCACCATTGGGAGCACCGAATCCCTGCAGACCATGAGAGGGTCCATACCCAGGGTTGTATCTATAGGAACTTCCATGCTGTGTTTGGCTCACTAGAGCTCCAAAACCTGACTGCCCTTGAGAATTTCCATCCCCTTCCAATAAAGATCCTTCGATTTGCTTGCACCAAGAGGAATTACATTAAATAAAGAACATAATTATGGTATCTGTGGATTAGTAACCTGTTTCATCACGGATTCACTGACTCACAATTTTTCGAGCTTTGTCAATTTCCCCAAGAAATCAGGAACTCTTCCGGATAAATTGTTACCAGAAATCCTTCTGTTACGAATTTCAATAGTTGAACATTACCAAAATAGTCTGCAGAGTGCAACAGGGAACAAAGAAAGATCATGGTATCCTTACAAGTCGGTTAAATTGGTCAACAAGGAAAGAGCAGCCGGTAGGGGTCCAGTGAACTCGTTGGTTGATATTATCCTGAGTTTCAAGATCAGTATAGAGGTCATAAGGACCTACATTCGACAAACTCTTAAACAATTATGTCTATTATACATACTAACATGCAGTGTTAACAAAGAAAAATACTCACAACTTCTCCATTTGAGTGAGATGTCCAATTTCAGGTGGGATTAGGCCACGAAACCCGTTTCCTTCAATGCTCCTGTGGATCAATTTTCCAATTATAATTAGAAAAGAGAACTCCTTAAGTTGTGAATCGAAATTGTTTTCACCAAACTTCTTACTTACAGGTTAGTCAGAGTTGTGATCTTTGTAAGAGCCATGGGAAAAGGCCCTGACAATCTGTTTCCCATTAGTGACCTGCATGACATGGCATGAACCGATCAACAGCATGCTGTGTAATTCTGTTCTACAATAACACTACCTATTACTTCTTCATAATCATGCGACATTTTGTGTCCTAACACTCACAAGATAAACTAATGTTACAGGATCCAAACCCTAACGCTTAGCTTATAGTTGGATGAAGTTACCTAAGCAGTAATTTTACACCAAATTTGACGAAAAAATTCGAGGACTACATTTTTTGCCCAAATCCACCAGAACCGGATCTAGAGCACATACACTCGCACCCCAACCGGATGACAAAAGGAAGGGATTGGGGATTTAGTGATGTACCTTGTGGTGCGCCTTGTCCAAGTCCATGATGGCCTGGTCGATCTGCGCCTGCTGCCGTGGATCCATCCCCACGAGCGCCTCCGAGACCTTGTCGTTGATCACCCGCATAGCGTCGGCGACCGCCCTGGCGAGCAGCCTCCGCTTCTCGGCGTCCCTGGCAGCGTCGACCGCGGTGCCCTCGGGCGCGCCTGCCCCCGGCCGCGGACGCGCGGTGCACGGCCTTGTTGGTGTGCAGATCGACCTCCTTCCTCTCCCCCGCCGCAGCCGCGCCTCCTCCTTCCTCCGCCCCCTTCCTCTCCAAGCCAGCCGCCGCCATAGCCGCGCCTCCTCCTACCTCCGCCCCCAACCGGTGAGAGGGAGGTCACGCGGGGGGAGGAGGACGAGGCGGCAGCGCGGGGTGGGAAGGAGGCGGCGGCAGCGCGGGGTAGGAAGGAGGAGGCGAGGGCGGATCGGAGGAGCGGGGGAGGAGGCGGCGGTGGCGGAGCGCATGGCGGGGGAGGAGGCGGCGGCGCGGAGGGCGGGGGAGGAGGCGCACGGGCTCGTGTGGGGAGGCAGCGCACGGGCGGTTGGAGGGGGAGGAGGGAGGGGAGGAGGCGGCGGAGATTCAGAGGGGAGGAGCCGACGAGCGCACGGATTCAGTTGGGGGAGGCAGGAGCGTGGGCGTCGGGGTGGGTGCGTGGGCGTCAGGGTAGGTTTCGGTTCGATGATGTGCATGATCCAAATAATTTTGGCCTTTGGATTTTCAATGAGTGAGAGAAGAAGGCTTGAGAAGAGATCCAGACCATCCATTTGTATGAAGTTGGAACCCTTTGGTACACAAATCTGGGTGGACTTAGATTAGGCATGACTGTAGGGGTGGTTGAGGGGGTGGATTTAGTAAAGAAAATTTTGGTGTATTATAGAGTAGGGTAGACTAGTGTTTTTGCAGAAAAGTGGAACACTATCCAATGCTAAGCTAAAATTCTTAAGTGTAGCTATTATCCAAAGCAATTGTGAGCAACAAGAAGTAGCGGCTACATATTCAGCCTCAACAGTGGAAAGTGCAACAGACAACTGTTTCCTAAAAGCCCATGAAATAAGAGATATACATAAGAAGTGACATGTGCTAGAAGTACTCTTCCTATCAATTCTTACAACCCTCAAAATCCACATCTAAATAAGCTCTAAAGGTAAGGCATGAGGAAGAAGAGCACCATAAGCCAAATTCTAAAGTTGGTTAAAGATACCTGAAAATACGCTTTACCATGTAACAATTGAAGCATGTGGGGAAGCCTGAAAGCGAGCACACAAATACACAGCAAAGTGTATGTCTTGCTTCAAAGCAGTGAGATACAAAAGTGAGCTAATTATGCTTTTGTATTCCTTTTGATCAACAGGCTCTCTATCTTCGTTAGGATCCAACACAGCCGTAGACCCCATGGGTGTGGAAATTGGTTTGACTATCCCTATGTTGAAATGACGAAGTAGATCCTTGATATACTTAGTTTGATAAACAAAAGTACCCAACTTAGATTACTTGATCTTAAAGCCTAGGAAGAATGTGGGCTCTCCCATCATGCTTATATCGAATTCCCTACTCATTATATCTGAAAACATAGAAACAAGAACATGAGAGGAACTACCAAAAATGATATCATCCGCATAGATCTATACAAGTAAAAGATCATTGTCATGCTTGAGAGTAAACAAAGTCTCATCTACCTTACCCATTTGGAAGTCATTTTTTAGCAAATATAATTTAAGCCTATCATACCATACTCTGGGTGCTTGTTTTAGACCATATAAAAATTTGAACAATTTGTAGACATGATCAGGAAACTAAGGATTCTCAAAACCAGGTGGCTGTCAAACATAAACTTTCTCCTCAATATAACCATTAAGAAAAGCACTTTTCACATCCATTTGATAAAGTCTAAAACCCTTTGATGCTACAAATGCTAACAGAATTCTAATGAATTCTAATCAAGCAACAGGTGCAAATGTTTCACCAAAGTCAAGACCTTCTACCTGGGTAAATCCTTGAACAACAAATTTAGCCTTATTTCGAATAACAACACCATCCTCACATTGTTTATTCTTAAAGACCCATTTAGTTCTAATCACATTATGACCATGAGGAGGTGAAACCAAAGTCCAGACTTTATTATGCTCAAAGTTTTCTAATTCCTCATGCATGGCATTAATCCAAGACTCATCAGATAAAGCGTGACTTATATCTTAGGGTTTAAAAGAGGAGACAAAGGCAGTATGAGCATATGAGGCATTGGAGTTATACCTGCTACAAAGAACTCTCTTATTTAACTCACTGATCATTTGTTGAGGGGATTGATTTCGTTGAATACATAGAGGAGCTTGTAAAGAGGTCGTAGGAGTGGTCGTGGATATAGCCGAAGATATTGTAGTAGTAGTACTGGCCTCTACCTCATGAGTGATTCATAGGAGTGGTCATAAACGTGGTTGTAGGTGTTGTAGTGTGACTCGGAAACTCCATATTGTCATCGTTGGAGTCATAGAAGATGTTCTCGATTGCGTTAGTTACTTGTATACCTGCATTCTCAGGTCTAGTACCAGGACTAGCCTTATCAAAAGTGACCTCGTAGGTCTCAACGATTTTGTTAGTTTCTAAGTTGAGTACAGGATAGCCTCGAGTGTGAACTGCATATCCAGGAAAGATGCCATCTGAGGATCTAGATTTAAATTTATCAAGATTGCCATGTTTAAGTATGAAGCATCGACATCCAAACACCCTCAAGTGAGAAACACTAGGAGAATAACCAAACCAAAGCTTATAGGAGGTCTTATGTAGTTTAGCTCATAGGAATACTCTATTCGAAATGTAACAAGCAGTCTAAACAGTTTCAGCCAAATACTTTCTAGGAGTAGCATATTCATTTAACATTATTATAACCATCTTGACCAAAGTTCTATTCCTACGTTCTACCACACCATTCTGTTGAGGTACACGAGCTGACGAAAATTGGTGGTCTAAACCCTTTTCAGTACAAAAAAGAAGCAAATAATGTGTTCTTGAATTCAGTTACATTATCACTTCTAATTACTCTAAGTGCTCCTGGAAATTCATTAGCAAGTCTAAGAGATAGCTTTCTAAAGTGACCGAAAGCCTCGTCCTTAGATGCCATAAACAAACATAAGAGTATATAGAGTAATCATCAACAATAACAAGAATATATCATTTACCTCCAACTGAATGAACCCTAGAAGGACCTACTATGTCCATATGCAACAATTCACCTGGAGAATTAGTAATAACAAATGTGAGTCGAGGATGTGATGATGAGACCATCCTACCATGTAAACAGGGTGAACAAATTTGATCCATTGACTTTTCAATCTTAAGACTAAGAATTCCTCTAACTAGATTCATATTACTAAGCCGAGCAAGATGATCGGAGCCAATATGACCTAATCTACGGTGCCAGAAGAACAAATCTTTAGAGTCAGAAGAAATAAGACACTTACAATCAGAAGAAGTTGAATATGAAAAGTCACCCTTAAACAAGCGACCAACTCAACTAATTTTGCATACTAGATCACCAGATGAATCTAAAATACAACATGAATGTTTTTTAAAGTCCTTAAAAACCTGCTCTAATCTCTCTAAAAATTGTCCATTAACCCATAGCCTCTCCCTACTTTTATAAGTTAATGTCACAAACCATGTCTACCTCAAACATGGACTCAGAATTTTATCTCTTCGAAAAACCAAGGGACCTGAAACCCTTCCAAACATGGGTTTTCTAATATATCTAAACCAAACTCTAATTCTTCTCAGTCATGGACTCTATCCACAACTCCTAACTCACCATGTGATGAAGCCTCTAGGACAACACCTCTTGTATCTTCATCACGCACCATCACCACATGTATCGAAGCCCTAGGATAGCACCTCGTATAGCCTCTCCACGCATCACTACCTTTGATCTCCACATGCTCCAGTGTGAGCCCAACCACTTTATGAAATCCTCAATCACCTAGACCTCAGCCTATCCTAATCTTTGTCCTACTCACCACCGACCATGATTGTCTCCACGTCCACCTGCATAGGCAAAGACCAAAAAAATATTTCCCCAGCACAAGTTATTCATAACTTGACAAACATGAGTCCACACATGCAAACCACAAAATTAGCCATCCATCAAGATCAACCAGATCAGCCACGACCACAAATTCTATGACATTCCAGAAATCAGCCTCCGACCACTTAGTACAACCGGTACCGTTGGCTCAATTTGTACTCAAAAACCACAAGTACTCGGGAATTACTACCGCTCAGAATGCTCAAAAATCACAAGTATCGTAGCACTACCGACTACCAACCAGTCACTAAACCATCAAGTATCGACTACCAAGTACCGACTGGGTAATTAAGCACAAGTATTGTAGCACCAACCACCGAGCACTGACCTGGTACTGTAGCAACGACCACCAGCCGGTTACTATCACCTCCGACCGGTCCACTAAAGCTCATGACCCCAACCATCCAAGTTGAGGTCTGGCAAGTACTGACTGTAGTCCATTGTATCTTCTTCACTTTTTAGTACAACTGGTTCTCCGTTCGAGGTCGAAGCATACCAATTACTTGTCGTGGTCATTATGCCCTAGTCGACACCCTTGGTCGATATGTTGTGGTTGATGTCTACTGATGTAACATACCAAAAAAAATTCATTTTCTTTTATTGGATTTATTTGGCATTTATCTGGAATTTTTGTGTTTTTCTACATTTAAAAATCAATTTTAAAAGCCAAAAAGGTATTTCTATAAAAATTTAAAGACCAACTTTAAAATAGAAATATTTTTAAGTCTAAAACAGCTCCAAGAATTTTTGTGAAATTTTCTAGAATTTTTAGACTATATTTACTATTTTCAAAGTGTTTTTGAAGCTTCCTAGTAAATCTGAAAATTTAAAAACAAAATTTAAAATCAAAATCATCTCAGGTTGACACGTGTCAAGCCCAGATCAAATCTGCCTTGGCCGATTAATCTCAGCCATCTGTAGCCACTTACCCGTTCACCTCTTAGCCGACGGTCTGGATTTAATCCGCCTCGCCTGATTTAATCTTAGCTGTCCCCTTCTACTTACCCCTCACCTGATTTAAGCTTTGTTTTCAGCCGGTCTCTCTTCCCAAAGTGTTGCCTCGACTTCCCCTTCTCACCCACACCTCGCACCTCGTATCCATGGCCATTGCCGGTCGCGTTCACGCCCCTAACCGCTCTTCTCCCCGAAAAGTCCACTGAGCAATTACTCGCCGTGCCGTCTCCCACCGTCCTATAAATTCCCCCTCGCCCCAAGCACCCCTACCATCACACCACCTCCCTCCACCCTCACTCCTCTCTCTCAGGCTCCCCATCGCCCCGCGTCACACCTCTCTCTCTCTCTTTGAGCCTCATCGTCGACGCCCTCGCTCCGCCGCCACGAAACCTCGCCGCCAGCCCATTTCCAAGCCCCTCGGACTCAGTGCCAAGGTGAGCTCACCTCCCCATCTCCCCTTCTTGCTATTGCGCACCTCGGCGACCGCCACCAGGCACTAGAGTGTCGATGAGCCTTGGGCCCAGAGCGCCACCACGCCAGCCATGCCACGTTAGCGGCAGGTGACATGGCCGCCACCTGCAGCCGCATGTGCACCACCTCAGCGGTCGTGAGCCACGCAAGCTCCACACCACCTCCTTGCCACCTCAGCCACCTCCCTGGTCCATGGACCTAGTCCACCAAAAGCTGGGCCCACTTGTCAGCCTCTGCCAAAAATTTTAAAATCCAACTAACGTCAGCATTGCGTCATAAAAATCCTTTTCTTTAGAAAAATAATTCAGCCAAAATTCTAAATTCCCTGCTGACATCATAAATTGAATTTCCAGTACAAAAAATAATTCCAAAAAATCCTATTTTTCCTTTTTCTCTCTTTTCAAACATCCAAAAGCCTATATTTCTTCATTTTAACTCCGATTGGACCCGTTCAAATTTCTAAATTCCTCTAAAATCCTAAACTACCCATTTCTAGGCATGTTTTGAAGTTTAATTTGAATTTATTTGCTTTGGTTCTTCTCGTATAGATTGTGACAATTCCAGAGAGTACAATTTCGACGACTCGCAGCACCAAGACTTCGAGCAAGGCATGTTACACCTTTGATCATGTTGATCCCAGTAATTTAAATTATTTATGTTATTTTTAAATTATTACTCATGCATACTTTCATTCTAATCTAGTTTGAATCTGATTTAAATTCTAGTTATACTCATGTCCTTTGTATATGGCCAAAGTTGATATTGAACAAACATGCCTTGTCAACCTAGATAAAAACCTAGTTAGTACATTAGTATTAATTAAAAATTTTATAGAATTGCTTAGCCATGCTTAGAATGATTGAGGTGGGATCAATTGTTTCACATAAAATGATAAAGTTTTCAAATGTATTCTTGACTTTGGTGAGTCAAGAAGGATTATGAAATATTTCCAAACAAAATATAAAACTTAGTTTAGACTTAGGCCAATGGTAGGTGGTGGGTGTTTGCTGGCATGCATTGTTGTTTGGAGAAACAATGTTGATTGCTAGGCACAGGGGATATGTAGTTAGGGCCTAAGTCAGTTAAGGACCGGTCTATGAGCTACTATTACAAAGTCACACCGTACTATCACAAGTCCAGTATGGGACAGACCTGGCTAAATAATTTGTGAAGTTCTAACTCGATTTCGCTATAGGCTGAATGTGAGCATGGCACAGGCTGCGAGAAGTCTCACATAGCACAAGAGGGGGCTCCAACTTGTGGATTCATGTTGTGGTGAAACCTTAGTGGCGGCGTGATCAAGTTGACAACAGAACATTGCAAAGGCCTTGTCATGAACTCTCAGCCACACATCTAAGGCAATGTGCTAATCACGTAGCAATACGAGAGGACATGTTTTGTGGGTAAAGTTGTACACCTCTACAGAGTAACAAGCTATCCTGGATAGCTGTGTCCACGGTCAAGGACATGTTGAGTATGGTTTTTCACAGATTAGACTTTGGTTTAATAAAATCTGGTTTATGGAAAGTTGTGAAATCTTTTGGAAGATGGTCCGAGTGGAATACCCGTGGATAGGTTAGTGTGAGGTTGGTGCTTGTACTAACGATATTATTTCATGTAAAATGTTGATTTTACATAAGGTATTAGTCTAAGCTTTTGCATCTACTTACAGTATTTACATCAATTTTGCTTTTCGCTCAATTAACCTTACTGTGCCTTCCTTTGTAAATCCTTATGCGTGCATTAACTTTGCTAAACATCCTTGTGTAACTTATGGAGTACTTTATGTGCTCATGTTGCTCAATTCATCATTTTTCCAGAGGACAACTTCATCGACTATGGTGAGGATTGCAACGAATAGGCCACGTCTTACACTCATTCGCCTATGGGAAGGCAGGATGGGCTGCTCCTTTATTTTATTTATCTTCCACTGTCTACTTTATGTTTGGCTTCGAGCCCGCTATTGTAAACCTTGGCCATAAGACCCATACCTTTGTTTTATAAGGAAGTTCGGTTGTTATGTATGATATGCATCCCTGTTAATCTTGTGTGCACTAGCTTTGCTGGAATAGTGCGATTTACATAGAGGGTTCTAGAGTTATTGCTCTAGGATCCGACAACCGACTAGTCCTACTGTTCTGAAAACTCTAGCAACAAATAGCTCATCGACTAGAACTTTCATAAACACAAATTCCAATGAAAACCAAATATCAATTATTCATCATCACTAAATGCATGACCACCACATGGTCTAACAGTGAGGGGTTATTTATAGCCCCAACCACCATTTCAACTGTTGAGGCAAAATTTCCTAAAATTTTAGCATGTACGGTACTACCACCATTGATCAGCCAGTATTATCACACCTAGGGTTCAACGATTATAAGTAGCACAATTAATGCTTTTGAACTAGCCATTATGGTCTGTTGTGGTATGACTGCACTCATAAAGCCTGGTACTACCACAGTGCGGCAGTACTGCATGGCATAATAAGTACTATCAATTTTCAGATGAGAGAAATGTCGCAAAACCTACCTCTCTGAAAATAACGCACCGACAACTAAAAATTAAGTCTACCGCACTACGGTAGTACCATACACTAGGTGCAGTCATACCACATGTCGGTAGTACCATAGTTAAACTTGTGGTCATACCGATTTTCCTAACAACATGTTTTTCAGATGTAGTTCAAGATGCACGCATGTCTTAGTTGATCAAGATGGCACAAAATAAATCTTCAAGCTACTAGCAATGATCCCTCTTTATAGTACAGCATCTAACCTATAAATCCGATCTTTTCACCAATCATCAAGATTGATAAAAACTATAAAATTGTCCTTATGCTACATAATACATTTGTCTTGGATCATATCGATCCTTTGTCGTCCTTGCATGCTATTTTCATGTTGTCATCCATAAACTGGGACTTAAACCTTTAAAACATCTTAACACACATGTTAGTCCCTTAACACATTGTTGTCATAAATTACCAAAATCATTTCTAGGGGCCTAGATGTTTTCACCCTGCATGTCGCACTCACTATCAGCCTACTACGTTCGTGCTAGCTGTTGCCCTGCCTGTTGTACTCATGTGAGTTGCCACGTTGCAACCAACCTGTCGACCCTGGGTGATACGATAGGTGATGTCGCATATTTCGCCTACCGGGCTCGAAGGGCTATTTTTGAAGAAACAGACATCTAGGACCAAATTTGAAAAAAAAATGCTATAGTACTACATGTGTAAACAGTTAGAGGGTTCGACGAGTGGAGGTTCGTGCTGCAATGCGTGTACGACGACACGGGCAAGCGGGAATGTATGCATGCAAGTTAGGGTTGAGGAGGGGGCTAGGGGAGACATGGAGCATCAGAACTAGAGATGACCAAATGAGCCATGCCAACGGGCGGCCCAAGGCACGTTATTGTTAGCATGGCCCATGGCGTGGCCCGACATGAAAGTCAGTGGGTCAGGCCGGCACGGCATAAGGCCATGGGCTATGCCTGGGTCGGTGCCTTGGCCCACCGTGCCGGCATGGCATGGCATGAGCAATGCCAGCGTAACATCCCATTTTGGGGAAACCTTGGTGCTAATGCAAAGCTTCAAATGAGTGTTCTTGATCTAAGTTTGTTTTTAGAAAGTGTAAAACTGAATTTGCAAATGCAAACCTCAATTGGTGGGAAATTCAAATTCATTGCCAATCAAAGTCTCCTTGGGCCTCTGGCCACTTCCTCCTCTCCCCTCCCTGTTCATCACTGACCCAGCAAGCTCCCACGTTCAACAGTGTCCAGGCGCATCATCTCCACCATGACAACACCTCGTCTACAGTTCCCCTGCCAGCACTCTGCCATGGTAGTGCCTCGTCTTTCGTTTCGCTGCCATGAGACCGTCGGGCCAAAGACTGCTCTATCACGGTAGCACCTTGGTCCCACCTCCCTTGTGCATGCACATCTCCGGCATGGTCAGGCGCCCCTGCACACACACCAGCCCCTGATAAATTGTGCCCTCTCCTTCACTCGGTTGAAGGATGACAACACTGCTTGGACCACTGCGCTACATCGTCTCATGCGCACCTCCCCAATTTTCCCGTTGACCACTCGCGTGACCGCAGTCCCGCCCCAACTAGACTCCGCCTCAACTCCCCTATGCTACGCTGCTATGGTTCGGCCCTGCTGCGCTTGTGCTGTCGTGGCCCTACGCCTGCCATAGCAGCTTCTCTATCTCGGCCCCCTACAAGGACTCTGCCACGGTAGCCAACCCCTCTGCTTCGTCTTCTGCTCCACCCCATGAAACCATCAGGCCGAAGCGTGTGCCTCAACCTCTGCTTCAGCACCCAACTAGGCCCTATGCGCACGCACGCTCCATAGCGTCCCACCTCGGCTCCCCACGCCTTGACACACCATGGTACCTACTGTCATTCAGCACTACTGTGGTGAGCTCCGATTGTCGTGCCCCACACTACAGCCACATCGAGGCTCTGCAACACTAGTCTCCACTGCTGTCTATAAAGAGCTGCCCAGGTCTCCCTCAATCTCCAACACCTTCACTCAGCTTCCCTCTGCATCCCCTGAGCTAGAGCCCCACTCCCACTGCCTCTGCTTCTCACTCTTCCTCCAGCAGTCTCCATCACCAGCTCCCATCGGTGGACCTCAGGACCTCATGAGCTTCTCCCTGAGTTTGCCATCACTTATTCTCTCTCCTTCCTCACCTAATCGACTTCTCTCCCCTTGCAGGCTGCCGGCAAGCTCCTTCCTCCCCGGCTTCGACGCCCCACCGTCCCGACATTCTACTGCATGGCAGTCCAATTAACCGAGTAGGGAGCACCTCCCGGCCACTACAAAGCCAACACCAATCTCATCGAGCTGCCTCCCCTCCTCCGGTGAGCCAGCGTCGTCACCTACCTCGCCGCCAAGGCCATCCCCGTCGCCAGCTCCTTTGGCTCCACCCCGACCATAGCCCAAGCTTGGGTGAGTTCACAACCATCCATAGAAGCTCCCATGTCGGTCAATCAAATTCTAATGCCTCGGGCCACTAGAATGTGCCATCCCCTATTCCGGTCACCGCCTAGCTTGCCGCCCCATCCATAGAAGCTCCCATGTCGGTCAATCAAATTAAATGCTGTGCCAAGTTCTTGTCTAAAGTCCAGTGCACTAGCTTTCCCTGATCATCAATCTCTAAACATTAAAACTAGTTTGGGATAGTCACAGGATGTAAGTGATTGGTAATTTGCAATAACTTAGTTTATGCTTCTCAAAATCCTAAAAGCTTGCTATACTTGTTTGGGTGGATGGTAAGAAAGGCTAGTGCTGATGTCGCATGAGAAATTGTAGTTTGTTGTATGAACCACCCAGACAAATTAAGAACTTAATCCTGTGATGACCTCCTTGTGTAAAATAGTACTACCATAAGCTGGCAAAGTGTAGGCTTGGCTGAATAATTTACTAGACCCTCGAAGTCATCTCCCAGGAGATAGGTGCAGGAGGATAATGAAGATCCAGCCTGAATGGGACACTAAGTGGAGGGTGATGTTTCCCAAGGCTAGGGTTGTGAAAAGTGGAGTCCGGCCTCACTGGTCTATGGTGGAACATCCCACATAACTATGAGACCCACTACGTGTGGGAGCAGCCCATATGGGTGAGATGCTAGGGGACGAGGTATTGTAAAGGCCTTGTGACAATCTCTCGATCTGTGTGACCAAGGAATCACGTAGGCCCATCGAGTTGATTATCTCTTGTGGATAAAGATGTACAGTCTCTACAGAGTATAAACTATTCGAACAACCATACCCATGGTCAAGGGTGGACATGGGATCTTACCCGAGTTAGTTCTATTTCAAAACCTTTGTGGGTAAGAAGAGAACTTGCCTGGCGGATATAAACCCAACTTTGGAATTTTCCTAGAGAGATGTACTCCAGCGTTGTTAATAAGGTGGAAGTAACCTAATGATCAAAATCTAGCATAGATTGATAGAACCATGTAATCGGTGGATGGAATCTACACCGCTATAAATACTACTTAATTTCAAACTCTTTAAAGCATGTTTGTAAAATGCAAGTCATAGGAATTTTAATTATAGTTATTGCAAATATCGCTTTAAGCAAATAAAAGAACCTGAGACATCCTTGTTTAGCCTTGCATCTATAATTATATATATTCAGTGTATTGGCTTGTAGAGCACGGTTGTTTGTGCTCACCCTCGCTCGTAACCCACCCTTCAGAGTCCATGAACCAAGGTTACTATGTCTACTATGAGGATCAGGGTAATGAAGGCGGTGAAGATGGTAGAAACTAGAGTAGCCTTTAGTAGTCATGCCTCTCATCTCAATCTAGCCGACCAGGCTAACTTGTGGATGGTTCCAATATTAGTCAGGTCTCTAGCTAATATCGGTGCCACCTAAGTTGTCTTAATCACTTGCCTGTTGCGGGTTATGCCTTACCATGTTTGCATCTATTTCCACTTCCGCACTTAAAGTAATGTAAACATTTGGCCTAACATCCCTATTGTAAACTCGACCCAACGTGGTCTATTTGAACTCTAGTATTATAATGGTATGGTATTTATCGTGTATGAAATGATCCAGTAATGTACCTGTGAGCACTATCTACTAATCCAGATAATAGTGCGGTGCAATCACAGAGGATTTTGGGTTGGTAAAACTCGGGTCCAACAGCCGAGCACTACCCGGCACGACAGTGGCACAAGCACAACTCAAAGAGAATGGCCCATCCAGCACGTTTAGCCCAGTTAGCACGGCCAATGATCATTTTCTTAAAAAAATGAGTAGCCATTTTTGGCCATTTGAGACTTAAAAAATATGAAACATTTTCAAAAATATTCTAAAAATTTTCCTATAAATAGGAACCATACCTCCCCTCATCAACCCACACTCAAATCAGCGTTCTCCTCTCCTCACTCTCTTGTGGAAATTCTAAAACTCTTTGTAGTAATTTGGCAAAATTTGGAATGATTTTCCAAAATTGCGAAAATTTGAAATCTGGGTAGTGATCAAGTAAAGAGGTGAGAATACTAATTTTCATGTTCTTATATTATTTTTGTTTCTATTTTATAATTTATTTTAATACAAATTAGGTAATAATGTAGTTTTGTATTTGTATTTTGCAGTTTTGTGCATATTGAAATTTCGTCACAGAACATTTTGATGAATTTGCTATGAGTTAGTACAGAATTATTCTAGAAGATCTTGCATCATTCAGGACAAGTCCGCCTCCCCCTCAAACAGCCGAGGCCATCGCCGAGCAGACTGTGCCTGTACCATCGCCAAGCTCTACCAATGCCTCTGCGTAAGTAAGCACTGGAGCTAAGAGGTCCAGACCAAGCATATTCGACGTGTGGGGAGATTTCGACAAGGTCATGAAGCAATTGTTGTCCGGAGAGCAGGTAAGAGTTGTTGTTTGCAAAATATGTCATCATGAATTGTCTACAAAATCTATAGGTGGAACGGGGCACTTGCATAGACATACCTAGAGATGTAAAGAAAAGCAAGGTATCACCATGAGGCAGACACAGCTGATGTACAACCCCACGATATGGTATATAACTGGGATTATAATCCTGAGGTAGCTCGTGAATCTTTAGCACATTTAATTGCTTCGCAAGATCTTCCTTTAAACTTTGGTGCAACCGATGCATTCCAAAAGTATATTAGAACTACTCATAATCCTAAATTTACTCATGTATCTAGACAGACAACCACTAGAGATTTAGTTAAATACTACAATAATAGTCATGAGAAAATCAAAGAACTGTTTGGAACATGTAAATTTTCGGTGGCTTTAACCTTGGACATATGGAGTGGTCATGTTAGGGAGGATTATCTTAGTGTAGTTACTCACTACATAAATGATGATTGAGTATTGAAAAAGAGAATACTAGGTTTTAAATTGATAGACGTAGCATATATGGATGAGAATATAGCATAATGTATTATCAAAGTTGTAGAAGATTTTGATCTTACAAACAAAATTTTTGCAATTACCTTGAGCAATGCTACAGCAAACTCTAGGGAAATAAATATTCTCACTCCCTTATTTGATACATATGCCGATTCCTTCTTGCTATATCAACGATGTGCCTACCATGTTATTAATCTTATATGTTGGACCGAAATGGCGACGGAGGGGGGGTGAATGTCGATCTTTAAAAATCGCCCCCAACAATTATCTTCTTCTCCAATAGCTATGGGAGCTATGAAGGAGAAAATAAACCCTTACTGGACATCACAGAGACAAGGAAAAACTAGACCCAGAAAGAAGCAATCAAGAAAAACAAATTCAGCACAAGTCTGGCTGCAAGCGGTAGTACCGCTGGGACGAGCGGTAGTACCGCTGAGCGGTAGTACCTCTTCCAGGAGCGGTAGTACCGCTGAGCGGTAGTACCGCTGAGCGGTAGTACCTCTTCCAGGAGCGGTAGTACCTCTCGAGGAAAAACAGCAAACAGAAATTTTCAGACAATGAATCTGAAAACTGAGAAATTCGCAAGATTCTTCGATTCTTGGCTTGGGAAACTTTGAGGATAGCTAGGGAATACTCCCAGAAGACTAAGCCAAGAGCCAATTTCAAGAAACCACTTTCAAGAAACACGAATTTCAGATTTGGGTAAAAATCTGAAATTTTGCCCGAGCTGAGCCAAAAAACCAATTACTCCCAAACCGTTGATCCTTTGGCTATGAAATTTTGAGGGTAGCTATTTAATAGCCTCTGGACTCTTCATACCAAATTTCAAGCCATCTTAACAAGGGAGTCAAAATCTGGACAAAAACCTAGAAAGAGAAAAGATGAACAGAGGAGGCAAACAATGAAAATCTGAGATTAAAACTTGGTTTGCTCTTGGAGTTAACTAGCCAAATGGCTTTTAAGCATCACCCATGTCATAGCAACCCATTTTGGCACTCTCCAGCAATCAAGAACTCGAAAATCAAAAGAGAGCAAATCACCCAAAATGAAGAACGAAGAACAGAAGCTACGACAGAGAGGAACCAAACTTCAGATCTTCATTTCTTGGATCACAATGAATACAGAGGAGTCCCGATGACACGATTGAATACAGAGGAATGATTACAAGACTCTCAATCCATCTCCTCACTCTCTCAACTCAAGAACACACACTCATCCATGGAGGGAGGAAGAACACCCACTAGAACTCACACCTAGAAACCATCGTAGAGGACAACAGAGGGAGCACACTCTGCCTCCACCAACTCACACCAACTAAAGAGCTAAAGGAAACAACCTTCCCAAAGCCTCTTTTGACTAGTGTAAACCCTAATTCCTTACAAGTGCTCAAATGGGCATGCAGCCCCTCCTCTCCTTTTATAGCCCATGGCTAACGGGTCTCCGCCCCGTTACGCCGGCTAAATCCAACGGAGCCCGCTCCCGCTTGTGCAGCCTTGCGAAATTCCCGTTTCGCCCCTCCTGCACCTTCCGGGAAGCTTCCGCGCTCCTTGTCTTGCACGCCTCGCAACCACCTCGAGTCCACGTCGTCTTCGACACATCCTGACCGTTCTGACCTCAGCGCCACCTGCGCCTAGTCCGGTCCACCGTGTCTCGCCACGACTCCGCTCGATGTCCTGCAGCCACACAGACAAGAAACACATCACATAGCACCGCTCGACACATGAAAGCATAAAATAGCATAAACACATCATGCTTACCCATGATGAAGTCCAAACCTGTCGAAGCATTAGAATAAATGACCTAAGCCCAAACGACCAAGTTTGACCAAATCGACCGAGCCCGTTGCACCACGCAACGACATGGTCAAAACCACCCAAACCAAACTCGACTAACCTACACCATTGTCAATTACTCATCATTCTCATGGGATCACGACCACATGGTCTCTCAATCTCCCCCTTGATGGGTATATTGACAAACTCGGAAAAAGCATGAAGAAGAGTTTGAGTTTGACGAATCCAACATGGTCCAAAGAAGAGAATGAAACAAATGACCATGTCGACAGAAGGAACACAAGAGCAACAACTGAAAGAGCAAATTGATCTCCAAAGCTCTAAAATGATCCCAACTAGCTTTTTCTTCTCTATTCTCCCCCTTTTGGCAATAAACGCATCAAGGATGCAAAAGAGAGAATATGACATGTCAATGGATGAATATGGCTGAAGTTTGTTTATTCTAAGCATTTAGAGCCATGAGAATTATCCAATATGACCAACAAGTACTACACCAAGCCATAACTCAATAAAACGCTATCTAGATCATGACAACATATATATAAGCCAGCTAGAACACATAGATAACAATCTAAAAGTGAAGTACATTAAGTGAGCAAGTCAAGTCATCAATGAGCAAAGTCTAACTAGAGATATCCAAGGATGATGCAGGCCATGTCAATAAGCTAAGCGGAACAAGGAAGCTAACATTGAGTCCAAATAGAGTGCTATAAGCTCAAGATTGAAACTTTGGTTAAAGTACTTGGTTCTTTTTGAAGCTTAAGCAAATGGAGCACAAATGACATATTTTCTTTTGAAATTCATGGTTGTTGCCAACCAGATTTTTGTTTTATCATGTGCTAGGTCTCAAGCCTTATGCGACTACTCCAAGCCATGAGCTTAAGAAGATAGTCTAGGTCATCCAAAACTCCCCCTAAGTTCATGCCAAGTGCAATGGCAAGCCGTCTCATAGGAGAGAATTGGTGAGATCAGTTTTTTTCGCACAAAACCGATCTTTTTGCTTTTTAACATATTGTACTAACTCAGCATCATCAAGAGACTAAACAGCTCAATCTAAGGCTCAATATAGATTCAACGCTCTACTCAGCCTATTTGACATGGCATGAATCATAAAGGGATAGCTCAAGAAAGACTAAACTCAAATGCTAGCATGACAAGTTTAATTTAAGTTGATCAATTTTACTTAACTTATCATAGCAAACGCTAGTCTACACATATGAAGTCATGATAAATTTAGCAAGCTAAGCACAAGTCATGGCAAGGTGTAAAGCATTGAAGCATGTCATAACAGGATAATGATCAAGGCTCAATGCAGATTGATTATAATGCTAGAATGCTGAAAATGCAAGAAAAAACTAGCTCCCCCTCAACATGACATGCAACTTTTAGTTCAAGTTGAGTTAAGTCACAATTAAGCTCCAGAAGCTCCCAAATGAACTCTCCCTGAACCAAAGCAATAAATCGAGAAGCTGGCTCAGACTGACTCTCATCTACCCCATATGACTCCAGGACAATCAGCTGACTGTAAATCACACACTAGAGAGCAAACACGTACCCTGTCTACCCGAGGGTGGCCCAACCCTCGCTAGAACCTACAAGAAGTGAGTGAGCTCGACCTAGTGAGATAAGAAGCAGCTAATCCTGGAAGCACAAGATAAGGGTTAGAAGTCTAAGCATCTCGGCAAGAGAAGCACTCTAACCTATGCTGGAAGGACTAAACCCAAATGCACCCCGAGTGCAATGCAATAGAAATGAGACAGAAGCATAATCAATATAGTAAAGCAATAAAGCCCAAAGCTCCCTCTCACTACAGTCCATAAGGACACACCACCCCAAGCTCTCCCTGCAGAGCTGAAAACCTCGAACTATCCAAAGGCTTGGTGAAGATGTCAGCCAACTGGTGGTCACTCTCCACAAACTGGAGCACTATATCACCCTTCTCTACATGGTCTCTAAGGAAGTGGTATCGGATATCAATGTGCTTGGTCCGAGAGTGCTGCACTGGGTTTTTAGCAATGTTAATCGCAGAAGTGTTATCACAGAAGAGTGGAACACTATCTATGACCAACCCAAAGTCCCGCAGGGTCGACGCCATCCAAAGTACTTGGCTACAGCAGCTGGCTGCAGCAACGTACTCGGCCTCTGCGGTGGACTGTGCAACTCCGGACTGCTTCCTCGAAGACCAGGAAACAAGAGAAGTGCCAATGAATTGGCAGGTGCCAGAGGTGCTCTTCCTATCTATCCTACAGCCGGCAAAGTCTGCATCCGAGAAGGCTCTCAAGGAAAGACAGGATGAGGAAGAGTACCAGATACCATAGTCAATGGTAGCTCGAAGGTATCGAAAGATGCGCTTCACCGCCTGACGGTGAGATACGCGAGGAGAAGCCTGAAAACGAGCACACAGACACACTGAAAAGTGTATGTCTGGTCTCGAGGCAGTGAGGTAAAGAAGGGAGCCGATCATACTTCTGAACTCTTTCTGATCAACTGGCTCGCCATCCTCATCTGGGTCAAGATAGGCTGTCGAAGCCATGGGAGTTGACACCGGCTTACCATCACTCATATCGAAGCGCTTCAGGAGGTCACGAGTGTACTTTCCTTGATGAAGAAATGTACCCTCCCGAGTCTGCTTAATTTGGAAGCCAAGGAAGAAGGTCAACTCACCCATCATACTCATTTCAAACTCGGTGCTCATGACATCCGAGAACTGGGAAACCAGAGTATGGGAAGAGCCGCCAAAGATAATGTCATCGACATAGATCTGGACGAGCAGAAGGTCAGCGCCAAGCCGGCGGATGAACAAGGTCTTATCAACTTTACCCATTTCAAACCCATGACTCAACAAGTAGGACTTAAGCCTCTCATACCAAGCCCTGGGGGCCTGCTTAAGTCCATACAACGCTTTGGAAAGCTTGAAGACATGGTGTGGGTATTTGGGGTTCTCAAAACCTGGAGGCTGTCTGACGTAAACTTCTTCCTCAATGACCCCATTAAGGAAGGCACTCTTGACGTCCATCTGGTAGAGCTTGAAACCCTTAGAAGCTGCAAAGGCAAGCAGGATTCTAATGGCCTCAAGTCGAGCTACAGGGGCAAAGGTCTCCTCGAAGTCTAGACCCTCAACCTGGGAAAACCCCTGAGCAACCAGTCTAGCCTTGTTTCGAATAACCACTCCATCCTCGCTCTGCTTGTTCTTGAACACCCACTTAGTCCCAATAATATTGTGACCTCGCGGGGGCTCGACAAGCGACCAGACCTTGTTCCTCTCGAAATTTTCTAGCTCCTCATGCATGGCATTGACCCAAGACTCATCAGATAAAGCATGAGAGACATCTTTGGGCTCAAAGGAGGCAATGAAAGCAGAATGGAGACAGAATTGAGATAAGCCAGATTTTGAGCGGGTTACACGCTCGAAAAGGTCTCCAATGATCTGCTCTGAAGGATGAGCTTTCTGGATATGTCTAGGAGGTCCAGGATGAGATGAAGAAGTGGCCTCTACCTCGTGAGCTGACGAGGTAGGAACAGAGCCACCAGCTCCAGAAGAAGCAGAAGGCATGGGCTGATCACCTCGAGGTGCGGTGGAAGACGGCACCTCAAGGGGTGGATGAGGAACAGGATCAGGTAGACAACCGTCGTCTCCATCATCCTCATCATCCACAAAGATGGTCTCGGACTGCTCTAAAGAACCTGAGATGTCGGGCCTAGTCCCCGGACTGGCCTCGTCAAAGGTCACCTCACAGGTCTCTACCATTTTACTAGACTCGCAGTTCCAAACCCTATAGGCCCGCGAAGAAGGCGAGTAACCTAGAAAGATGCCATCACAAGAACGTGATTCGAACTTGTCTAGATTCCCGGACTTCAGAATAAAGCACTTGCAACCAAAAACACGAAAATGAGAGACGCTGGGCTTTCGCCCGTATCTCAGCTCATAAGAAGTGCGGTGCAAGTGTGCCCTAAGAAATACTCGATTTGAGACATGGCACGCGGTGGCTATAGCCTCAGCCCAAAACTTCCGCGGTGTAGAGTACTCATCAAGCATCGTCCTGGCCATCTCGACCAAGGTACGGTTCTTCCTCTCCACAACGCCATTCTGTTGAGGGACGTATGGAGAAGAGAACTGGTGCTCTACACCTGTCTCACCACAGAAACTCTCAAAGTAGGAATTCTTGAACTCCGTGCCATTGTCACTGCGGATCGCTCGTAAGGCACCTGGGAGCTCTACAGAAAGCCTACTGAAAAGACCTCGGAAATGCGAAAACGTCTCATCCTTCGAGGCTAAGAAAAACACCCAAGAATACCTCGAGAAGTCATCGACCACAACAAGAACATACCACTTCCCTCCTGCTGACTGCACTCGAGCTGGTCCAACTGTGTCCATGTGGAGCAGCTGTCCCGGTGCATCGGTCATAGTAACTGTGACCGGAGGGTGAGAAGCGGCAACCATCTTGCCGTGCCGGCATGGAGAGCAAACAAGGTCTTTGACCATCTTGAGTTTCGGCAGACCACGAATGAGATCGTGGCCGCTAACTCGGGTCAAATGATCAAATCCGATATGACCAAGTCTCCTATGCCAGAAAGAAAGGTCGCGGGACTCAGAAGCAACTAAACACCTGAGAGGATCACCAGAAGACTCAGAAAAATCAGCACGAAAGATCCTCCCATAACGAGAAATCCCGCAAACTAGACTACCCGAAGAATCAAGAATTTTACAAGCATTTTTCTTAAAGCTTACCTCGAAACCGTCATCGGTAAGCTGAGAGACTGAAAGCAAATTGTACTGCAGCTTACTAACCAAAGCAACATCTTTCAAAATGAAAGAATCATTAATGCGCACAGTACCTTTGGCGATGACGCGCCCAGATGAAGCATCTCCGAAGGTGATCGTCTCATCACCTGGAGCACGGGCAAGGGAAGAAAACCAACGGGAGTTTCCGGTCATATGACGAGAACAACCGGAGTCTACAAGCCAAACCTTTCCCTTCCCTGCCCGGCGAACCTGAGTCAAACAGAGAGTAAAGTCTCAGTACTGGGATAAATCAAAAGTGATTTTGGCACCCAATACTGAACAACACGTCGAGCAGATGAAGTAGTCAAGCACGACTGACCTCTATCTACCCTACGCTCTCCATGACTCAAGGAAGCAGAAGGTCTGTGAGCAGACCTGAAGCTGTTGCGGGGTCCGACTGCTACGGGAGAGCGAGTCGGAACACCGGCAACACGCTGAACACGCCGCGGGTAACTGTCTCGACGGGGGAAACGAGATGCACCCTCAGGACGGCGGAAGTCATGACCAGGAGCAGCATGAGGACGAAAAACAGAAGACTCAGAAAAATCAAGTCCTCGATGCTGCCCAAACCCATCAACAGCAGTAAACCTAGACCTCGTGCTGGTCCTAGGTGCACTCAGGATCTGGGGCTGACCCTGAATACGCCTAGGAGACTCAACACGGTCTCTACGCGCGATCTTGGCGCGCCTGAAGCATCGATCAACCGTGTGTCCATCCTTCTGACAGAAGGTGCAGTGATACTTCATCCTCTGAGAGGTAGAAGTAGCACGGTCAGGCTTCGCCTTCTGAGAGGCCGAAGCAGCAGGTGCAATCACCTTGCTGTCAGAAATCCCCTGGACATAGCCCGCTGACTTAAATTGGACTTTCTCGGTCCTGGGCTCGGTCTTGATCACACCTGGTGCTATGGGTCTGAGCACAGCAGGTGGATGCTTCCTCATATCCTCATAATAGTCATATCCTAGACCCTGATTAAATCTGCAAATCTTGGACTGGTCTAGAATAAGATTAAGCTTCTTCTTGCCGCCTACAAATCTCTCGAGAGTGTTCATAAGGTACTGACACTCCCGAAAGAGAGAGGTGCAAGAAGAGCAGGGAGAAGAGGGAACAGCAGGAGGTAAGGGAGCAGAAGAAGAACCAATAGTAGAGGAGAGAATGGCTTGTGCATGCACAGCCGACCCTGAGGGGACAGTCCTACTACTAGCAGGTTGGTTCGCGTCTCTAGGCGTCTCACCCTTACCCTGGGGCTTCTCCCCCACACCATCAATCACATCACAACCAGATTGTGGCTTCTCTAGTAAGTCCTTAGTTAGCTTCACACATTTGTCATTCAAAGCAACGAGTTCAAGTTTTAGTTTATCACAACTAATGCATGGTGAGCTAACAGAATCCTTAGTCGCATACTGAGCCATTTTCTTGTTGTTGTCAATCATTTCTTGAAACTGTTTTGAGACAGATTCAAGTTCAGCAGTTAACTTTGGACAGTTCAAACATGAATCAATAGGCTCAAGTAAAGAAGCACGCAACTCAGCAATCTTGTGATCTGCCCGTTTTAGGTTCATCTTCAAGTTATTGCAATTTTCACAAGACTCGGGCAGATCAAGGAGCATGGCATAAGGTCCTCTAGCAGCAATGTCCTTATCCTCACATGAGGTGGGAGAAGTAGTCTCATCAGTAGTAAGTAGGGTAACAGCCATCCTACTCAACTCTAACTCAGCAAGCAGACTAACATTCTCCACCTTAACAATATCAAGCTCGGAGGACACACTATCATGAGAGGTCCTTAATTTCTCCATGTCATCAAGCAAGGCACAGCATGTATCACAGTCGTCACGGGAGGGAGCAGATGTAAGTGAAGTAATCTCCCGTGACAGTCTATCTACTTCCTTCTCTAACTCGGTACACCTAGACCTAGCTCTAGCATGAAATCCACCTAGCTTAAGAAAAGCATCATTTAGCTGGTCATAAGAAGGGAGTACCTCATCCGAGTCGGAGTATAGCTCGCTGTCGCTGAGTTCGCCCTCGAGGGCCATGAAGCACATGCCGGAGAAGTCGTTGCCGCCATCCTTGGGCTCTTGGTCACCCGTCCCGTCGTCGTCGCTCCATCCCTCCACCTCGCTGAGGTCGAGGTCGTCGAAGGCGGTGAGGACGCGGTGGAAGAGCTTCTTGGCCTTCCCGAAGTTGCGGAACTTCTTCTTTCCCGGCGTCGGAGCTGGAGGCTTCTTGTTGCGGTTCTTGTCGGTGTAGTCGATCTTGCTCGAACCGCCGTAGTCGTTCTTGCCCTTCTCCAGCTTGGGGCAGTTTGCCCGAATGTGGTTGGGGCCACCACACTCGAAGCAAATCACGGGTCCTCCTCTCTTTCTGTCTCTCCTACCCTTGTAGGCATGTGAAAACCTTCGGGCTAGGAGGGCCAGCTGATCATCCGCAAGCCGCTCTAACTGATCATCAGTTATGTCACAGAGAGCAGCGAGGGAAAAACCGCAAGAAGAATCAGAAGAGAGACCAGAAGCAGAACTGGGATCGGTGATCAAAGCCATCGACTGTGACTTCGACCGACGAGAGACAACGTCAATCTCGTGAGTCTTGAGGCGTGAGTACAGCGCGTCAAGAGTCAGGGTCGAGAGGTCTGTCGTGTCTTTGATGGTGGTCACTTTCATCTCCCACACGCGCAGATCGAGTGCCGCGAGCATCTGACGAGCGTTGTCCGAGTCGGGGTATGTGAGACCGACCGCTCGGAGGTTGCTCAAGATTTTGTGAAATCGCGAAAAGCACTCGTCCAGGGACTCACCAGCAAGCATCTCGAATTTGTTGTATTCGCGCTTGAACTGGTCCTGTCGAACCGTCTTGATCTGGGTGGTGCCCTCATGGTATGCGTCGAGGGTCACCCAGATGTCGTAGGCGGACGACAGGTGAGATATACGGTCAAACTCGCTACGACTCAACCCCTGGATGATGATGTTCCTTGCCTTTGCATTCGCCTCAACATCAGCCATGTTCCCGGCATTGATGTTCTCATCGGCAGGAACAGCGAATCGTACCTTGACCTTCCGCCAGATGGCATACCCCTGGGCCTGGATGTATGTCTCCATTCGGCTCTTCCAGAAGGGGTAATCGATGCCATCGAACACGGGCGGCTTGGTCGAGTACTTGTCCGTCGCCATGGCTCTTGAGACCGGTTAAGATCTATGAATTAGAGCTAACCGGCTCTGATACCAAATGTTGGACCGAAATGGCGACAGAGGGGGGGTGAATGTCGATCTTTAAAAATCGCCCCCAACAATTATCTTCTTCTCCAATAGCTATGGGAGCTATGAAGGAGAAAATAAACCTTTACTGGACATCACAGAGACAAGGAAAAACTAGACCCAGAAAGAAGCAATCAAGAAAAACAAATTCAGCGCAAGTCTGGCTGCAAGCGGTAGTACCGCTGGGACGAGCGGTAGTACCGCTGAGCGGTAGTACCTCTTCCAGGAGCGGTAGTACCGCTGAGCGGTAGTACCTCTTCTAGGAGCGGTAGTACCTCTCGAGGAAAACAGCAAACAGAAATTTTCAGACAATGAATCTGAAAACTGAGAAATTCGCAAGATTCTTCGATTCTTGGCTTGGGAAACTTTGAGGATAGCTAGGGAATACTCCCAGAAGACTAAGCCAAGAGCCAATTTCAAGAAACCACTTTCAAGAAACACGAATTTCAGATTTGGGTAAAAATCTGAAATTTTGCCCAAGCTGAGCCAAAAAACCAATTACTCCCAAACCGTTGATCCTTTGGCTATGAAATTTTGAGGGTAGCTATTTAATAGCCTCTGGACTCTTCATACCAAATTTCAAGCCATCTTAACAAGGGAGTCAAAATCTGGACAAAAACCTAGAAAGAGAAAAGATGAACAGAGGAGGCAAACAATGAAAATCTGAGATTAAAACTTGGTTTGCTCTTGGAGTTAACTAGCCAAATGGCTTTTAAGCATCACCCATGTCATAGCAACCCATTTTGGCACTCTCCAGCAATCAAGAACTCGAAAATCAAAAGAGAGCAAATCACCCAAAATGAAGAACAGAAGCTACGACAGAGAGGAACCAAACTTCAGATCTTCATTTCTTGGATCACAATGAATACAGAGGAGTCCCGATGACACGATTGAATACAGAGGAATGATTACAAGACTCTCAATCCATCTCCTCACTCTCTCAACTCAAGAACACACACTCATCCATGGAGGGAGGAAGAACACCCACTAGAACTCACACCTAGAAACCATCGTAGAGGACAACAGAGGGAGCACACTCTGCCTCCACCAACTCACACCAACTAAAGAGCTAAAGGAAACAACCTTCCCAAAGCCTCTTTTGACTAGTGTAAACCCTAATTCCTTACAAGTGCTCAAATGAGCATGCAGCCCCTCCTCTCCTTTTATAGCCCATGGCTAACGGGTCTCCGCCCCGTTACGCCGGCTAAATCCAACGGAGCCCGCTCCCGCTTGTGCAGCCTTGCGAAATTCCCGTTTCGCCCCTCCTGCACCTTCCGGGAAGCTTCCGCGCTCCTTGTCTTGCACGCCTCGCAACCACCTCGAGTCCACGTCGTCTTCGACACATCCTGACCGTTCTGACCTCAGCGCCACCTGCGCCTAGTCCGGTCCACCGTGTCTCGCCACGACTCCGCTCGATGTCCTGCAGCCACACAGACAAGAAACACATCACATAGCACCGCTCGACACATGAAAGCATAAAATAGCATAAACACATCATGCTTACCCATGATGAAGTCCAAACCTGTCGAAGCATTAGAATAAATGACCTAAGCCCAAACAACCAAGTTTGACCAAATCGACCGAGCCCGTTGCACCACGCAACGACATGGTCAAAACCACCCAAACCAAACTCGACTAACCTACACCATTGTCAATTACTCATCATTCTCATGGGATCACGACCACATGGTCTCTCATTATAGTTAAAACTGGTTTGAAAATGTTGGATCCATATATTCAAGCTTTTCGCTATGCAATTTCTTTCGTAAATAATTCTAATCAATGTATTGCAGCATATAAGAACTACTGCATTGCGATGGTTGTACGTCCACGAAAGTTCGTTGTGGACATGCCGATGAGGTGGAACTCAACTTATCTCATGCTATAAAATCTTTTCCCACACAAATCCACTTTTTCTGTTTTCATCCGCACAGACTATCACGGCTATACTGGGAACATACTACTGGCTGAGGACCACTGATATGTTGCTAAGAAGGTATTACCATTTCTCAAACTTATTTAGAATCAACTGTTGCTTTATCCAGAGTGTATTATCCAATATCTCCATTAAATGTTCATCATATTCTTGCTATTGCCGTTCACTTGAAAAAATTTAAAAATGACACATTGTTACGAGAGACTGTGTACGCTATGAAAACAAAATATTTAAAATATTGTAAAGAGATTTCATATTTATATGTATTTGCATTTATTTTAGATCCAAGAGCTAAAATTGAAGGTTTCACTAATGTTCTCAACATTATAGGTGATTCTATAGGGCTAGATTATTCTAACTATTTTACAGCTATTCATTCACAATTGTCTGAAGTTTAGCAAAAATATGAGCATAAGTTTCACCTCCATAGCCCCCACTACAGGTAAGAAGACAAACATGTGGGGCACCATCTTTTCCTCTAGGAGATCCTCCGAAAGATCCTTTACATCTTCAAGTAGTGGAGGTGGGGCAATACATGCCAGGGCTCACAGGGGACTATCAATCTTCCTGTATAGCAATCCTATGCCATTTGGTACAGAGAACTTCAACCTTTTGGACTAGTGGCGCTAGCACAAGCTAATATATCCGGTGCTATCCATATTAGAATAAGATGTGTTAACTGTTCTTGTCTCGATAGTTTCTTTCGAACCTGCTTTTAGTTTTTTTTGGAAGAATATTGGAGAAGAGAAGAACAAGACTCATGAGTGAGATGGTGGAAGTACTTCTCACAGTGAAAGACTGGGAATAAACTAAAACACGTGCCCAACACAGTGTGGTGGATACGGAGTTGGAACATGTGTTCAACAATATGTATCTAGATGGCGGTGAAGGCAGTCCGGATGTCGACAACGATTCTTAGAGCACCCATTTATATATTGTATTTTTATACTTTTCCACCTGTAATGCTCAGCTGAGTTACAGGCTGTACTATTTTTTTCTTTACTAAGGTTTTTTCGAGTTGAGTTTTTACTTGGCAAGGTTTTTAACAAGACAGCTAATTTAACATAAATAAAAGCTCATTATTACATTTCTATAATTTACTGTGTCTTTCTCTATAATTCCTATAATTTAATGTGTCTTCTCTACATTTTCTACAATTTATTGTGTGTATTCTATAATTTCTATAATTTAATGTGTATTTTTATACTTTCTACAATTTATTTTGCTTTTTTGAATTTTACATATTTTTTTAACAAATCATTTTTTCTTTTTTGGGCCAAACGGGCCGGACGGAATGGTCGTGCTAGCGTGATCCAACGGGCTAATTGTGCCTCAAGCCAAGCCGGCACGGTACGCCACCCTGGACCGTGCCTGGGCCAAAGGCTCGACCTATAGACCGATACGGCATAGCTCGTTCCAAGTGACGGACCAAATCACTGAAATTCAGCTGTGCAGCATTGTATAGACAAACCCCGATCTAATTGGGATTCGCCGGATGAGGCGCGTCGGTCTGTGTGACGTGGCACCGCAAGCCCCACATCAATCCTCGCGCTCCCTGTCCTGATTCCACCCGCATTTCACTTTCAATCTCATCGCCATCGCCCATCGGGTAGCAACGGCTACTTCTCCCCTTCCATTTGAATCCCAATCCTCTCCTCCTCCTCCTCCCCCTCCCCCGAGATCTCCCAACGATTTCCGACCACGAAGGCTCGCCATGTCCGCCTCGCCTCCCGCCTCGTCGTCTCCTCCCACGGCTGGCTGCGGCAGCGGCAGCGGCAGCGGCATCGGCATCGGCGGGGCCCGCTGCGCCTTGCCGACGGCCTCCCGCAGGAAGGGCTCCCCCAACCGCAGCGGCGGAAGCGCCCGCAAGGTTTGCTCGAGATCCCTTTCCCCTCCATCTCACGCTGACGCAATCCCTATAGCCAAATCCCTCACCAAAACCCTACTGTGGCTAATACCCGAGGCATAAAAGAGTTTTGCTTGGGCCCTTCCGTGGTGATATCGTCCGATTACTTGGCAGCTGTGATATAGCTGTAGGACTATGTATGATTTGATGTATTATGTGGATCGCTGTAACTTCGACCGTGTGGGTGTTAATTTCGAAAAAAAAATCCTTGCAGTGTGTTAACTGATATCAGTGGTGTGATATGGACTCTCATATTGGGGTTGTGTTGACTTGACTGGTGAAATGGTAGTGTGGTACTCATGTATTTTTTTCCTTTTTTCATTGCAAGGGGTCAACCAGTAGGTACATCACATCTATGATGACACCAAATGACGAAAGGTGTTTCTATTATTTGAATTTTCGCCATGAAGTGTTAATATTAGCAACCTGGAAGGTGTAAAATAATTTTCCTTGTTGCTTTGTAAGATGTAATGCCACGTGTAACTCAATACTGTGAACTGACCTGATATTCTGACTTATAGTGCAACTTTAAATGGCTGTTGGCAAAACTGCAAGTATTTCTATTCATTTCTAGCCTATCATAAGTCAATGAAATAAAATTTCTCTTCTGATTTGAATTATCATCATCACAAACTTATGATTATAAGGAGAAAACTGAAGTCATGACCTATGAAAATCTGTGTCAACCAAAGAAATACCTCATAATGGTATGCTCCATACAAACAATTCAGTGGCCAATTACTCTTGTTCCTTTTGAATCATTAGGAGTACCCAGATATCTAAAATATTACACAAAAAATATTGCATTTATATAGAGTTAAGTTTACACTGTGTAGAAATGTTTGTATGTGATACTTTCGGTCAAGGGTAATGTTCAGATGAAACAAACCTGAGTTTCGCTTAGCTGAGAGGAAATTTAAGCCGACTCGAGAAGATGCTTAGGTCTTGAAATATATCGATACTTTAGTTCGCATTTGCATAGGATAACTTTATTACCAGACAACCAATGGTGATGCTTTCTGTATATGTGACCGTTAGAGTGTTAAACTTAGCCCCGTAAGTTACAGATGTCTGTCTACATTATGTGTTTGTGATATAACATCTAAGTTCAATTTATAAAGCTGGGAGAAAATCCAATTAAGCACTGCAAGCATCTGTTTTTACTTGTTTAATTTCCTGCTTGTGAGCCATATTTTTATGATGAATTTAGCTAACATCAACGTTTGCATTTGTTTCCTGCAGAGTTCAGGCTCAAGAGAATCTGGAAGTTCAGTTTTGAATTCTGTGAATAAGTCAACATCCCAGTTCAAGAAGTCCATGAATCGCAAAAGTGGTTCCCCTATTGATTGGTTCCCTCGAAAGAAGACCGAATCATACTTGAAGAGAAAGATAAAGCGCCTTCAGGTACTTCACGGATAGTACCAAATGTTTTGCTACTCTGTGGTGAATTGTTTCAGCATGGACTAAAGATTTTAATCATGGCCTTTAGTGCATTTTATGGCAAGGAATTTCAATTTGATGTCCCTTGCTACCTCAATTTTCTTCTCCGCCTGGATAAGAAAAAGAGGGCGATCAGATTAAGAATTATTGTAGTTATACCTTTGGTCTTTCATAGGAGACAGATGGCATGACCGCATCCCTTCATGAGACTCTGGGAAATGCCAATCCTCACTATACTAGGATGGCAAGGGAGAAAATTGCAGCTAGAGAGGCAGCCAAAAAGGCAATGGAAGCTCGCAAAGCTGCTATGGTTGAAGCTTCATGGTGTAGAATTCTTCAAGCAGCAAGGTGAGATTATGATTATCTGATTCCATCAAGTCCACCCTTGTGCTGATTGCCCTTGATGCATTCTTTTATTATTCTGATTGTTCTTGATGCATTCTTTTATTCTATTTTACGACAGGATCCAAAACAAAGAAGCTGAAGAAGTTATGGAAAAGGCCAAGTTGCGTGCGGCTGAAGCATTTGAAGAAGCTAGAGTAATAGGTGTGATGATGTATGACAGACCAGATTGTCCAAATCAGCAGTATGAGGTGGAATCATCATCACATACTGGAGGACAATCAACTCACAAGGTCACTGCTTCCTTTCAGACTTGTTTTGAGGTTGATATGGAGGTTGCTGCAGCAGTTAAAAAGGCATTTGTTCAACTTGCAAACTCTCCTGATTCATCGAACAAAGAAGAGTTTAAGGAGCTATTATGGAAAATTAGCCAAAATCCTGATGCAACTGAGACTGATGTGAATTCTGAAGCTGAACAGCAGCTGGGTGACTGTAACAATGAAGAAACAAAGAGTTTGAAATTCAATGAAGAAACCTTCAGAACCAGCATCTTTCCGTCTGATATCAACACCACTAATGTTCAACAATCCACTGATCTCGTGAGCATTATGCTTGAAAGGCTAAAAGCTCTCCATGAAGACGAACTTGCCTCTCTGGCGGTCATTGTCGCCACATCTGGCCTAAATGCAGCACTTCAAAGTGATAGGAGCAAATATCATGAAACGGAGCCTGTGAACAGCATTGCTGCTGGATCACACAGATCACAATCAAGAAGGTATTCCACTGCAGCCAGCTTTGTTGATATCCAAGGACCAAAGAAAGAATTCACATCTGAGTTACCAAGTCTGGACAAGTTCTTGGTCAAGCATCTTTCAAAACTCGAAAGAGAAGTTCAGGAAGCAAGAGAAGCAGGCAGAAAAGTCACTTCAGTAAAATCTGTTGCACAAGGTGCCCAGGGCCAACTTACAGGCAGCAATGCAAAGGCACTAGAATCTGCTTCAGACCTGGGCAGCATTCTTGTGAAGCATGTGTCTAAACTTGAGAAGGAGATCCTGGAAGCCAAGAAGAACAATCAACACATTCATCCCTTGGAAGGAAGCCAGAAGGATGTCGAAGTGCATGTTAAGAAAGATGTGCAGGCCAGCAACGAAGAATCAGAATTTTACAAGGCTCAATCAGAAGCCTTGCGTAACAGAAATTTAAAGGAGAGTTGTGATTCCTGGGGATCAGGTGAAGAAAGCAATCACATCCAAGATTTTCCTGATTGTTCACAAGAAGATAAAGAGAACGGAATTTTAATTTCACATCAGCTACCACCCTCTGGTGCTAAGGGTAACCAGGGTGGTAAAAGATTAACTCGAATTGAAGCTGCCAAGATGGAAGCACTTAAAGCTTTCTGTTCAAAAGATGGCAATACATTAGATGTTGGCCTCGATAAGATCTTTGTCAAGCCAATCCATAGATTGGAGAAGGCAAAGAGGAAAGCACTCGAACAAGGACAAACCAATGTGCAGAAAGATCCACATAAGCATGTTCACAACACAGCAGTGACAGGGAGTTTAGATGACATCTTAGTGAAGCATGTATCAAGACTAGAAAAACAGAAAATGGAATTCGAAAAGAGAAATGCACTGGGAGAAGGGCAGACCAACTTACCACATCAGCGAAAGCACGGTAACAATGCTACAACATCTGAGAGTTTAGATCAAGTCTTAGTAAAGCATGTTAGTCGACTAGAAAGGGAGAAAATGGAGTTCGAAAAGAGGAATGCATTGGGAGAAGGGCAGACCAACGTGCGACATGATCAGCGAAAGCATGGCCATAATGCCACAGCATCTGAGAGTTTAGATCAAATCTTAGTAAAACATGTCAGTCGGCTAGAAACGGAGAAGATTGAATATGAAAAGAGGAACGCATTGGGAGAAGGACGAACCAATGTGCAGAACGGTCAGCAAAGGCACGGTAACAATGCTGCAGCATCTGATAGTTTAGATCAGATCTTAGTTAAGCACGTCTCCAGACTTGAAAAGGATAAGATGGAGCATGACAAAAAGGGTGATATGATCTTGCCAGAGAAGAGTGATACACAGTGTACGGACGGAGCAGCAGGAGGTATGGCTGACATCTTTGTGAAGCGTCCGACTAAGCTTGAGCAAGCCAAGCTGGATGCTGCTACTGAAGAAAGATCCACAGGCGGCTTCAACCCTGTCGAAGAGCGCAGAAGGGCAAGGGAGAAGGAACTTCTGGACGCATGGGGAGGCGTGGGGCTGGGGAACTCAATGAAGCCCCATCTCTCCAAGATCGAGAGGGAGAAGGTAAAAAAATCTATTACACTAACCCATCATCTAAAAATACCAAAAGAGCCATGCCTTACAACGTTTCTACTGCTTCCCAGGCTGCATGGAGAAAAGCAGAGGAAGAACAGAAGCAGATGTGTGCTGCTAGGGATCTGTAGCTTTGCTGAATTCGCACCAGTATATCCAAGCTACTTCCTGTACTGTTTGTTTGTTGTTTCACATATACACTTACAGCTCGGAGGAAAATTCATGCCAATCAGAATATTCCTGTATATTCTACTGGCAAGGCAAACGTTGGAAACCTTTCATATCACAAGACAAAAAAGATGTGCAACTTTCTGCCAAACAGTATTTTTCTACTGCGCTCTGTAGGTCAGGACCAGCTAAGTGATGTGCTCTTCTTAGCTTCTTTTAGACCTGGCCGGTCGGGCCAATTGTGCTGATCAAGGTACGGTACAAAGGTACGGTACAGTTGGTTCGGTTTAAGTATGGCACGGTACGAATAGTAAATGAGTCGTACTGGTCTAGTTTAACTGGACGTGTCATTTTTGGCTCGGTATCTCATCATGATGAGCAGTATGGTGCTGAGGCATAGTCCGGCATGGTACGCACAGTATCGTGCCGAGATATGGCCTGGCTTAGCACAGCCTGATACGCCATTCACCCTCAACTCTCTCAGGAGACCAAGTCTGTTAAGAAGAGTGCATTAACTTTCCTATGATAGTGTAGTAAATTTCCTTAACGATGGTAGTAAAATTATTTGTATTAGGGTTACTGCACTCTTCTGAAAGCGGATAGGTGACTTGGCAGTAACAATACTTGTGACTAACAGTAAAATTACTTGTGACTGGCAGTAAAATTATTGCAATTAATGGTAAATTACTTATGATTAGCAGAAAAATTACTTGAGACTAATAGTAAAATTATCTATAATTGTTAAGCTAAACGTGCCTAGACCCATTCAGGCATGGTCCGACATCTCTCCGTGCCGTGCCTAGGTTAGAAGACAGACATGTAGGCCGATATGATACAACTCAGTAACTTATTTAGACCAACTATACCAAATCTAATCGGATCGTGTCCTATTTAAACCTATGTCGTGTCTTGTGGATGGTCCATTTGACCAGATTGAGCTACTTTCTATATTTTGCCATGCACTAGCTTGGCATGCTTTGCTATTATTCCCCAAGTGATTGCTCCCCAGGGGGCGAAGCTACGTCACCTATTTTTGCGAAAAAATTCTTCGGTTTTGCGAAATTGCGTATGGATCCTCAATTTTTGCAGAAAGACCCTGCCAGCTAGTGCTTTTGCCGAAAGACCCTCCGTTTCTCCAAATTACAGGAGACCCTCCCTTTACGGGATTAAACCCTGCATTTTTTCTGAAATTACGTATGAGTCCTCCGTTTTTCCATAAAAACCCTTCGCTTTCTCAGAAAATACGTATGAGTTCTTTATTTTTTTTAAAAAAAAGTCTCCCTACAAATTATCGACCTTTACTTTAATACACGTAATAGTTAACGCAACGTAGCATCGCGCTTCCGCGGCTAGTATCTTAAGAGCTCGCATGCTTATCCGCGGAAGCATATGCGGGGATCAGAACAGCCCTGAATTTTGTCGTGCCCTAGCTTTGGCATATCTCGAGAGCTCGCATGCTTATCCGCGGAAGCACATGCAAGGATCAGAACATCCAGGGCTGACTCCTTTCCCAACGCAGCCAAGTTTGACATTGCCACTCATCAGCTCATCAACAGGTTAATAGATGTTATCCCTGTCCCTGATAGATATGCTGTAGCTTCAACTACTCTTTTTCCCTGTTGCTGTGCTGTCTTGTTTTGCAGCCAGCCCGTAATTGCTGCTATTTTCATGCTTTATTGTCTTGCTGCGATACAGGGGCAAGGGACAATTATGGGGTTGTTTCTTAACGCACGGATCAAGATCTAACCATTCTTCTCTGTTAGACAGATGCTTTGGTTCCTGTGTTAAACGTCTCCGTTCTTGTGTTAAACGTCCAATTTCAGTCTACACTTAATGAGCATTATTGTGGGGATGGTCCAACCCTTGTGACTGGGCCTTACAACTGGCCTAATATATAATAGACCCAATAGTATAGAGAAATATACCAATGTACCCTCATTCTTTGTAAGTACTAAGGGGTAAGATGGGAAATTTCTCATCCTACCCCACTCATGTATATAAACCCCTAAGAGGGGCAGGAGATGGGGATCTTCTCATTATTTACTCACCCACTTTCCACATATCTTTTCTGTGCTGGCTCTCCTCTTCTTCTACTAGTCCCCTTCTTTACTGTTTGGTCCGTAGCCACAACAGTTGGCGCCGTCCATGGGGACCGGGCAAGAAGTCGCGCAAAGAACAGTCGCCACCGCGAGGAAGATTTGCTCCATGGCCGGCCTGGGATACACCCCAGCATGCTGGATCCTGTTCGGCTAGAACAAAAAATGTTGCCAAAGGTAAGAAAAGGTAGAACACTTCTGAATAATTGAACTCGCTCATCAGTCATATGGTTGCACGCAAGTCTCTGTGCGGATCTTATAGATCTATCGATCCATCATCATGAGTGCTACTTAAAAACTGATGTCGCATGATAATTGTGAGTCTAGCAAGTTTGCACAATTGATATATGTTTTTTCAAAGCTGATTTTCGCAAGTAGTATTGTTGAGTACTATTTGAGTAGCAAAGCGTGTCCCTGTTCTCTCCAAGCCTCACCGCCTGGAGTATTGCACGCTGGCCCCCACCCTCGCTACGTCAAGCTTTGGCTTCATCGCCTCTACGCGCAGGGCCTCACCACGCTCCGCTGGACGCCCTGCCTCCGCGCCGAGCTCCAAGTCGCGGCCTTCGGCATCAAGGTCTCTGTGCCGACCTTCACGTCGCAACCCTCCGCACACAGTCGAAGCCTCCGCGCTGAGCATTCACGTGCACTCTACAGAGTATAAATAAAACGTGTGTCCTCCGCGTGAACTTTACGGAGTATAAATAAGACGCGCGGCCTCCGCGTGCACTCTACGGAGTATAAATAAGACGTGCGGCCTCCACGTGCACTCTACGGAGTATAAATAAGACGTGCGGTCTCTACATACACTCTACGGAGTATAAAAAATCGCTCCATGGCCGAGGCACCAGGGAGTGCCTTGCTTTAGCGGCGCGCCACCTGGATATCGCGCCGTCGCGCGCGTCGCACCAAGGAGTGCATCGCTTTAGCGGTGCATCACCTAGATATCACACCTTCGCGGCTCGCACCCGCTCTCCGTGGGCGCGGGTTCCCCCTCCCTGCCTCTGCGTGCATAGCGCCGTCGGCCTACGCCGCTCGCGCTTGCCCTACGCGAGCGCGGGTTTTTGAAGGTAGGAGAACGGCGGCTCCACCTCCCTGCCTCTGCGTGTGTAGCGCCCTCGACCTACGCCGCTCGCGCCCGCCCTCTGTCGGCGTGGTTCTTTTGAAGGTAGGGGATCAGCGGCTCCACCTCCCTGCCTTTGCGTGCATAGCGCCCTCGGCCTACGCCGCTCGCGCCCACCCTCTCTGGGTGCAGTTTTTTGAAGGTAGGGGAATGGCAGCTCTGCCTCCCTGCCCCTGTGTGCGTAGCGCCCTTAGCCTACGCCGCTCACGCCCGTCCTCCGCGGGCGTAGGTTTTTGAAGGTAGGGGAATGGCGGCTCCGTCTCCCTGCCTCTGCGTTCGTAGCGCCCTCGGCCTACGCCACTCGCGCCCGCCCTCTGTGGGCGCGGTTTTTTGAAGGTAGGGGAACGGCGGCTCCGCCTCCCTGCCCCTACGTGCATAGCGCCCATGGCCTACGCCGCTCACGCCCTCCCTCCGTGGGCGTGGTTTTTTGAAGGTAGGGGAACGGCGGTTCTGCCTCTCTGCCCCTGCGAGCATAGCGCCCTCGGCCTACGTGGCTCGTGTCCACCCTCCGTGGGCGCGGGTTTTTGAAGGTTGGGGAACGGCGGCTCCGCCTCCCTGCCACTGCGTTCGTAGCGCCCTCGACCTACGCCGCTCGCACCCACCCTCTATGGGCGCGATTTTTTGAAGGTAGGAGAACGGCGGCTCCGCCTCCCTGCCTCTGCGTGCGTAGCGCCCTCGGCCTCAACCCGCCTGGTGCTTCACGCTGAGGTCCCTCCGAGCCTCCACGCCAGGAAGTCTCCGTGCCAAGACGTCGCGAGGTCTCAGCGTCGAGCCTCCATATTGCGAGGTCTCCATGCCGAACCTTTGTTGGAAGACTACGCTGCCCGCCTTGTAGGCACCACCTCGGTGGGTCGTGACTTCATCGTCCACCTTGTAGGCATCGCCTCGGTAGGGCGGCAAGGCTTAGCCGCCCGCCTTGTCGGCGTCGCCTCGGTGGGGTGGCTCGGCTTCAGAGCAGAGCTTCACCGCCCGCCTTGTAGGCATTGCCTCGGTGGAGCAGCCCAGCTTCAGAGGGAGGCTTCGTCGCTCGTCGTCCGCCTTGTACGCGTCGCCTCGGTGGGACGGCCTAGCTTTGGAGTAGGGCTTCGCCGCCCGCCTTGTAGGCGTCGCCTCGGTGGGGCGGCTTGCCTTCGGATCAAGGCTTCGACGCCCGCCTTATAGGCCTTGCCTCGGTGGGGCGACACGATTTCACCGTTCGCCTTGTAGGTGTCGCCTCGGTGGAACGGCCCGGCTTCGGAGCAGGGCTTCGCCACCCGCCTTGTAGGCGTCGCCTCGGTGGGGCTGCCCGGCTTCGGAGCAAGGCTTCGTCGCCCGCCTTGTAGGCATCGTCTCGGTGGGACGGCCTAGCTTGGGAGCAGGGCTTCGCCGCCCGCCTTGTAGGCATCACCTCGGTGGGGTGGCCAAGCTTTGGAGCAAGGCTTTGTCGCCCGCCTTGTAGGCCTCGCCTCGGTGGGGCGGCGCGACTTCGCCGTCCACCTTGTAGGTGTCGCCTCGGTGGGATGGCCCGGCTTCGGCGTAGGACTTCGTCGTCCGCTGTGTAGGCATTGCCTCGACGGGGCGACCTGGCTCTGGCGCAAGACTTCGCCATCCGCCTCGTAGGCATCGCCTCGGCGGGACAACCTGGATTCGGCGTAGGACTTCGTTGACTACCTTGTAGGCATTGCCTCGACGGGACAACTTAGCTCCGGCGTAGGACTTCGCTGTCCACCTCGTAGGCACCACCTCGGCAGGGTGGCATGACTTCGTCGTCCTCCTTGTAGGCGTTGCCTCGGCGGGATGACCCAGCTTCAACGCAGGGCTTTGCCGTCCGCCTTGTAGGCATTGCCACGGCAGGACGGCCGGGCTTTAGCGTGGAATTCCACTGACCTCTTCGTAGGCATTGCCTCAGGGGCTGCAAGCTGCTAGTTGCATCGGATCACCAGTTGGCACCCTCGCGCTTGTTGTCGGGGAACGGGGGCTGGGATAGTTGGTCACGTCAGCTCGCCCCATCGGGACCTCTACGCTTGCTGTCGAGGGAGTACTGTTATGGGGGTGGCCCAACCCCCGGTGACTAGGCCTTGCAACTGCCCAATATGTAATAGGCCCAATAGTATAGAGGAATATACCAATGTACCCTCATCCTTTGTAAGTACTAAGGGGTAGGATGGGAATTTCCCATCCTACCTCACTCATGTATATAAACCCCTAAGAGGGGCGGGAGATGGGGATCCTCTCATTATTTACTCACCCACTTTCCACATATCTTCTCCGTGCTGGCTCTCCTCTTCTTCTATTAGTCCCCTTCTTTATTGTTTTGTCTGTAGCCACAACATGCATACCTCTCAACTTCATGTCCTGGTTTGGTCTATATATATGTTATCTTTGGTGCATCAATATATTCATTGTGTGATTGCCCCAAATATTTCATGATCTCATGGTATCAGACATGATCGCTCCTGCGACTGCACTCTTCCACTAATTCCACTGCCATGGCTAGCGCAGACGACGTCGCCGCCACCGCACGCCACGAACAGGAGGCCGCCGCCCGTCGTGTGCAGGAGGCTGCCGCTGTCACGCGCCACGCACAGGAGACTGCCGCCCGCCGCTGCCATGCACCGCGAGTAGGAGGCCGCCGCCACGGCCAGCCAAGACGACGCTATTGTCGCACACCGCAAGCAAGAGGTCGATGCTGCACACCACGCATAGGGTACTACCGCGCGTCGCAAGCAGGAGGCCGCGCAATCACTAGCCCTCTCCGAGGCTGCCGCCATTGCTTCCCTCCACGCCCACGATGTCCTCAACATCAAGGCCCTTGTCCCTGTCGTCCTCGACCTCGCCTCTCCAAACTACAACAAATGGTGCGGTCTCTTCCTCGTCACTCTTAGCAAGTACATCCTCTCCGACCATGTGCTCTCCAATGACGCCCACCCAGACGTCATCGATTGGGTCTAGATTGATTATCTCATTCTCTCGTGGCTCTACGGCATCATCTTTGCCGAACTCCTCGAGATCGTGATGACTCCTACCTCCACGGTGCGGCTCGTATGGGTAGGCCTCAAGCAATAGTTCATCGGCAACAAGAAGACGCATGCCCTGTACCTGGACGCGGAGTTTCGCAACTTTGTTCTGGGCAATCTCTCCATCTCTGACTACTACCGCAAGTTGAAGAGCATGGCCGATGCCCTCGGTGACTTGGGCGAACCGGTGCCCGATCGCATCCTTGTTTTGTCCATTCTACGCGGCCTGAACGCAAAATTCGCATACATGGCTGTCGTACTGACACGGCAGAAGCAGTTTCCCATGTTCATTGAGGTTCGCTCCGATCTGCTACTCTAAGAAATCACGATGTCGTCACGTCCCTCCGCAGCCCTCACCGGCATGACCCCTACCGAAAATGGGGGGTCTAGGCAGTGGTCTCTCCGGGGGTGGTGACAGCGCGTCCGGCCGTCGCTCTACTAGCGCGCCCTAGGACGCTCCCTCTGGTAGCACCGGTAGTGGTGGGGGCATATCCAGTCGCTACGGCAATGGTGGTGGCAACACCAAGACTGACAGTAGAGGTGTAGGTGATCACTCTGGGGGTGGCACCTTTGGTTGGCTACCCTCCTTCTACGACCCCTGGACCTGCACCATCTAGGTGTGCCTCGGGCAACTCCATCCAAGCCAGGCCCCTGGCCTCCTTGGCCCGTGCACCCCTAGCACACCACCCCAGCCGCACCATGGTGGTGTGCCCCAATCGCACACGCTGGCGGTTGGCCAACTCCAAGCTGGCTACCCACTACCCTTGTACCCATCACCCAGGGGCGGACCCACAGGGTATGCCGGGTGGGCCACGGCATACCCTGGGGCCCAGCCGTACTACCTAGCCCCCCTGTGAACTGAGGCGAAGCAAAACAAATCGCAGCGATGGCATCTCGTCTCGTTGCGGCGACGACGTCGTCCTCCTCTTCCCCCCTCGCACGCCTCATCTCCAGCCGGCGCCACAGGTATGTGCGCGCCTTCTCCTACCCTTCCCAGATCCAAGAATCATATGCGCCGATTGTTTGGATCGGCTGCTTCGTTGGGTCCATTCTGGGGTCCGCCATGGCTGGTTCTTGGCCATGATTTGGTCATGATGGGATGTATGTAGCTTAGGATCAATGTGGCCATCGCTATCAGGATATGCGGGAGCGCTTTCTGCTAGAAATTTGGGGCTGTGTTTTATTGGTAGCATTGCTTCGGCATGTTGTTGCGCTTGTTGTCTTACCTTCTTGATTGGTTCATCTTGTGTGCTTAATAACAGACCACCATGGGCCTGCGAAGGTGAACATGTGGCAAGATCCAATGCATCCGGGTAACCGGAAGGAAGAGCATGTGAGTTTCCCCTCAAATTCTTTTACCCCATCATTGTATTAATCAATATAGAGTTATTGATGTTCATTCTAGTAGGGCTTCTACTTCCTTGGCATACAACTTAACTGGTATTCATTCGGTCACCCACCTAGGAGTGATTATACAGCTTAATCGGTCCAATTATGTGCCTAACCGGCGGTTATAAGGTAACAGGTAGGGCCACCTGATCTTTGTATACAGCCTAGTGTATGCCAGTTGAACCGTTTTTAGAACACTGGTTTTTTTGGTTTTTGTTATTTTCTTGAGATATTTTTTTTGGAACGACTACTGTTGCAATTAGGTCTGATGGCAAGTTTCAGCTTATGCAGAGGGGTTATTTCCCCGTTTTTGTGCCATGCGGGAAAGAAATTTGGCATTGTATATGTAGTTTAGGAGGAAAGGGGAGGGAGGGGGATTGTTTCCCCAGCTATGTTAACATGCATTACTCGAAAACTTTTATCCAAGAAAATTTAGAGGAATATATATCACTAGTAGAGTTTTCCACGAGAGCCAAAGGTATCCAGTGTTGTTACTGAACTCATGAAATTTATTGGATTGATTAAGAGGAACAGTAGAAGATCTCCTGGACAGAAATTGCAGTAGTTGTTCAGGGGTTCCAGGCTTTTAGATTAGATAGGCAGATATACAGGTTAACTACAGCTGTGCCTCTTTTCTGTGAACTCTAACTTATTTTTTTGCTTGTAACTCTGATAATTTTTTTGCTTGTAACTCTGATGCTTATCAACTGAGATGTGTTGTTTAGCTAAAATAGTGGTTTAGTTTGTAATTGTAAAGTGAATTTACAGAGCGGAGGCTGGGAGGGGAGGGGCTAGGGCCGGAGGGCACAGGGCGGAGGGAGAGGCAGAGACCGCGAGGGCCTCGTATTTGCACTACTACTACTCAATTCTAATTACTGGTATGTTTCATCCTTTTTTCAATCTTTATAACTATTCACAAATACAATTTCTGATTTCATCACTAAGTTTGTTAATTTTGTTGTGCAGATAACTACTTACATATATTTATGGGTATTGGAAATCACATTATCTATTACTAAGGTACAATCTTTGTTGTATTTTGTATTTTTTACTATGTTTCTATTCTAATTATGTGTGATTTTGGATTGCAAAATATAGTTCGCTTTGTGTTTAGTGTGTTTATATTTTGTACATTATGTCCCGCTAGACTATTAGTATGGTGTTTGAACTATTTATATTGTAATTTATGCCTGTATACTGAATTACGGTGCAAATTTTACAATTATTTACCGAATTGGCAAATGGTTTTACCGAATTGCATATGAAATTTTTGGTGCGGCATACCCTTTGATAAAATCCTGGGTCCGCCACTGCCATCACCTATACTGTGGCCTCCTGGATTGTGGCTTCCAGCTTCTGCACCTCTCAGTCTTGGTCCATGGGATCAACAGTCATTAGCAAACTCTTTCAACACTATGACTCTTTCTTCGCTGCTAACCACCGACTGGTACATGGACTCGGGTGCAACCTCACACGTGACGTCGGATGGCGGTAACCTCTCCTGTTCCCTCATGGCACACTCTCTGAGACTGTCTTCTGTTTGCAGTTGGCTAGATTTGTAGATTCCTCTCGCCCAGATTACGTTTACCGCCTCAACAAGTCTCTATACGGTCTCAAACAAGCACCCCGGGCCTAGTAAAACTGTTTTGTGACCTATTTGCTATCTCTTGGCTTTGTGGAAGCAAAATCTAACACCTCCCTCTTTGTGTATCGTTGAGGCAGTGACACTGTCTACTTGCTGCTATATGTGGACGAATTGTGCTGACTGCTTCTTCGGACAGCATACTCCGCCGAGTGATTGCCTCCCTCTAGCAGGCTTTTCCTATGAAGGATCTTGGTCCACTTCATCATTTCCTAGGTGTTTCTATCAGTCATCGTGATGGCAGCATGTTCCTATCTCGGCGGGAGTATAGACATCCTAGACCGCATCAGCATGACTGCTTGCAAGCTTTGCAGCACCCCCTGTCGACACTCACTCCAATCTCCTCTATTGCTGGTACTTCTGTGGTTGATCCAACGTTCTACCGAAGTCTTGTAGGTGCTTTGCAATACCTCACCTTCACTCGTCCAGATATTACCTACACTGTACAGCAAGTATGTCTTCATATGCATGATCCTCGTGAGCCGCATCTCGCCGCAGTCAAGCACATTCTTTGGTATCTTCGCGGCACCATCAACCATGGCCTTCTTCTTCATCTAGTCGCCTCTATAGATCTGATTGTCTACTCCAACGCCGACACGACTGGTTGTCCCGACACGCGCAAGTCCACTTCGGGATACGCAGTGTTCATGGGTAACAATCTTGTCTCCTGGTCCTCGAAGCAACAGCGCACTGTCTCTCGTTCAAGTGTGGAGACTGAGTACCAAGCTATGGCCAATGCTGTTGCTAAGGCGAGCTGGTTGCACCAACTTCCTCAGGAGCTTCACAATCCTCTACGCCGCACTACCCTCATCTACTGTGATAATGTCAGCACGGTCTATCTCTCAACAAATCCGGTGCAATATCAGCACACCAAACATGTTGAGATTGACCTCCACTTCATTTGGGAACGAGTTGATCTTGGCGATGTCTGCGTTCTTCACTTTCCGACGTCATCTTAGTATGCCGACATCTTTACCAAAGGGCTACCTACTTCTTTCTTCACCGAGTTCTGTTCTAGTTTGAAAGTCCGCGCCGCCGACGCTCCAACTACCAGGGGGTGTTAGACGCTTTGGTTCCTGCGTTAGATGCCTCAGTTCTTGTGTTAAACACCTCGGTTCCGTCTACACTTAATGCGCCTACCTCTCAACTTTCCATCCTTATTTGGCCTATATATATGTAATCTTTGGTGCATCAATATATTTATTGTGTGATTGCCCCAAATATTACACGCTCTCATTCTCACTTCCCTAACTTCCTATATATAACCCATCCTCACCTTTAGGACAAAAGAGAATAAAACAAATAATTGTTCTAACCTAGACAAAAAAATAAATTTAAGTTTTGGGAACCTTTGAAAAATACAAAGGCAAAAAAATTTCTAACCGAGATAAAAATAAAGTAAAACTAGATGAATACTACAAGTCTTTACTATTTAATAAGTTTGAGTTGATGGTTGGTGCATTCTCCTTCCTCCCTTCTCAACCGTCCGATCTGAATATTAAAATCTTGACCATTTATCTAACATCCCTCTCCCTCTCTCTCATATCTAACTACCCCTCCTCTCCACTTCCACCAACAGTTATCATCTCCCACCTCCTCTTCTACCCGACCTCTCTCGCCTCCCCCCCCCTCCTGCTTGGACTGTATAATTTTTTATATGCCTTATCTTTCTTGGTGATGCAAATCTATAAAATTTATATAGTTAGAAACTGATGAAAATTAACTCATCATCATTTGAATTATGCCCCTGATTCCTCTTGCCTTTTGCCAATTGACCTACACTAGCTGAATGCCCGTGTGTTGTTACGGATTTAAAAACTTTTAGAACATGTTTGTATGCATATTCTAAAAATTTTTACCACTCATGAGTTTCTTTTAAAAATTTGTAGCAACGCACAGGCATTCAACTAATATAGAAACAAATAAAACTAAAATTGCAATAAGGCTATACTAGAATTGCATATTTCTTACCATTGCAATCTTAGACTTAATATTGTGTAATTTTATGTGACTGAGAGATAAAAAAAATTGGAATGGGGAAAGGGGTGGGTTTGGAGAATTAGCAAAACTGGATGCATGAAATTAACTAGTAAACTCCATCTTAAAAAATACTTTATTTAATAGCTAATTACTGTAGAAAAAATAATAGCTGAAAAAAACAGGACCATAGAACCATATTTATCTTGCATTTTTTCTTCACCGTAGATACGGATGAATCAGCTGCAAATTGAATCCCCTTAATAATCACATAAAAATCCATAGTTTTTGCAGCCCACTAACTCCAGGTTACTGTTCGCTGTTCATCGAATCCTCTGGCCACGTCGCCCATTGATTGCAGCCGTCCGATCTCTCGCTCAGTGACCAATCCGGCCGTCTGTCGCGCGTGCCCTACCCATGCTCGCCTCCTCCCCATTCCGCCTAGCAGAAATCGCCGCCACCTCCGTCTCCTTCGTGTCTTACTCCGTGCGCCCCCGCGCCGCTGACCTTGCCCTCGCCAACACCGTCCCTGCCCTCCTCTCTTCCTCCGCCTTCCGCCGCCGATGTCCCCTGGTCATCCCTGGCTGTGGCGCTGTTCCGATTCCCCCACCGGCGCCGCGGCTAGGGTTCGAGTGCGGTCCCGCGCATCGATTTGGGCGACCCGCACTGTGGTAGGGTACGGCTGGGCTGCTCCGCATGTCGCCACTGGCGGCGCTTGCCGTGCTCGCCACATCCGTCGTCGCTCTCCAATTTTGCCTCCAATATTTGGGCGTCCTCGGCTGCATCTAGGGCACGACAAGGCCAGCTGATCCGCAGATCGCCGCCACCGTCAGTCGCGGTGCTCGTCTCTTCCGTTGTCGCCCGCCGATTTGGCCTCCCTACACCGCCTCTATTGTGCAGCCAGGCGACTCATCCGCAGGCCAACACGTTCAGGTCCTTCCGCCGCTATGACGCTCTGAACTCAAGAGCGAAGGGCTCAAAACTTTCGCATTCAGCAAAAGGGCTCGTGCCAATCTAAATTGGTGGGTCTGACCAATGCAGGTGCATACTTTGTGCAAGCGTATCGGCTGGTCACTCGAGCCTCATGGGGAAATTACTTTAACCTCTCCATAGATCACGCAAGCACGATCAGATTCCACTTTTGAATGTATTTGTTGTTCTTTCATGTATGGTACCGATGAGCGTTATTTGCTTTCTGATTTTAGTTGTGGTATTCCAGGATGTAGCAAGTTTGGGGTTCTAAAGAATATATTGGGTTTATTGTGGCAAAACTAAAAAAATGGGAGGTACAGATGCATTGATGCATCCTTGGTTGTAGCATACTGATGCAAACTGTTGGACAATCTGTGGAATATAACTTTAGACCCATATTTTTTTCTACTGGAAATGGACGAATATATGCATTCATACAGAAAAAAATTACTGCTCCCTATCATGGCGAATTATTGTCAGTGTCAGGTACTCCGATTTCAATCAGTTTTCATTCTAGGGAACCTTTGATTAGGGAGGTTGCATGGTGCAACAATTTACATATTAACTACTTATGGTTAGAGTCGCTTATGGTCAATAATTTGAATGCTATTTCAATCAGTTGTCATGCTATGTGCCCTTCTCCAGGTGATCTCCATGTTAGTGTAATGTCTAAAAATGTTTCATTAAAATAGTAAATACATATGTTTTCGTTTTATGCCTGCAGATAGATATCACTCTGGATGGCATGTATAGTTTAACTCTCTTTTGGCTAAGCCTTTTGGAATAATGTTAAATGTTGAGGCCTCTTGGGTACAGTTATTTTGCATTAAAAAATCACGAGCCTTTTGTGTCACCGTTGCAGATTTGCAGTTCGATGAGTGTCATTTCTGCTGGACAAAATTGGGGATAACTCCATTTTCAAGGAATTGGTCATGAGCATGTCAGCAACGGGTTCAATTTGATGCATTTGCTACCTTTGCAGTTTATTGCCTCTTTTTTTAGATCTCAGCTTCTTTTATTGGAATTACAGTTGCTCATCTTTGTGGCAATATGATATTGCAGATCATGGAGATGTTCTGGCCGAAAATGAGGTCCAGTTAGGAGTACTCGAGGACTTAGGGCCTATTCTTTTCAGCTTCTAAAAGTTGTTTTTTGGTTTTTCTATAATAACTAGTTTTTAAACGGAGTATCTTTTTAAGATAGGGTCTATTAGTTAATTATAGTACATACTGTGCCGACATGTATATTGGTAAAAACTGTATGTGAGTTTCTGTTACTCTGTAATCTCTCGCACGAATAGCCCAAAAGCCATAAGCCGCAGCTAAAAGCCATAAGGTTCAGCCAAAAAGAACAGGCCCTTAATTGCTCCTATGGTCTCTTCTCCATAAACATGTATGTGTTTAGGTTACTGTCAATTCTAACTGATTTATTTGTTTATTCGCTGAATCTGATGAGTGTCTGGTATAATCAATCTCACAGAGACAAACAAATTGTTAATGTGATATCACAGTATGCACAATGAGGCGAAGTCAGAGTTTTGCTTTGTTTTACAAGTAACAAAGAGCTTCTATATTGATGATCTCTCCTTGATTTCTAGAGGGCCTCTCTTCATAAAGGGGTGCTAAGCTAGCAACTGAGATAGCTTGTCAGTTTCAGAGGAAGTGCATGATTCTGATGTACCCTCTGTTATGTTTTGCGGATGTAGGATGCTTGTTCCCTTAATACCATCCCTGAAATGAACATACGATTTGTGAAATGAATGTATGGCATCGATTGAAACGGGTCTGCTTTTACGACGAGTCAGATTTTAGAACGGTTTTTTCGATCTATTTTTGTGATTGGATACATAATGCTATTGCATTTGTATTTGAAACTATCAAATTCATATGTGGGATATATTTTTGCGCCCGCGGCAACGCCCGGAGTTCCCACTAGTTTTATCTATGTTTTCTGCATATCACACTTCTGTACAACCTTTTGTCGTTGCAACATTATTTCCTCGGTTACCTTAGCATATGTTCATCCATGTCGAAGATGATTTGCTTAGCTTGGCTAAGTTCTTTTCTATTTATGGTTTATATTACAGTAACTAGTTTTCAAACGGTGTGTTTTTCGAAGCAAGATTAACAAAAAGATTGTAATAAAAAGTGTACTAAGTTTAATTGTATTAACTGAAATCATATGCGACTATTTTTTTTATATACTATCTGTCGTGAACAGTTAGAATTTAAAATTTTAATCTTTAAATTGTAGCCCAAAAGAACCTAGAGATGCACCTAGCGCAAGTTACTCTTATATTAGTCCCTTTCAATAATTGCAAGGGCCTGTCTTATGGTTAGATACCATTTGCCTTGGGAATCGAGCGTACCTCGGTGGCGCTGCCGTTATGCAGGGCTCCCGTCTGGGTTTGAACCCAGTGCATCCTATTTTCAGGGTATTGTCCAGTGAACAGTACCTCTGAGTATATGTGTATGTTGATATGTTCAATGGTTAAAGCGTATGTTCACGTTCCGTAAGACCTCTTATCTCCGCTTTGTAATAGCGTGTGCAGGGCCGGTCCTGGGATTTTAGGGGTCCGGAGCGAAACTAGAAATATGGGGCATAGTATAAATATCTAAATATAAATCTACATACACATATATATGAATCTAATTTTACCAACAAACACTTAAAATGCGTTATGTATTAAAGAAAAATTTATATCAAAGAGTTTATAGATATTATCTTAAAAATTTCTTCTAACATTTCTAGATGCGAAGTCATTGATGATGGTATTGATATCAATCTCATCCAATAATTTCTTCTCAATACATAAAGTTGCCAAACCGTTTAACCTCTCTTGAGATATTGTTGACCTTAAATGATTCTTCAACAATTTCAACTTTGAAAAGCTTCTTTCAGCTGATGCCACAGTCACAGGCATAGTAAATAAAATCCGATAAGCAATAGAAATATTAGGATAACAATTCGCTTCTCTGACAAACTCAAAGATCTCCATAGCAGACATTGGTTTATCTGATAAAGTCAATTGCATAACACTTAACTCAGAAATTAGATCATTTAACTCAACATCAGATGAACCATCTAGAGAGAAAGTTTCTGCAAATTTTATACAACATTCTTTTAATTCAGTTCGATCCAATGATTTCAATGTTGTTGAACTCATTAAAAATCCAAATATACTTCCGAATGTTTGGAGTTCTTGAAATCTACTTTTCAATTAATTGATTGCCATATCAACCATAACAAAAAAAATAATTAACTTCAAATTCCTTCTCAGCTTGCAAAACTGCTTCATCACAATCAATTTCATCAAACTGTTTCTTTTTAAGAACACGCCGCTTAACTGGAAATGATGTCTCTACATTCATTTGAGCTGCAATATCTTTGGCAATGATCATACTCGAAGCAAACCCTTCATTTCTATAAATATTAAAAGTATTTAACCATGCCTTCTATTTGTTGCAAGGTAGACTCAATGCACATGGATGGTGATTGTAACTTCTTGCTCACAGTATTTACAGCAAATATACATAGTATATATACTATGTATATGGGGGATTGGGGGCCCCTGAATTTTAGGGGCCCGGTGCGGCCGCCCCGCTCGCCCCCCCCCCCCCCCCCTCAGGCCGGGCCTGAGCGTGTGTATTGAGTGTAGTTTGTATGTGTGTATGTTCTTGTTATACTCTAAAAAAAATTCAATTTGTCTCAACCTTTTTTAACTGTAACCATTACTTTCCCTCCAGTGCCTTTTTGCATGCATGCATGCATGCCTTTACTTCTGCTCTGAAAGTTTGGTGAAAAGATGAATCATAAGAAAGACAGAGGTGGACCTAGCTAGTGTTGGAGAAAGAATACAGACGACTGGGGAACTTGAAAAGAAAAACTAGGGGATTTCAGTACTCCTAAACTACATACTAACTGTATAAGAACCTAAAGCTAAGTAACGTAGTTACGGAATAATTGTTCATCGGGGTAAAGCTAAGCTCCACAAAATAAGGCTCTGTTCGGACCGCGGGCTGTTTCCCGTGAAATTATTATAAAATTTCTGTGGTCGAAATGAGGCCTAAGAAAGTTTATTTTAGATAATATAATGCAACTCTGGATCATATTTATGGTACTGTTTGCCACTGCCACTGACTCATGCAGTCTGCGGCTACTTTCTACTGCAACTCCCTTTTCCCCGGTTGCTTTTCCATGCACATGCATATATGTAAATCATGGAGGAGATTAGAGGTAAAAACGAATCCGGATTTGGTTAGATTATCTGATTATCGAATCCAAATTTGTCAAATCCGGAGGTCTAATATTCAGATTCAAATGCAAAACAAATTTGAATGCGGATGCTGAAGTGGCAAAAATCCTAGATACGGATATTCAAATAACATTTGACTTAGTAACACAGGCTACACAGCAGTATAGCACAGACGGCCCACCTGGCCCACAATCGACCGTAGCTAGGCGCCCCGACACGAGTAGCAAGCAAGCAGTGGTAGCGTCACGTGTCTCTCGTCGTCCTCCCTACCTGCCACCCTGAATGTGCGCTGCTCCCGAGGCCACCATGCAATGCATGCGCTGACTCAGTATGGTGTACGTATGTCGATCCATGCAATTACAGACACTGTCCAATCAGATCGCACTACGCGCACTGGTGGGACCCCTCGACCGGTCAAGATCCCGGTGGGTGGGCTAGCTCCCCATAGATCTACTGGGAAAGGAACTTGAATGATTAGCTACAGTCGTGAATCGTGACTTGCAATGGGTTGTGGTTGTGGATTGTCATCGCCGGTGTAAAGGCCATGAGCAATTATTGGAATCCGAAAAATAGTCAAATTCGATCTGATATTGAGTATAATTTGATCTAAATTCGTATCCGATATTTGTCCGATCCGTATTTGTATTCATCGTTTGTCCGATTCATGATCGAATCTAAGAAAAAAAATATGGATGCGAATACTATACGATCCGTTTTCACTTCTAGATGAGATCAAGTGAAAAACACTGGTCTAATTCACTAGCAGTAACTAGCAATTTAGAAGCCTACTGGTACGGTACTACCGCTGCTGCATGTTGCTCTCCTACATCACAAGGATCTCATCATCTCGTGGCTCGATCATGCCATCTTTACGCTGAGGCACTGCACGAGCCATGGCGGCGGCTTCATCACCATCCCTTCCTGGAGATCAAACGCCATTGCTCTCTGGTGGTACGGCACGGGCCGGAGCGCGGAGTCGGTCGACGACGACGTCTTGCTCCCGTAGGAGCAGTCCGACGTGCCCTCGCGCAGCTTCCTCCGGCTGGCGCTGCCGCCGACGGCCAGCGTCAGCTCCAGCTCGTCTTCCCTCGACGGCGGTGTCGCTTCTATGCCTTCGTCGGCGCCCACGACGATGTACTCGTCGGCGGGGAGCTGTAGGTTCAGAGCCCTCCGGGGATGCTTGCGCCTCTGCCGCCGGCAGGTCAGCTCCGACGGCCTGTCCAGGTCGCTCATCAGCTGCTTCTGGATGCGGTATAGCCGGTGCAACTCGTGCACCTTTAATTTCGAGGGATTGCGATTAAAAAATTGTCAATTTTTAGGTAAAATTACAAGAATTTGCAATGGTATATTAACTAAGGATGTTTGTGATCTTGCTTTGCGCGGTTGATCTACCTGCTGTCTGAAGGTCTCTTCATGCTTGAGCATGGCCATCTTTATGACCTCCATGTCGCACTGCTTCACAAGCTTCTCCATCTGCACCATCTGATTCAGTTGGTCCTTGTTCTGTTCTTGTCTTCGATTGAGATCAACAAGATGATGGTACCCTGTAAAACAGATGTAAAATGCAGGCTTAAAGTGGCAGCTTTTCAATTGCTGAAATACATGTGCTCCTAGGATTCAGAGCTGAATTTCAACAGCACTCAGGAGTCGATCAAGTCATAACAACAACTAAGCAACAGCAAGAAGAGCATCTCAAGACTGGGCATTCTAATCATAGAAGCAATTAAACAGCAATCTCATAATGCTACGCAGTTAGAGAACACTGAAACCACCAGATCACGCACAACAGAGAAGCAACTGACCTGAACCTACCACCCTATGCAGCAAGAAAGCATCAGAAGATGCTTGCCCCTTCCCTTGTTCTCTCCTTGTCTTCTTCTTTAGTAGATTCTTCAGGGGTTACACTTGCATGAGACAAAGAAAAGAAAAGGATCGAGAAAGAGCAAAGACGTTGGCTGCAACTGCTGGAGCTGGGAAGTGCTGGGGAGGGTATGGGGGGTTTGTAAACGTTGGCACAAGAGAGTGCAATGCAATGCAATGCAATGGAATGGAATGCTGCAATGCAATGATGCCTCAAGAGCATTTCACTTGGCCCCTTTTTGCATGCCAAACAAAGGGCCCCGTGCCCTAGCCAGTGGCGTTGGGGTGCATCCTTCGCATGAGGTGCCCCTCCCAGAGCAGACAACTTGGCAGGAGTCTCGTCTAGACCCTACCCCCACACCACGGTGTAGGCCCCACGGGCCATGGCCAGCCAGCTGGCCAGTACAGCTCTCTGTGTGGCCATGCAGTACTACTGACAGTACTGTGTACATACATGTGCACTGCTCCAGCTCCCAGGATCGTCGCTGCATGACTTGACACTAATTTGCATCTTCATTCGGGGTTCTTGGAATATTGTTTCTTTGGTTCCATCCAACAAGATAGGCAGCTCCTCAATGATGCCAGTATTTTGGAAGAACTTAATTATGCGAACAAAATAACTCGTTGGTACGCGCGCTTTTCGTACGAGTTACGCCATGAAATTCCATCAGGTTATCAGGCCCATCTACAGCGCATATACGTGGTTAGAAATTGGCCATGGACGAATTCATCAATTTTTGGTCGCATTCATCAATTTTTGGTCGCATAGGAGCGCCCAGTGCTGAGTTAACTTTGTTATATTACCTAGCTCCATGTCGAGTACTTGAGTTACTGTCTTCCTTTCCTTACCACACTGACAGCCATTTACAATTATCATATGCCTTGACTGCTTTTATCATGGCGTGGCTGGACCGTTGGACCATGCGTGCTTCAACCTGGTATGGCCCCACCAACAGTCTCAGTCGACGTTCTGAGCATCCACCGACTAGATCAGTGTTTCATCGGGGTGGAAAAGGGATACAAATTATCCATATTATTTAGTTACTGTATTTAATAAAATATAAATATAGTATATATTTTTTCATTCAATTAACAATTTCTCTCCTATTCGTTTTTGTATTCACATAAAAATATGATATGGACTTTTACCATCCGAAATGTTATTTCGATACTATATATATATATATATATATATATATATATATATATATATATATATATATATATATATATATATATATATATATATATATATTGTGCAATACGACTAATTAGTTGGATAAGTTTTTTAAATTCAATGTTAATTCATATTTCTTTTTAGGTGAAGTAAATGAATTAGAATGATTAAGCGTGATTGTATGAGGATAAAATGTCATTAATATCTTCATATTATCTAAGTTATGAGAATATCCGGATCCGACCGAATTGAATAGATATTCTATTCGAATTTATATTCGTTACAATATTCAATTTATATTTGTATTCGAGAATGTTCGAATTCATTTACAAAATACAAATACGAATATGTTAGGAGATTCGATCGGCTTTTACCCCTAGTTACATATAGTAGCATATAAATAGCTTGAGCAGCATAACTACATACTAGTATCAGTAAACCAGGAACACACACAAATTAAATACTCTGAAAGCAAATTTCTCAACGAAACATAGCTAGGCAGGGGGTCAGAATTCAGATAGAGGAGGGGGCAGATGCACAAAGCACTTTTAACTACTCTTGTCAGTTATCACTGAAAACAAGCAAAGGCACATAGACATTGGGGCATATGTGTGTGTGGATTGACAACATTCATTGGGCAACACACATACGAGCATGCACACGCAAGGATGCATGCATGCATCAGTCAGAATGATCCAACGAGTTTAGGGCTAGGAAAAACTGCCTGTTTGGAGGAAAACCAAGCAAGACGTAGCAAAGTGAAAAGGGAGCAGATGCAATCATCCCTTTGAGAGCAAGCAAGCAAGCGTATGCCCCCCCCCCCCCCCCCCCCCCGGGGCCCTGCATATTTTAAGGATCATTGCTCCATCAACCAAAGTTTAGCGCTCATGTACGTGATGATGGCATAACCACATGCATGGTCATGGTAATTACTGAAGGAATTAATTAATGATTATATTGTTTCAAGATAATTACACCGCTTACAACATTTTCCATTGGTTGGAAAATCTAGATGAATTAATGATTAGTGTGAACACACTTGCATCTTCATCTATTCAGTCATCTAAAGTAATTCTACATCTGCATACTACTATCATATTGCTATTCATTTAGATGACCTCCCTCGTTTGAAATACAAGATTCTCATAGGAAGGGTTCATACTGCTTTGTGCAAAATTCTTACTATGACATCCCAGTACTCTAATTAAATAGAGCGTGAGTTTTGCTGAAGCAAGCTCCAAGGTTATATAAATGCCTACAATCAGAGCCAAAATCAACAAGTAGACGTGGCATTGCAGCAGAAGACAGAAGTAGCAACGAGGAGATGCAGAAATGCCTGGGAAATGCCGAGGAATCAAAGAGTAGAAAAGGATCATTTGACTGGGAACGGATAAGGATGGAAGCGAGGAGCTAGGAGCGAGATAGTCCAAGGGACGAGACAGTGGCGCACGCGCTGCCGGCGATGGGAGGCGCAACCGTACGAAAGGTGGTGGGCCACCGCACACGCGTAGAACCAAACCCTCCCCTCCCTTTCTCCTTTCTCGACTTTTTTTATAGGGTGAGTTTTTTAAGTTATAATTTATAATTTATAGTTTCAAATTTTAAATGCTCACAAGAGGTAGTACATAGAAAAATAGTTGTATATAATTTTGGCTAGTATAACTGAGCTTAGTATACTTTTTACTATAAACCTCCTGTTGACCTCACCTTAAAAACACACCATTTGTAAGCTAGTTACTGTAATATAAACCATAAGTGAAAACAAGTTCAGCTATTATCTCCTTCTGGATGAAAAGAAATGGTGCAAAAACTAAGATGCCCCGTATTGACATGGTTGAGTCCATGTATATTGCATTGCTAATAGGGATGGGAAACGGTAAAGGATAATCTTTTTATCCGATATTTATATTCGAGAAAATACGAATATGGTAAGTGTTCGTATCCATATTGTATTTGAGAATATTCGTATTCGAGACTATTCGATTTGTATCTGATCCATTTTCATCCCTAGCGACCTCTCTGGGGATGATTGTAGGAAGTAATTTTATGATGAACCAAGGTTCACAAGCAAGAAGTAAAAATTACTTTGCATAATTTTTAACTCTATGTACTACACTACTATCTCGTGTAGGCATTTAGTCATGTTATATAAATTTGTTCTACCGAGATTTATTACAAAAGTTTTAGAACATTTGCATTCAACCGAATTAAGTACATATTCGATTCGAATTCGTATTTATTACGACATTCAATTCGTATTCGTCTTCAAGAATGTTTGAATTCATATTCATATTCATTTTAAATATATAAATTCGTATTTATATATATATATATATATATTTATTTTTAAAATATAAATTCGTATTTATATTTAAGACTATTCAATTCGTATTTGATCCATTTTCATCCCTAATTGCTACTGCTCCCTCGGTTCTTTTCAAATACCGTTTTAGCTCATACACACATATTAAAAGATGTGCAAGATTACCATTTTACCCTTGTCAAATTTGTCTGTTACTATCTTGCCCCTTCCTTTCATGGTATGGTATGAGGCCACGTTGCACTTTTCACACAATTTAAGTAATGGCAAAATCAAGCAAAAAAGTGTGCCTTTAGTAGGCGTTTAAGGTAGAAAATTCAAGAAGATCAATATTTGTAGCGATAAAGCCTTCATGTGGTGATCAATATTTGTAGCGATAAAGCCTCGCTTAGAACGATTTTAGTTTCTGACTTATTTTGACTTTTAATTTATTTAAATCAAAAACCACTTGAAATATGTTGGCTTCTGATTTCAGCTTATTTTGTTTTTATCTTTTCTATTTTTTATTCCTTTATATTGTTTGTAACGATATAACGGCTTTTTAATTACTTTTTTTAAAAAATTAATAGTTACTATAGTATAATTTTAATCGTAAACTAAAAACTTAATTCGTAAATAAGTTGGAGCGAGGAAAGTTACCTTTCGTTCTTTTTTTGAACGGGGACAAGTTATCTTTCTTTGTGCCTTTGTCCCCTCTGACTGCATACTTCTCTAAAAAAGTGACAACGAGGAAGCTCCGGCAGCGAAAAGCTACTTTTGCCATGGATGTGGCTTTTCGAAAAGCTCATGATTTTCATTTCTGGACAAGAAAAACGGGGGTGGCTCAGTTACGACTTACGAGGTCTCAAGTGGTATATGTACGACGCAATCAGGAGCAGAACAGTGCATCTAATGCCACATTTTTGAAAAGAAAGCTTTGCATTCAACGAGTCCATAATGATTTCCATTTTGCAAGGGACATTGGTGCAGATATTAGAAGAATGGTGCAGCAGTCACACTTATATATTTGATATTTTGATGTAATACATAGGGGCGGAATCAGCCTAAACCTAAGCTATAGGCTAGGTCAGCTGCTCTTAGACCGACTTTTGGCTAACTCTGTTTTTTTTTGTAATTTTTATGAATTTTATATAAGTTTTGGTTGTCAGGCCTCGGGCTACAGCCTAGATAGCCCGAGGCCTGGTTCCGCCACTGGTACTACTACATAACTAGGCCACAGCACTAATAAAAGAAGGAACGCAGAAGGGAGGGGGCAAAACCCTACTACTCCTCATTGCCCTGCTCTAAACGACTTAAAAGGCTTCGGCTTCTAGCTTTTAGCTTTTAGAAGGAGAAGCTGTTTAAAACATGTCGGCTTCTTAATTTTAGTTTTTTGTTTTTGTTTTTTCTCTTATATATTCCTTTGTATTGTCTCAAAAAAAATATAGCGGTGTTTTTAATTTTTCTTATGTTTTAACTAAAAAAAGCTAATAGCTGCTACAGTATAATTATAGGGCATGTTCTTTACATCACAAGCTGGTGGCTTTTGCTACAGTACCTAACTTTTAAACTGAGTATTTTCTCAAGACGGGATCTACAAGTTAAACGATCTACACGTTAAAAGCCTAACATCTGTACCAGCCAAAATCACAAGTGAGTATCTGTCTCTCCGTAATCTGTACCGTAAACAGCCAAAATTCAAAAATTTCAGCCAAAAGTCATAAGCTACAGCCAAAAAGAACATGTCCCAAAAACCAAAAGAAAAAAATTAAAAGCTAGACATTTCAACCGTTTGAAGCAGCATGGTTGGTGCCTGACATGTTGCCAAGACAGTCATGGGCATGGCGTGCCCTGCTTCAGCGACGAGAGCGCACGGCCTAAGCTAGCGTTGGCTAAATCTTCAGTGCCCAACTTTTCAGGGTAAAAGTACATCGGACTCCATGAAAATTCGGCTGCAAGCCTCCGAGGTGGTTTTGATGGTCACACGTCGGAAGCTGCAGGTAAAAATGACCTGCTTTGGTAAATTTTGCAGTAAACAACATCATCATGCATGGATGAACAAGGGTGCTACATTTACTTGCCGACAACGCACAACAGTTCGTCTTAAGTTTGACTTCACTAGATTAACGAAGAAAGTTAAGAATCCATTTTACATCTCAAAGTTGAAAATTAACTAAAGCACCAGGGCAGTGACTCCAAAATAAGAACAACCCAGGTCAAACGTAAAAAAGAAAATCAAGTGTAACAAAAGCAGCAGCATTTCGAGGCCGCTCCAATGGGCTGCTAGGTTCTAGCTAAAATTGCACTGTAGATGCTGAAAATAAAAAAAATAAAAACACTATTATATCGCCACAGACAACACAAAGGAATAAAAAAGAGAAAAAAAGCTAAAAAAAGCCAAAATTAAGAAGTCGATATGTTCCAATAAGTCAGAAGTCGAAGGCTTTTAAGGCGGTTGGGGCAGGCTGAAAAACTAGTGTGCTAAGCTTGTCTGTTTAGAATTAAGGAATTTCACATAATTTTTTTTTGCAGAAATTAGTATAATTCCCACAAGATTTCTATCGAATCATCATCTATCAGTTTTAGTAGCTTATCTGAAGCTTCTAGTATTTAGGGTCTATTTTGTTTATGCTGAGGTTTTTAACTTATAACTTAAAGCCAATTTTTTGGCTTAAACAACTTACATGCACCTAGTTTTTAAGCCAAATCAGGATGTTTAGTAACTTGGCTTTTTTGGCTTTTGAGCTATGTTTTATTATTGAATTGTTTGAAATACACATGGATTGCTTGTACTCCACCACGTGATGCCTTTGGATCCGGCCACCTCTCACGGCGCCAAAGTCAAATAAGGCTAGATCGGATTGTGTCCCACCATGCCACCGTCAGATCCGACCACCTCCCATCATGCGCATGTCAGATCAGGGCATCTCCCGCCGTAAGCCGGCGACGACGAGATCCTCCTTTAGCTGGATGCGGCCTCACCTCCCTTCACAGTGAAGGAGGATGGTAGCACCAATGGAGGACGGCGGCGTTGAGGGAGTGAGGACGGAGGGGTCGTCGATGGCGCCAACATGAGGAGAGAGGGCGGCTGCGGGCTTGGGGGAGTACGACGCCGGGGACCTGGGGTAGGATAATAACAGTGACAGATGCAGGGAGGATGGAAGCATAGGAGAGGAGGAGGGTACCGAGAGGCGTGGGGAGGAGGAAGGTGGCGATGGGTGTGGGGGAGAAGGAGGGCGGCGACGGGCATAAGGTCACAGACACGGGCTGATGGTAAGGAGGCGACCAAGCGCCATCCTCCCCTTTACATGAGAGGAGCAGAAGAGGAGGATGGGGAATGGGAGTTCGGGCTTGAGGAAAGACATTTTATACCATGGTAGAGGTGGGTAAATCACCCGAACTTTAGTGGCAAAGGCAAATCCTAACCCGCAAAAGCAAAAAAAAAAAATCACCCTTGGACTGCCTTTTGGCTTATAGTTATAGGATTGCTTAGGCTTTTTCAAAAGCCTGGTTAAAAAGCCACCTCTTTGTTTAGGTTTTGGCCTTTTATCTTTTAAGCTAGAGAAAAGGTCTAAATAAATAGGGCTGTAGATCATATTCCTTTTAACTTTTGGCTTCTCCGGAAGACAAAAGGTCAAACGTTAAAACGAGGCAGCATCAGGAAGTCTATTCTCTAACCGATTTTTCAAGTCCAAAATCATATGTACCATCTGCATCATATCTCTACCATTCACTATAGTATCAAAAAGCGTGACCAAAAATCATTGACCAAAACTAAAAACCATCAGCACCAGTCCAAAAAGATACCCCTTAGGGCATGTACAATGGTATGAGCTAGTTACTAGCTCTAAGATAACTTCTCCAATGATATTAACTTTTAGCACATAGCTCATAACATGAATAGTCCCACATGACATCCTCATATAATCTTGGAATGTGTGTATGAGACTAGCTCTTGATCAAGAGCTAGCTTTTCTCTCTCTTCTATTAAAATATGAAATAATATGTTTAGAGCTAGCTCATAAATCACCATTGGACATACCCTTAGTATAGATAGCCGTCGAAATATCTTGAGTTCTGTGGCTTTGACTTCATCTTGTAAACGCACGCCTCAATCCTAAACCGGCACCACCGAGCTCTGCCAATTTAAAAAAAAAAGGCAGTCTTTTTGGTGGCGCTAGTCGGTGCATAAAATTTTAGCACGGGCTTCTCGTAAGGAGGGCTGGTCTTGTAGACGTGGTGACCTCAATCACATCCCACTCGCGCGCTTCAGTCCGTAAGTTTGTAGCGATAAAGCGCACACATATTATGCAGGCGTCTTGTTCCTCTCACCCTTTTTCTCTCTCCCTTTTCTTTCTCTCCTCCATTGGGAACCATGTTGTCGTAGTGTCCACTGTGAAGGGTACAAGTGATCACTGACAGGTGGGGGACTAAAGAGGTCAATCTTGATTAACATTAAGCGCGTTTGTGGACAAGAAACACCTTTTCTCTTGTGATTTGATTCACACCAAAGCACACTATGGGTATATTTTTTTATACAGTGGCTTATGATTTTTATTATGATTTACTAGTCTAATAAATAATAGTTGCTAGAAAAACTAAATGTCGTTGAAAAATAAAAAAGAACAAGGACTATAACTCTTGTTGGAAACTTGGACATATGGTACTAACAGGTCATGCTATTACAAGTCTACAACTGCAGAAAAGGACAGACATGTTCGGTTGTCTCGGGACGCTTCAAAGAGCATAAGTTTTTGGCTTATGCCTTTAGCTGTTGGCTTTTAGTTAAAATTATCATATAACGGATGTCAGCTTTTTCTGAGTCATTTAATTAAAAAATTAAAAAATAAATAAAAATTATATCGTCGCGGACAATGCAAGGAATAAGGGGGAAAGAAAAGGCGAAAAAGCTGAAAAATCCAAAATAAGCTAAAATAAGCCGAAAGTGAAGGCTTGTATAAATGAAGCACTTGACTGATTCATTGGTGTACAGGAATATATACAATGATAATGATAAGGTGAATACATGTAGTAACTACTAATGTGAATGGGAACCGAGGCATCACAGTGGAAACTGGATGGTAACCGAGATGTCATAGTGGGAACAGGAGACTATCTAACACCCCCTGGCAGTTGGCATGGGAGCGGGGCAGACGTTCAAGCTAGAACAAAACTCCTTGAAGATGGCCGTGGGAAGGTCTTGGTGAAGACGTCGGCATACTACGAGGTGGTCGGTACATGAAGAATGTGGACCTCACTGAGAGTGACGTGTTCCCGAACAAAGTGAAGGTCAATTTTGACATGTTTTGTCTCCGTTGGTGCTGGATGGGATTAGTCAAGAGGTAGACTGCACTGATGTTATCACAAAAACAACTATGGCCTGTTGAAGAGGGCAATGCAGTTCAGCGAGGAGTTAATGAAGCCAATAGGACTCGGAGGTGGCGCGGTACTCAGCCTCAGCATTGGAACGGAAGACTGTCTAATGTCGCTTGGAAGACCACGAAATGAGGTTATTGCCAAGAAAGATGACATAACCTGAAGTAGACTTGCGGGTGTCAGGGTAGCCGACCCAATCAGCATCGGTGTAGGTGGTAAGAGAGGTCGGTGAAGTTCGATGGAGTTGCAAGCTGTAGTCGATGGTGCCCTTGAGGCAGTGAAGAATGCACTTGAAGAGATTGGCATGTGGCTCACGTGGATCATGTATGTGAAGGAAAGCCTATTGCACGGCGTAGGTGATGTATGGACGTGTGAATGCCAGGTACTGAAGGGCGCCGATGATGCTCCTGTAATCGATAGCATTGGCCACCAGTTCACCGACGGAGGGGAGCTTAGAGCTGGTATCGACTGGCGTGCTGCAAGGGTTGCAATTTATCATGCCAGCGCAAGCATGTCCTCAGTGTATTGACGCTGAGAGAGGAAGAGGCTAGAGCTGCTGCGCTACACAGAGACACCGAGGAAGAAGTGCAAGTCGCGGAGGTCCTTAAGGGAGAATTCGCTGTAAAGCGAGGTGATCACTTGGCGAAGTAGTGCGGGCAAGGAGGTGATGAGGACAATGTCATCGACATACAACAGGTGGTAGATAGTGTCTGTGTCATGCCGGTAGATGAACAGTGAGGGGTCTATCTAGGAGGCGGAGAACCCCAAGGACACAAGTTAGGTCGCAAAGTGACTGAACCATGCCCGTGGGGCCTGCTTGAGGCCGTATAAGGACCTGTTGAGGTAGCAGACATGCGAGCTATGCGTGGGTTGACGAAGCCGGAGGGTTGTTGATAGTAGACAGTCTTAGTGAGCGTGCCATTGAGGAAGGCGTTGTTGACATCAAGCTGATGCGCCGACCACTCGTTGGCGAGCGCAATAGTGAGGATGGTGTGCATGATGGCCGATTTCACAACCGGACTAAACGTTTCATCAAAGTCAATGCCAGGTCGCTGGGAGAAACCACGGAGGACCCAACGAGCTTTGTATCGATCCAAGGAGCCATCAAGCTTCAACTCAAAAAATCTATTTTCCTACCACAACATTAGCATCGGTGGGACATGGAACGAGCTCACATGTGTTGCTTGCGCGCAAGGTGTCTAACTCATGCTGCATGGCGATATGCCAGTTCTTGTCATTGAGCGTTGTGCGGTAGGTCCGCTGGATCGGTGAAGGAATGACCACATGTAGGTTGAGCTAATTGACGGGAAGCCAGAAGCCACGTTTGCCGCGGGTTGCCATGGAGTGCTTGTTGACAATCGGCACAATGAGCATAGCCGAAGGCAGTGGGGACGCAGTAGCGGCGTCGGGCACATGCGGGGGTTGTGTGGGTGCAAGTGCAGTATCATGCAGGGGTGTGGAGTGTGCACCGGGGGGAGGGGTGTGGTGCTGGTGGGAGTGCAGCGGTAGGCGTGAGGGGAAACAACGTGGGTGGGGCGTGGGAGCAGGCGCAGGTGGTGGGGCGAGGGTAGTCGCAGGTCGTGTGATAGGAAAGGGAGCAGACGCAGGTGTGTGAGCGATGACTAAAAGGAAGTTGAAGTCAGAGGGCACTGGCGGGTTTGGTTACTGGAAAAAGGAAAGGAAGATTTATCAAAAATGACATGATGAGAGATGATGATGTGATTTATGGAGAGGTCGAGCCAGCGATACCCCCTATGATGTTCAAGATAGCCAAGAAAGATACAAGGCGTGGAGCGCGGCACAAGTTTATGCGTGGCGGTGGCTGAGAGATTAGGGTAACACCTACAACCAAAAACATGGAGATAAGAGTAGTTGGGAGGTGAACTGAAAAGAGCTTGGTAGGGAATGCCAAAATTGAGTGTTTTAGTGGGGTAGAGGTTGAGAAGATATGTGGCGGTGTGGAGAGCTTCGACCCAATATGAAGGCGGCATGCTCGCTTGTGATAGAAGAGAGCAGAGAATGTCATTGGTAGAGCGGATGATGTGTTCAGGAGGTGTGTGGGCACGACATGCAGAGTGCAATGCCATGGGAGAGGAGGTGGTGGGACATGGAAGTGTTGTCAAATTCGCCACCATTGTCGCACTGAATGGTGCAAATGAATGAGGAGAATTGAGTGCTGACATAGGCAAAGAAATTACTAAGAGTGGTGAAAACATCAAATTTAAAACAAAGGGTAAATGCCCATAAGTAGTGTGTAAAATCATCGAGGGCAACAAGATAATACTTGCACCCGAAAACACTGGGAATAGGCGAGGTCCAAAGATCACAATGTATTAAATTGAAAGCTTTATTAGTGCAAGTGGATGAAGGAGAAAAGGGGAGATGCACATGTCGGCCTAATTGGCACGCATGGCACAAGGTGTCTGAGGAAATTTTATTACATGAAATATAGGAAGTACTAGCAAGATGTGATAAAGCTTGGTTGCCAAGATGTCCAAGGCGATGATTCCACACTGTAAAGGATGGAATTATAGTGGAGAAGGCGCAAGGAGCAGGATACGACCAGTGAACCGGTTAGAGGTCGCCACAACTATTGCGCCTTATGCTCACGTTCTTGGTGTGAAGATCCTTGATAGAAAGGCCATAAGGGTCAAATTCAATAGAGCAGTGGTCATCTAAAGTGAACTAACGACCGAAAATAATATTTTTTAGTACGAGACAGTGTCACAATAACATTGTTCAATCGGAAAGAATGATGAGAAAAATTAAGAGAGGTTGTGCCGGTATGGGTGATGGGGGAGATGAGACCCATTTCCAACAATAGCGTATGGAGATGCAGTGGAAGGGACACAACAATAGCGTATGGAGATGTAGTGGAAGGGACACAGGAGAAAGAAGAGAGATTACCATGTTTCGAGGTCATGTGTGTGGACACCCCGGAGTCCATGTACCACTCAAAAGATGGTGGTGCCAACGTCATGGTGTTGAATGTGTGCATCAGCTAGTTCTGGTCCCAAGATGTGGGCAAAGCGAAGGAGGGCGGTGCAAACGCGTACGCTAGAGCATCGGTTTGTGCAGGTGGTGGGATAGTGGCAGTGAAGGCAGTGGGCGGATGTGGGCCAAGGAGGCTTTGGTTAGTGGGCCGAGGTGCTTGTCCAGGTCACATCTGGATGGACCCGGCCCATGGGTTCTGGAGCGATGGCTAGGGGACAGAACCCTTGCCATTGTTATTGTTGTTGCCGCCGCCGCCGTTGAAGGAGCCACCGCCTTCGCGGTTGTTGTTGCGGCGGCAGTTGTAGTTGGAGTAGTTGCCATCACCATTATTGCGGTTGGAGTTGGTGCCGTGGGACTGTTTGCTGCCGGCGGTGTTGGACGAAGAGCCTCTAGAGGTGCTCTTGGAATTGTTGATGATGAAGGCCGAGGGTGGGGAAGACTCAGACCCCATCGTGAGTTCTTTGAACATGAGAGTAGAACACGTCTTGAGAAAGGATGGCACGGGGCGCTGCATGGACAACAACGTGCACATGTAGGCAAGACACGTGCTCAACCCACGCAAAGTGTTGAGGACAAGACTCTTGTCGATGATCATCGTGCCCACGACGATGAGCTCGTCGGCGAGAGCCTTCTGTTTGCAGCAAGTCGGCCACGGACATGGAGCCCTGCATGAGCTCGTAGAATTCTTGCTCGAGGTAGATGGCACATGTCTCAATGTTATCGTGGTAGAGACCTTCGATGCGCGTCCAAAGGGTGTACACAGAAGTTGAGGAGTCCAGTACTATGGCGAGGAGCTCGGGTGAGATATCACCATACAACCAAAGCGGACGAGGGCATCGAGTCGACTCCACTGCCCGTCGGGAGCCGAAGAGGAAGACTCGTGGATGTGGTTATCAAGGGCGTACTTCTGGAGGGCGACCTCGAACAGGCCACGCCATTGGGCATAGTTGCTCACCTGGAGGTTAAGGGTGATGGGGACGAGGAGCTTGACACTGGAAATGCCGACCGCTTGCACCCACAATGTGGTCTTGGCCTTGGCGTCCTCCTTGGCCACGGTGGCCAGAGCGGCAACGTTAGGGGTACCCGTCATCACGGGAGGACAAGAGAAGGTGGGAGGAGATCAAGATCGTAACCTATCTAATACCATGAATGCTCATAGAAATGAAGCACTTGACTGATTCATTGGTGTACAAGGATATACATACAATGATAACGCTAATGTGAATACATGTAACTAATGTGAATACACATAGCAACTACTAATGTAGATGGGAACCAAGGCATCACAATGGGAACAGGTGGTAACCGAGACGTCATAGTGGGAACGGGAGACTGTCTAATAGAAAGTAAAAGCCGACACGTTTCAAGTGGCTTCTGGTTTAAATAAGCCAAAAGCCAAAAAAATACCAGAATCTAAAGCCGTTTGGAGCGGGATGGTCAAATAGTATATTTCCCATTGCGCATTGTGATCCCAAGCTGCCCAAACACAAAAGAAGAATAGGAGGCCAGTGGTGGGACTGGGATCTGGTTGGCGAGGCTTGAGTTAGATTTTGATGCAGGATGATAGGAGGCTGATGAGGCAGGTGGTGGGACGAGGAAGAAGGCGACAGGTGCCGGGACGGGGCGTAGGAGACGACAGTTCTTAGCGATAGGTTCCGTGAGAATCTCAAGGTGATCTAATGGTTTAAAATCTACTTGATCGTGAGGGGAAAATATTAGGTTCAGGTACCGAGACAGACAGACAAACAGAGAAAGAATAAATATTCTTGTTTTCTTTACGGTGTATACTCCCCTTCTTATAGCCGGGGGAATGCCGCGCCCTCCGCTCGGCCACGTCGCCCGCGCCCGCACCCCGGCCGGCGCGTGGCGCGGGGATTTCGGTACGGCCGGGGGAGGGCATTTCCCTGAGCTTTTCAGAAATTACGTAGAGGTCCTTTTTCCTCGCGAAAAGGTCCCTGCAAGTTTTTTTAAAACAAATCTTGGATGGCGCCCCGCGGGTTTCCAAAATTACGTATAGGTCCTTATTTACTTACGTACAGGTCCTTACAGGCCCTTGGTTTTTTCCGAAAAAGACCTTTAGTTTTCCTGAAATTACGCATGTGTCCTCGCTTTTTTTAATGAAACTCCTTGCGAATTATCGCCTCTTTTACTTTGGTCCACACGGTAGCTAGCGCGGCGTGCGCCGCGCTTATTCTGCTAGTGATTCTGACGAGGAGCTGTTTACGTAACACAGAATTAAACTACCCGTGAATCTACGATCAAATCAAGTCCAAACAATAAATATTCCGTGGGACTTACTTTTTTGTTTATTAAATCTTCCGTGGGACTTAATTTTTTGTGTATTAAATCTTCCGCGGGGCTTACCCGCTGAAGGGTACCTCATAACCACTTACACGATTCATGCATTCCAAACAAGACCTTAACACGTAGATCTGATTAACATCACATATCGAACCTGCCGATAGCCTCCGTGGAGAGATCGAATTCTGGAACTTCGGTTGGAGATAAAAACACCTGAATTAGAAGAGTATGGTTATCTGTTGTCAAGAACAGCAAGAAAAGCCATTCGAGTATAAATAACACTGTATGTAGTACGGGAGAAAAAAAGCTAATCTGGAACAGTGTGTATTTGTTTAACAGTGGATGCTATATAGGATGCATGAAAATGGGGCCAGCAGCAGCAGCAGCCTGCATCATCACACTTACGACAAAATGTTTCCCTCAGCACAAACTCAGGCTCGACAAACAGCACGTTTCACAAATCAAATTTTGTGAAGCAATTAAGCAAAATTCAGGTAACTATAGCACTAAATATAACTTACTGGAGGCAAAAGGCACACTGACGGTAGGTAGCAGACAGCTTCTCAAGGACGGCATGAGGCCCAGAAAGAGGTACAATAAGCCTTGGCATAGTAACTAGCAAGACCACCTACAAAACGTAAACCTCTGAACAGTAATACTGACATTTATAAATCGTGCTGTAACACGCGTCTGGAGAACACGCATAGTACAACAAATCTTTCAGACACCATTCGGTTACCCGACTAAATCATTCCATTAGCATTCCAAATTCAGGCTGCACACAAGTTCAGGGTTCAGAACAAATAGGACAATAATGCAAACTGAATGATTCGATGCTTGCATTGGCTGCCCAGTTCAAGCAAACATGCAGTTACTGGCATGCAAATCTTTGATTATAGCATAAGAGCACATGCAGATGCAATGCTACTACTTTACGACATTGTTAGTATCTGTTTTCCTTTTTGGCACATGTTGGACAATTACTTTTAATAGCAGCATCATTGCAGACTGATGGCCCTGACTGAGACGTAGAAAAAGAAAAGAAAATAAGAAACTTGCAAACTACAGTGAGATTAAAAAAAACAGAATCACTGAGGGATTAATGCAGAATCACTTGAAAGTATCACTCAACTGCGTGACTGTCAAACACCATTATGCAATCATGGGGTCAGTTGATTTGTGATGCTCAAATATTAGAGTAAATGATCGATTCAGTTTAAACCACAAGCAAATCACTCTGGAAAGGACATACATCCTAAAATCACAATGTTGTGGCCGCAAACATGAGATTTATTCCTCGATTGAGAAGCAACAGTCAACAAATTCAGCAGTACAAGCTGTAAACATACACTGACATAATATACATGTAGGAAGTTGTAATACTAGCTGTAAAAGAAGCAAAGATGCAATGAGAGATCTTTTCCACGTGCACAATGACACTAGTTATGAAAGTTCACTTACATATACTAAATCCAAGAACATATAAGTCTGATCAAACCATGGATGTATCATCCGATCCTAGTCTTCTAAGTTTATCCATCTCATCTTAGTCCTAACCAACTAGTTTCGTTGCGTGATCAATGGCACCATAACACACTGGCTATACTGGTCAAGATAGTATTTGCTAACAGACGACAAAATTGCATTTATGACCTTTATTTTTCCGTAAGATGAAAGGTAATCTTCTCATGCTGCTTGGCAAAATCGCAACCCAATAACTGAGTGTTGGATTCCACTGCTACCTGAAGATCTTGTAATGAAGCTTGGTAGACTTGGCTTGATTCTGAAGGAAAGTTGTGGTTCAATCCACCATTGAAGGAAGGAATTGCTCTTCCATTTGCTCGATGTATCCTCCTTCCACTTCCCCTTGCTTTAGCAACATCTAAAAAAGACTTAAGCAACTGACTTAGATGAACATTCAACCCAGAATTCAGTGCATGAGCACACTCGATGGATACATTTAGGCCTTCTGCTTGCAACTTATGCTCAAGTAGCTTCCACAAGGAATGAGTATCCGGCAATACCCCATTAGTACAACATGTTTCAGAAGAGTACGAAGTAGAAGGCTGAGGAGTGTGAGCCTTTGGGACCCCCAACGGTGCCCTAATCGGGCTCCGACTCTGCACGCATGCTGGACTACTCCTCACTTGCTCAACCTCCTCCCCGTCCTCTACAGACACCACTTCCAACATAACCTTGCTCCCCGCCGATACAAACTCCAGGGCACTCTGCTGTTCCCTAGACCTTGGCACATCGCAGGAATTGCTCACTTCACCTGCATGACCATGAGGTGCCTTCCCATGGGGACCGAGGGGGCTCAGCCTATCAGCCAACTTCCTGTCCCTACTAGTGATAGACCGTCCCCTCTTAGCCGGTGGAATGCCATTGCACAATGGTCCATTGGACACCATGCTAGTCTGTGAATTGCCTGTCGCCGTCTGCTTGCTCGGTGGCCCGAGGGACAAGCAGGCATTGCTGAGGATTGACCGGATGAGGAAATTATGAAGCTTGATATTCTCTTTCCCCAATACACCCATGCAGATCTTGTCAAACTCATCCTTACTCAGCTTAAAGCTCAAGAATTTCTTAAGGCTGCTGAAGTATTGCTCTGCGCGCTGATGGCCGAGCTTCTTGGTGATCTGGTATTTCAGCTCCTGGGTGTCGACACGAGCAAATTTCTGATGAGGCTGCATCTTGGCTCACCACCTCCAACCCAATCACCAGAAATGCAGCTCCCAGAAGCCCCCAAACCCAACTAAACAGCTCCACAAAGAACAAACCCTAGATGACCAACATCCAGTGGCTTCACTAATCGATGCCGAACTCTACTTGAGTGATATTTACACAAGATTCGAAGAAAACACCTGAGAAATCAGATCAAGAAGTGAAAAATTAGGCTGTCTCGCTCCAAGATTGCTTCCCGATCCGGGAACTCGACGGGTGCAGCAAATTGCGCAATGAATCTGCTCGGAACCTGATTCCGAGCAAACCCAATTGGGGAATCCCCAATCGGTATCGAAATGAGCTCGAATTTTGCGGAATTTGGACCAAATCGGCGACGCATGTACGAAATAAGCGAGGAAAAAATTGGGGGGAAAATGGAGTGAATTCGGGGTGAGGACGCAAGGAGACTAACCTCGGATCGGCGAGATCGAACTGCCGCAGCGAAGAAAAAATTGACTGATTAAAAAGTAATTTAGTAAAAATCAAAACTTTTTGCGGCGGCTGCTCTCGGTGTTCCCCCAAATTATCACTTGGCTGCGAAGAACAAGTGTTCTTGGAGGCTCCCACGCGCAAATAACACACCGTACCCGCCCGCCGCGGCTGGCTATGTCCCACTGATGCGTGGGGCCAGTGGGGCGGCTGAGCGTCTGGGCCCTGATGTAAGCGAGGGGAATAGAGTTACGCGAGGTGGAAAAGATAGCGGTTTATTTCGGGGGTCAACCGCACGTGCCGCAGGGTCATGTCATGTCGTCACATCCGAGTCAAGCTTTACACTGAGCTCGAGGCTTCTCTTCTCTTTTGTTCTCCACTTCAATTTCAGCACAAGTAGAATCAGATGAATGCCATGCAGTTGAATAGTTCATCCATCTCTACAATTCTGTTTTCTTTGTATTTTCTTTCTAAAACTAAAATAGTAACGCGTGTAGTGAGAAGGATTGTTGTAGTGGAGGGATGATTAGTCTCTTGCTACAACCATGTCCTTAATTTTTCATAACTTGATGAGTTGATGGGCAACGAGTGGTGCAATCAAAGAAATGGCTGACATGTATTTCCACACCATGTTCTTGAATGCTCAAAGTTTCTGCAGGACTCATAATTCATGGCAGGGCTAAATCCTTTCAAATTCATTGATACCATGGTCATGGCACTATATTCATAATTCATGCCATGGGCTTTGCAGGACTCATAACTCATGGTAGGGGTGAAACATTAACTTGAGATCCGATATCATAACATGCCCTACTATTCATATGGAGAATTTAAGAGAACCAACCCTGGTAGTTCAACTATATATCCAAGAAACCTGGTTTTGTTCAATGGACGTACCAGCAGTTTATAGAAGAGAGACCATTTTCCGTCGATTACTCAATTTTCTAGCTCCAATTCGGCAATGGAAGGAGTAAGCATGGAGCTATATGTAAGGCCCTGTTTAGAATGACACCTGAATCTTTCTAGGTTTATGTAGAAATTGAACCGTTTCGCTGAAATTCCTGCATTCCACAAAAAATATGTTTATGATGTAGTCATTTTTGGTAAAAATATTACTAAAGAACTAAATTAAATTCTATCGTCAACTAATCACATTTGCATACAAATTTTAGCTTATTGTAGCCAGCCGTATCACACATGTCAATGCCATTTCTCTGGCTAAACTAAAGCATAAGCGTTCATGTTGCTATGGATTCGGATGCTGGAGTCTGGAGGTGATTAATAATTCGCGCCACCACTACATGCATGTATGTGCTTGAGCCTTGAACCATGAACATCAAACATATGTTCGATCAGGACAGCGGATCATCCATCCCATTCCCTGAATATAAACGAGACAGAGCACAAGTAGAATCAAAATTCATCCATCTCTACGAATCAGGTCTTTTTTGTGTTTTCTTTGTACGATACTAATGCATATAGTGCGAAGGATTGTTGTAGTGGAGGCATGAGTTTGCTTCATAGCTTGATCAGTTGGTGGGCAATGAGTACTGCAATCAAACACATGGCCCATATAACTTTCACTACTCCTACACCATGCCCTCAAATGCTAAAATTTCTGCAGGACTCATAATTCATGATAAGGGTGAATCCTCTAACTTGATATGATATCATAGCATTACTGTTTATATTTGTGAGAACAATGCTGGTAATTGAACCGCTGAACCAAGTAAATATCAATGACCCTTCTAGCAATTTATTGCTGATGCCATTTTTTGTTAAGTGTTTAAATAAGGCAATCACCACAGAAAACGGAATCCATTTTCCATCACTTAAACCCTCCGATGCTCCCGTGTATTACTTTTGTATAAAATAAAAAAAGAACTACCTTAAATTTTATCATCAACCAATAATGTTACCACTAGTTTATGTAGCTCGTATCACTCGTATGAAAAACATGGGTTGATAGGCAATGAGTGGTGTAACCAGAACATGCATGAGTTACATTGCAATTGAGTGGAAAATTCTGCTAGTTAACAAGTTTATGTTATATTTATATTGAACTTTTGGTCTTTATCTTGATCTTGCTCAATCTATTGCTCCTTCGAGATTCTAAATTTTAGTTACGTGATAAACAACAAATCCAAATAAATCCAAATGAATTCAATTAAGCATTCTTATGATTAATTTTATATGAGATAAGGATTTAGCGAGTGTGGGATGTGGATGCAATTAAACAGAGTTTGAGCGAAAGGGAAATGGCAGGGAGATGGTTGGACATGGCTGACCAGAGGATACTACTGTTTGAACTTTAACTTAATAACTTCTTTTTATTTTATATTTATTAAGGAAGTTCTATGAGTTAGGCAGGGTCTATGGAAGATATAAGGCTATACACGCGATTGGCATAATTTTAGTTAACCGTATTAATCTTTATATTTCACATTTCTAAGAAGTTGATGATGTGTTATATTATTTGAGGTTTAATTGCCAATTAATCGAATGATTAATTAAATAATTAACTAAAGTATGGGATTATTTATTTAACCAATTTCTATTTAACGGTTAACTTTAGTTATGCCACTATTTACTTAACAAACCGTGGCTGATAATTAATCATATGGTTTAAATGCATTTGGGCAAAATGCAACTCTTATCTTAGTTTGGGTGCAACTAGACTTTAGATTACGACCTATTGATATGTTGGGTTATTCCAATTAAGGTCTAATTAATCGGCCTTATTACCTTACAGTTCATTAAATCATAGTTTAACAAAATTATAATTAATGACCAATGACCCAAGGGTTATTGTGATAATTAATTATATTTTAAGAGACATACCAAGTTATATTTTATGATGATCTTTGATTAAAGATGCTCTTTGGATTAAACATCATTGATATTATAATTATCTTTAGTTATTATCTAGCATAATTTTATTTTAATTAAAATCTATTTATGTGAGATTGAGCTTGTTATATACCATTATATTTTGATCTCATTTGTAATTAAATTGGCATTGAAAATTTAGGTGCTATAAACATGCTGATAATTTTAAAATCATTTATACAAGAGTTATGCAGCGACTTCAACTGACTTATGAATTTCTACAATAATATTGATGACGGCGCAACTGACCTTCGATTCTATCTGACTTTTCTACATGGGATATCTTTAATTAAGGTGGGTGCTCTAAATTAAATACTATATATCTTTGAAGAACATCTAATTATGTTTCAAACTAATATATAATATAAATCCTTGTACAATTAAATATTAGTGACCTAATATTGAACTTAATTACCTTAATTATTTAAGTACTATTCGAAAAGGGCCCTCATGATTTTTGAGATATAGAAATAATAATACTATTTTCATATGGCTTATTCTTACTCTAATTATTCACATCCAACAATTAACTTGCTAATCCTTGTTCGCATGCAATTAATCAAGATTTAATATTCAATATTTTTAATTCGCATAAACCTTTATTCTAATTCCATAATAAATTTTTATTCACGTTTTTATTTATAACTAATTTTTCCTAATTATTTTGGATTTCTTTGAATTATTTTCTAATCAGAAAAGGAAAATAGACACTGACCTGTGGGCCATGAAGAGTGCTGGGCCCACAAATCATAAATACATAGAGAGTAGAAGCACAGAGAAAAGAGATCAGGGAGCCAAAATAGGGGAAAGTAGGGGAGGCGGTGGAGCTAGGTTGTGGCGGCTATTGATGGCGAGTGGTGGCCGAAGAGGCGGCGGTGACCACAAAAATGGAACGCCGGGGAATTGAGGAAGCTAGGGGAGGTGGTGTGGCGGGCCGAGGCAGAGCAAAGGCGAGTTGGGAATAGCGCACGATGATTGGGTGTGGGGAGGAAACAGGGTAGTGGCGCCAGAGGGGGAAGGAAATGGGGCGTGTATGAGTTGGAGATGAGTAAGGAGATTTTACCGATGCGGAAAATAGAGATAGAGGCAAGTCGAAGAGGGCTGGCAATGTGAGCCTGAGGCGGTGCTAGGGAGGTTGATGTGGGCAGCTTGCCAGAGGGGAGGAGAGGAGGAAACAACGCCAGGGAGGTCGATGTTGGTAGCTTACCGAAGGGGAGGTGAGGAATCGGACTAAGGTGCTCCGGAGGGGGAATGTGTCAACGATGGTGGTTTTGGCTGGTCTTAGAGAAGATGGGGCCATCGGTGAGCTGTAGTGCATACCCCTTCGATTAGCTGGGAGGGCGAGAAGAAGATACCCAGGAACACGAGATGAGACAAAAAGGAAACAAGAGAGGCTCACTAGTTTGGCTAGGGAGGCAAAGGGCGACGGTGGCCAGCACGTGGGCACATTGCGTGCACACCTCTAAACCCTAGGATTGGCTTACCAGAGATTGTATGCATGGTACATGGAACAGGCCAACAAGACGGATGGATAACGACGCTTGGGTGTCAATGTCAAGTTCAGATCGCATCATGTTCACCATGAGGTTCAAGACTATGTCTTCGCAGTGACCTTCGAGGACATGTTCTTACTCTTCAATCTCGATACCCTTGACATCTCACTTATGCGATGCTAGACACTGTAAGTTTGTACAATCACGATCTATGTTCGTGTAATACCGATAAATATCATATATAACTCCTTGCTTTTGTGTGTGTGTATGTATATATATACACATGGTTTATGATGCCAGATCAAGGAAATCACCGGTAGGTTTCCTTGATCCACACTTGGTCTCTATGTAAAGCATCTAGGAGAATGCATCCTTTGTAACACCCCGGCTCAACAAAAGCCCAATATCTCACTCACAACCATTACCGCTACCAATTTTAAACAATAAGTAGGTAATATTATCATAAAGTTATCAAGAACAATATTCCATAAGAATTTAATTATAAATTTCAATATCATAAAACAACATAAATTAAACTTAATATGAATCGATTAAATTCCAAGGGCAACATAAATAAGACCAAACAACACAACGTATCATCTAGCAATAATACGAATCGAGAAAACTAAGGGAGACCACAAGTTATCCAAATATTATAACGAGTGATGCTCAATGTTCATAACCAAAGGTGATGAAGAGCTATAGAGTGCAATTATCCATGTGCTACAACCACCCCATGTATGTCATCCTCATTGTTCACCTAAAAACAACAACAAAGTAAGGGTGAGTCCATGACTCAGTAAGTACAAAGCAGAATAATAAACAAGGTATTAGGTTATTAACAATTCATATCTGGTTAATGTAATTTAATTCATCATGTTGTTGTAGGGATGGCCCCCAGCTAAGCCCAGCAGATTTGTTAGGAGATTATAAGGCCCAAAATGGGACATGTGTAATGACGAAAGCGCCCCTGAAGGGGATGTACAGAAGTAAGGGCATTACTGTAAAAACACTCCCCATGTGGATATATATATATATATATATATATATATGGTATAGGCCACAGGGGAAATCCTAAGCTATTGCTCACCTAACTCTCCACTACCATACTCTCTCTCTCTGTTTGGTCTGTAACCACAACAGTTGGCGCCGTCCGTTGGGAGGACAAGAGCAAGCCTCCAGATCCGAAGAAGGATGGCCCAAAGAAAGCTTCATCGTCGGCGGCAAAGAAGAAGAAGGTGGGAGCGGCAGAATCTCGCGTCAATACCAGGGCTTCGGCGTTGGCAGCTGCAGGCGCGGGCGGCGATGCGGGTGCGACGGTCGCGAGCACCGGCGTCCACGACGCGACACCCGACCCCCCACCACCGCCGTGATGTTCGACCCCGCCGTCGCAACGCTCGGCCAAGCCACCACCGCCGTGACGTTCGACCCGCCGCCACGACGACTAACCCCATCATCACCGCCGTGACGCTTGACCCGGCTGCCACGACGACCAACCCCGCCACCGCTGCTACGACAGTTGAAACCGCCCCACGCGTGGTAGGTAACCCCACCGTAGGTACCGCGACAGTCGCCCGCAGCGCCGCTCGGGAGGTCGGAGGCGACAATACCGGTGCAGGAACGACGAGTGGTTCCGGTGGCAACGCGGGCTTCGTCACCGGCTCCAGAGTCCTTCACGCCAGCGCAGCAGGCAGCCCGGGAGCGCAAGCCGTGGTTGCCACCGCTCCGGTCGCGCCGCCAGGCGCGTCGATGGCCCCAACCACGTCCACGGTGGAGAACGCCCTACTGGCGGCCCTCAGCGCGTTTCAGTGGGAGCTAATGGATCTCCGCGGGGCCATGCGGGATATGCAAGAGGCTCGAAGCCAACAGACCGCACCGGTGGTCGCATCGGAGCCCACATCGGAGAGGGCGGATAGCCGCGATGCCCCCACGTCCAGCCGCGTCCCGCTACGACACGTGGACCCAGAGTCCCCACTCTCTACGGGCCTGCAGCAGGCGGCATGGCCGGAGGACTTCAAGTTACTGAGTGTCATCGAGGCGTACAAAGGTGACATGGACCCACGGGAATTCGTGCGTGTGTATGAGACCGCCATCGAAGCTGCTGGCGGAGATGACACCACGAAGGCGAAGGGGCTCCCCCTCGTGTTGCAGGGGGTGGCACTCTCTTGGTTCTTCACCATCGAGCCGAATTCCATCTACGCGTGGGAGCAAATCCGCGATCGGCTCTACAACAACTTTCAGGGAAATTACGTCGAGCGTGTCGATGCGGACCAACTCTTCACAGTCAAGCAAAAACCCTCAGAGAGGCTCCGGGACTACTTCAAACGCTTCGTGAAGATATGCTGCCAGGTTAAGGATGTCAATGAAACAACCGTCATCAACACAGCGATACAAGGTCTCCACCTGGGGCCGATGGCCGAGTACAACGTGCGGAAACCAATCAAGACAGTCGCGAAGCTCTTCGACAAGATGGAGGAGTACGTCAGAGCGGAAGAGGACGCGCGGCGGCGACACCGCGACGACTCTGACACCAATCAGGCGGCGGACTCAGCGAAAAATGATGGCTTGCCAAAGGAGGGCTCCTCAAAGGGCAAACGTAAGCAGGAGCCATCAAAGGACGCCTCCGAGCGCAGGGATACCCAGCACAAAGATTCGTCGGGCGACAAGCCTAAACGCGATTAGCGCAAATCTCGGAAACCTCGCTATGTCTTCGACATCGAGGGTGGCTCCGAGGATAACGCTCCCGCCGGTCGTGGCGGCAGAGGACGCCGTGGCCGAGGACGGGGCCGCGGGCGGGGTCGCGACGACAAAGCCCGTGGGGAGTATGATGACCAGCACCATGGGTAGTGGTGCAAAGTCCACGGTCGAGGTGGCCACGACACGCGTGCGTGCACCACCATCGCAGCGCTCCGGCAAAGCGTCGCCGGAGACAAAAACCCTGAGGCGCGTCCGCCTGTCGTGGCTCACGTCCAACACCCCCAGGATCAAGGGATGCAACCCCAGGAAGGCCCCCTGCGGATTCAGGCCCACGTACAGCAACCTTGGGAGGGCCTCCTACAACTGCAAGCCCCGGAAGGAGCCCAGCGCAGGGTCACAAATGTCATCTCCGGGGGCTCCTCGTTGGAGTTCGCCTCGGCGCGACAGCAGAAGGCCTACGCGAGGAGGCTGCACTACGCCGTGGCATATCCAGCGCAGGCACCACCGGAGTGGGCGCAACACGAAATCACCTTCACGCCCGCTGACGCTGAAGGCATGGAATTCCCCCACCAAGATCCCCTGGTCGTCCAGGTCGTCATCACAGGATGCGAGGTTAGGCGTGTCCTGGTCGACGGAGGAAGCTCCACGAACATCTTGTTCGTAGCGGCCTTCGATCAGATGGGGATCCCCCGGAGTCGATTGGGCCCTTCGGGCATCCCATTGCAGGGCTTCGGAGGTCAAGACCTGCGGGCATTGGGCCAGATATGCCTCCTTCGGTCGAGGCGATAATGTGAGGAGCGAAGACGCCACCTTCGACATCGTCGACATTTCGTACCCTTACAACGCTATATTGGGGCGGCCAACCTTAAACTCTCTCGGGGCAATCCCACACAATGGCTTCCTATGTATGAAGCTCCCCGGACTGCGGGCCATCATCAGCGTCCACGGCGATCAGGACATGGCTCGGCGCATAGAGCTCGGCACCAGAGGTCCGCACCACGAGGCTCAACGGAACACCTAGGTCGGGGGTGCAAGTGCGAAGATCCTTGGAGGCCCCGGAAAGCACCCCGCCAGGCCCCCGAGCGGATTGCCCCAGCAGCAGAGGCTCCCGCCATGCCACGCCTCGTCACTGGGCAACGCCAGCTGCGACCATTTCCGTCTTTAAGCGGCCAGTGATCAGTACCTCATCTTTTGTAATCGCTCACCCGCGCAAATGGGAATTTAATAAAGTTCACCGTTTGCAAAAAATATCTTGTTTCCCGCAAAAGCGTGCAAAGGGTACCTTCGCGCGCACTCCTTAGGAGTATAAACAAAGACACGCGTTCGCGCGCGCACTCTCTGTGAAAAACACGAGCATGAGTATAAACAAAGACACGCGTTCGTGCGCGCACTCTCCATGAAAAACACGGGCATGAATATAAACAAAGACACGCGTTCGCGCGCGCACTCTTCGTGAAAAACACGGGCATGAGTATAAACAAAGACACGTGTTCACACGCGCACTCTCTGTGAAAAACACGGGCATAAGTATTGTTGTGGCTACGGGCCAAACAAAAAAGAAGGGGACTAGTAGAGGAGGAAGAGGAGAGCCAAGTCTGTGGGAGTGTTGGTGAGAATGAGAGGATGTCTCTCCCCTTTGCCCCTCCTGGGGGTTTTATATATATGAGTGGGGTAGAATGGGAAATCCCCATTCTACCCATTAGTATTTACAAAGGATGAGGGTACATTGGTATATTTACACTGGTATATTCCTCTACACTATTGGGCCTATTACATGTTGGACTAGTTGCACGGCCCAGTCACGGGGGGTTGGCCCACCCCTACAACAGTACTCCCTCGACAGCAAGCGCTGAGGTCCCGATGGGCGAGCTGACGTTCCCCGACAGCAAGCGCGAGGGTGCCGATGCAACTGGTAGCTCGCAGACCCCGGAGGCAATGCCTACGAAGAAATCAGTGAACCCCAGAGGCAGACGGCGGAGTCGAGCGCCGAGGACGTGCCGTCTCGCCGAGGCGATGCCTACAAGGCGGACGGCAAAGTCAAGTGCCGAAGGCGTGCCGTCTCGCCGAGGCGATGCCTACGAGGCAGACGGCGAAGTGAAGCGCCGAAGGTGTGCCGCCCTGCCGAGGCGATGCCTACGAGGCGGGCGGCGAAGTCGAGCGCCGAGGACGTGCCGTCCCGTCGAGGCAATGCCTACGAGGTGGACGGCGAAGTCGGGCGCTGAAGACGTGTCGTCGAGCGCCGAGGACGTGCCGTCCCGCCGAGGCGATGCCTACGAGGCGGGCGGCGAAGTCGGGCGCCGAAGACGCGCCGTCCTGCCGAGGCGATGCCTACGAGAAGGACGGCGAAGCCGAGCGCCGAAGACGTGTCATCGAGCGCCGAAGACGTGCCGTCTCGCCGAGGTGATGCCTACGAGGCGGACGGCCACCATTCCCCTACTCTCAAAAACGGTACCCGCGGAGAGCGGGCGCTTGCGACGTAGGCCGAGGGCACTACGCGCGCGGAGGCAGGGAGGCAGAGACGCCGTTCCCCTACCTTCAAAAATAGTGCCCGCGGAGAGCAGGCGCTTGCGGCGTAGGCCGAGGGCACTACGCACGCGGAGGCAGGGAGGCAGAGGCGCCGTTCCCCTACCTTCAAAAACAGTGCCCGCGGAGAGCGGGCGCTTGCGGCGTAGGCCGAGGGTGCTACGCGCGCGGAGGCAGGGAGGCGGAGCCGCCGTTCCCCTACCTTCAAAAACAGTGCCCGCGGAGAGCGGGCGCTTGCGGCGTAGGCCGAGCGCGCTACGCGCGCGGAGGCAGGGAGGCGGAGCCGCCGTTCCCCTACCTTCAAAAACAGTGCCCGCGGAGAGCGGGCGCTTGCGGCGTAGGCCGAGGGACTACGCACGCCGAGGTAGAGAGGCGGAGCCGTCGTTCCCCTACCTTCAAAAACAGTGCCCGCGGAGAGCGGGCGCTTGCAGCGTAGGCCGAAGGCGCTACGCGAGCGGAGGCAGGGAGGCGGAGCCGCCGTTCCCCTACCTTCAAAAACAGTACCCGCGGAGAGCGGGCTCTTGCGGCGTAGGCTGAGGGCACTACGCACGCCGAGGTAGAGAGGCGAAGGCGCCGTTCCCCTACCTTCAAAAACAGTGCCCGCGGAGAGCGGGCGCTTGCGGCGTAGGCCGAGGGCGCTACGCACGCCGAGGTAGAGAGGCGAAGGCACCGTTCCCCTACCTTCAAAAACTCGCGGTGCACTCCCTAATGCAATGCGCGCGAGGGCGCGATATCCAAGTGGTGCGCCGCCTAAAGCGAGGCACTCCCTAGTGTCTCGGCCGTGTCGCAATTTACGACTTAATTTATAGTCCGTAGACTTGCGCGTGCGGAGGCGGATCTCGACGTTACGTCTTAATTAAAATCCGTAGACTGGTGCGTGCGGAGGCGGACCTCGACGCTACGTCTTAATTAAAGTCCGTAGACTGGTGCGTGCAGAGGCGGACCTCGACGCTACGTCTTAATTTATAGTCCGTAGACTCGCGCATGCGAAGGCGGACCTCGACGCTACGTCTTATTTAAAGTCCGTAGACTGGTGCGTGCGGAGGCGTACCTCGACGCTACGTCTTAATTTATAGTCCGTAGACTCGCGCGTGCGGAGGCGGACCTCGACGCTACGTCTTATTTAAAGTCCGTAGACTGGCGCGTGCGGAGGCGGATCTCGACGTTACGTCTTAATTTATAGTCCGTAGACTCGCGCGTGCGGAGGCGGACCTCGACGCTACGTCTTATTTAAAGTCCGTAGACTGGTGCGTGCGGAGGCGGACCTCGACGCTACATCTTAATTTATAGTCCGTAGACTCGTGCGTGCGGAGGCAGACCTCGACGCTACGTCTTATTTAAAGTCCGTAGACTGGTGCGTGCAGAGGCGGACCTCGACGCTACGTCTTAATTTATAGTCCGTAGACTGTTGCGTGCGGAGGCGGACCTCGACGCTACGTCTTAATTTATTGTCCGTAGACTCGCGCGTGCGGACGTGGACCTCGACGCTACGTCTTATTTAAAGTCCGTAGACTGGTGCGTGCGGAGGCGGACCTCGACGCTACGTCTTAATTTATAGTCCGTAGACTCGCGCGTGCGGAGGCGGACCTCGACGCTACGTCTTATTTAAAGTCCGTAGACTGGTGCGTGCGGAGGCGTACCTCGACGCTACGTCTTAATTTATAGTCCGTAGACTCGCGCGTGCGGAGGCGGACCTCGACGCCACGTCTTATTTAAAGTCCGTAGACTGGCGTGTGCGGAGGCGGACCTCGACGCTACGTCTTAATTTATAGTCCGTAGACTACGCCGACGCTCACGACGATCGTGCGATTTAAGCCAAAAGCCGATTAAACGCCGCTCTCCTGCCCACCTGAACGGACTTGCTTGGCGCAGAAGCGGAAGCCACCAACTGGGCGGACCTCGTCGACGCGCTTCCTGCTTGTGCGCGGAGGCGGGCCAAGGTGCGCGGTGGTGGCCGAGGATCCTCTACAGCACGAAGACGAGCGAGTCAGAACCGGTCCCCGTCAGCGCGGAGACGAGCGGAGTCGCAGCGCGAAGGCCTTGGGGCCTCGTCCGCGCGTGCGTAGCCGGCGCGGTGGAGACCGAAGCGAAGAACAGTGAGGAGGCTTGATGGCGTGGCGCGGAGTCCGGGGCTTCGCCGGACGTGTGGAGGCGTGGCCTGCTTGGAGGTTTCGCCGAGACGAGTAGCCAGCCGCCTCATGCCGCTCCGGCGCGCTAGCTTTCTGCCAACGCCAGGCCGCGTGTGGACACCAGCGTCCTCGTGCCCATGCAGCAGCTGTGCGGGCAATCGGCGCGCGCCCGGCTTGGCGTTGAAGAGCGCTGTGAGGTGTTCCGACGCCGGGGTTTTCCATAGCGTCACCTGGCTACCCCGCCCCGCGACGCCGAGGCCGGCACGGAGACCCCGGGGTGCGGACACACTCGACCTCATGCGCTTGGCTAATCATCTCCTTAGCCGACGGAGGCCGTAGTCGCGCGGAGCTGTACATGCGTGCAGCGACACGGTGTCCCGGGGCCCGTCTTTCGCGACACGGAGTCAGGCGGCGGCCGGAGCCCATCTGCAATGATGTGGAGGCGAGTGTCGGCCGGAGATCAGCCTCGGCGACGTGGAGGCGAGCGGAGGCCGGAGCCCGAAGCGGAGGCGAGCTGAGGCCGGAGCTTGTCCTTGGTGACGTGGAGGTGAGCGGAGGCCAGAACCCATCTTCGGCGAAGCGGAGGTGAGTTGAGGCCGGAGCTCGTCCTTGGCGACGCGGAGGTAAGCGGAGGCCAGAACCCATCTTCGACGAAGCGGAGGTGAGGTGAGGCCGGAGCTCGTCCTTGGCGACGCGGAGGTGAGCGGAGGCCGGAGCCCATCTTCGGCGAAGCGGAGGTGAGCTGAGGCCGGAGCTCGTCCTTGCATGCATGGGGTTGGCGCGTACGTGCATGTTGGGTGTTGGCGGCAGCCCTCTACGCGTCCCCGAGTCCTCCCGCTTGCGCTCCCGCTGCGGTCGCCGATGCCCTGCGGACCTCTGTCGCGGTTTTATCGGGGTCCCGGGGCTCGATGCGGAGGCGAGGCGGACGAGGCGTGCCAGGCAATGAGGCTTAGCGTGGCTGACGCGGAAGCTCGCTGCGAGGCTCTCGGAGCCGCATGCTGGAGTTGGTAACGCGTACGGAGGCCGGAGGCGAGTCCAACATGCGGGCGCAGAGGACGCGCGGATCCCCAACAGGGGCTGACGGGATGGCCTTCGCCGCAGGCACGCCTGCAGCGCAAAGCCCGCAGATGTCGAGGCAGAGATCGAGGGCCGGTACGGACGTACGTGCAGACTGGCGCCATGGCGAAATCCTGGCGGACGGAGATGATTTGGAGACGTGTGCCACGCAGTTTGCCGGGATGCATGTCCGCTCCTTGGCGCTCGACGGCGCGAAGAGTAGCCTCCTCGGTCGAGATGCGGACGCAACATCAAGCGGAGGGTGCTCGCCTGCTCGCTACATGCATACAAATGGACCTGCTGCGCAGGCGAAGACGAGCGGGGAGGCGACCACCCGAGGCGAGGATCGCGACGCCCCGCCGAGCGGAGATCAACGCTTAGCCTGGAGAGCCCGCGCGCAGGCGAAGTCGAGCGCAGAGGCCACGGCCCGAGGCAAAGATGATGACGCCGCGCCATGCGAAGACGAGCGCGGAGGCGACGGCCCGAGGCGAGGATCGCGACGCCCCGCCGAGCGGAGATCAACGCTTAGCCTGGAGAGCCCGCGCACAGGCGAAGTCGAGCGTAGAGGCCACGGCCCGAGGCAAAGATGATGACGCCGCGCCATGCGAAGACGAGCGCGGAGGCGACGGCCCGACGCGAGGATCGCGATGCCCCGCCGAGCGGAGATCAATGCTTAGCCTGGAGAGCCCGCGCGCAGGCGAAGTCGAGCGCAGAGGCCACGGCCCGAGGCAAAGATGATGACGCCGCGCCATGCGAAGACGAGCGCGGAGGCGACGACCCGAGGCGAGGATCGCGACGCCCCGCCGAGCGGAGATCAACGCGAAGCCTGGAGAGCCCGCGCGCAGGCGAAGTCGAGCGCAGAGGCCATGGCCCGAGGCAAAGATGATGACGCCGCGCCATGCAGAGACTGGCACTTCGCCTGCGGAGTCCGATGCCGCGCATGCGGAGTCCGACGAAGGTCTCCGTCTCGGGTGCCAGACTCGCGGAGCACTTTCCTGCATGCAGCACACGATAAAACAAGCGCTCTGCACGTATACTTATAAATGCATTGGTGGATACGTGATACTTCATGCACGCGCGAAGGCCCGGAGCGTCGCTCAATCGGAGTGAGGTCCGGCGTGCCAGCACGGTTCTCCATTTGCGCAGAGGAGACGAAGCCGCTGTGGCGCAGAGGCGAGGTCGGCTTACTCCGCCCGCGTTGCGGCAACCGCAGCCCTGCTAGCGGCGCTCCTGGTAGGTGCTCCGACGCTGGTGGGGGGCGCGGAGACAAATTGCGCATCCGCCGACTGCTCCAAGTACGTATACACTTTAGACATACTCCGCTAGCATCTGCATATCTATGACAGATACCAGTTAGTAATAACCCATACCAATCAATACACTAAGTAGTCGTCTTATGGGCAGCTGCATCTATATGTGCCATACTGCCATTCGATCCGCGCGTCGCCGGCCGCTACTTCTAGAGCGAGGCCACATAAAATAATGCTACGCGCTAGTATGCACTACCACTGCCCGCAACCAAGCCTGCTACTACGCCAAAACATGCCGCTACTGCCTACATGCAAAGCCAACATACATGGCCACACGCAAACACTTTTAAATGCATGCATAAGTGAGTACGTGAATGGGTGGCCCGCATGCATGCATGAAAGGACGCGGACGGATGATTTGCACACACGCGTACATGAGTAGATACGAGACTCCGTCCAACTAGAGCTGGGACTTGGGCCGTGCCGTGCCGGCACGGCCCGGGTCCATCGTGCTTCGTGCCGCTTCGTGCCGTGCCGGCTCGGCCCAGTCATCTTGCCGTGCCGTGCCGTGCCGGCCCACGTCGTCTCCGGTCAGGCCCAAGCCCGGCCCAAAGCCCACCGTGCCAGCGTTCGTGCCGTGCCAGTCCAAGCCCAGCCCAAAATTACTATACGCGAACGCGGTGGCGACGGTCGTCATCTTCCTTTCTCTCGTACCTGCCTCGTTTAAAACTAATTGAAATTAAATTAATTGCATAAAAACATAGACACGCAACAACATAAATATTTCGGGAAAAGTGAAATTTCTTTAATATTTTAGAAATACAATGTTACTGCCTCGTTAAAAACCTTACGCCCCAGAGTGGGGTTTCCCGAGTAAGGAAAAGAGTACAGTAACAATATATGTATATACAAAATATTACAACATGCGTAGATAATATCTACTCGGCAATGTCTAGGTCAGCATACGCCTGTACGATTTCGGGATCCTCCAGTTGATGTTGTTCCCGCTCTTTGGCTAATTCCCAGTCTTTGGCACATGTGATTGCCTCCACCATCCTGGGCGTAAGGGATGATCTTCTCTCTTCTATTATTCTCCCTACCGTACTGAACGTCGCTTCTGAAGAGACAGTGGACACTGGCACCAGGAGAACATCCCGTGCGAAATGTGACAGCACAGGAAAGATCCGCTTGTTGTTCTTCCACCACTCGAGCAAGTCTATCTTGCTTCCATCAGTAAGATCAGGATCAATGTTTGCAAAATCATGCTCCAAATAGTGGTTCAACTCCGAGATAGAATTCCAATTGGAGGATGCCTGAGACTGAGAGGACGAAGAAGTAGACTTGCCCTTTTGTTTTAGTCTCTTCCACAAGTGTCCGAAGCTTGTCTTCCCCTGTTGCGTCTGCTGTGAGGCCTCCGATCTTCCGCTGCTGGCAAACTTATCATGGTACAAACGAAAAACACGAAAAAGCTCCTGTTTGACATGTTCGAAAGATTCTGAAAAATCTAAGCCAAGACATTCACCTATCCCCTCCATAGCTTCCTGTAAACCTGTCAACTTTTTTGTAGGATCAAAAATAATAGCAAAACAATACAGGTGTGAAAGGGAACCAAAATATTTAACAAATTTTTGTTCCATTGCTACGACGGCATGGCCTAAAATATTATCGTCCCTAGATTTAGCAATTTTATCTGCAATTAACCAAATAAACTCTATAACTAAGCAAGAGGTTGGATAATAAATACCAGATAAAACCTTTGTTGCTTTATAAAAAGGTTTTAAAAAACTCTCGAAAATGCCTAGCAACCTGCCAATCTGAATTAGTAACTAGCAATTCATTATTTTGACAGTTAGCATTGACAAAAACGGATATGATATTCTCGTAACCTTGTATCTTTTTTAGCATGATATATGTTGAGTTCCACCTCACCTTCATGTCAAGGCCAAATTTTCTTGGCTCTTTCCCATTAGCTGCACAGTACTCCGCGAATCTAGCTACCACTTGTGGAGAGCTTGCGAGGTAACGAATAGCATCGCGGATACTGTTCAGATATGGACTAATTACTTGCATGCCATCTTGAACAACAAGATTCAAGATGTGGCATACACATCTTTGGTGGAGGACATAACCACCAATATATGTTTGTAATCTTGGGGTGAGGATATTCATAGCTGTTGTGTTTGCCGATGCGTTATCTAGAGTTATAGAAGCAATTTTATTATCTATCTTAAAATCATCAAGTACATATAATATACGCTCCGCAATTGCCTCTCCCGTATGCGATTCATTTATTAGTTTAAATCCTATGACTCTTTTGTTTAGTTTATAATTATCATCTAAATAATGAGCTACAACACTAAGGTATGCACTTCTTTGATGGGATGATGTCCAAATATCGGAGGTTATGGCAAAAGAATATTGAACTTGTTGGAATTGTTGTTTTAACTCTACCAGTTCTTTTTCATAAATCCGTAAAATATCGGATGTAGTAGTCCTCCTACTAACATGTTGGTACTATGGGCAAAAGCCGCGTTGGATCATTCTTTCGAACGTGCGGCTTTCACCCATCCTAATCGGCTGGTCTTCTGAAACTATATATCTAGCAATTTCCTCACGTGCATTAAGCGGGTTGTATACCTAAGTACTTACAGAGCCATCGGCCTCGAAGTGTCCTGTCCCTATAGCTGAACGAGCACTTAATTTAGCATTACAATAATTACAGGTTGCGATATCTACCGTTTCACCGTCTTGGATTTCTTGGCTCCAGGTCATGTGCTTCCAGCATTCCGCCCTTCGTGTAGACCCGCCAATGTTGGCGTCCGTGGACGCGGTAGAGAATTCTGGTGTCCCCGTTGCTCCCTGGTACTCCTCATAGCCCTTTGTACCGTCCATATGACGGTCATCCATGCCGTAGTCTCCCATGCTTGGCGAGAGCCGACGAGTATCAATGGGGGTCGGAGGAGGAGGAGGACTAGGGGAGCGACGGCGAGAGCTTACACTAAGTCGTCCCGCTGTCCTTTTCGAGCTTCGATTTCTCTGCATACTGTTTGACTGCTCCCTAGAACTGCGACTTCTTGGTAACATGGTGATTAATTAATAAATAAGAAATATAAATACAATAAATGTGCTTGCAAAATTAGAAGTAATAAATAAATGAAGAGTATAAATGCTCCGTGAAGAAATATGATGCAGAGTGAATAAATGGAGCCTCTATGTTGCTGCTGGAAAGAAATTGCAGAGTGAAGACCGAAGAGAGTGAAGAATGAAGTTGAATGCGGGAAAGAATCTGTGATGCTGGCGGAGGCCAAAGGGAGTGCATTTATAACTATAAAATCGAACGTTGTTTACTGAACGTTATCTGCTAAAGTTAGATGAACGTTGTCTCTTGTCTGCGAACGTTATCTGTTAAAGTTATACGAACGTTGTCTCTGTCCATCTTTTTTTCCCATCGGTGGAGGGGCCATCCTTTACTTTTTTTCCCGTGAGCCCGTCGCCCCGTCCGGCCAAAAGCGCCTCCTCGCCCTCGGTACTCCCTCCCTCCTCCCTCTCTCGGTCTCTCCGACTCCCGCTCCGCCTCCCACGCCGCCTCCCCGGCTCCCCCTCCGGCCCCCACCCCCTCGGCCCCCTCCCCCGCCGCTTCCCCCGCCGCCCCCTCCCCCTCCCCTCCCCGGCTCCGCCTCCCCCGCTCCCCCGCCTCTCCCCCTCCCCCGCCGGCTCCCCTCCCCCGCCGCTCCCCCTCCCCCAGCCGCTCCCCCCGCCGCTCCCCCTCCCCGGCCGGCTCCCCTCCCCCGCCGCTCCCCCTCCCCCGCCGCTCCCTCCCCGCCGCCCCCTCCCCGGCTCCCCTCCCCCGCCGCTCCCCCATCCGCTCCCTCCCCGCCGCCCCCTCCCCCGCCGCTCCCCCTCCCCCCGCCGCTCCCCCGCTGCTCCCCCATCCGCTCCCTCCCCGCCGCTCCCCCTCCCCCCGCCGCTCCCCCTCCCCCGCCGCTCCCCCATCCGCTCCCTCCCCGCCGCCCCCTCCCCCGCCGCTCCCCCTCCCCGCCGCCCCCTCCCCGGCTCCCCCTCCCCCGCCGGCTCCCCTCCCCCGCCGCTCCCCCATCCGCTCCCTCCCCGCCGCCCCCTCCCCCGCCGCTCCCCCTCCCCCCGCCGCTCCCCCTCCCCGGCTCCCCCTCCCCCGCCGCTCCCCCATCCGCTCCCTCCCCGCCGCTCCCCCTCCCCCCGCCGCTCCCCCGCCGCTCCCCCATCCGCTCCCTCCCCGCCGCCCCCTCCCCCGCCGCTCCCCCTCCCCCGCCGCTCCCCCTCCCCGGCTCCCCCTCCCCCGCCGCTCCCCCCTCCGCTCCCTCCCCGCCACCCCCTCCCTCGGCGCCTCCCCCGCCGCTCCCCCTCCCACGCCGCCCCCCGCTGCCCTCTCCCCCTCCGCCCCCTGCCCCCGCCGCCTCCCCCTCCCGGCTTCTTCGGCGCCCGACACCCTCTCCTTCCCCCGCCGGCTCCCCTCCCCCGCCGCTCCCCCTCCCCCAGCCGCTCCCCCCGCCGCTCCCCCTCCCCGGCCGGCTCCCCTCCCCCGCCGCTCCCCCTCCCCCGCCGCCCCCTCCCCCACCGGCTCCCCCTCCCCCGTCGCTCCCCCATCCGCTCCCTCCCCGCCGCTCCCCCTCCCCGGCCCCCCCTCCCCCGCCGCTCCCCCTCCCACGCCGCCCCCGCCGCCCCCGCCGCCCTCTCCCCCTCCGCCCCCTACCCCCGCCGGCCGCCGCCTCCCCCTCCCGGCTTCTTCGACGCCCGACACCCTCTCCTTCCCCCGCCGCCCCCTCCTCCCCTGGCTCCGAGCGACGGCGACGGCGACCTCGACTACTCCGAGAGCAAGCCACCAGCGGCGGATGGCCGGGCGGCGACGACGAGTTTGTCATCGTGCGGGATGCGGGATGCTGCGGCGGTGCGGCCGTCGTCTACTCGTCCAAGGCTCCAAGCTCCGGTGTGCCTCCTTCCCCTCTGTTCTCTCTTCTCTGCTCTGTGATGATTGTGATTGTGGGGATTTGGATGTCGATGGGATCGGGACTGGGGGAGGCCGCCGCCGTGCCGCCCGTGCCGGCCGTGCCTGCCGTGCTCGCCGTGCCGTGCCGGCCCGAGCACGGCACGAATCGCCGTGCCGTGTCGCCCACCGGGCCGGTTCTCCAGGCCCAGCACGGCCCGCCGTTCGTGCCGGGCCGGCACGGCCCGCCACGTGTCGGGCCGGGCCGTGCTTGGGCCGTGCCGGGCCGGCCGTGCTTCGGGCTGGCCCAAAAAAGCACGGCCCAAGTCCCAGCTCTACGTCCAACGCCGGGAGTTTACGCCACGGGGTTATCCTGATAGCAAAGTCTCGCGGAGACTCCGAGGCGGTCTTCGACGGCACGAAGCCCAACACGACGCGAAGTTTCGATGCTATGCGGAGGTCAGAGGCACGGAGGACGTGGGCCCGGAGGACACGACGGCCCAGGTGCCTGGACGCAGCCTTGGGCGAGGGCCAGCGCGAGGCCGCGCTGGCGGAGACCCAACCAATCCCCGAGGCGGTTCATGCATCTGGATCTTGCTATACCCAAGGACCCATCTAACTACTACAGATCTATCCTAAACGCTTGCGTATGCATCAAATGCGGTCACATGCCACAGAGATGCTCTCACGCAGTGAACGTGTACACCGAAGCGAACAGGCTAGCGTTAAGATAAACTTATCTGCTACGCTCGTGACGATGGATCGATGAATTTTTGGTAGCATCCTCTGTCCCATCCGGACGGGATCCAGCTCGCAAGACGTATCCCCGCCCGACATGGCGACTCTTCTTTGCACGACTTCTTGCCCAGTCCCCACGGACGGCGCCATCTGTTGTGGCTATGGGCCAAATAGGAAAGAAGGGGACTAGTAGAGGAGGAAGAGGAGAGCCAAGTCTGTGGGAGTGTTGGTGAGAATGAGAGGATGTCTCTCCCCTTTGCCCCTCCTGGGGGTTTTATATATATGAGTGGGGTAGAATGGGAAATCCCCATTCTACCCATTAGTATTTACAAAGGATGAGGGTACATTGGTATATTTACACTGGTATATTCCTCTACACTATTGGGCCTATTACATGTTGGACTAGTTGCACGGCCCAGTCACGGGGGGTTGGCCCACCCCTACAACAGTACTCCCTCGACAGCAAGCGCTGAGGTCCCGATGGGCGAGCTGACGTGATCAACCACCCCAGCCCCCCGTTCCCTGACAGCAAGCGCGAGGGTGCCGATGCAACTGGTAGCTCGCAGACCCCGGAGGCAATGCCTACGAAGAAATCAGTGAACCCCAGAGGCAGACGGCGGAGTCGAGCGCCGAGGACGTGCCGTCTCGCCGAGGCGATGCCTACAAGGCGGACGGCGAAGTCAAGTGCCGAAGGCGTGCCGTCTCTCCGTGAAAAACACGGGCATGAGTATAAACAAAGACACACGTTCGCGCGCGCACTCTCCGTGAAAAACACGGGCATGAGTATAAACAAAGACACGTGTTCGCGCGCGCACTCTTTGTGAAAAACACGGGCATGAGTATAAACAAAGACACGTGGGGGGACGCCTCCGCGCGCACTCTACGGAGTATAAATAAGACGTAGCGTCGAGGTCCGCCTCCGCACGCAACTTCACCGCTCGCAACGCGCGGAGGCTTGCCTCCGCGCGCAGTCTACGGACTCTAAATAAGACGTAGCGCCGAGGTCCGCCTCCGCACGCACTCTACGGAGTATAAATAAGACGCGGATGTTGTCCCTGCGCATTCTACCGAGTATAAACAAGACGCGGATGCTCCCGCGCATGCATAGGTATTATCTCTATGCATACCCTCCGGAGTATAAATAAGGTGTGGTTGATAGTCCCACACACTCTACGGAGTATAAATAAGACGCGGACGCTCCCGCGCACGCATAGGTATTATCTATATGCGTACTCTCTGGAGTATAAACAACGCGTGGATTACGCTTCTTGCATCTTGAGTGTTGATAAGATGCACTAGAGGCTCGCCTCCGCATGCACCTCACAACAATCGCGCAAAAGCTAGCAGAAGCTTGCTTCCGCAGGCATCTCGCAGCGATCGCGCAAAGGGCAGCAGAGCCTCGCCTCCGCATACACCTCGCAGCGATCGCGCAAAAGGTAGCAGAGGCTCGCCGCCGCATACACCTCGCAGCGATCGTGCAAAAGCTAGCAGAAGCTCGCCGCCGCATGCACCTCGCAGTGATCGCGCAAAAGGCATCAGAGGCTCGCCTCCGCCTGCACCTCGCAGTGTTTGCACGAGACGCAGTCGAGGCTTGCCTCCGCATGCGTGTTGTAAAGTCGACACGAGACGCGGCGGCAACTTACACTCGTGAGTATCACACGGAGCACCGACAAGTCTTAACAGAGGCTAACCGCAGGTGCCGGCTCCGCTGCCACTACCTCGGAGGGTAGGGGACGGAGCTCTCACGCGCCTACCTGGACTAAGACGCCAGCTCCGCTGCCACCACCCCGGAGGGTAGGGGACGGAGCTCTCGCGTGCCTACCTCGACTAAGACGCCAGCTCCGCTTCCACCATCCCGGAGGGTAGGGGACGGAACGCTCGCGTGTCTACCTCGACTAAGGCGCCAGCTGCGCTGCCACCACCCCGAAGGGTAGGGGACGGAGCGCTCGCGCGTCTACCTCGACTAAGGCGCCAGCTCCGCTGCCACCACCTCGAAGGGTAGGGGACGGAGCGCTCGTGCGTCTACCTCGACTAAGGCGCCAGCTCCGCTGCCACCACCTCGAGGGGTAGGGGACAGAGCGCTCGCGCGTCTACCTAGACTAAGGCGCTAGCTCCGCTGCCACCACCTCGAAGGGCAGGGGACGGAGCGCTCGCGCGTCTACCTCGACTAAGGTGCCAGCTCCGCTGCTGCCACCTCGAAGGGTAGGTGTAACAGCCCAGGTTTGTTTTAAAATTAAAATGAATTAATGAATAAATAAATAATATTAAAATAAAATATGAATTAAAATTAAGTATTTTTGTTGCCTAAATTTTATTTTTGGATTTGCCCTGAATTTCAGTTTTTTGAAAAAGCTGGATTTGAAAAGCATTTTTAGAAAAACCTAAAATTATTAAATAAAATGATATTTTGATTTTCTATAAAAATCTTATGTCAAATTAATCATTTGGCTCTTATTTGATTTTTAGAGTTTTCTGGAGTTGAACCTATTTTTAAAATTTAAAAGTATTTTGAGTATAAAAAATAATACCAAAATTAGTTGGAAATATTTTTATTAAGTCCAAAAAGTATCCAAGAGGTTTTCTGAATTTTTTTGGAATTTTTGGAGTTTATTTCATATTTTTCTGAGCTCATTTGAATTTATTGTGTTTTTCTGGAAATCCAAAAACAGAAAATAAATTTAAAATCCCAACCCCCTCCTTCGGCCGCCATGTGGACGACCGGATTGTGTCCACGTCGCCTGCCGATCCCGCCTCCCCCTCCTCTCGGGCCGCCACCTGGCTGGCCCAGATCAGCCACCATCTGGCCCATCCGGCCGCCCACCCCGCATCGCCCGCGTGGCGCAAGCGCCGCCACCCGCCTGCCCCCTTCCGCTGACAGGCCGGGCCCGCCTGCCCCCTTCCGCCGACAGGCCGGGCCCGCCTGCCAGGCCCGTCCCATACCTCGCGCCGCCGCCCGCAACCGCTTCTCCGCCCTACCCGGCTGCTCCCACTCCCCAAGCTCGCCGCCCCCCGTCTCCTTCGTGCGCCGCACGACCCATGCTCATGCACCCACCTCCTTCCCGCCTTCTCCGCGCCCCATCTCCCCGATTCGGCCGCATTCGCGGCGTCTCTCCCCTCCCCGGCCCCTATAAAAGCCACCCCGGCCTCCCCTCTCCCCGCACTTCACCCTCCGCCACTCCTCCTCCCCTCCCGAGCGCCCCACCGCCGTCGCGCCGTAGCCCCCAAGCCGCCGCCGCTTCGTCCTCGCCGCCGGTTGCCTCCAGTGCCCGCCGAGCCCCGCGACACGGTGAGCCCGCCTTCCCTCGGCCTACTCTCCCCTCCGCCGCTCTCGCCGCCGACCGCCGCCCGCCGGAGCGCCGGCAAGCACCCCGGGTCCGAGCGCTGCCCCGCCGGCCTGGCCACGTCAGCAGCCGGAGCTGACGTGGGTGCCATGCGTCCGGCCACGTCGTCCCATCTCGCCCGCGTCAGCGCCACCTCACACCCCCGCCACCTCAGCGCCTCCCCGAGTCCATGGACTCAGTCCACATGGACCCGGGCCCACCTGCTAGTCAAACCATCTCTAGGGCTGACGCCAGCTGACGCAGTAAATCTATTTTTCAGTTGAAAAACATTTCGGCTGAAAAAGAAATTCCCTGCTGACGCAATAATTCAGATTTTCCTTTAGGAAAATAATTCCAGTAAATCCCTTTTTCCATTTTCTCTCTTTTCAAATTTCCCGGAGCCCGTTCTCTTTCGTCCTAACTCCGATTTGGCCCATTCAAATTTTTAAATTCATCAAAAATTCCCCTCTATACATTTCTGGCCTCAATTCAAACTTTTGAAGTCAATTTGAATTTAATTTGAATATTTAAATTTGGTGGGTTATTTTCACGTGTAGACTTCGACGATTCGGGAAAATTCTTCGACGAAGATTCAAACCAAGTTGAAGAGCAAGGCAAGTCACACTCCTTGATCATGTTGATCCCAGATTTCAAAATAAAATTATGTTGGGTTAAATTATATTGCATGCATATTTTTATTCAACCTATTTCAATTCAGTTTTAAATTTAGTTATTGCCTACTTGTTAATCCCTCCATTGAATTTGAATTCCTCAATACCTTGTCACCCTAGAATCAAACTCTAGTTAATACATTAGTGTTGGCTAGAGAGTTTAATCAAATGCTTAGCCCTGCATAGTCATATAATTTTGTTTTGGGATATCTTTCACATAAAATGATAACCCTGTTTACATAAAATGATACACTTTTGATATGAACTCTTGACTCTGGTGAGTCAAGGAGGTTTATGAATTATTTTGAAAACAAAATATAAAACCTGGTTTAGACTTAGGCAAATGGTTAGATTGGTGGGTGCAGGCATGCCCTGTTGGTTGGAGCCGCAGTGGTCGATTGTCGTGCACAGGGGTATGTGGTTGGGCCTAAGTCAGATTAAGGACCGGTCTGTGAGCTACTGTTGCAAAGCCCTAATCGTACTACCACATGGCTGGTATGGGACAGCCCTGGCTGAATAATTTGCGAAGTCCCAACCTGAGTCAAGTCGTAGGTTGAAAGTGAGCGTGGTTGGTGCCATGTGAAGTCTCACTTGGGCGAGCGTGGTTAAGCCATGAGAAGTCTCGTCTAGGCTCAAGAGGGGGTCCCGGTCTGGTGGATTCCTTACTGGGGTGAAACCTTAGAGTTGGCTTGGCCAGGTTGAAGGCTTTGCATTGTAAAGGCCTTGTCACGACTCCTTGCCGCACACCAAAGGAAGTGTGTAACTCGCGTGGCACAAAAGGACGATCGTGTCTTGTGGGTAAAGCTGTACAACCTCTGCAGAGTGTATAATCTATCCTGGATAGTCGTGCCCACGGTCATGGGCATACTGAGTAAAAGTTTTTCATGGATTAGATTTTGATTTTCAAAAATGTTTTCGAAAACCTTGTGGATGGATGGAATCCGCGAGTGTTTGGAAACGTGTGGATGGATGGAATCCATACGTGATCTTTTGGAAAATATGGTCCGGGTGGGATGCCCGTGGATAGGTTGGTGTTTGGTCGGAGCCTGCACTGACGGTATTATTTTCTATTACAAGTATTGTTTTTACTACTGTATTAAATTCAGCAATTTCAATCTACTTATTGTATTTCTTAAATGCTGTTTTATGCAAACTAACCCTATAAGCCTTCCATTGAAGCCTTTATCATTATAGTGCATTTTCCGTGTGACTTGCAGAGTACAAGTTTATACTCACCTTGCTTTTTCCACACAGAGAAGGAAGACGTCAACTACGGTGAAGATCTGGACGAGTAGGCCGCGTCTTACTGTCGTTTGCCTGTGGACAGGCTTGAGCTTCGCTATTTATCAGTTTGCTTCCGCTGTTATTTCCTTTATTTATCCTTGCCAATGAGCATTGATGTAAGACTTGGCCATAAGGTTGTACCCTTTATTTAATATATGAAGTCATTTGTGCTTGGTATTTATCTTTGTTGTACTGTGTGCACTAGCTGATTCTGGACTAGTGCGATTTACACAGAGGATCTAGGAGTCGTTACTCTAGGTTCCGACAGTAGGGGACGGAGCGCTCGCACGTCGACTTTGGCTAGACCCAGATTGCTTCGTACAAGCGAGCGCGGTGTAGTTTCCTGAATCTACCACGAGACCGCATGGTCGAAAACAAGGATGGAGACACGTGCGATATTTTCCAACCAAACCTCCCCCTCCTGTTTATATTCATCGGAAGATGTGTACAAGGGCATGCAATAAAAATGTACAACAGCCTCGGGTGCTCGAAGCCGCTACTCGGCCGGCTCCTCCTTCCTACGCGTTCGCGCCAAGGCTTCACTCGACGAAGCCCAGCCCGCCCAGAAGTCCTGTGACTCCTCGGCCCTCCGCCAGCGCCGAAGACGCCGTCGGGTCACAAGGTCAGAAACTAGCAGTCGGCCCCGGTCGGGTGGCTGCTCGGGACATGCGGGCACACAAGTCAAAACACCAATGAGGCAACTTGTACTTTATTTATAAGAAAAAGGGGGGCTTGTGTTTTACAACACACACCAGCACACAGAGACTATGGCGTCACACCTGTGGGTTTGCGTCACCCCCCCGAATCCGCGGGGCCGCCCTCGTCACGACGCGGGACCTCATCCAGCCACAGGCCGAGGTTCCCCTCGTCGTACAAGCTGTTCCGCAGCTCGACCTTCACCGCAACCTCCCCGATGTATTCCCAGATCCTCTCATGGAAAAATCGCACGGGGCGGCGAACAGCGCGCACGACATCAGACATCACCCCGGCCCTGGCCAGCAGCTCCAACGGGGATCAGCCAGCTCGCTGACATGCTGGCAGCCCCGGTGTCGCAGGAGCGCGCATATCAGGCACGAGGTCACGTAGGAGCAGTGGTTGCCGAAGGTCGTCGCGGAGTTGCGGGCAATATTGGCCGCGTCCCCGATGCGCCGAAGCGTCTACGACAGCTCCTCGGGCCTGAAGGAGCGGGGCGGTACTTCGGCGATAAGATCTTCAAGGGTGACCTCCAGGGCTAGCATGGCATCCCACGCAGCCACCGAAGCGTCGCCCAGAGTCCGGCCCCGCTCCGCTAGAGATGTAGCAAGTTCGCTCTTCTCGTTCTCTAGTGCAGCGATTTGCTGGAGTAAGCCATCTCGCTCCTCCGCAACCTCCCATCGCGCCGCCTCCGTGGCCGATAACCGTGCCGCCGCCACGAGCGCCTCGGCGTACGACTTCATCTCCGCACACTCTACTTCTAAGTGGCGGATGCGGTCATCCTGGGCAGAGTGCGTCCCCCTGGCTACGCCCAGAGCCTCCTCGGCGGCCCGCAACCGGTCCTCTAAAGCCCTAGTAACCTCCGCTGGAGGCACCACAGTAGCACACTCGTGAGCGGGGGCCCCACCCTAGTAACCTCCACGGGAGGCACCTCCATCTCGACCACCGTTGTTGGCGGAGGCCTTGTTCCACCAGCCCCCGCGGAGGGCAGCTCCGACACTATCACCACCGCAGGCGGTGACCTCGCTCCGGTGCCGCCAGCAGACGGCAGCTCCACCTCCGCGACCGTCGCGGGCGGCGGGACTTCCTCCTCTCGGTCGTCCATGGCACACTCTCGATCCCTGGCACCGCCCTGAGACCTCTCGCCTCCATCATCCACGCCCATCTCCAGGTCTGAATCGGCGTACTTCACCGAATCAGATTCCGCGCCTGCCGCATCGATGGGGGCAACGGCAGCCGCCACGCTGGCCACGGTCGCAGAAGCCCGAGTCTTCCCGCGAGACGGCGCCTTTTTTCCGTGGGTGCCGTCATCGTGATGTCGCAGCTGGCTTGGGGCCGGAGGGGCGCGTTCTGACACGCGAATGCCCAGGGCCTCGAACACGCGGTTTATCCGCTCCAGCTTCGCCTCTTGCGGTGGCAGCTATACGCTGCTCATGTTCCCTGACCGTATATGGCCCAAGGAACATGCTCACCGCGCGTTCTGCGTCCTTCAAGCGCATTCCTAGGCGAGGCAAGAAGCATGGTTAAATGCGATGCAGGGAGCACGAATGGAAAGGAAGACACGGCCAAGGCTTACGAAGGTCCGAGGGCGCTGGTAGCAAACAAACGGACGAGCGGACGTTGTTGTCCCAGAGTTTCCCGGCGGTGAGGCGCCACTCATAAGCGAGCGGCGCCACGCCGTACATAACGTACTCCTCGGCGAGGTCGCGCATGTTGAAGCGGGCGGTGACCCCCATGAGTCTTTGCGCCCTTCGCCTATCCTCGGGGCCGAGCGTTATGTTGGGTGTGGTGTTGAACGCCATCGGCTGGCCCGTACACTCGAGGCCGCTACCGCTCGCCACACGGTGGTAGAACCACCGTCTTGTCCAGCCAGACTCCCACTTCGCTAAAGTGGAGTTCACAGGGACCGTCCTTCGGCTCCTTCGGCTGGCACCGTGCATCATGCAGATAGGCGAACATCGAGGCGTTGGGCCAGCATGCCTTTGAACATAAGGCCCAGCTGTACACAGCAAGGTGAGCCAGCGCGTTCGGAGTCAGTTGCGCCAGCTCCACCCTGAAGGTCCGCAACACATCGCCAATGACCATCGCAGCCGGGATGCGAAGCCCGGCTTCAAAGTAGGCGACGAAAACGATCGCCTCCGACTCCTCAGGTCGCGGTTCCACCTCGGTATCGACGGGTAGCCGCACCGCCTGGCGGTCCGACAGCTTCCCCTCACGCAGCAGTGTACGGATCGTCTCCTCCGTCACGAGCGTCGGACCCAAGGCGCTGGAGTACGGGCCCTCCTTCCTCTCCGTCGCCACCCACCACTTGTCTGTCGCCGCTGGGTCGCGCCCCTCGAGCGTGTACTCCACCTCAAGCGGCGAGGACCACCGGCGGATGGCACAGTCGCCGACCATTTGAGCACGCTCATCGCTGTGCGCCATCGTTATCGAAAGCCAGACAACGGTGAAAGGGAAGTGCGGTGGCAAGAACAGCAAAGAAGAGCAGGAACTGAGGTGGGCGGTCAAAAAGCGCGTGGAGGAGGCGCAAACGTCGTACCACGGGGGGTATTTAAAGACCCCTCACCTCCCGAACTGCCGGTAAGCGTAACCGGTGGACGACGAACCGCCCACCTCCCCACGACCAAAGCCGAAGCGTCGCGACCGAAGCCAATAGCGCCCCGCTGTGACTCCCGGCATGTGTCGGCACGATTCTCGAAGCCAATCAACTGCAACAATTTCAACGGGGTCCCCGCCCCAGCAGCAAGGCCCCGTCTTCGACTTCAGCTCCGTCCCCGCAAGGAGATACCTCGCTGGGACGCCACGAAGAAGTCGGAAGTCACTACGATTCCGAAGTCCGCACAACCCTCAGGTCTCCGCCAGCAAAGGACCGCGCAACCCTCAGGTCTCCGCCAGCAAAGGACCGGCCCCCGTGCCCTCATGATCGAGGGGACGCTCGCTGGTTTGGACGCCAGAAGGCGTAATCATCAAATGCAGACGAACAAAAGTAGGCCCATTCGTGTGAAGGTGACCGCATGCCGCGACAGAACGTAGCCAGGGGGCCGCAGAGCTCGGCATCAAGTCCAAGAAACTTACACATGTATACTTGTCGCGCTAGAAGCCGACAGGAAGCTCAACCAGTGGCACTCCAACCGACACAACTGAACAGGCGCAGATTCAAATCCGCCGGACAGCGCACGGCATGCCAATAGCACCCTGCCACGCGTCCCGCCCCACTAGGGAAGGGGCAAATGGTCGCAGTCGTGCGACCGCTGACAGCTCACGACGCGCCAATCGCAACCCGCCGCGTGTACACTCCCGGTGGGGCAACACGCACAACTGCAGCAGCCTGACAGCTCAGAGGTCGGCGCAATTCCAGGAGTCATTAAAGCGCACTACCAGACCACAGAGCCACCCCGCGCCTAGGGGAATCTGGGGCGCGATGTCTGCCCCCACTAAGGCAAGGACCAACCAACCCCAGCAGCAATCGCGGTGGAGTCTCTGTTTCAATAGAGAGACCCTGGCCTCCGCCCTGGCCTGTCTGGGCGATAAACCCGCAGGCCGCTTCGACTTCGGCAGCTTAGGATGGGCGAGTCTCCGCTTTAGCGGAGAAACTCTGCCCTCCACCTTGACTCGGCTCCATGCCTCGACCCTGCGCCGGGGTGTAACAACAAGCCGCCATGGGCCAAGCAACCTCGACAGGACTCCGCCTCGACAACAAGACTCCTGACTCAGCCCCACGCGCCAGGGGTCTGGCTTCCCCTCGGTGGGGCATTTCGGGCGAAGCAGAGGGTGAAGGCAAGCGAACGCCGGTCTACCCACAATGCGCCCAACTGCCACCCTTGAGCCATGGGGTACAGTCCGGCCTTTCGACCCCTAGCCCGCACGAAGACCCTTTGTTCAGCTCTGACCGAACCTGCAGAGCAACGCAGGCGGCCACCTCGGCTTCGGAGTCCATGCGGCAGAGAATGCAGATAAACTCAAGCATATCTGTCTACGAGAACAGGTCAAACCTTGCCATTTCCATACGGAGGCACGATGCGCGAGCAGGAGGCCACCTATCCGACTGTACAATGCAGGTACAACACAACACCCGCAGAATATACATACCCGATCAGCGGGGGAGCCCAACCGGCAGGAGCCCAACCGGCGGGAGGAAAGCTCAACCGGCGGAGGAGCGTCGCAGCGTCGTATGGCCGCGACGCTTCAAGCCCTGCGCCGCGCTAAGCATGTTTCGCCACGCGGACCTGCAGAAGAAGGAACGTCGCCTCAAGTCTCGTGCCGCGTTAACCAGGTTTCACCATGCAGGCCGACAGTCATTTACCATCGAGGACGCTCGACGTCGGAGTCCGCTGCCACTTGGCGCTCGCGCGACGACTTTGGGGCCCGCTTCGCCTACCTCGGCTGACGCTTCGACTCCGCCAGCACCTCCGATTCCAGCTTTGGCTTCAACCCTGCCACTAACGGGCCCCGCGAGGGAGGCAGCCTCGCCAACACATCCGGCGTCGCACCCCCGCAGCAGGTCTAGTAAAACACCAGCAAATAAAGCTCCGCCAACCATTAAAGGAGCTCACAGGCCGCAGGGACGGAGGGGGCCAAAGGACTCGGCAACATGGCTTCAGCCCGTGAAGCCCTTCACCATGAGAGGCTCCTGTTGTAGGGATGGCCCCCACCTAAGCCCAGCAGGCCTGTTAGGAGATTATAAGGCCCGAAATGGAACATGTGTAATGACGAAAGTGCCCCTGAAGGGGATGTACAGATGTAAGGGCATTACTGTAAAAACACTCCCCATGTGGATATATATATACGGTATAGGCCACAGGGGAAACCCTAAGCCATTGCTCACCTAACTCTCCACTACCATACTCTCTCTCTCTGTTTGGTCTGTAACCATAACAATGCTCATTCTCATCGGTTTCCATTCACATAACTTGATATCTCAAACTACATTTCACTTCCATTGAATGCCATGCAACCTTATGCATATGACTCAACTCCTCTTCTGCATATACTAGTATAACTAGGTGTTTATCCGTCGATAACACGCCTTTGCCCTGTCCTTTTCATATAGGGTCGCCCTGTCCTTTTTCATACAGGGGCACAATTTCGACTCTCGCCCTGTTCTTTTTTATACAGGGTCGTCCTGTCCTTTTTCATGCAGGGTTCAATTCCACTCTTTATCTCATTCTCCTGCTACGACGGCATCCTCTACGCCTTCCCCAACAGTTGTAGGTACCCTCTTCTTGGATCAAATATGTGGGTTTGTACACATGTTTCTATGTTGCTGTTGGTGATATTGGTTGTCTGTGAATTGTGATTAGCCGAAATATTAAAATGTGATCTTTTGGTGTTGCTCTCTGGGGTAATTTGGTTAGTGTGCAGTTCCTATGATGTCTGTGCTTGGAATGATTGGTTGTATAAGTTAGATTGGTTGAAAGTATTTGGTTATTTGTGAATTGGGAATGTGAGTTCCCATATTGCCTTTATGGTGAATTCTAAGCCAAATATCACATTCTATGTGGGTAGTGATAATAATAAATGTGTTTGTGGTATACTCTAAGATGAGTCATGATTAGATCATTGGTTGTAAAGTTAGATTGTTTAAAAGTATTATACTGCCTTTATGGTGAATTCTAAGCCAAATATCACATTCTATGTGGGTAGCGATAATAATAAATGTGTTCGTGGTATACTCTAAGATGAGTCGTAATTAGATCATGACTAAACTTAGCCTACTTGGGTTGTTCATTATAGGCAGGTGTCATAGGAACTACTATTGTGTTTGCTCTTTGTTTGATAGGTGGCCTACAACTGATATTGCTACTATCTTTTCTAGGGGATGATGCCCTTTTATTATGTAGAATAGGATGTTCCATTCTAAAGGATAGTTTGTCTGTTAATTATTGTTTGTAACAGATGAGCTGCATTTGGCTACTCATTTGTTATTTGTAATTATTTGGCTTCTTATTCTTGTTTGTAATAGATGAGCTGCATTCAGTGTCGCCTTCATGGAAGCAATATTGAGGATGGTATACTGCAAGGGCTGGGTTCTGTGTGTTGATCACTTGTTGTCTATGGAGTTTGGTTTGTCACTCTGGTTCATTTTAGCTGGTGCTAGCTGCTAAATTTTGGCAGTTCAATGCAAAATTTGCAGATGAACCTTGAGCTGAGGGTATGGTTGTGTGTCCACGAGGAGGCTTCGCATGGAAGGGTAACATTTGCTACCCATATCTGTGTCAAAACACATATGAATTGGAAGGTTGTGTGGTGATAGAATGGTGTCCAAATTGGTTCATTGTTTGGTTTTGTGTGGTCCAGATCTTCCGTTTACTATTGCAGTTGTCTTATCCTCATGGCCTAATCATTCCTGTTCCAGTAGTTGTTCTTGGTGGTTCTTGAGGTGGGTGACACACAACCTCAGTTGTGCAATTTTGATTGGTTCATGGTTTTTTATTCACTCTATTTTTTTCCCTCTAATCACCTCTTGTTGCTTGTTGTCTATGGTCCCCTTTTCTAGTGTGCAATTTTGAAAGGATCACTGCAGATAGGATTCTATTCTAATTTCTTGAATACCTCTAGATGGTTGGTGTTTGGTCTTCTAAGAAGTACACCAAATGATTATAGAAAGAGGACTCTTCTACCATGAAATCTTTCTTTACAATGCTTCTCCATATATTCATGGTGGTTTCCTGGTTTAGTTTGATGGTTTGTTACATGATTACTTATTTCATTGGTTGTGTTTTAGCTGCAGGCCTGAAATGATTGCACTGGAAGTCTGGAACTAGGTTGAGAAACTATGTTGCGCATTAGTGATCATCAAAGGTTTGTCTTTTTAAAGCAACTTAGTTTACAGTGCATCTTCATGCCATATTACATTCAGTTGTGAGTATTCAGATTGAAGTTCATATGCATGAATAGGAATTTTTCATAGAGAGACAGGACATGCATGGATTGGATTACCTCCGCTCCGGCTACATGCACCATGTTAGCTAAGCAAAGTAAATTAGTATATTAAACAAGTGAAGGTTTTTGAGTTCCTTTCCTTCTTGACCCCTATCTCCTAAGAACTTAGGCCCCTAACCATCGAACGCACAAACAGGAAAACTAGGAGTTTAGGATATATCCAGGAACACTACACCGCCCAAACAGATCAAACCAATGTATCTAACTGATCTGAACCAATATAAACCAATCAATTGGTCAATTACTTGGATGCATTTTTTATGTCTTTATTTTTTGTTGACATTTGGTTGTTAGCTAAAGTAGAGGTCTGTGAATATTGAAAGAGTTGAAAATAAATCATGCATATCCAAGACCCCAACCTCTATACCTGAACAACATTCACCAAAGCATAGCATAGTGATACTTTAAATTGCCTCATCCCCTCAATATATTTTGATTTTGTGTTGAGTCTTCTCCAATATTCTTGGGCTTTAGAGATATATCGGGCAATGGCTTTGTAGATAGATTAGCAGCCCTCAATTTCTGCTCCTCTCCTAATTTACTGGCTGGTGTGTAGCTCCCCACCCATAACAGATAACCACCCTATTGGTTCGTTGTTTATTCTTCATGTATAGGCTATTGTGTTTTATGTGTGGGCAATATGTTAGGCCATTGTGGTAACAAAAAAATTCCTTTGACCATCTACTTAGTTACCACTACATTGTTGTACACTATTTGTTGACACTGAGCAAATACTTCTAGGTACACAAACTTAGCTTGTTATGGTGCAACAATGGATGGAGATGATCATGACTTGAACTGATAGGAAACATGTTTGAGGTCACTATCTATTTAGACAAGCAATTGTCATAATTTGCTTGAATTATTTTGTTGTTAGCCTAGTTGCATGCTGCAAAAAATCTTGTCTGTCATGTAGTATGTTACATGTGTTTTAGCATGTCATTTACTGCATCATTCCATAGCTGTTCTCTTTGTGCTCGTGATGACATTTGGTCACACATTTTATTATTATTTGTTATTTTTTAACAAGGCTGGTGTTGGATGACCACTTGTAAATTACAGTGGTCATGTTCTAGGCATCAACTTTTATGGAGAGAATCAAATACCGTTTCTTTCAATGGTAGTTGTTTCAAGATGTTGGAGCACCATCTGAACTACGGGTAGGTGCATTCCTATTGATGACTCTAATATGCAAGGAAAAAAATCTTTTCTGTACTATTATGTAGTTGTTTCCAATTATTTTAGAACCCTTGCATTAGAATAGCATACTTTTCTGATTTGTGGAAAAATAATTGGCCTTGGCTTGGATTATGGTACACCTCCATTGAAATGGTGCCACTTCCAGTTCTATAGCATGTATATAAGAAATTTCCAAATGTTGATAAGGGTTTGTACATTTCAAATGTACGAGGCTTCTCTTCCTACCCTTTTATGACTTAGTTTTCTGTTTTCTGAAAATTTAAAAGCTATTACTTAAAAATAGCCTTTTATTCTTGTGGACCGTGTTTAAAAGAATTTTGACTATAATATACTAACTCTTTATTGTTCATCTCATTGGGGGTTCCACAACATGGATGATTTCTGTACATCAGGCTGTAGTGTCATGCCTTGCATAATGTACACTCAATTGTTTTCCTTGGATGCATGATGCTAAATTGTTAATGCTTGATTGTGTGCCTAATTATGAATTCCGTAATGTTCACCTAGACTTCAAAATCTTGAAAGTGTTGATACTTGATAGTAGTATTATTGTTTCATACTTTTGGTTGGGCGTGTCTACGCGTTGAGCCGTTGATATTCATGCATGTACAAGGTGAATCGACGTATGAGTCCAACCTCTTCCATTTTCTCTCTTTTCTCTGGATCAATTCGAAACTGAAGGCGAAGCCGCAGCCGTAATTTTCATTTGCTCCCTCCCTTCTCTCACGTTTGTTGCTCCTCTACCCACTGTTCCCTTATTTACGCGGCCAACCATGGAGGCAGAGCAGACGGTGTGGGCTAGGCAGCTAATTCTGATAATATCGATTCAACGTGCTGAAATAACATTAGGCTAGTAATAGATAGATACGTGAGACGATGCATACTACCGGTAATAGGAACCTGGTAATTAATTACAGGCTAAACGGACGCAGTCAATTCGGTCACAGTGTAGGAACGGTAAAAGTGGGGGTTGCTCGCTTACTACATTCGCTCTGAGCCGTTCACCTGTCACTGCACCACCAACGGCACATCTCATTTCCTATCTTCTTCTTCTCCTTCACACCGTCTTCACTCGCTCCATTCCCTTTCTAGTTCCTCCTGGCACCGAAGGACCAAAGGTTAGCATCTCTGTTTCTCTCTGAATTATCATGTTGATGTAGCCCATTGGTGTTTTGGGGTTGTGCAATGCTTCTTGCCTTTTCAATGTTACCCCAACAAAAGCTATTTGGTTTGACTCTTCACATAGAAACATTTGGCCACGTTGATGGGGACGCGTTGGCACAAATTTTCTTTCTGCCTTTTCGCCGTTTCGATCCATTGCCTTTTGCCATAACGCAAGCTCTATTTGATCCAATAACGCGCGCAAGATTCCGCTCCCATTTTGTTGAGATGACGCGTGAATATATGCATGTGACACGGCAACTACATCTTGTACGTACATTAGTTTGCAGGGGAAAAAAACAGAGGTTGCAGCAGCCGAGCAGCGACAATGGTGAAGATCTGCTGCATCGGCGCGGGCTACGTGGGCGGCCCGACGATGGCGGTGATCGCGCTCAAGTGCCCGGAGATCGAGGTGGTGGTGGTGGACATCTCCGAGCCGCGCATCTCCGGGTGGAACAGCGACCGGCTCCCCATCTACGAGCCCGGCCTGGACGACGTCGTCAAGCAGTGCCGCGGCCGCAACCTCTTCTTCAGCACCGACGTGGAGCGGCACGTCGGCGAGGCGGACATCGTCTTCGTCTCCGTCAACACCCCCACCAAGACCCGCGGCCTCGGCGCCGGCAAGGCCGCCGACCTCACCTACTGGGAAAGCGCGGCGCGCATGATCGCCGATGTCTCCCGCTCCGACAAGATCGTGGTGGAGAAGTCCACCGTGCCCGTGAAGACCGCCGAGGCCATCGAGAAGATCCTCGTCCACAACAGCCGCGGCGTCCGGTACCAGATCCTCTCCAACCCGGAGTTCCTCGCCGAGGGCACCGCCGTGCAGGACCTGTTCGCGCCCGACCGCGTCCTCATCGGCGGCCGTGAGACCCCCGAGGGACGCGCCGCCGTCAAGGCCCTCAAGGACGTGTACGCGCACTGGGTCCCCGAGGACCGCATCATCACCACCAACCTCTGGTCCGCCGAGCTGTCCAAGCTCGCCGCCAACGCCTTCCTCGCGCAGCGCATCTCCTCCGTGAACGCAATCTCCGCGCTGTGCGAGGCCACCGGCGCCAACGTCGCCGAGGTTGCGCACTCCATCGGCAAGGACTCGCGCATCGGCCCGCGCTTCCTCTCCGCCAGCGTCGGCTTCGGCGGCTCGTGCTTCCAGAAGGACATCCTCAACCTCGTCTACATCTGCGAGTGCTACGGCCTCCCCGAGGTGGCCAACTACTGGCGGCAGGTCATCCGGATCAACGACTACCAGAAGAGCCGCTTCGTCAACCGCGTCGTCTCCTCCATGTTCAACACCGTCGCTGGCAAGAAGGTCGCCGTGCTGGGCTTCGCCTTCAAGAAGGACACCGGCGACACCCGCGAGACGCCGGCCATCGACGTCTGCAAAGGCCTGCTCGGGGACAAGGCCGTCGTCAGCATCTACGACCCGCAGGTGACGGAGGAGCAGGTGCAGCGCGACCTCGCCATGAACAAGTTCGACTGGGATCACCCGCGCCACCTGCAGCCGATGAGCCCCTCCACGGCGAACCAGGTCGCCGTCACCTGGGACGCCTACGAGGCCGCCCGTGACGCGCACGCTGTATGCATACTCACCGAGTGGGACGTGTTCAGGAACCTCGACTACAAGCGCATGTACGACGCCATGCAGAAGCCGGCGTTCATCTTCGACGGCCGCAACGTCGTCGACGTGGAGAAGCTCCGCGAGATCGGGTTCGTCGTCTACGCTATTGGCAAGCCGCTCGACCAGTGGCTCAAGAACATGCCCGCCGTCGCGTGATCCGGCCAGTAGTTGATACGCCGTAGTCCACCTCTTGTTGGGTTAATACTTGCTGCCGCGCGTTCCGTCTTCTTTGCTTTTGTGGTTTCTTGTCATTCATAAGCTAGCTGGACATGTATGTTAATTGGAGCATGCATGCTTGGTTACTGTCTTCTTTTGTTGGTTGTACTTGGATGTGGAAGTACGTCCAACTTTATGTATGGAGCTTCTAATAAGTTTTGCTCTATTAGTAGTCTCAACACAAAAGTTCCTAACTTGAACAGTTTGCAAGATAATTAGATGTTGTTTTCTCTCAACCAATTTTCCCGCCCTCTGGATTGGCTTTGAGATGTACACATGTGACTGCTCCTGATTTTAATCTAAGAGAATTGATACGATTCTTACATCCGACCGAATAAATCAATCGAACGCCTCACTCAGGTACTCCACTTGAGCGCACACCCCTAAACTCCATGGCCATCTCTCTGCATTACTGCTTGCCTCCTCTCCCACCTCCTGCCCCCACCCCAAATTCCCCAGATCCATCGCCCCATAGCCGTGCGCCGCCCAATCGCTCCACGCATGCGGATCCGCAAATGCGCCTCCCGCCTGCTCCGCCTACTCCTCCGCACCGCCCACCCCGGCACCCTGATTCGAGCTCCTGCTCCAGCCCCCGCCGCTGGCCCAGAATACCTCGCAAGGGACGCCAGCTTCATGGCCACGACTGCCACTTAGGAGTCCGGCAATGTCAGTTGCAGCTTCCGCAAGCTTCGTGATATCCTGACCTTGACTGCCGATAGCGGCCTTCTCCTACTGGCAATGGATCCACGTCGCCCACCGCCACTGCACCCGAGGCCTCACCACCGCTTGCCATAGGAGGTACATATTGTTTTTTGTTGCAACATTTTTTTATTTCATGAATATAACATTTTGATTTCATATGGGTAATATTTTGATTTCATGCGTGTAAATTGATATTCTTATCAATTTTTTTGTTGTATATATGACCGAGAAATGTTGCATAGATGGGCAAAATATGTTGTGGCCAACCTTACGGAGTTAAGGCCTAGATCGCAGGGGCGGACGCACAGTGGGACATGGGGGTACAGTTGTACCCCCAAATTTTTTTGCAAAAAATCAACTATATATAATATATATTTCATATATATAGAAAAAAGCTAGATTGGCATTTAGCAAATTCAGCCCACTAGCCAAAAGGCCCAATTGGCATTTCCTAACCTAACCCTAACCGTAGCCTCCTCCCTCTGCCTGGCTGCCTCAGTCTCTCCTCTCACGCTGCCTCCTGTCTGGCTCTCCATCTCTCTGACTCTCTTCTCTTGCACAGCCGCGGAGCGGGAGCCGCCAGTCGCCAAGACCCCAAGTCCCGAACTCGGCACAGTCCACAGGCCACAGCGGCAGCGCGCTCGCCGCTCGGCGCCCCTCGCCGGCTCGCCCCCTCCAGCCCTCCTCGTCAGCTCGTCTCCGGGCTCGCCCCCTCCTCGTCAGCTCGTCTCCAGCGACGCGGTGAACGGCTACCGGTGGCGGCGCGACGAACGGCTACCGGCGGCTGCGCGGCGCCGGGCGCCCACGGCCCACACCCAATGGCCGACAGGCCCAACACTGCGTCGACGGCGGCGAAAAAGTCCCCACGGCCAGGCGGCGACGGCAGCTCCTCCCCTATTCCAGCTTCAACGGCGGCGGCGGCGCTCCCGACGGCCATGCCGCCCCTGCACACAAGGTTGGTATTCTAGTATTCTACAATGTCATTTTATACTTAATACATTGCCAATGCCATCCAGGTCAGTTTTGCATTGATGTTTGTTGTGGTTACAGACCAAACAGAGAGAGAGAGTATGGTAGTGGGGAGTTAGGTGAGTAGAAAATGGTTTCGGGTCTTTCCCCATGGCCTATGTCCTACATATATACATCCACATGGGGAGTTCCTTTACAATTATACCCTTACATATGAGTACCCCCCTCAGGGGTACCTATGTCACTATACATATGTCCCATTTCAGACCTTACATCCTTCTAACAGGCCTACTGGGCTTAGGTGGGGGCCACTCCTACAACAGGAGCCTCTCATGGTAAAGGGCTTCACGGGCCGAAGCCATGCCGCTGAGCCCTTTGGCCCCCTCCGTCCCATCGGCCTGTGATCCTCGATGACCTCGACACATTTGCGTTCGCACTTCCGTTCGCGCTTGTGCGAAGGCTATCTTCCGCTCCCGGAGCTTGCGCGGCCTTGGGGCCGAAGGCACCGGACAGGCCGAAGGCCTCGACGGGGCCGAGGTCCAGGCGTGCCCTACTTCGCGCTCAGGATATTTATGGGCGTGAGGCGAACTTGGCCGGCTGCCCCGGGCAGCCGAGTCTTGGAGAATGCTCCGCATGATGTAGCGCTAGCGCGGGGAGACGGTTACGTGGCCTGGGAGTGCGTTTTAATGATACCTGGAATCGCGCCGGCCCTTGTCAGGGGCAGGCTGTTGCGGCTGCTCCGTCTGCCCTGCACTGGGTGGGGGCACGCGGCCGGCTGTGATTGGAGCGTCGTGGGATGGCAGTGTTCCCACGACCACGGCCGTTCGCCTCTTCCCCAGGGAAAGTGGCCACGCGGCAGGAATGCATCGGCGCATTACGCGCTAATCGCCCACCTACCGCCGCCTGCCGCAGTTGCCAGCGGTTGCACTGCCCGACCGTGGGTAGCCGAACCGCTGTAACCCTGTCGCTCGATCTTCTGTCTGCGGGGGAGACGGGGGGCTTTATAAGTCGCCACTGTGGGCATGCAATCGTTCCCCTTGGCTGCTTGCTTGCTTATGCATTCCTTCCCGTTTTCCCTGCGCATCCTGCTGCTACTCTCGCATCCGCGCCTGCCCGTTGCCGTAGTAAAAATGGCTGCACGTGACGACCTCCCGGCTATCAAGGGTGCCGCCCTTGATGATCCTGCACATCGCCTTAGCGAGAGCGCCTCGTCGAGCCAACACTGCCTGACGCCACCACCGGCGGAGTACCGCCTGGTTCCGCGCGACAGGAAGCAAACTAACCATCGCTGGGATGCCATGAAGAGGTCAAAGGGTCGCTGCTCCCGTGTGCTGGGGCGGAGCCGCGTCACGGAGGAGACCCTCCAAACCCTTCTTCGGGAGAAGAAGCTGGAGGAACGTGCCGGGGCTCGTTTGCCTGGACCTGACGAAACAGAGCCGATCCCGGGAGAGTCGGAGGCGATCGTCTTCGTGGCGTTCTTCGACGCCGGGCTCCGAATCCCGGCGACATACTTTGTTCGCGAAGTGCTGCGAACGTATGGGTTGGAGCTGGCGCAGCTGACTCCGGCCGCGATCATTCGGTTGGCCATCTTTACTTGGGCGATGCGGACGGAGGGTACCCGTCCCAGCGCCGAGTTGTTCGCCATCCTACATGACGCACGGTGCCAGCCGAAGAAAATGGAAGGGGGGGCTTACTTGAACTTCGGCAGCGTGGAATTCGTGCTGAGGCCGGAGTGCTCACACTTGTTTCCCGCGTTGGCTACGCGGGAAAAGTGGGAGTCCGGCTGGACACGGCGGTGGTTCTACTACCTCGTGACGAGCACGAGCGGCCTCTGAAGCTGGGGAGAGCCGATATCATTCGACCGCTGTCCGAATGTGACGCCTCGGCCTAGCGACGAGCAACAGGCGCGGAGACTCGCTGGGGTCGCACTCCGGTTCAACATGCGTGACCTCGCCAAGGAGTTCACCATGTACGGGATATCCCCGCTTTCTTGTAACTGGAAGTACAAGCGGCGGGGGCCCAACCGGAAGGACGGCATCCACCCGGGGGTGTCTTCGCTCCATAGGCCCTCCGCGCCCTGTAAGTATCCTTGCCATAGGCCAAGTACCACCTTGGTGGTTGCAAACTCTTAGGTATGATATTCCGCTTGCGTGTGCAGTACTCTGGTTAGAAGATGCGGAGCGCGCAGTGGTTGCGGTTCTTGGGCCATACACGGCGAAGGAGCACAAGGCCCGTGAGTCTACAACTTCCTTGGCAAAGCAAGGGCGGATTAATCGGGTATGCGAGGTTTTGGAAATTCCCGTTTCGGAGCGCCAGGTGCCTGCGGAACCGCCGAGCGGCGCGACGGCGGTGGCGCCATCCTCTCGATGCGAGGTCCAATCGGAGACCATTGCCTTCAGCTTGCCGGTCGTGCCGCCGATCAAGAACGTGAGGACGGGGGGCGAGACGGGCGCTGAGCTCGGATCGACCGGTTCGGGGAGGCACGTCACTCCCGACGAGGCCTTATATGGTGGCGAGGCGACGGGTGCACGCCTCGTTGTTCTTGAAGATGACGCCTCGTCACCTCCAGCGGCAACTGCAGCGTTGTCTCTGACGACGGCTTCCGCGGCTGCCAAGGTAACCGCGGAGGCTTCACCTGCAATTCCGAAAGCGAAACGGCCTCGGGTGCAGTCGCCGCCATCTTCGAGGGGCCGGTTCAGTGTGGCATGCCCCTGACTGAGGTCCTGACACCTAGCGGGGATGCTCCTGAAGCCGGGGGGTTGTCGCTCCTCAGGCCAGCGAGGTGATCATGACCCAGGTGGAGGCCGCGGTAGAGGGTACTGGAGGTAGGTGTAGTTCGTTTTCCTCCCGCGACTTCGTGAAACTCCCCGATTTGCTCGCTTATTCCGTCGACATCAAGCGAGACAAGGTCTCCCAGACGAGGATAAGAATCGAGCAATGGGGGTGCCCGCGATGTCACTGGCCTGGTTGAGCAGGGGACTGTGTGTGCCCCAACTGCTGCCGAAGGCGCTGAGGCGGAGGCTGTAGGACTTGGCGTCTCCGACTTCGTCCCTCGGTGGGAGACGCTTCGCGCCTGGAGCGAGGTGGCAGAGTATGCTGGCAGCCACCTGGATCGACAGGCGCTGCAGTCCTGCGGGGCGACCTTTTGGCGCTCGCGCTGGGTGCCTCAGAAATGTGGGTAATGGTCTCTGTTCTCGCTGCATATCCTTTGCTTATCCGATGGATAACCTTTGTTGTTACGCTCGTGTAGACGCTTGCAATTAGCAAAGCCCTCAAGGAGACTCGTGCGCGCGAGCAGAGGGCACTGGAAGATGAGCACATTCTTCAGCACATTCGGGTGCTGATGGCGGAGCGGGACGAGGCTATCGACGACGCGCAGTTGGTGGGCGCGAACGCGAAGAACGCGGCACTGGCCGCACAGCGCGCGATGGAGGAGGCTCAGTGCGTTGCGACGGAGGAGCAAACCGCCCTTCTTCAGCGAATCTCCGCGCTAGAGGCGGAGAAGGAACAACTTATTGCCTCCGTTGCTGAGAAGGTGTTATCCTGGGACAACGCGTGTGCCTCCGCGTGGAATGCAATGGAATCTTTGGAGCAGGCCTTCCGGGGGCTTTCCGTGCACGTGGAGGACGCCACTCATAGCCGCTAAGACCTGATGGAGACGCTTGGGCGAATCGAGGAGGGCTCGAGCGTCGCCCTTCCCGGCGCCAAGGCTTTCGGCACCCACTGCGGCTACATGAGTGCTGGCCTTGCCCTTGCTTTGCGGCACGCCGGTGGGTGTGAGCATGTCAATGAGCTGGCGAACCCTCAGCTTGACTTGCCTACCCGGCCCGGGGTGATATCTGATGCCATTCGCGCCGCCCAGCCTGCCACCCGAAACTTCCATGACCGGATTTGGAAGTACATCGGGGAGGGCGCCGCCATGGTTGCGTTACGGCGGACGCTGCGGAACGAGGGGGACGTGCTTCGCTGGCTCGAAGAGGTCCCTCGGCGCAGCGAAGGCGGTGCGGGCACTCGTCGCGGCGAAGATGGCGCGGACTAATAGGGATAATTCCAGGTTTTGGCGTGTTCCGCGCCGTGCGTATGTCTGCTTCTGTAATGCAACAGTCTTACTCGGGCTAAGCGACAACTCTCCCGTGCTCTTTTTGTTATGTAATATGCTGTGAACTGGGGGTCACGTAAAGCACGGGTATCCAGGCTTGATGTTGCCCCTCGCTCTGATAGTAGCAAGCAGGCTTGCGATCGCTTTGCGCCTCAGACCCCAGGCTTCGAAGTGGTGGTAGCGGAGCTGGCGCCTAGTCGAGGTAGACGCGCGAGCGCTCCGTCCCCTACCCTTCGAAGTGGTGGCAGCGGAGCTGGCGCCTAGTCGAAGTAGACGCGCCCTACCCTTCGAAGTGGTGGCAGCGGAGCTGGCGCCTAGTCGAGGTAGACGCGCGAGCGCTCCTTCCCCTACCCTTCAAAGTGGTGGCAGCAGAGCTGGCGCCCAGTCGAAGTAGAGCGGAAGCTTTCCGTCCCCTACCCTTCGAAGCGGTGGCAGCGGAGTTGGCGCCTAGTCAAAGTAGACGCCCAAGCGCTCCGTCCCCTACCCTTCGAAGCGGTGGCAGCGGAGCTGGCGCCTAGTCGAGGTAGACGCGCGAGCGCTCCGTCCCCTACCCTTCGAAGCGGTGGCAGCGGAGCTGGCGCCTAGTCGACGTAGACGCGCCAGCGCTCCGTCCCCTACCCTTTGAAGTGGTGGCAGCGGAGCTGGCGTCTAGTCGAGGTAGACGCACGAGCGGTCCGTCCCCTACCCTTCGAAGTGGTGGCAGCAGAGCTGGCGCCTAGTCGAGGTAGACGCGCGAGCGGTCCGTCCCCTACCCTTTGAAGTGGTGGCAGCGGAGCTGGCGCCTAGTCGACGTAGACGCGCAAGCGCTCCGTCCCCTACCCTTCGAAGTGGTGGCAACGGAGCTGGTGCCTAGTCGAAGTAGACGCGCGAGCTTCGACCACGTCTTATTTATACTCCAGGGGGTACGCACTGGGGCATGCCCATGCGTGCGCGGGGTTCGCGTCTTGTTTATACTCGTAGAGTGCGCAGGGATAGCATTCGTGTCTTTTTTATACTTCGGAGAGTGTGTGGGATCGACATCCACGTCTTATTTATACTCCGAAGAGTACGCACTGGGGCAACGCCCATGCGTGCGCGGGGTTCGCGTCTTGTTTATACTCCGTAGAGTGCGCAGGGATAGCATCCGCATCTTTTTATACTCCGGAGAGTGCGTGCGGAGGTGGACCTCGACGCTATGTCTTATTTAGAGTCCGTAGACTGCGCGCGGAGGCGAGCCTCCGCGCGTTGCGGGCGGTGAAATTGCGTGCGGAGGCGAACCTCGTCGCTACGTCTTATTTATACTCCGTAGAGTGCGTGCAGAGGCAGACCTCGACGCTACGTCTTATTTAGAGTCCGTAGACTGCGCGCAGAGGGTAGCCTCCGCGCGTTGCGGGCGGTGAAATTGCGTGCAGAGGCGAACCTCGTCGCTACGTCTTCTTTATACTCCGTGGAGTGCGTGCGGAGGCGGACCTCGACGCTACGTCTTATTTAGAGTCCGTAGACTGCGCACGGAGGCTCGCCTCCGCGCGTTGTGGGCGGTGAAATTGCGTGCGGAGGCGAACCTCGTCACTACGTCTTATTTATACTCCGTAGAGTGCGTGCGGAGGCGAACCTCGTCGCTACGTCTTATTTATACTCCGTAGAGTGCGTGCGGAGGCGGACCTCAACGCTACGTCTTATTTAGAGTCCGCAGACTGCGCGCGGAGGCGTCCCCCCCCCGCGTCTTTATTCATGCTCATGCACAGTGCACACGAAGGTGATCCTTCGTGCGCTTTTGGTATGAAAACGAGAGAATTTGCAAGAACGATGCACTTTATTAAACTCCCGTTTGCGCGGGTGAGCGGTTACATGGGTTAAGGCACTAACCGCTAGCCGCTTGCGTCCGCCGAAGCCGTGGAAGGCCCTTGCCCTCGTGTGCTCGACTTAGGCGTAATACCGCCGCAGTCTGTCCGCATTCCACGTGTGGCGGAGCATGTGCCCCTCCAAGGTGGCTAAGCGATACGCTCCCTTCTGCAGGGCCTCCGTGACGATGTACGGGCCTTCCCATTTGGACTCGAGCTTGCCAACCGTCTCCGCGTGGAGTGCCATCTTAAGGACGAGGTCTCCTGGTCTGAATTCACGCGGGTACAGCGAACGATTGCGACCGCGCACCATCTGTCGCGCGTATTTTATGACGTGCTGTGTTGCGCTTGCTCGGTCTCCGTCAAGGAGATCCACAGACAATTGGCGTTCCTCGTCTGGTGCTTGGACGAGGACTCGCCGCGAGCCAGCCTTTATTTCTTCAGGTGTGACCACCTCGTCACCGAAGAGGAGCTTAAATGGCGTGAACCCCGTTGGGCGTGTGACCGTTGTGCGAAGGGACCAGAGGACGCTGTGGAGCTTGCCCGGCCACTTCCCCTTTGGTAGCCCGACGAGGCGCTTCTTGATTGCGGCGGAGATAGCGCCGTTTGCTCGCTCCACCACCCCGTTGGACTGTGGGTGTCCGACCGAAGCGAACCGGAGGGTGATGCCCATGTTGCCGCAGAATTCCTTGAATGGGGCTACATCGAATTGTAGACCGTTGTCGACGGTGATCTCCCTAGGCACGCCGAATCGACATATGATGTTCTGCCAGAGGAAGCGCTGCAGAGCTGCCGAGGTAATCTTGGCCAGAGCTACCGCCTCCGGCCACCTGGAGAAGTACTGCAGAGCGACCGCGACGAATTGCTGGTCTCCTGGGGCCCTAGGAAGCGTTCCCACGACGTCGATGCCCCACCGTGCCAGCGGCCATACCGGGGGTATGGGATGGAGGCTTGTCGGGGGCCTGTGGATAGCCCTTCCCATCCATTGGCAACCTTGACAACGGCGCACGAGATCCTGGGCATCCGCGACAGCTGTTGGCCAATAAAAACCCTGCCTGAATGCCTTGCCCACCAGAGACCTTGGTTGGAGGTGCGAGCCGCAGAGACCCGCATGAATTTCGGCGATGAGGCGCTTTCCTTCTTCGCGTGGGAGGCACCACAGGAGCGGTGCGCAGACCCCCTTCTTGTAGAGCGCCCCGTCGAGCACCTGGAAGGACCTAGCGCGGTGTTGCAAACGTCGGAGCTCGGAGGGGTCATCCGGTTCCGCGATGCCCTGCAGAAAAGCGAAAAGGGGTTCCCGCCAGTCACCCTGCTGGGTGATCTGGTGGACGAGGGCCGCATCCCGATTATCCTGCGCTATGGCCGCCGCTAGCAGGATTTCGTAAAATGCCCCTTCGGGAATTGGGAGCTGCTGACTGGCAGCCTTGGCCAGGACGTCAGCTTGCTCGTTGTCTGCTCGAGGGATGACCTTCACAGTGACACCCAAAAAGTGCCGTTCCTTCGCTCGTACGGCTGCTAGGTACTTGGCTAGCTCCGGGTCCTTGGCCTGGTATGACTTGTCCACATGGCCCGCCACTAACCGGGAATCAGTGCGGATGAGGACTCGCCTTGCTCCCATCGCTTTGAGCTTCCCGAGGCCGAAGAGTAACGCCTCGTATTCGGCCGTGTTGTTCGTAGCCGGAAACGCTAGGCGCGCTGAGTACAACAGGTGCTGCCCCTCCGGTGTGGTGATAACGGTGCCCACCCCTGCGCCCGCAACCCCGTACGCTCCGTCGGTGTTAAGCGTCCACACCGGGTCTTCGACCTAGAGGGCGAGCTGAGCTGGAGGGGTCCATTCCGTGAGGAAGTCCGCCAGAACTTGAGACTTGATCGCCGTTCGAGAGGCGTATGTTAGGGAGAATGGGGCCAGCTCGGCCGCCCATTTACCAATTCGCCCCGTGGACTCTTTGTTGTGCAGCATCTCCGCCAGAGGGAACGAGAATGACACCGTTATCGGGTGCGCCAGGAAGTAATGCCGGAGTTTTCTTGAAGCCATGACCAGCGCGTAAGCAAGCTTCTCGAGCTCGGTATATCGCGTCTTGGTGCCCTGGAGGGCTTCGGAGACAAAGCACACTGGCCGCTGGAGCGCGCCCTCTTCAAGGACGAGGACGGCGCTGACCGCCGTTGCCGAGGCAGCGATGTATAGTAGGAGGGGAGCCTCTGGTGCTGGGGCCACTAGAGTGGGAAGGGTTGCGAGGTGTTTCTTGAGGTCGTCGAAGGCCTTTGCGCAGTCGTCGTCCCAATGAAACCCATCGCAACCGTGGAGAGTCTTGAAAAATGGTAAGCCCCGCTCCGCCGCTCTGGAGAGGAAACGACTCAAGGCCGCCATGCAGCCTGCCAGCCTCTGGACCTCCCGCGTCGTCTTGGGAGGTTCTATGCCCAGGATAGCGTCAACCTTGTCGGGGTTCGCTTGAATGCCTCGCCCAGATACGAGGAAGCCCAAGAGCTTGCCCGCCTGTACACCGAAGACACATTTATCCGGATTGAGCTTAATGCCCGCCTTCCTAAGGTTATCGAAAGTCTCCTGAAGATCCCGACCGTGGGAGGCGAGCTGCCTGGTTTTTACTACCACGTTGTCCACGTAGGCCTCCACATTCCTTCCTAGCTGGACGGCCAGGGCCAGCGCGACGAGGCGGGTGAAGGTTGCGCCCGTGTTCTTTAAGCCGAAGGGCATCCTTACGAAGCAAAAGGTCCCCACCGGCGTAATGAAGCTGGTTTTATCCTCGTCATCCTTGGCCATGTAGACCTGATGGTAGCCGGAGTAGGCGTCTAAGAAGCTCATGAGCTCGCATCCGGCGGTAGCATCGACCAGTTGATCTATGCGCGGCAGGGGGTAATCGTCCTTCGGGCATGCCTTGTTGAGGGCGGTAAAGTCGATGCACATGCGCCAAGCGCTGCTGGCCTTTTTGACCAGCACCGGATTGGCGAGCCAGTCCGGATGTTGAACCTCGCCACCTCCACCTTGGCCGCTTGCTGCCGGTCGATGGACATACGGCGAAGTTTCTGCTTGACGGGCTTGGCGTCAGAGCGGATCGCGAGGTTATGTTCGATGAGGGCGCGGTCCACTCCTTTGATATCTTCCGGGGACCACGCGAAGACGTCGATGTTGGCCTGGAGGACTCGGAGCAAGTCTTGCTCTACGTCCGGAGGGGGGCCCTCGCCTATGGATATGAAGCGCCCCTTTGCCTGGAGCGGCACTCTCTTCACGCCTCCCTCTGGGTGGGGCTTGGGTGTCCATCCCGGAGCGGATGGCGTGTCTGCCTGGTATTTGTCGGTGAGGGCGTGCACCTTGCGATGCAAGCGTCCAGCTTCGGTTTCGATGCTCCGAGCCATATCCTGATCGCCGAAGAGGGTGATAACGCCCCGCCGTCCTGGGAGCTTCATGCATAAGAATGCGTAGTGTGGGACCGCTTCGAAGGAGTTGATGGCGGGCCAGCCCAAGATGGCATTGTACGGATACGAGACGTCCACGACGTCGAAGACGACATCTTCAGTCTTGGCGTTGTCGGCCTGGCACAAGGAGACTTGGAGGTGAATCTGACCCAGAGCCTTCAGAGGCTGCCCTCCGAGGCCCTGGAGGGGGGCTTCCGAAGCTTTTAACAGGCTCCGAGGTATTCCCATACAATCAAGGGCCTTCGCGAACAAGATGTTTGCGGAGCTCCCTCCGTCAATGAGGATACGCATGACGTCGCAACCTGCAATGTCGACCTGGAGGACCAAAGGATCTTGGTGGGGGAATTCCACGCCCTGGGCATCGGCTGACGTGAAGGTGATGCTGCAGTGGGACGCCCGCAGAGGTAGTTGCGTCGAGGAAGTGCTCGACGAAGAGCCTCCAGCGATGACATTAATACCACGGCACTGGGTCTCTCCGGGGGACCCAGCACGCAAGGGATTGTCTTGCGTACACTGTACGTGGGATATTGCGGGGGTCCGTGTCTCCGAGGCCCGTACAGGGGCCACCGCTTGCCGTAACGCCGCAACCTTGGTGCATGTCCGCGTGAAGTGGCCCCTGTAACCGTGCACCTCGCACCATCTGCCGTATTCTAGGAATTCCTGTTCCGCACGCGGCTTCTCATCGCGGCCTCCTTCGTGTCCCCCCCGACGCGCGAGATTAGCGCGGCTTCCCGGGGGATGCTTTGCGCAGCGAGGACGTGGCGGGCCTTGTGGGGTCTTCACCGGTTACGCCGAGGCTGACGCCTGTGGCCTGGTGAAGTTTGGTGTACTCCGTCGTCGACGGGCTCACGAATGTCGCCCACGGACACTTTCGTGTGCTTTGTCCTCAGGTTGTCTCTTGTGCTGCTCCTTTGCGACAATCCTCCGTTTGCCCGGCGTCGGAGTCGGTGCCGCTGCGCCCCCACGCGTGCTCCTCGGCTCGGGCGTACGCTTCCATTTTGTCGAAGAGCTCTACCTCCGACTTGAGTGGCTTCCGCGCGCTATACTCAGCGAGCGGTCCTGGGCGGAGACCTTGTATTGCTGTGTTGATAACGGTTGCCTCACTAACGTCCCTGACTTGGCAACATACCTTGGCGAAGCGTTTAAGGTAAGTCCGGAGCCCCTCCTCGGGTTTCTGTTTAACTGCGAAGAGCTGGTCCGCATCGATACGCTCGACGTAGCTTCCCTGGAAGTTGTTGTAGAGTCGATCGCGGATCTGTTCCCACGCGTAGATGGACTGTGGTTCGATGGTGAAGAACCAGGACAGCGTTGCTCCTTGTAACGCGAGGGGGAGTCCCTTTGCCTTCGTAGAGTCGTCTCCGCCAACGGCTTCAATGGCGGTCTCGTACACACATACGAACTCGCGTGAGTCGGAATCACCCTTGTACGCTTCGATGACGCTCGGGAACTTGAAGTCTTCGGGCCACGTCGCTTGCTGCAGGTCCACGGAGAGCGGGGACTCCGGATCTATGCGCCGTAGGGGAACGCAACTGGGCGTACTAGCGTCACGGCTATTCGCCCTCCCCGAGGTGGGCTGAGACGCCGACACCAGTGTTGCGCGTCGGCTCCGAGCCTCTTGTATGCCTCGCACGGCTCTGCGGAGGTCTGACAGCTCCCGTTGGCATGCGCTGAGGGCCGCCAGTAGGGCTGTCTCCGCCGTGGGCGTGGTTGGGGCCGTCGGCACGCTTGGCGACGCGACCGGGACGGCGGCGACCACGGTCTGTGCACCCGATCTGCCCACAGCGCTGGCGCGGAGGACCCCAGAGCTGGAGACGAAGCTCGCGTCGTCGCCGGGACCGCCCACCGCTCCCGCGCCGAGTAAAGAAGTGGACGCGCTTGCGTTGTCACCACTGGGGTTGGTGGTCGGGGTAGTGGTGGCGGGATCGGGCGTCGCGTCGCGGACGCCGGTGCTCACGGTCGTCACATCCGCGCCGCCATCTGCACCTGCAGCTACTAAAGCCGAAGCCTTGGTATTGACGCGAGATTTCGCCGCCTCCACCTTCTTTTCCCTTGCCACCGATGTTGAAGCTTTCCTTGGTGCCATCCTCCTTCAGATCTGGAGGCTTGCTCTTGTCCTCCCCACGGACGGCGCCAACTGTTGTGGTTAGAGACCAAACAGAGAGAGAGTATGGTAGTGGGGAGTTAGGTGAGTAGAAAATGGTTTCGGGTCTTTCCCCATGGCCTATGTCCTACATATATACATCCACATGGGGAGTGCCTTTACAATTATACCCTTACATATGAGTACCTCCCTCAGGGGTACCTATGTCACTATACATATGTCCCATTTCGGACCTTACATCCTTCTAACAGGCCTACTGGGCTTAGCTGGGGGCCACCCCTACAACAATGTTGTTTCATGTACTCTGTTTAGTGTTCACTACAAATTAAGTCAATCAAACTTATATTGGAAATTGCATTTATTGCTTATGTGTGATTGTTTATTTGGTTAACTATATGAGATATACATATTATGTGTATTAAAATTCTCTATCTTATATATATACTCCGTAGATTCTTAACTTCGTACCCCCAGTCCAAAAATCCTGGGTCCGCCACTGCTAGATCGAACGTTTGGACGCTAGCAACTCTCTTAATCTAATGATTAAAAAATATAACTTATACTTGAGAAACATTATTCAACTCATAAATTAACATCCCCTACCTTTAAGGTCATCAATTGTAGCGTGGCATCTTGCCTTTCTGGCTGATGACCATGGCCAAAGTTCGATTTCTATTTTATGGTTATTGGATAGGTTATTTATGTGGATTTTCTAGAATGATTTTATGGGATTTCGATCGGTGACATGTGAACTGTAAGCATAATGATCTTTCAGGATTTGGGCATATGACATGAAGGTTATAAAGTTGCACTAGCCAATTATCTTGCCTCTCTGGCTAATGACCATGGCCAAAGTTCGATTTCTATTTTATGGTTGTTGGATATGTTATTTATGTGGATTTTCTAGAATGATTTTATGGGATTTAGATCGGTGACATGTGAATTGTGAGATTTATTTGTGTGGATTTTTCATAATGATCTTTCAGGATTTGGGCATATGACATGAAGGTTATAAAGTTGCACTAGCCAATTATTCCCACTTTCTAAAAAATTTTTGGATCAAGGTCCTATTCCCATCTTAGCTCCTATATGTTTTCCTGAACAATTGGATACTGGCATGATCGGACAACCACTAGCGGAGCCAGAAATTTGCATTAGGGTAGCTGGGTGAAATTAATTAAACGAAGGACTAGCGAACGGCGAAGGTTATACAAATTGGTTGTAGGACACAATTTCGTTGTTCATGTTATTCCCCCAAAATGCAGGTCAATAGGACACAATTTCGTTGCACCGGTCAACTCCCAAGCTCAAGACAAGTGACGTGCCATTTCCTCCGTTCCAAACGTCCCATTATTGAAATTTCAACGAACTAGGGGCTATTTGGATAAGGGAAATTTTGCTACAATCAATTTATCTAGATTAATTTCTATCATACCAATACGACCAGAAAAAGTGCTTCAATATTTTGCTACAGTAGTGGCCCGAATCCGATGTGTTAATCTCAGATGGACTTGACACCAACGACGACCTGTTTACTTTGGCTTCTATAAACCACTTTTCCCGTCGTCAGCGTCTACGACCCGCAGGTGACGGAGGAGCAGGTGCAGCGCGACCTCGCCATGAACAAGTTCGACTGGGATCACCCGCGCCACCTGCAGCCGATGAGCCCCTCCACGGCGAACCAGGTCGCCGTCACCTGGGACGCCTACGAGGCCGCCCGTGACGCGCACGCTGTATGCATACTCACCGAGTGGGACGTGTTCAGGAACCTCGACTACAAGCGCATGTACGACGCCATGCAGAAGCCGGCGTTCATCTTCGACGGCCGCAACGTCGTCGACGTGGAGAAGCTCCGCGAGATCGGGTTCGTCGTCTACGCTATTGGCAAGCCGCTCGACCAGTGGCTCAAGGACATGCCCGCCGTCGCGTGATCCGGCCAGTAGTTGATACGCCGTAGTCCACCTCTTGTTGGGTTAATTCTTGCTGCCGCGCGTTCCGTCTTCTTTGCTAGCTTTTGTGGTTTCTTGTCATTCATAAGCTAGCTGGACATGTATGTTAATTGGAGCATGCATGCTTGGTTACTGTCTTCTTTTGTTGGTTGTACTTGGATATGGCAAGTACGTCCAACTTTATGTATGGAGCTTCTAATAAGTTTTGCTCTATTAGTAGTCTCAACACAAAAGTTCCTAACTTGAACAGTTTGCAAGATAATTAGATGTTGTTTTCTCTCAACCAATTTCCCCGCCCTCTGGATTGGCTTTGAGATGTACACATGTGACTGCTCCTGATATTAATCTAAGAGAATTGATACGATTCTTACATCCGACCGAATAAATCAATCGAACGCCTCACTCAGGTACTCCACTTGAGCGCACACCCCTAAACTCCATGGCCATCTCTCTCCATTACTGCTTGCCTCCTCTCCCACCTCCTGCCCCCACCCCAAATTCCCCAGATCCATCGCCCCATAGCCGTGCGCCGCCCAATCGCTCCATGCATGCGGATCCGCAAATGCGCCTCCCGCCTCCTCGGCGCCGCCTACTCCTCCGCACCGCCCACCCCAGCACCTTGATTCGAGCTCCTGCTCCAGCCCCCGCCGCTGGCCCAGAATACCTCGCAAGGGACGCCAGCTTCATGGCCATGACGGCCACTTAGGAGTCCGGCAAAGTCAGTTGCAGCTTCCGCAAGCTTCGTGATATCCTGACCTTGACTGCCGATAGCGGCCTTCTCCTACTGGCAATGGATCCACGTCGCCCACCGCCACTGCACCCGAGGCCTCACTACCGCTTGCCATAGGAGGTACATATTGTTTTTTGTTGCAATATTTTTTATTTCATGAATATAACATTTTGATTTCATATGGGTAATATTTTGATTTCATGCGTGTAAATTGATATTCTTATCAATTTTTTTTGTTGTATATATGACCGAGAAATGTTGCATAGATGGGCAAAATATGTTGTGGCCAACCTTACGGAGTTAAGGCCTAGATCGAACGTTCGGATGTTAGCAACTCTCTTAATCTAATGATTAAAAAATATAACTTATACTTGAGAAACAGTATTCAACTCATAAATTAACATCCCCTACCTTTAAGGTCATCAATTGTAGCGTGGCATCTTGCCTTTCTGGCTGATGACCATGGCCAAAGTTCGATTTCTATTTTATGGTTATTGGATAGGTTATTTATGTGGATTTTCTAGAATGATTTTATGGGATTTCGATCGGTGACATGTGAACTGTAAGCATAATGATCTTTCAGGATTTGGGCATATGACATGAAGGTTATAAAGTTGCACTAGCCAATTATCTTGCCTCTCTGGCTAATGACCATGGCCAAAGTTCGATTTCTATTTTATGGTTGTTGGATATGTTATTTATGTGAATTTTCTAGAATGATTTTATGGGATTTAGATCGGTGACATGTGAATTGTGAGATTTATTTGTGTGGATTTTTCATAATGATCTTTCAGGATTTGGGCATATGACATGAAGGTTATAAAGTTGCACTAGCCAATTATTCCCACTTTCTAAAAAAATCTTGGATGAAGGTCCTATTCCCATCTTAGCTCCTATATGTTTTCCTGAACAATTGGATACTGGCATGATCGGACAACCACTAGCGGAGCCAGAAATTTGCATTAGGGTAGCTGGGTGAAATTAATTAAACGAAGGACTAGCGAACGGCGAAGGTTATACAAATTGGCTGTAGGACACAATTTCGTTGTTCATTTTATTCCCCCAAAATGCAGGTCAATAGGACACAATTTCGTTGCACTGGTCAACTCCCAAGCACAAGACAAGTGACGTGCCATTTCCTCCGTTCCAAACGTCCCATTGAAATTTCAATGATCTAGGGGCTATTTGGATAAGGGAAATTTTGCCACAATCAATTTATCTATATTAATTTCTATCATACCATCCATACTACCAGAAAAAGTGCTTCAATATTTTGCTACAGTAGTGGCCCGAATCCGATGTGTTAATCTCAGATCGACTTGACACCGACGACGCCCTATTTACTTTAGCTTCTATAAACCACTTTTTTACAGTAAAATATTTTTCTACAGTATCTAACTTTCAAACGGAGTTTTTTGAGGGTGGATCTACTAGTCGATTGTAGTACACACTATTGTAACTTCATTTATATTGACCAAAATCGCACGCGAGTATGTCTCTCTTTACAAACTGTTACTATTTATAAGTCAAAGTCAAAACCCATCAGTAAAACTGCAACATCCTAAAAATTTGCCTTCTTTAAAAATTAAATTTCAAATTAATTATTAATAAATGTTTAGATTTTATTTGAATTATTTGGAAATACTGAAAGAAAATCTTAAAATTCTAATTCTAAAAATTCAAATCTATAAATATTCCCAGAGGGTCACCCATCGCCCAAGCCACCACCCTACTTAACCTCAATTCTAACCGAGTGATAAACCAGATCGGCTTCTTTCTTGTCTTTTCTCCCTCCTTCCTTTCTTTCCTTTCTTTTGTCTCATGCTCATCCATCTTCAACCTCCGTCTATGTTCGTTCGAACAGAAAACCGACACAAAAAGCAGTCTCCATCCTTTCTGCCATATCATTCCACTCAAGCGTCCGAATTCAAATCCGTCTAAAGCAATGCGAGTCCATCAACACCACGCATTCATCGCCGGAATCAATGCTTTCGTTACTACATTCCATTGGTGCTTTCATTACCATTTTATTTGTCAGTTTTCTGAAACCGAAACCGTCGCCCTAAATTTCTCGTGTTCTTAGCGATTCGAATCATGAGAGAGGCTATAAATTGGCACACCAACACCTCTTCTACCCCTTTTCTTTCCCTCAAAATCTTATAACCTTCGGAGCTCCGACGACGACAAATTTCTCATTTTTCCGAACGTCAGCCATCATAGTCGATTTGGGCATTCATCATTCCAGTGAAGATTTTCAACTTTTGCTCACGTCATATACTATCTTAGCATCCATGTAACTCATCCACCATTTTTATTTAATTTGTCTCGTAGCCAATCACTAGGAATCGAATGATCTTTGTCGCCAGCCGTTTTCAACTTCAATCGTCGAATCGTCACCTTTAGTGAACCGTTCTTCAATTCTTTGGTACTGCACCATCACCCCACCTCTTCTATGTATTCTATTCTTTGGTTTGCTCAATGAGTCACTGTGGAGATTTGGCACCATGAAACATGTCGCTTTGGCCACCTCACGCCTCGTCGGCCTTCCTTGGTCGCACTCCGACCAAGCCAAGCACAGGATGTGTTCCACATGTCGAAGTTGTGCTCATGCTCACCTTAGTTCTCCTCATTCCTTGCCTTGCGCCATCGGCCACGTGAGCCACCCATGGCCGCCGCCCACGCAGCCGCTGACTGCTTCACCATCAAAGACCCCCACCGGAGCCTTTCCCTCACCGAAGCACTCTACCGCAACCGTCTTCCGCTGTCGCCTACCACTGTCCAGCTATCTTCGGTAAACACCCTTTCTTGTTGAAAACAATCACTCCTGAGTTCCGACCATCCTATAACTTCCAAGAACTGTAGCTTTCGAGCACTGTAGCTTTGACTACTGTTGTTTCTAACCCCTCTTGATTTCGACCACTACAGAGTTTCGACCATTCTGTATCCTTTGACCACTCTGGTCGGTTACGACCACTCTTGGCATTCCGTTCAACCACTAAGACCTTTCGACCATGGTCGCTCACAACCATAGCTGCTTTTGACCACGGTTGCTCGCGACCGTAGTCGCTCAAGACCATAGCTGCTTATGACCACGGTCGCTTAGGACCACAGTCGCTCATGACCGCAATTGCCTTCGACTATGTTTTATCTTTCGACCATGTTCTATCCTTCGACAACGTTCTAAGTCTTCGACCACTCTTGGCCTCCCGACCACCATCAGTTTTACGATCGCCCTGGTCGGTTACGTCATCCTCGTCGGCTACAACCACTCCGGGCAGTCCAAAATTCTCGTAGGTTTCGACCACATACAGATCTGCCCACTATAACTACTCTGCCCACTAGGTTTCGATCACCAAGATTCGATCACATTGAAATCTTTGACTAGTTCTAGTCTTCTTGGACCAGTTCCTGTAATGCTCGACTTGCGATAGTTCCGACCTCTTTGAATCTTTTGACCACATATACCTTTCGACCACGTTACATACTTTGACCACTTCAAACTTTTCGACCACTCCTTCCGACCATATATCGACCATTGGCCACACACAACCACTTCAACCACCGACCACGTCTAAATTTCTGACCACATTCATCCATCCAATCACAACTATTCGACCACCCAAGCCGATCGATTCTTTCGACAACTCTGCACGGTCCCATTCCTTTGACTACTACGAACCATTCGATCTCTCCAACCTCTCCAGACTCTCTGATCATTCTGACCATAGTCGCTTGCGACTACAGTCGCTTCCGATCACTTGTTGTTGCGACTGTTGTTGCTTCTCGCTCTAAGCTTTTGACCATTGTCACTCTAAGCCTCCGACCACCACTGCTTTTGACCATTACCACCCTTTCTCTAAACTTCCGACTAGCTTTTAAGCTTTTTCGACCACTCGGTTGATGTGACCACGCCACAAACACATACGACAATAGCGCCCAATATCAAGATTGAACTAAAGGTGAATTCCTTTCTTCAGCCTCAACGTATTTTAAATGAGAATATGATGCTACCGAATGATGAAAATATATATTTTTACAGCACCACGTCACTTTTACACCAATTCACGCAAGAGTTTAAGATGGACACGTTTTGGAATCTACTTCGGCCTCCAGATCAATTCGGATTCAGCCTGATAGGCCCAACTTCAAATGTGCATAACTTTCACATATGAAGTCTGTTTGAGATCCACGAGTACTTGTTGGAAAGATTTTCTCATCCGCTTTCCAATGGATCTGGTATTACCTCTAAATTCCTTTTATGTGCACCGCAATCATCAAAAGAGTCCGTGTTGGGCACGTACTGGAATCAGATTCGGACTACTGCAATGGTGCAAGTTTAAACGGACGTAACTTTCTCATACGGACTCCGTTTGGGTCGTTCTTGGACTTTATGGAAAGCTTATCAAGTATAATTTGTAAAACATTCAACCCCATATTCAAATTCTATCTGAGCCGACCGCAATTGTCAAAAGAGTCCGCGTTGGTTTCTGAGTCTGAGTCAAAAGGGTGCTGCGCCACCTCCACTTGGGAGATTGTATCATATACCCTCCCTTTAGTTGGGAAATTGAGGATTTACCCTCCACATCTCAATGACATGTGGGATCGGCATAAGTCACTGACACGTGGGCCAGGAGGGTAAATCCTCAATTTCCATCTAAATGGAGGGTATATGATTAGTTTTTTCCCTCCCACTTAGGCCTTTGGGCCTTGTAACCCTAGGGGCGTGCACCTTGGCCGCCACCCCTGGTCATTCTCTCTATATAAGAGCCACCGTCTCCTCAGTTAGGACTTGAATTTCATTGAGTTTAGGTTTAGCCATTATGCAAACTTCTGTTCTTCAGTTGTGTTGGACGACCACCTGTCAAGACAGTCTTCGAAATCCCACCTTTTGAATTCAATAGAAATATTTGCAATTTCAGATTTCTTGTTATCTTGTTCTTGCGTGTTCTTCAGTTGCATGCAGGAATAGACCTTCGTGGTCAGGTCAACTGTGTTCTTGGCACGGTTGATAACAACTTGGAGTGTGGTTCAGCGATTACTAAGGCGCAAGCAACGTCATTCGGTTGTAGTCGGATCGCAAGGGTCACCTCCACCAAAATCGATAGTTATCATCCTATCAGAAGATCGGGACCCCAGCGCCTCATCAGTTGGTATCAGAGCTTCAGTTGACCAGTAGGAATTTCTTGTATTCCTAGTTAGTAGATTGATTTTTATTTCCTATAGTCCAGAAAAAATTGCCCCACAAAAAGAGTTAATTTCCGCTGTCCAAACCCCGTTGTGCTTTTCAATCTGTTAGTTTTGGTTTGCTAAATTGAATTTGTGTCCGTCTTAGCATTGTCTAGTTGCTGTTCATGTCTTTGTTCCATTAAAAAATCCAAACAAAAAAAATTCCCCACCACAAACCCTACTTCCAATTCGGCTGTTTTTTCCTTTCTCTGCAGCGGCCACTAAAAAAGCCATAACTTTTGATTCCGTGATTCTTTTTGAGTGAGACCACTGCCAATAGATTCATAACTTCATTATCTATCATCCTGTAAAATTTCGCTTCAATCCAGTATGGCAGTAAAAATATATCTACGGTGCAAATTGACCTAAAATTCCAGATTGAATCTGCAATAGTCGGCCATTGTGAATTTTGTGCGAATTTTTTGGTCAGTTTCCAGAACATGGCCCCACAACAAAAGTTGTAGAAAAAGACGTCAGGAAAAGGGTAAAAAAAGAATCATTCAAAAATAGGTAACAAAAAAAGTTACGGCCGAAATACCGACGTGCTGTCCAGTGGACAGAAATCTTCAGTTTTCAAGTTTAGGGTCAATCCCTGTGTTTTTCAATTCCAAAATGCATTCGATTGAATTATCTTGTATTTACCACTCCCATACATTGCCATACACATATTTAGCCTTCTTCCATCTTTGGTTGATCAGCAACATAGGCTAAGTGCTAGATACGAATTATAATTCAATTCTGTGCAATTTCTGAAATTATTTGATTGTTTTCCTTTTTTACAAAATGCATAGCCTATCCAAGTTCCACTTTTCTACTAACCGCACGGGTCTCGCTGTACCTTGCAATCGCTTTACTCATCACTGGAGTTAGATTTATCACGAACCAGCCACCGATTGCACCACCTGTTTGCTTTGGTAAGAACTCGTAAGAATTTGGTAAGAGCTTGAGAGATGCGTGACTTGATTTGAGCCTCCATATCCTTGTTTTCTACTAACAATGACAGGCTTGAGAAAATGGGTAGATTATGATGTCATCGCGGGCAGATTTGAACTCAAAGGGAAACAATTACCGGTATATATCTTGCCACTCACCACTGAGAGTACGTCGTCAGACTACTTCTTGTGGGTTACTATATTGGATAGCTACTTTGAAAGACAGGATCTTAATCCTGTTGAGAAGATGAGCATGGCAAGGACGGCGCTGATTGGTGATGTTCAACATTGGTGGTCAAATCTCGAGTTCCACTATATATACACATGGGAGCAGATGAAAAAGAAATTGCGACATCGTTTTGTACCTCCAGCACCCATGGTCACAAGCGAGGTGCAACCTGAGGTAACTGAAAATGTTGATATTATTTTGGTTCCTACTCCATCTACAGATACCACCGAGATACTTGAAGAGGTGAAGGAAGATCTGGTGCATCTTATGTCATTAGTGGAGAAGTTTGAGGTACCTACAATATCTGATGAGGACGATAATGAGAAAGGTACTGATTTGGTGCTACAACAAGCAATAGAGCAACCTTGTGAGTATATACCTGCTGTAGTGCAATCTTTTGATATTCCTTGTGTTGACTTGAACGAACCATGTGCTGATCTAAATTCTCATAATTTTGCACATGTCGAATTAATTACACATAAGGAAGTATTTAATAGAATATCCCCTGCTGATGCATTGTGCTATATCATGCTTAATGAGGTCGTTAGTTTGGATTGTGCTATAGAGAAAGTTTCTGAACTTGCATGTTCGAAATTCTTGTTTAGTGCCTACACCCCTGTGTATAAGTTTAATTTGATTGGAGATTATGGTGTAGAAAATCAATTTCTTGTATATCGAATATGCATAACTTGTGATCACATGGATGAATTGCAGCTTGTTGTTTTGAACAACAACTCTTGTATGCTCAATCTTGTTCATTATGAAAGAAAAATAAAATTTAGTGATCACTCAATGCCTATGTGTTCTTCTTTTGTTGAACCATCTCACATTGACAATCTGAATAATGAAATTGATGTATGGAAGAACTTGCAAATCTTTTCACCCTTACTAGATGAATTTGCTATTGCTCAATTGAAATATGATTATATGGATAAACTTTGTTTGATTCCAAAAGTTGTAGCTTTGCCCATATGTGCCACCACAACAAGTTTACAATTTCAAAGATTTGAATTGCATAAATGCTTCACTTACATTTGCAAAACAAGTTGCAATAACTACTGTGTGAGAAATTTTGATTTGTTCGTTAACATATATGATTACTTTTGGGTTAATAATACAATGAGCTTTTATGATTGCTGTTGTGTTATAACATTAATTGTGTGTTGGACCGAAATGACGACAGAGGGGGGGGGGGTGAATGTCGACTACTAAAAATTCGTCCCCCTCAAGTACCTACGACAAAATCTTCTTCTATAGCTACGAAGCAAAGCTATGAAGAGACATCCTCAAGCTCTCTGGAAATCTGGAGAAATCAACCAAGGGAAAAGAACAGAGAGAAAGCACCCAAGAAAATACCTACAACAAAACCCTAGGGCCGGTCTGACCGCTGGGTAATAGCCGGTCTGACCGCTGGGTAAACTCCGGTCTGACCGCCCTGGTTCCAGTAGCCCGAAAAATCAGAAAACTTCAGAGAACTTAACCAAAACTTGGAATTTGAAATTTTCTTCTTTTCTAACCAAGCCCAAAAGGTTAAGACTATAAACTAAATAACCTAGGGGCTCCAAACAACAAGAGGAAAAATCAATCACTCATGGAATTCAGATTTTTGACAAGAGCCTGAACATTACAGAGTGCAACCAAGAAAACTCAAATTCTCCATTAACCAATGATTCTGTGGTCATGAAACTCTGCAGAAAGCTAATAAATAGCCACTAGACTCTTCATGCCAAGAATCAAGGCAACACAAGAAGGGAAACAAGATTTACCACAAACCCTAGAAAAACTTGGAGAGTTTCAGAGAGGAGCACAAAGACTTGAAATACTCAAGATTCACAGGGCCTTTGCACATGAGATTTTGTAATTAAGTTAGCGATACCCTCAGGGCATACCAGCAAAAATTTCTGGCCATTTCCTCAAGGGAACTAAGAGATTCATCAAAACCCTAGAAACCCAAAATGAAGAACAGAGGAAGCCAAAAGCTGGAATCTGAGATTTAACATGATTAGCTCTTGGGAAACTTGATCAAATGATCTTGGGGCACTATCCCAGCATAAAGCAATCCATTTTGCACCTCACTAGCAAGAAACAACAAGAAAACGAAAATCTCACAAATCCACTTCAGAGAGCATCGAAGGAAAAATGGACGAACAGGAGATAAAAATCAGATTTCCATTCCAAAACAAGGATGATTACAGAGGAGTCCCGATACCCCGATTACAAGCAGAGGAATGATTACATGAAGGTTCTCAACTCACCATCTCCCTCTCCCCAAGCCAAGAACTCAAGAACTCACTACATGCTTGGAGGAGACACTCAACACAGAGACAACGAAGGGACAAGCACTGCTGCCTTCCACCCACTCTCACCAACTAAAGAGCAAAGGGAAAACAACCCCCCAAAGCCTCTTTTGACTCAAGAAACCCTAACTCTCTCCCAAATCCATGAAGAGGCATGCAGCCACCAACCTCTATTTATAGCCTTTGGCTAACGGGTCTCCACCCCGTTACGCCCGCTAAATCCAACGGAGCCCGCTCCCGCTTGTGCAGCCTTGCGAATTTACCGATTCGCCCCTCCTGCACCTTCCGGGAAGCTTCCGCGCTCCTTGTCGTCCACGACTCGCAACCACATCAAATCTCCGCCGTCTTCGACACATTCGACCGTTCTGACCTTGACACCGCCTGTGTCTAGTCCAGTCACCTCGTGTCTCACCACGACTCCGCCTCGATGTCCTGCAGTCACACAGACAAGAAACATGTCAAATAGCACCGCTCGACACATGAAAGCATAAATAGCATAAACACATCATGCTTACCCATGATGAAGTCCAAACATGTGAATCATCGGAATAGGCATCCTAATCCCATACGACCAAGTTTGACCAAATCCGACCAAACCCGATTGCATCATGCAACGTCAAGGTTCGAACCACCCAAACCAAACTCGACTTACCTAAACTGATGTCAATTACTCATCATACACACGGGATGACCTCCACATGGTCTCTCATTGTGCAACAACGAAGAACTGTTAAAACGGATGACATATACATATACCATGCATACTGAGAGACCATGTGGAGGTATCCCCATGTTAGTGATGAGTAATTAACGGTTGGTTTAGTGAGTTTGAGTTTGTTTCGGGTATTCTAGGGTTGAGTACCTTTACTTGTGCTAATATGGATTATACTGTTTCGTGTGGTGCTATGTGACGGTTTGCTTGTCTGTGTGACTGCAGGACTTTGGAGCTAGGTCATGGTGAGGCGAGGAGGACCGGGACTAGGCACAGGAGGTGTTGAGGTCCAGACGGTCAAATGCCAAAGATGATCGAGGCTGGTGAGGTGGTTGCAAGTCGGGAGACGAGGAACCGGAGCTGGAGCTACCGGTGACGGACACGACGGGCGACGACGAGAGAACCGGGACTAGGCTCAGGGAGGAGTTGGAGGTCCAGAACGGTTGATGTCGGTTGCGGTCGTGCGTGACGGAACAGACCGGGACTAGACTCATGGAAGAGTCGAGGTCCAGTCGGTCAAAGGTGCCGGTTGCGGGAAGCTTCTGGGAAGGTGCTTGAGGGGTAAAATGGACATTTGACCCAAGCAATGAGGTGGAGGGCTGGTTCTTTCCCTCCAAAAAGAGTGTTTGACTTTTTGCCTCAAGTGTGTGTGAGGCATGGAGTGTTGTTTGTATGACTCTTCTTGAAGTTCTTCTTTGGGGAGAGCTTGTGCCTTCAAAAGGTGGAGTGCAGGCAGCATGTTCAGTCCATACATTGCAAGAAATGAGTAGAGAGTAGTGTGTTCTGGAGAGGAAAGTAGAGGGAGCTCTCGTGTGTCTCCAAAAACAGTGAGTCTGTGTGTATGACTTGAGTTCCAGTGTTTGTGGATCTTCAAGCATGCAGTGATTTCCTTGTATCGATCATGTATGGGGACGTAGAACTCTTGTTTGTAATCATTCATCTCCATTCCAATGAATCCATGAGTCTTTCTCCAGTTCCAGTTTGTTCTCAGTTTTCTGATGCTTTCTGCCAATTTTCTTCTTTTTGGTGTTTGAGCTGATTCCTTGAGCAAGAAGTAGCAAAATGGATCGCTCTATGATGGGATGATATTTTTGGATCATTTGGTCAGCTTGTTCCCTAGAGTTCAATGGAGAAAAATCAAAGATTCCATTTCACCCATTTGCTTTGTTCTGAGAAAGTTAGGGTTTCATGTTAGGGCATGTTTGGTTCTTGTCATTCCCTTCACAAGTTGGCTTAAGATTTAGTGTATCAAGCCCTGAGATCATTGCTAAGATGAATACAAAAGCTCATGAGCAAAAGTTTCAAGTTTTGAGAGAAATCTGAAATTCAGTTCATTCTCAATTTGCTTTTCAGATTTTTGCTAAAATCTTGAATCCTTGCTCTCTTTATGTGTTCCTTTGGTTCCTAGAGTCCTTGCTCTATTTATATCAAGGTCTTGCTCTGTTGGTTTAAAAGGATCAGAAGATTTCCACAAAATCTATCGATTTGAGCAAGTTCTGAAAATCTGGTCGACCGCTGTTTTCAGCCTGAACGAGGGCCGGTCTGACCGGCCACCATATGCCGGTCTAACCGGCCATACAACACAGGTCTGACCGGCCATTTAGGCGGTCTGACCAGCGCTGGGGAGGCGGTCTGACCGGCCTCACCCAGGCGGTCTGACCGGCCCCAGCCTAAGTGCTCCTCTGCTGCCAGCTTCTTTTGGCCTTTTAGCTGCCTTTCCTTCCCTGGGTTTCTAGTAGACATAGGCTTTCATTTCTTCATAGCTTTCTGTAGCTATCGGAGAAATATTTTATGAGTGGATACTTTTGAGGGGTCGATTTTTAAAGAGGCACCATTCACCCCCCTCTGTTGCCATATCCGATCCTACAATTGGTATCAGAGCCGGTTAGCTCTTCTTGATAGATCTTTAACCGGTCTGTGAGCCATGGCAACCGATAAGTATTCCACCAAGCCCCCGATCTTCGATGGGATGGACTATCCCTTTTGGAAGAGTCGGATGGAGACCTATATTCAGGCTCAGGGCTAAGCGATTTGGCGCAAGGTCAAAGTTTGCTTTGCTGTTCCTGCCGATGAGAACATCAATGCCGGAAACATGGCTGATGTTGAGGCAAATGCTAAGGCAAGGAACATCATCATCCAAGGTTTGAGCCGAAATGAGTTTGATCGCATTTCTCATCTTTCGTCTGCCTTCGATATTTGGGAGACCCTCGATGCTTACCATGAGGGCACCACCCAAATAAAGACGGTACGACAGGACCAGTTCAAGCGAGATTACAACAAGTTTGAAATGCTCGCTGGAGAGTCCCTTGATGAGTGCTTTGCAAGATTTCATAAGATTTTGAGCAACCTCCGAGCGGTCGGTCTCACATACCCCGACTCGGACAACGCTCGTCAAATGCTTTCGGCCTTGGATTTGCGTGTGTGGGAGATGAAGGTGACCACCATCAAGGACACCACGGACCTCTCGACTTTGACTCTTGATGCGTTGTACTCACGCCTCAAGACTCACGAGATTGACATTGTCTCTCGCAAGTCGAAGTCACAATCGATGGCGTTGGTCACTGATCCCAGTCCTGCCTCTGGTTCTTCTACTGACACTGTTTCGGGTTTCTCCTTAGTTGCTCTGTGTGATATTGGTGATGAGCATCTAGATCAGCTTTCGGAGACCCAACTAACTCTCTTGGCCAGAAAATTTTCTCATGCTTACAAGAGGGCTAGAGAGAGGAAGAGAGGAGGACGAGTGATTTGCTTCGAGTGTGGTGGCCCCAACCACATTCGAGCAAACTGCTCCAAGCTGGAGGGCAAGAACGACGTCAGCGGTTCGAGCAAGAACGTCTACACCGACAAGAACCGCTTCAAGAAGACCGCAAGCAAAGGGAAGAAGTTCCGCAACCTTGGCAAAGCCAAGAAGCTCTTCCATCGCGTCCTCACCGCCTTCGACGACCTCGACCTCAGCGAGGTGGAGGGGTGGCGTGATGACGATGGGAAGGACGAGCAAGATCCCAAGGATGGCGAGGACTCCAGCTGCATGTGCTTCATGGCCCTTGAGGGCGAGATCAGCGACGTCAGCGACAGCGAGCTCTACTCCGACTCCGATGAGGTATACCCCTACTACGTCAACTTAATGAAGCTTTTCTTAAGCTAGGAGGATTTCATGCTAGATCTAGAGCTAGGTGTAGCGAGTTAGAGAAGGAAGTAGAGGGATTATCACAGGAGCTTACTTCACTTATATCTGCTCCCTCCCGTGACGATTGTGATACATGCTGTGCTTTGCTTGGTGACATGGAGAAATTAAGGACCTCGCATGATAGTTTGTCTTCTGAGCTTGATATGCTTAAGGTGGAGAATGTTAGTCTTTTAGCCAAATTAGAGATGAGTCGGACTGCTACTATTTCATCTTCTATTGTTGAGACTACTTCTTGCACCACATGTGAGGACAAGAAGAATGCCTTTAGAGGTCTTTATACCATGCTTCTCGATTTGCATGAGACTTGTGAAAGTTGTAATAATTTAAAGATGAACCTAAAACGGACAGATCATAAAATTGCTGAATTACAAGCTTTTCTACTTGAGCCTATTGCTTCATGTGTGAATTGTCCTAAGCTGAATGCTGAGCTTGAATCTGTCTCTAAGCAGTTTCAAGAACTAGTTGATGACAATAACAAATTGGCTAAGTTTGCTTCTAAGGACCCTGTTGATAACAACTTGGAGTGTGGTTCAGCGATTGCTAAGGCGCAAGCGACGTCGTTCGGTTGTAGTCGGATCGCAAGGGTCACCTCCACTAAAATCGATAGTTATCATCCTATCGGAAGATTAGGACCCCAGCGCCTCATCATCGGTGGCCAAGACCACGCAAAGCCGTTCGATCACATTTAACCTCGACTTTCGACCGCCACCATAGTCTTTCGACCACTCGGTAGCTTCCGACCCCTCTTTGAAGATCCGACCCTCCGACCACAACAAACACTCTCGGGAAGCTGTATTTCTTCATCTTAACTCCGTTTGCACTCGTTCAAATTTTCAAATTCATATAAATCATAAATCTCCTTCCAATATATATATATATATATATATATATATATATATATATATATATATTCATAGTATTTTTGTGACTTTGATTGTGTTTATATATTTATTTATTTATTTGGTTTCTCATTTTGTCATGTAGAACCTGACATCTCAGAAGAGTTTTTCGATCCGCAGCAGAAAGGTCCAGACAACGTGCAAGAAGGCAAGTCTTCTTCGATCATCTTGTACCTATATTTTCCAAAATCCTTTTATTATTTCAAATTTAAATGCATTGATATATTACATAAAATGATAACTTCTATTTTAAGGATAATAATTAATCGATAATTGTTATGCCCTCATTTGACATTGACAACCATGTACCTTTGTCGTCATAAGCTTTCCTTGTCTCAGTATTGAGATTATTATGATATTTATTAATTTTAGAATGGTAGTAATTGCTTAGACAAGCTAGTCTGTCAGTATATCCCTTCGAGTGAAAAATTGATATTGTCTGCGTTAATCTTTTACTGAAGTAATTTAGTGGCAATAGTATTGCTGCTATTTTTAAAATAAAATAAAATGGTGAGAATTGGTTTTAGACTTAAGCAGATGGTAAGATTGGGTTGGTGTAGATTTAGCATGAGAACTTGAATTGTGAATGTGCAGCCCAAGTCAATTAAGGACTGACGCTTGTGATTGTCCAAACTGAGCACTACCGTATTACCACAAGTCTATATGGGTCGAATAACTTACAAAGATTTAGTTTAGATATCATCAATGGTAATTAGGTACCAGGGATTCACTGGTTTACTCATAGTGAGGCAGAGGGATTTACTGTGCTTATATGGCGCTAGAGGGTGCTTCTAATTATGGTGGATTTAACTCTTCAGCGATAAAACCTCAGCGGGTAGTGTCTAGTTAGATTGGAGTGAGGTAAAGGCTTTGTGATAAATTATCTGAATCTCATGCCTAAGGAAGCATATTGGTTATTAAGATGACTTATCTCTTGTGGGTAAAGTTGTACAACCTCTGCAGAGTGTAAAACTATTCGAATAGCCGTGCCCACGGTCAAGGGCGAGCGATGTGCACTTTCACATGGTAGATCTTTGGTTTTGGTTTCAAAAGAAAAAGTTTTGGGAACTTGGGAGTGGATGGGGAACTCTCGGGAGTGTTTCTTGGCGGATGGAGCTAGTGCAGGTGGATGGAACCCGAAGTCGTGAACCTTGGCGGTTAGAGCCTATTTATTAGTGTTGGTGGTTGGAACTTTTACTAGAAAATTTATTTAGTTTCAGTTATTGCAATTAACTTTCACTAGAAAATTTATTTAGTTTTAGTTATTGCAATTACTTTGTTAAATTGGTGCTTTTGAGAATTTATTATGGTATTTGAAACATAATGCTGCTTCGCGCAAAAGAACCATATTATCCTTCTTTGTTAAGCCTTGCATCTACTGCATTTTCCTCAAGACTTGTGGAGTACTTTATGTAGTCATATGCTACATTCAAAACAAATCTCAGAGAATTATGAAGGTCAAGAAGGAGGTTACGACTACTTCGTGTGTGGATTCGACGAAGGCTTCCTAAGGTACTAGGTTGTACTTTGCCGGTCAATTGCCTGTGGCGTATTGATGGGTCATTATCAAAGTTTATATCTGCATCCACTGTGTTTTGTTAGGTTGAGAGGTCTTGTAACCTCAGTTGTAATAAAGTAGCCATAAGGCATGTGCTTTCTTTTATTATAATAAAGCGTTGGTGGTTATGTAATCATCACTGTTTGACTGTGTGCACGAGCTTTGATCTGGGACTAGTGTAGTAATACACAGATAGTTCGGAGTTGGAAATCCGATCGCGACAAAAAGCCAATATGAACACCCTACATAATTAACCACCTCTCAAGCCATAATTAGAACACATAATTTTTCGCGGTTCACGGTAGAATCGAATTGTTTCGTATGAAATTTATATGAAACCATGGGCGGAGCCAAGGGAGGGTGCTTGGTATGCATATGCACCCCAAAATTTCTGAAAAATTATATTATACCCCTTTTTGTTATAAGCTCTAATTGAAGTTGGACTTTATTACAATTTAATAATGTTCGAGGGAATTGGATGCAAATTATATTCATACCATCTTTCAGGTTTTACAGACAACCTAACACATTTCACTTACAAATTTTGAAGCTATATGTGATGTTAATAGGCCATATCAATATTCTCGTATTAAGTATAGATATACTAAAAACTCTAAGTGCTTTTCGAATGTTAGAGTATACGAACTGTCATGAAAGTTATATGGTGTATTAATAAAAATCTATAGAACTTATTTGTCAATGTTAGTATTTATTATCGTTATGATGCCATAAAATTAAATTGTTTTCACAACTAAATATGTAAAATAACCAATTAATTGGGATAAAAACCAAATTATTTATATAGTAACATTAAAGTACCATGTGAATACAATATTTACAATGCATGGTTTACCAAACGCTAACATTTTATTACTCCCACCATTCTTTTTAAGTACATTTTTATTTTTCACGATCTAGAGACATGACTTTGACTATTACTATTTGTAACTTTATCTTATTATATACTAATAACATTATAATATTATGAAAGTATTTTTAGCGACAAATCTAGATAGTTTTAAACATATTAGCAGTCAAATTTTAGAAAGTTTGATGATATGAATTATAGGACGTCAGTTAAAAAATTTGTGTGGATGGCATAGTGAGTCGATGACTGCAAGGGCGCACGCCAGAATGTGTCCAACGGTCGCGGTGAAGGCGTGCATCTAAGAAACCGCAGCGTGATGGTTAGGGGCACATTTAAGGGCCTGTTTGGAACAGAGGAATTTCACAGGAATTTTGCAGGAAACAGTTCAATTCCCGCAGGAATCGGGAAAAATTCCCACATTCCAAACAGGGCCTAAGAAGGTACGACACATGTAGTTGTACACCCAATAATTTTTTTCTAGTTTCGCCTATGTATGAAATCCCCCTCTTGCTAGGGGGCCTTAGGGTCTATTCTTTTTTGCTGCGACTTGTGACTTTTAGTTACGGCTTGTGACTTTTGGGCTATTCGTATGAGAGATTATAGAGTAACTGAAACTCATGTGTAGTTTTTACCGATATAAATAAAGTCGGTACAGTATGTACTACAATTAACTAATAGACCCCATCTTAAAAGATAGTCTATTTAAAAGCTAGTCATTGTAGAAAAGACAAAAGCTGAAACCAAAAGCTGAAAAAGAATATTCTCACCTCGGCACACACATGTCAGAACTCTCGACGCATCCGTCCGCTCCCTCATGTCCGCGTGGCAGTACCAGAGCCGTCCGATCGAGCGTCCCTTGTCCCAATCGCGTCGCGCACTAGAAATGATCCCCGTTCCACGCTTTGCCTTCAAGCCTGGCTCCTCCCTCCGAAAAGCGGCAACTCGTCAAGAACACCGCCGCCGCGCACTACACGCACAGCTACCACGAGAGGAAGCTGCCGGTTTCTCCCCCAACGCTCCAAGAACTTCCTCCGGATTCCCCGTCCAGTTCTTCCACCCCGAGTGGCCGAGAGCCTGTACCCGAGGAGATTGGAGGTGGGTTTTTCTAGTCTAGTCTCCGCACAAATTTTGGAGTTCTTGATTTGTTCGCCCCATGGTAAGGTACTAAAGTTGCTAACTTTCGCCAAGAATTTTGTCGAACCATAGCTGTGTTCTTGGGTGATGTTTGAATTTGCTGGGTTTTATGAGTGATTCGATTCTTTGCCCCTGATTCAAGCGCTGCTCCATTTCTTGCGTTCTTGGGTTTTTCTCCCGAGTAGCAAGTTCTTGACTTTCATAGGCAATCTAATCGAGTAATCCCCATTCACTCGCTGGGAATAACAAAATCCAAAACTTAAGGTAAAATTTCAATCCATTCCACAAGCTAAGATCAAATTGAGTTTCAACGAGAAGGGCTTTGCACAAATTCCTTTTCCGCCACCTTTTCTTTTTTGGCTAAAAGAATGGTCAGATGGAACAAGTTTTCTCCGAAAATGCTTTAAATAATCAAGATTTATCAATCCCTGTGTAGCATTTCAATTCTTGTTTGCATACTTGCTCCGATCATCTTGTTGTGTCCATTCTTACTTCAGTTCTTGCAATGATTCAGGCATGCCACCGAGGGCAAGGAAGCACTGGTGCAAGCACTGCAAGAAGAGCTTCCCTTCTGCGATGTCACTTGGAGGCCACATGAACCTCCACAGGGGCAGGCGCAAGAAGCAGCCGATGAGCACGCCAAGCTCTCCGAGCATTGGCGCCCGCAGCGGCAGGTACGGTCTCCGGGAGAGGCCCCAGAGGACGTGGTGGCTGTCAGATTCCAATTCCAGCGATGATGAGCCCTGGACGTTGGTCCCCAAGACTGAATGCCAGTTATGCTTCAAGGTTTTCGCCTCCTGCGATGCCCTGTCGATGCACATGAAGGCGCATGCGCACCAAGAGGAGAAGACGGTGGTGGAGCACGAGGCATCAGGGAAGGTTGCTGCTTGGAGCAATGGTGATAGCGATTGCAATTTTACTGTATCTGCTTCTCCAGGTAAGAGGAAGTGGTCCAGGAGGAGGATTCTGGACGGTGTTCCTACCCCAGTGATGATGACATATGGGACAGAGGAGGTGGACGCCGCATGCATTCTTCTGAAGCTTTCAGGAGATCCTGACAAGTACTCAGCTTCTGTGGATTGTTATGAAGATTGTGAGATGGATGGAAACTTGGCCAACCATATGCAGATGACAGAGAAGGATCTGACTTCTTCTGATCGAGGCCTAATTTGGGAGACCGAGTTGATCAAGCCAGAAAATTCCAGTTCTCATGAGGAAATGAAGTTCGGGAGTCTTTCACGTGTGTTGAACGAGCTCTGTGGCAAGGTCGTTGCTTCGGGGCAGGCACTGGGAGGCCACATGAAGGGTCACAATTATCCTGATCGTGAGACGGTTGCAACTTTTCCCAAATTTGCAGTGACTCAACCAAGGAAACAGCTGCTTGAGGTGGATCACGAGTCGCTTAGTCTCAACCTTCCAGCTCTCAGTGACAGAGATTACAGCAGTAGTAGAGGAAAAAATCTGAAATGAATCCATGGTGGGTCGCCAGCAGCCTTCGGAGTGAGCGAATGCTGGGTGTTGTCTGAGATTGGTACTGTTTCCTCATCCATCAGGTGGCAGCAACTACATTTTGGCTACTAACAGATAGTTGAAGAATATAATACCACGAATGCTCTCTACACATTCGTTATGCGCAATTCTGTTTCTAGGAATGGTCCGTGCTCTTACATCTGGCACTGCCTTTTTTGTTTATCAAACACTCCAATGTATCCATTGACAATGAGGACCATGGTTATAGTTTTGGTTGTTCCTAAGGGGAGAGCAGTCTTGTTCAGGTTGTAGCAATGTGTTTTGTTTTGTCTCAACGACTGTAGCAACTGTCATGGTTTCCGAATTTGTTCAGCTCATTGCTCGTTCTTATCTTTCATTTGGTTCAGTTGATATGGCTTCCAAATTGGTTCAGCTCGTTGCTCATTTTTTGTTGGAAATCTATACTAGATATTGGAAATCTCTCAAGATTTCTCACTCAGCTCTGATACCAAGTGTTGAGAATAACACTCTCAAACGCACGCTTTCACGGTAGACTGACGCACACAAACTCACTGGAAGGCTTGTCGGAGATGGGAATGAGAGGATGGAGCTAATAACAGGACCGAACACAAACGAACTGAGGCACAAGATTGTGGTGCTAATTGCTCGCACCTTTTCTATGTTTTTCTCTGTTATTTTCTGGCTCAACTCACTCAACATATTTACATGGTATATATAGACACAACCAAGCCTCACAGCAGGCCACTCACCCACTCCACGCACACAACTCTGATGGACACCAACTACCTACCCATACCGAGTAGTTCGCCAACTGACTGAAGACTTACGTCATTCCACGACCACTCGTGCTGACGACTACTACATTGACTGGCTGCACACAACTGCTACAGAGATCGGCCATATCTCATTTCCATAATGACCAACAACTGCTACGTTACCAACGACTGTTATAGTGCTGACGACTGCTACAGTGGACGCTACCGGATATGACGCCTACAGTATTCCTCCGAGTATGACATCTACGGTACTCTTCTGAGTATGACATTTACGGTACTCCGAGTATGACGTCTACGGTACCCGGTGCAGCTACGACCAGTCTGTTGTGACTACGACTACAACCACGGTCGCTACGACTACACACACATGCACAACGACCATGGCGCTACGACTACGACCACGGCCGCTACGACTACGACCATCATCGCTACGACTACGACCACCGTCGCTATGACTACCACACATAGGTTTTGAGTCCTCCGAACGTGGCACTTCAACCACACACTGGTCTTCCAAGCACCGACCGCGGCGCTTAGGTCGTCCGAGCACTGACCGCTTCAGTAGTCATCCGACCACAGCTCTGACCACAGTTTCAATCACGACTTCGACCACTGTAGCTACGATCACGCAGCTACGACCACACAGTACTCGGTGTAGTTTTAGTACTCGGTGCTACAGTACTCATTGTAGCTATAGTACTCGGAGTTACAGTACTTGGTGTAACTTTAGTACTCGGTGTAGTTATAGTACCGGTCATAACGGTAACACATAGACTAGTCGTAATGATCACACACACTTCACAACTTTTACAGGTACTTGACATATGAGTACTTGACATACACAGCTACATACATGCAACAAGATTAACCAAACATTTTTTAGCTTTGATCAGTATCTAGTTTCTTCTTGATTGTGCAGAGTCCGTGGATAATTTCCTGGTATTCGGAATGTGTTTTCTTTTCAGACTGATATTTTCTCAGGGCTGAAACCAAATCACAGAATGTATGGATTGATGCGGACAAGTCAGTATATGCTAGCAGTGATCACATATTCAAAGTCATTTATGATTCTGTGACCTCAAACAAGCAGTTTATTGTCGAAGTTGGGCAGTTACGAAAGCACTGCAAGTTTAACTGTTTATGGTTGGTACATTCCAACTTGTTTGTTGTACACTTCTGCATTTGTTTGCCATGCTAATAGTAGGAATTGTGCTGAGAACTGAGTATAAAGTCTTGTCTTCTCTTGCACCTAAGAGAGAAAAAATGGCACTGGCCAATGTGATCATTACTGCATTTTACTCCAGTCTTATCGCAGCCAAGATTGCTAAAATTGGATCTTCATACAGAATTTGGATCTAATACAGATGCAAAATTAAACTAACCACTCGATTTTACGGAAAACGGCTAGGACAGTACGTGGTGCTTAATATCAGGAACCATTTTTTCAGCAACTGGTTGCTCACCGAATCAAATCAGCATACCATCTCTTGCTCTTGGCGAGGGAGAGCACAGGACCTCTCTATCGAGCAGCCAAGCCGATTTTTCCTGAAACGCATATGGAAATTGCCACTTCCACCAAACTGCAGGTATTTTGATGGAAAGTTACACATGATGTTGTCTCAGCGAGCGCTACTCTGAAGAAGACATATTGAGCGCGTGGGGTGTCGCAGCCAAAACCTCGAGCAGCATTGCAAGAACCAAGAATGCAAGGTAATTGTCGGACCCGGATTCTACCAATTCAAATATTTTCTATGATTCCACTGCACTATTTTCTATATCAGTAGATAGTGCACACAAATACAATACTATATATCAAGTACATATTATGTGGAAACGAAGATAATACAGTAATAACTTACACATGAGCCAGTCAGGCCGAAATCATTAAAATGCAGCAGCGGAAACAGTCTTCACACAGGTAGGACCATCAGGACACGTCCACAAGCAGCCAACTGGAGTACGCAATCTAGTTTTTGGGCCGGCTCCAACAGTTGGGCCGAATTGGGCTTTACGTATCGGTGCTATATCGCATCGTATCATAGAAGTATCAGCGTATTTTTAATTATTTTTTTTGGTTTGATATTTACCGATAGTCCGCCGATACCATATCACACTGTATCAAGCCATATCAGATATGTATCACACATGGGTACGGCTGTGTAGTGACATATCGGTGCTTCTTAGCATATTCCTACTTCTAGAGTTTTCAATTATCCATAATTTGCAAAAGTAGCCACAAATTGATCATGAAGGCATCACAATGGCAAGAAAAATAAAGCATAACCACAAGCAGGCTGTATACTTGCATAAAGCCAGGACCAGTTCTTATAGAACAACTAAACTAGGCAATATCATTTGATTATAATGGTACCTTGGCCCTAGATTCCATGCAGGATGCATTTCAATCTGCATGCGCTTTGACGTAAACTTGCTAACGAGTTACTGGGGAACAATGAACTCAAAATAACATGTATGAGCCCATTTTTGCACAACCACAACTAACTATACTAGAGCAAATCCAATTCCCCTAATTCTTAACATGAACGAGCTCCGCAAAGGAAACCATAAACACACCAACATTCCTAAGAGGCATTTCAGCGAACAGCTTCAGTGCGTTCCACGAATCAGACACGATGCAAAAAAGCAAAAACCGCAACAACAAATTACGCGTGAGCAAATGCATAGGTGATGCCAAATGCCTCGGCCCCTCCCTCCACCAAGCACTCCCATTCTCTCCCCATAGATTAGTATTTTCAACTTGTCACCGGTGCCAAACGCGACGTCCGTTCTTGTCGCCGGTGTCGATGGTAGGAGAGGTGGGGATAGCGGTGGCGCAGGAGGAGGCAGCAAACACGACTGATGGCTCATCGCACGGGAGGAGGCGACGGAGGGTTGACAGGCCTCACCAATGAGAGGCACCACGTAGGTGGTGGCTTGCGCAAGGGTGGGGCTTGTTGGCGATTTGGAACGCTAAAAAAAAGGTATAGAATGAAACAGGAGAGCTTTACTTTGCACACATACACACATACATCTTCATATGAAGCTATCAGGCTTGCATGAGGTATTAGAGCAAGTTTAATAGTGTAGATAGCTGCTACCTCCAATATATTTCCATGTCATCAAAAGATAATGATGCAGCCAACTTATACAATAAGCTAGTTATAAGTTATCTTCACAAGAGCTCTCAATCATTTAATAGTGTGATCATTTAATACATGCATGGGTATAACAGTTAGTCCTATTGGTACATGCATGGATAACGCCTCTTTTCCTGTGCTATAGCCTGACTCTTGCATGGGAGTCGGTTTGGCTCTCTCTCTCTCTCTCTTTTTCTCTTCCCTCTACATAGGATTATGCTGACATGGATTCCCTTATAGCTAGCACAATCAGCCTTATTAAACTTGCTCTTACAGCTCTCAAGTTATATATTACATAGACTATCTATTTATAACCAAAACAAACTGACTAATAGCAACCGACTTGGTTACAAATTATATATTGAGTACCCTGCTAGAAAGCAAATTATCTTTTACAACTAATGTAGTCGGCATAGACAGCTAAACAGCAAGAAAATGGCAGTAGAAGACACTATTAGTTGCCATGTTATCTTTCAAGCATTACATGCACTGATTTTTGACTCAGGAGCAATCCAAATATAGCTAGCAACATTATATGACCAGCTAAACTAGAATACTTCAACAACGTTTTTGACTCTTGAGTTATCTGGCAACACTCACTACTATAAAAGAGCCTAAACTGGACGCTTACATCACAGACGGTTCATAGGAACCATTTGTGCTGCAAGTATCACAGACGGTTCATACGAATAACCGTATGTGATATTTTCACAGATGGTTTTTAATACAAACCATCTGTGATAATTTTATTATCACAGACGATTTTTAATACAAACCTTCTGTGAAGTATCACAGACGGTTTTAGATAAGAACTGTCTGTGATAATAGCAGACATCACAGACGGTTTATATTAAAAGTTGTCTGTGATAATGAAGTTATCACAGACGGTTCGTATTAAAAACCATCTGTGATATGTTTCCCACCTTACAATCCCCCAAAATTTCATAATTTCCTGCTTGAATACGAGTAGAATTAAGTTTCGAGACACTTTCAGTAAAACGGGCATAACTTTTGCATACGGTGTCCGTTTTTGACGTTGTTGTACTCATTGGAAAGCTAACGACGAGTCCGATCTAAAAAAACAACTAGCTTGTGCTAGTCGCCCTCTAAGACCCTCAAAATCGGCCATTGTTAGCCCCAAATTTGTGTTTTAAGTTTGTAGTTTCTGGTTTTGCCAAAATTTTTGATCTTCCCTTCGGAATTTGGGTTTTGCTTCAACTGCAAAGTTGTAGATCTCGTCGAAACATTTCAAATGAGCATATATAAGCCATATAAAATTTTGCTATTTTATCTTTTGAGACTAGCTATTTATATTGTATCGGTATATTGTCTTTGTGATATCTCCTGTTGTCATAGACGGTTTTTGTTATGAACTATCACAGACGGTTTGTAATCCGAACCGTCTGTGATGTCTCGCCACGTCACCGATCCATAGCATATCCCCCAAGATCCCGATCTCATCCGTCCATTCTCTCCGCATTGAATGGCAGGCATCGTTCTCCTCCCCACCTCTCGCCCCTTATTAACCCTCTCTCCCTACTCGAAGAACCAATATCATCAGTACTACAACTCGTTTGTGCGTGGCAAGGGTAGGAAGGGGTTTGGCAAGGGCGACTGGCAAGGAAGAAGGCAATGGCAATGGCAAGGAAGATGGAAAAGGAAGAAGGCAATGGCAAGATGGAAAGGAAGAACATCGGCATGGAAAGGAAGAAGGCTGGCATAGAAGCTAAAAGGTGTTCGTTGCCATTTTGTTTCTACTACTTGAAAATTTTTCCGCACCACCTGTTTTAAATTGTGGTTTAATGTAGTGTAAGAATTTTTCTGAATTTGTAGCCACAACGTACAATGATTTTCTGCTTGGGATAAGATTGACATTGATTGTAATTGTGTATTTGTTAATGGATATTTTATTTCATTTCAATTAATTGATTTGCGAAACGAATGTTTTATGTTTGTGAAATGAATTGAGATGTGAATTGGATGTATACATATACATGTTGATCTGCTTGTTTCAGAGGGCATGGCTAGCATTTCCTGAGGCTAGCCAATAAACAGAAATAGATTTAGGGGTAGAAGAGAATATCACAGACGGTTTTTAAATAAAAACCGTCTGTGATAGTTGATAATCACAGTCGGTTTTTAGTTAAAAACTATCTGTGATTATCAACTATCACAGACGGTTTTAGTTAAAAACCGTCTGTGATATTTACACCACAGACGGTTCGAAAGCCGTCTGTGATGACCTCGTATCATTACTGACCCATAAATTCAGACGGCTCACAAAACCGTCTGTGATACATTTCTGAACCGTCTGTAATATGGTTTTCTGTAGTAATGACTTAGCTGACTTGCTTCTTGAAACATCCATAATGCTAGTTATTTGTTATCTTATATGACTAGCCATGCATCTAGTAAGGGGACTTCAAGTCCAAATTTGTATTTGTTATCTTTTTGCCAACATCCAGCTTAATAGCTTTAGCCAAAATATCTTAGCATTCAAGAAAATAAAGTAATATCTAACAAACTCCCCCTTCAATTTATTTCCTTTCTAAATCTTTCTTCACAGTAAACTTCACTAAACAATACCTGTATGAAAATATCTTCTAGTTGAAATTTTATCTCCAACCATTTTGGTTGCAAATCTTGTTCTATTCTTCTCGTCAAATGAACGTGTACTCATCATTCTGTAAATTCTCTTGTCTGCGATTCCTTTTCTTGCTTCTGATTTATTTATCGGTTTCCAAATCTATTTTCTTCTCAATCTTTTGGATCTTGTCCTTACTGAATTTTACCGAATCCTTTCTCTTTATAATTTCTTCAACTGTCGACAAATTATGTGGCTTGTAAATCTCCGCCATGCTCCTAACATGTCTTGGGGTTGACTATGGCAGTCAATCGCTCGCTAGCATTCAAATGAGAACTCAATCCTAAACTGGAATTCGAGTTCGAACCTGAACATGATCCTTTTTGTTTTGAAGCATTAACTTGCTCCTGCAAATCAACTGCTTTGATTGCAACATGTGGTTGGCCTGTCGACATAACCATCTTCGGTATACTGAAGTTATCAACAACCTCGCTTTGTAAAGCTAATTGAGTTGGATAACTCATCTTAAATGGAAAATTCCTGTTCTTATCCATATCTGCCTTTGCAATAAGACAATCTCCATTTTTTTTGGTTGATTATTTTGCAAGAAAAATCTTCGAAATGAACTGCGTACCCATGTTCTAGCAGTTGCACAACACTTAACAAATTCTGCTCCAAATCAGGTACCAACAGCATATTACGAACAAACTTCTGATGACCTTCACTTGGACAGGAATACTGCCCTTTCCTTCAGCTTGGGCCAAATAACCATTGCCCATGTGTATCTTTGTCTAATACGATGAGTCCGCATATCGAAATATACTTCGATTGGAAGACATATGGTTTGTGCAACCACTGCCCACAATCCTGGTATCTTCTTTTTCTTCTTGCACAGTCTGGCAAGAATAAACACACTCTTCTACATCCTCCTTCTTTCCTGAGAAATTTACCCGACTGTCATCTTAGGATCTACAAAATCTGGCAATGTGACCTTTCTCTTGTATTTAGTGCAAGTCATCTTCTTTCAATACCTATCTGTAGTATGGTTAGATTTTTTTTGCAAATATCACATCAGAAATTAGAACTAGCCATACCTTCTTCTCGTTTATCTTGGATCGACTGCTCATGCATATCTTGCCGCAGATCACCGCTTCTTTGATAATTCCTACTATTTCTTGAATTGTAGGATTTGAAACTCAGCTTTGACCGAAAGGCGCTTCAACTGAGTTGCCCACACATTGTAGCTTCCTTTCTTCATGTGATTCCAATGAATTAATTAGTTGTTACACAATAAGAGTCGCTAAGTCCTTCGACTCCTCAATTGCAGCAACAATATACTCAAACTTTTCTAGTAAACTGATCAAAATTTTCTCAACCATCTATTGATTAGAAATTAACCTTGAAACTCCTCCTTTAACTCGTCCCAAGATTCCTTTGAGGTCTTGGCACCGATAATCCACGGAAATAAACTATCTGCAACACCTTGTTGAATCAGAAACAAGGCCTTGGCATCCATCATCTGGTTCTCTGCCAGATTTTTCTTTTGCTCCGGTGTAAGGATATCTTCAGCGGTATACCTTTTGTAGCCGTTCTCCACAATATCCCATAATCCTTGTGAGAGTAGCAGTGTCCTCATCTTGATGTTCCACATATCATAATTCTCTCCTAAGAATACGGGAACCATCGACTACACCATCCCGATGCCTGAATTCGAAGCCATAACCTTGGCTTCGACAAATACCACGAACGCACTGCTCCGCTACGCCCGACTCGAACCTAGGGATCTGATACCAGTTGTTGGGGATTTGGAACACTCAAGAGAAGTAAAGAATGGGATAGGAGGAATGAACAAAAGAGCTTTACTTTGCACACATACACACACACACATCTTCATATGAAGCTATCAGGCTTGCATGAGGTATTACAGCTCTCAAGTTATATGTTACATAGAACATCTATTTATAGCCAAACCAAACCAACTAATAGCAACTGACTTGGTTACAAAATATCTATTGAGCACCTACTGCAGCAGAAGCTAGAAAACAAATTATCTTTTACAACTAATGTAGTCGGCATACATAGGTAGTAAGAAGATAGCAGTAGAAAACACAAGTAGTTGCCATGTTATCCTTCAAACATTACGTGCATTGATTTTTGACTCAGGAGCAATCCAAACATAGCTAGCAACATCATATGACCAGCTAAACTCATCCACAATGCTAGTTATTTGTTGTCTTATACGGTCAGCCATGCATCTAGTAAGGGGACTTCAAGTCCAAATTTGAGTATGTTATCCTTTTTGCCAACATCGAGCTTAATAGTTTTAGCCAAAATATCTTAACATTTCTTTACTCCTTAAAAATATGAGTTGGTGGTCATCGGTGTGTTCGCCCTCCTCTCTTCTTAGCGGTCTGATATGAACGCTGAAATCTTGACCATCTATCTAATATCACTTCCCTCTTATCTCACAATTTAACTGCCCCTCCTCTCCACTTCCACCATTAGATACAATCTCCCACCCCTTCCCTCACTGCCGCCAAATTCACCTATCTCTCATTCTCTCCCTCCCCTTTCTATCTCCCTCGTCTCTTGATTGCTTCCATCTCTCTCTCCCGGTGTACGGCGGCGAGATCGAGTGGATCTGGCTGTCGCCGTCATCTTCTTCTTAGGCTTCCTCGGGCGTGGCACAGGAGGGAGGTGAGGCGAGCAGACCTGGCCATCTCCCACACATCCCTAGCCACTTCCCCAGCTTCGACAATGGTGGACGAGCTATCTCCTCCTCCGGCACTGGCTTATGGCATATGACAGCAAGATTGGAGTGGATTCGGCCATCCCTAGGCTCCCAGCTGCCCCCGTTGTCTTCCTCTCTGGCTTCCCCAAGTACGGCACCACCAACGCCATACCAAGCTTGTCATCATCCTCATCTTCCTCACATCTTTCTCTCCTCGCCTTAGATCTGGATGGGGTCTTCCCCTCCGGTGCCGGCATGCCCATATATAAGGTACTTGTTCATTTTCTTCTCCCTTCTCATTCTCTTCAGCCACCCTTCCCTTTCTCCTCCTCCTCCTCCCTTCTCTATTGCACAAATGACATGCTAATTTGATAGGTTTTGCACTGACTCTGTCAACTTTGCAGTACTTCTCCTCAAATTGTTGACACGCTTCTTATTGCAGCTCTTTCAAAGGGAATAAGGGGGAAAGGTCAGGAAGGAGAGGGGAGATCACTTGTTATTGTTGGGTTCTAGGACTTAGCAACCGCTGCACCACCGCTGCAATTGCACCTTTGGGTTTTACAATATATCATCTAGCTTGATACGTGTTATAACATCTCCATCTGGTCTGTTGGGTCAATCTTTCACATGTTACTGTTTCTTATCACTTTCTGTTAACTCATTAAGTGCATTTCAGCATTATGCTATTTGAGATGAACTTTAAACTATAGGCATACATGCTCAATTAATAAAAGGTTTTTATTTTATGCAGATTATCCATTATGAGTTACCAAATGATCCATAGACTTTTGTTCATCGTTTCGGATGCACTAGTCGAGCTGGGAAAGTAGGAACTGCCATCATGATGTTTACAAACAATCAGATGAGGACAGTTAGATCACTTGAGCGTGATGTTGGATGCAAATTTGAGTTTATAAGCCCTCCGCCAATGGAAGAAGTGCTGGAGTCATCTGCTGAGCATGCCATTGCTACTCTGCCACGTGTGCTCCCAGAGTCAATTCAATACTTTCTTCCAGCAACTGAAAGATTCATCGAAGAATTAGGACCTAATGCTCTTTCTTCTGCATTGGCACATCTGAGTGGATTTTATTAGCCACTTTCTTCACGTTCTCTAATCAGTCATGAGCAGGTAAAATGTGGCATGGGGAGATTACAATATTACACATATGCATGATTTCCTTATGCATTTATTGGAAAAATTAGTATCTGTTTCATTTATAATATAATTATCTACTACATATCCATACCTGCTTCTTACATTAAACCTTTTCTGCTTGCATATATTGGTGAGAGACTTGACTAATCATTTAGGAATTTTGTGGTCCTACATTCCTAGGTATTGCTTAATTTTGTTTAGGAAAGTACTTCTAGATGTATAGAATCTGATTGATATGTTTCCATCTGTTCCATGCCTTGCCTCAACTTGGGTTATTTGGGTTAAAGTGCTTGTAAGTAAGCCAGTACAAAACTAAAGCAGTTTTTAGGCTAGCCCACTAATTAATATGTGTTAAACATCAAACCAGACTACACTCTAGAAACATCAGCAATGAAACGTCAATGCGTGGCAATCTTTGGGCATCAATATGGTTCTCACCATGGATGTTGTCCTCCTCCGGTAGAGTCCTAAGCAGGTACACATCCTAAACTAAAGTAGTTCAAACATGCATATATGATCTTCTCACATCCCACACACTGTGTTTTAAGATTTCATTCCTTGCACACAACTACTATTTTAATAGTTAAATTTTCCAATCATCTCAAGAGGATATGAAGGACACAGCTTATAATGGAAATGAGCCTATCATTGGCAACACATTTCTTTTTCCTACAGAGTAACCATTATATCATTATCTGAAGTATATGAATGAGTTTATATCGATAATCCAAGGTAATATAAATGAGTTTAACCTGCTCACCATGTGTTTGTTGGAATGCTTCATAGAGATAGACAATTTATTTTCCATCACTCCACTTCTCCTTTCAGCAATTGTCAAGAAATTATACCAATGAGACATATTTTCTTTTGTAGATACTTCAAATGGCTTAAGTAAGACTTGATTGGATGACTACAAATGATCTAAGCTTTTTCTAATCTGAATATGTGAGTGTTTAGTGTTTGATATTCACCATGTAATGTTTCTTAAAATTTTGTAATAATGTATATGAGAGCAATAAGGGTTGAAACAATATGAAAATTGTACATACTGCAGTTCTTGGATATCTTTGGTGAAATAAATACGCCAAGAAGACCGCAGCTCTAGCCCCTGTTGGCTGTCTAATCTAGATCCAAAGGTCCCAATCTAATAACTACTAGATGTTTAATTTCGTAGAATCACACTCAAGATAAGAAATGAGTTGTGTGTGTAGCTATTACCCCCTACTACTTTGTTAGTGTAGTGGTGTTTGGTATGTGACAGTGGCCGGCCAATTGGTTGGGAGTTACAAGTTTTTAGCTTTTGCTAACCAATATATGTTTCAAATGGTGCATTAGGATTTAGTAGAAGAGTTAGTTGTTTCCTTGCTTGTTTGGCTACTCTTTTTTAAGCCATGTTGGAGGCAGATCGGAAGTCTGGGAGTAAGGCACCACCTAGCACTTACACCTTCAATGATCAGCATACACGTAGGCATACATGTCTAATATTTTTGTTCTCTCTTTCTGCATGCGACTTGTGATTGATGGTATTGTAGTTAGTCCCCGATTTTGGAGCAACTAATCGGAGTGTTATTTTGTTGTTGTCTGCGTTGTCTCTATTCTAATGTCTTCAGGCATAAATTTCATCAGAAAAGGTTTCTGGCATAAACCCATGTTTCTTTAAAAGCAAACTGAACATGTTGTATTGCACCTGAGGGTATAGTACTGCCGTTAGCTCTTTAAACACAAACAACTGCGCAGTTGGTAGTGAGACCATAGAAACCTTCATAAAGATTTTTTGGAATTGTGAAATCATGATTCCATATGATTTAATCTCTATCCAGTAAGTTTGGTTATCAAAATCTGATGTAGACATGAAGTATAATAAGGTTCGTGCAATACAGAGCAGATGCGTTAGTTCTTTTTACTTGCCCTTGTGAAACTGCAGGTTTTTATGTACAAATCCCAAATGAGGATATTTAGTTATACATATTTAGCTAGATACTAATTCATTGCTTCTGACATCCGAGTTTCAAAATGAAACTACAAGCATTGGTTGACTGAAATGTTCTATTGATTGAGAAGCTATCTAACTTTTCTCTGTAGCTCCATGAAAGCCAAAATACAATAGTTTAGTCCGATGATTCATTAAAAGAAATTTTAAATCAAGGATTATTACTAATTTCTGAAATTTGTAATGCATCTTAATGATAATTTGATGTTTGTTACACCCTTTAAACTTACAGAAATTTCTACTATCGGCCTGATTACGTTTCAAAGAAAGGAAGACTAATGTCTTAGATGTTTCATGGCTAATCAGCATCTCTGAATAGGCAAATGAATTGTAAACAAAGAAACTTTTGGTAGACCAACTGAATGCCTGTGCGTTGTTATAGATTTTAAAATTTTATCATACTATATGTTCTGAAACTAATGGGTAGTAAAATTTTTTAGAACATGCATACAAATATATTCTAATTTTTTTTAAATCCATAGCAACGCATGGACATTCACCTAGTAAGAAAATAAATCAATCTCTAACAGGGCTGCGGCTAGTACTTCATTGGTGGGAGTGGGGAGGGATCGAGGCTTGTGTGACGTGCGGGAGGGAGATTCGTTGTGTGTGTGTGGGTTGTTTTCGGCTGTGGTTAATGATTTATGGTTATGATTGATGGTTTTTGATTCAAGTACGAGTGTTTGTGCAAATGACCAAATATCGATAAATTGCTTCGAAAAGGTTGTTTCCATAAGCCGCTTCGAAATAATGACGAAGAAATCATCATATTTATTTGTTCTATGGAAGTTATAAGCTATAAATCATAAGATGAACCTCAAGAAGAAAATAAAACAGTTGATAATCAAGTAGACAGCCCAAAACACATACAAGGGTAAGCTAGCAATATATCGTCAACAAGAGAACTCCACACAAATAACACAGATTATCCTAACAAGCCTGTCATTAATGGGTCTTATATGTACACCTACAATTTACAAAGAAGTTCGCGTGGTCTCTGGTCTCCTAGATCATAGAACTAACTATCCGTGCTCACATCAAGTACTTTGGCTGGATACAAGTGAGAGGAAGCAAGGTGGACACTCGGTTAAACTCGGCCTGGCTATATTTCTTCTTCATGTGAACGAAACCCGATTCCGATGCGCACAAACTGCTGTTCCGGTGCAGCCGGTGCAACGCATCCGCGCACTCCTCCAGCTCCGCCGCCGTGTACCCCGTCGCCGCTTCGAGCGCGCGGCCCCATGGGTCAGTGCACGGCCTCACCGTCAGCCGCGCAACGAGCATGGCCGATGCCGCCACGACCGACGGCCGGAACCGGAGGACGCCGTAGTCCAGCAGGCTCAGCTCGGCGATGTAGCTCGCCAGGAACGTCGAGTCGTCGTTGGCGCCGGCGTGTCCGTGGCGACGGCGGACGCCGGGCCGTGCCAAGAAGTGCTCGAGGAAGGTGTGTGCCGTGGGCGTGCCCAGCTTGTGCTCGAGCGCCTTGAGTACGGCGCGCTCCGTGCCGAGCAGGTCGTCCCTGGTGCAGCCGCCATCGGAGTCCAGGGCGCGGCGGGCCTCGGAGGCGAGCTTGTCCACCTCAGGGGGGCAGATCTCCTCGTACTTGGCGGCAAGGAGCAGCGCCGCGGCGGCGATGGGGATGAGGTGGCGCACCGACCCGACCGCCTGCCGGGCGCCCGCGGCCAGGAAGCGGTCGAGGCAGGACACAGCGAGGTGCAGCGTCCGGGAGTGGAGGCCGAAGGTCGGCGCTAGAGAGGAGAGCCACTCGACGAGGATGGCGCGCATGGGCGGCGTCACCGGCTCCTCCCGCTTCGTGCGCATCGACGCCGCCGCCATGTAGTCCGGTCCGGCCGCGGCCTCCACGGACCGGAGGTACGCGTGGATGTCGCGATCGTAGCACGCGGCGGCGGCGTCAGGGAGCGGAGGCTGCATGGCGATTGCCGGCGGCGGTAACGGCGGGAATTCGGCCTGATCGTATTGGAGTCCAGCGTGAGAGGGGCGAAGTGCGGCCGCCATGCCACGTGATGATCGAGCTCGTGCTCCTTGGAATGCTCTCGCGCAGATTGGCAGCTAGCTCACGTACGTACCACACATCGCACCGCAAGTAGCAACTAGCAACGTATTTATTGGGATCCGTACATGTCCGAGTCGAATTGGGACCGCGAACCGTACGACGATTTTTTATCGAGATTGCGAGTAAAGTGTGTACGTAGTTTATCAGAGTCCTATTAGGATTAGCTCGTATCGATCCCTAATCCGAACGGAGCGGAGAGGCGGTACAGCTGTAGTGTGTGTCACGTCTTGTGTTTGGGCCATGCGATCAAATGAAACACTCTGGCATATACAAGGGCAAAATAGTGCAAACCTTCTTGAATCAAGTTTTTCTTGTTTGAAGTAAAGGCAAGAGCTCTATCATGGCAAAAAGAGCAACCGTTCAAACCAGAGTTTCACTCAGGTTCAACGTTCTTTTAGCGAATTTGGCATTGTTGGTCACGTTATTTACAAAAATAGCAGTATATATATCGTATTTGTAGAAATGTTGGGGCGGTCAGGGCCGGCCCTGGGGGAGGGCGAGCGGAGCGGCCGCCCAAGGCCCCCAAAATCCAGGGGCCCCCATATACATTAATACATATTACATATACTATGTAGAGTGTTAGTATATTATATGACTCCGCCGATTTCTCGTTTCTCTGAAGACTGAAGTCTGATCGTTTTCGTCTAGGGGCTAGGGCGGCGCCAGCACCATCACCCATTCACGCCGCGCGGCCGCGCCGAGGGTGGCCGTCTGCCCGTCTCTCCGTCGCGCTAGGCGCTACGTCCCCCTGCCGGTAAGCCAATCTGATGGCTTGATCGGCCGGTGTTGTGTCATGTTCTCTTCCATGTTAGTCATCTCGAGCGTGGCAGGAATACCCCTGAGAAGGGATCAATACCAATTCTATGTGGATAGTACACCAACTAAATATTTCGGGCCTAATATTATCTGCATTTCTTGCAGTGGCGGAAGGGGTTACTTCGTTGCAATCCGCGAAGTATTTACCGAACACGTCTTTCACACTAGGATGCAATGCCAGGTAACAAGTAGTTGCAGCTCCCTGCAGATCATGTTTATATTTATTCTCTAGTTAGAAAAAAATTATGACTATCATGGAACAGAGGGCTAATTATTTGAACACTAGTACAGTTTACCTGTGGTATGCTCTGCGCAAAAGGCCTGATGAACACATGAATGACCCTAATTAGCAGAGCTGCAACAAATTTAGAGTCAATGAGTGGTTTGACCACTTAAGGGAGAAAAAGTATTGCTTTCAAAGCATCATCTGAAGTTTGCAATCGACAATGGCATTACTGTTTGTGACGACGTAGCGTGTGATGTTCGTGGATATCATTCCAGGATGCAAGTAATTTGCAGTCAGATCACAGCCTTCTTCCTGCATTGTGAGCAAACTAGTGCTAGCTTTTGAGGGTACGAGACAAAATGATTGATCCTATATTTATCTCTTGATTTTTATGCAGTTTCGCGACATGCTGACGTGAGCTCTGACGTGTTTCCGCTTTGCATGCAGGCGCGTACGGCGTACCAAGGCGACGGCCGTGCCTAAGTTCGGCGTGTGGGACGAGCAGAAGTGCAGAACGCGGCGGCGGCGGCTGAGCAAAGCGAGGGATCTGCCGTCTGCGAGGCGACAGGCGAGCGGAGCGAGCGATCAGTCGCGAAATTCCCAAACCAACAATTTTAAGTGTTTGTTGGTAAAATTAGATATATATATATATATGTGTGTGTGTGTGTGTGTGTGTATGTGTGTGTGTGTAGATTTATATTTAAATATTTATACTAGGGCCTCTATTTCTAGTTTCTCCCCAGGCCCCTAAAATCCCAGGACCGGCCCTGCCGGGGGTGCCAGCGGCAGGCGCCTGCCGCCTGGTGAGGATTAGCTGGCTTAATTATCTGCCCTAATTTTTTGGTTAGTAATTGTTTGAATTTTTAAATATATCAAATGAGTTCAAAAAATTACAAAAAATCTATGTGCAACCCATCAACACAATATACTTAACAATATAATTTTTACGTAATTTTATCCAATGTGAATGTTGCTAAAAAATTCACACAATTTCGATATTTGTATGAGTTTTTACATATAGCAAACGAGTTTCAAAAATTATGAAATTTTATGTAAGTCTTTTGACATAGTCATAGTTATTGTGTAATTGTTTAGAAATTTTATGTGGTCCAAATTTACAACGTTTATTCAGATTAATTTAATCATGAATTTAACGATGCTCAGGCATCTTTTCAATTGGCTGACCTCTGTGCTTCGCGCATATGTCGGTCCGATCATGCTATATTTTCTTTCCTGCTGTGTCCTTTTGCACAATTGTCACTCTGTGTGCTGTCCTCCCTTGCGCGCTCTCTCGTCCGCACTAATGTCGTAATGTCCGTGTCATCCCGTCTCGTCCACTCCCTCGTTTGCACGTTTATTAGTGTTACCATGCCATCCCCCCTCACCCGAAGTGTTGCTTGTGACAATGTGAGAGACCATGTGGTCGTGACTCCATAATCTGAAATTCTTGCTTTTTGGTTTGATTCTCTTGTTTTTCAAGGTCCCCTTACTAGTTAGTATGTTGTAGTAAGGCCTTGGATCAAAAAGATTGAGAGCAAACCTTCTTTTTAGCCAAAAATCCGAAGTCTCAAGTTCCAGCCTGAAAAATCCTGTTTGCTGTTTTTCTCAGCGGTACTACCGCTCGACCCAGCGGTACTACCGCTTGCAGCCAGACTTGCGCTGAATTTGTTTTTCTTGATTGCTTCCTTCTGGGTCTAGCTTTTCAGTGTCTCTGTGATTTCCAGTGAGGGCTTATTTTCTCCTTCATAGCTCCCATAGCTACTGGAGAAGAAGATATTTGTTGGGGGCGATTTTTAAAGATCAACATTCACCCCCCCCCACTCTGTCGTCATTTCGGTCCAACAATTGGTATCAGAGCCGGTTAGCTCTAATTCATAGATCTTAACCGGTCTCAAGAGCCATGGCGACGGACAAGTACTCGACCAAGCCTCCCGTCTTTGATGGCCTGGATTACCCCTTCTGGAAGAGCCGAATGGAAACATACATCCAAGCTCAGGGGTATGCCATTTGGCGGAAGGTGAAGGTCAGATTTGTTGTTCCTGCCGATGAGAACATTAATGCTGGAAATATGCATGATGTTGAGGCAAACGCTAAGGCAAGGAACATCATAATCCAGGGCTTGAGTCGTAGCGAGTTTGACCGCATATCTCATCTTTCGTCCGCCTTCGATATTTGGGAGACCCTCGATGCTTACCATGAGGGCACCACCCAGATAAAGACGGTGAGACAGGACCAGTTCAAGCGAGATTACAACAAGTTTGAAATGCTCGCTGGCGAGTCCCTTGATGAGTGTTTTGCGCGCTTTCACAAGATTCTGAGCAACCTCCGAGCGGTCAGTCTCACATACCCCGACTCGGATAACGCTCGACAAATGCTCGCTGCACTCGACCTTCGTGTTTGGGAGATGAAGGTGACTACCATCAAGGACACTACGGACCTCTCGACTTTGACTCTTGATGCGCTGTACTCGCGTCTCAAGACTCACGAGATTGACATTGTCTCTCGCAAGTCGAAGTCACAGTCGATGGCTCTAGTCACAGATCCCAGCTCGGCTTCTGGTCTCTCTTCTGATTCTTCTTGCGGTTTCTCCCTTGCTGCTCTCTGTGACACAACTGATGATCAGTTAGAGCAGCTTGCGGATGATCAGCTGGCCCTCCTAGCCCGAAGGTTTTCCCATGCCTACAAGGGTAGGAGAGACAGAAAGAGAGGAGGACCCGTGATTTGCTTCGAGTGTGGTAGCCCCAACCACATCCGAGAAAACTGCCCCAAGCTTGGGAAGGGTAAAGGTGACTACGGCGGTTCGGGCAAGAACGACTACACCGACAAGAACCGCAACACGAAGCCCTCAGCACCTGCTCAAGGCAAGAAGAAGTTCCGCAACTTCGGGAAGGCCAAGAAGCTCTTCCACCGCGTCCTCACCGCCTTCGACGACCTCGACCTCAGCGAGGTGGAGGGATGGAGCGACGACGCCGGGACGAGTGACCAAGAGCGCAAGGATGGTGGCGACGACTTCTCTGGCATGTGCTTCATGGCCCTTGAGGGCGAGATCAGCGACAGCGAGCTCTACTCTGACTCCGACGAGGTATGTCCCTCCTATTACCAACTTAATGAAGCTTTCCTTAAGCTAGGAGGATTTCATGCTAGATCTAGAGCTAGGTGTAGCGAGTTGGAGAAGGAAGTAGATAGACTATCACGGGAGCTTACTTCACTTACATCTGCTCCCTCCCGTGACGACTGTGATACATGCTGTGCCTTGCTTGATGACATGGAGAAATTAAGGACCTCTCATGATAGTGTGTCCTCCGAGCTTGATATTGTTAAGGTGGAGAATGTTAGTCTGCTTGCTGAGTTAGAGTTGAGTAGAATGGCTGTTACCCTACTTACTACTGATGAGACTACTTCTCCCACCTCATGTGAGGTTAAGGACATTGCTGTAAGAGGACCTTATGCCATACTCCTTGATCTGCCCGAATCTTGTGAAACTTGCAATAACTTAAAGATGAACTTAAAACGGGCAGATCATAAAATTGCTGAACTACAAGTTTCTTTACTTGAGCCGATTGATTCATGCTTGAATTGTCCTAAGTTAACTACTGAACTTGAAGCTGTCTCCAAACAGTTTCAAGATATGATTGATCATGATAGGAAGTTGGCTCAGTATGCTTCTAAGGATCCTGTTAGCTCACCATGCAAAAATTGTGATAAACTAAAAATTGACTTGATTGCATTGGATGAGAAATGTGTGAATCTAACTAAGGACCTATTAGAGAAGCAACCTTCTACATGTATTGTCTGTGCTGAGAAGGGGGAGAAGCCCCAGGGTAAGGTAGAGACGCCTAGCGACGTGAACCAACCTGCTAGTAGTAGGACTGTCCATTTTGAGTCGGCTGTGCGTGCACAAGCCATTCGTACCTCTGCTGTTGGTTCTTCATCTGTTCCCTTACCTACTGCTATTCCCTCTTCCCCCTGCTCTTCTTGCACCTCTCTCTTTCGGGAGTGTCAGTATCTTATGAACACTCTCGAGAGATTTGTAGGCGGCAAGAAGAGGCTCAATCTTATTCTAGACCAATCCAAGATTTGCAAGTTCAATCAGGGTCTAGGATATGATTTCTATGAGGACATGAGGAAGCATCCACCTGCTATTCTTAGACCCATAGTAGGAGGTGTGATCGAGGTTGAGCCCAGATCTGATGAGGTTAAGTTTAAGTCAGCGGGCTTTGTCCAAGGGATCTCTGACAGAAAGGTGACTTCACCCGCAGCTTCGGCCTCTCAGAAGGCGAAGCCATATCATGCTACTTCTGCCTCTCAGAAGGCGAAGTGAGAGATGTTTCAAGCGCACCAAGATCGCGCGTAGAGACCGTGTTGAGTCTCTTAGGGGTATTCAGGGTCAGCCCCAGATCCTGAGTGCACCTAAGACCAACACGAGGTCTAGGTTTGCTCCTGTTGCGGAGTTTGGGCAGCATAGAGGACTTGGTTTTTCTGAGTTTTCTGTTTTCCGTCCTCATGCTGCCTCTGGTCGTGTCTTCCGCCGTCCTGAGGGTAGATCTCGGTTTCCCCATCGAGATAGCTACCCGCGGCGTGATCAGCGTGTTGCCGGTGTTCCGACTCGTTCTCCCATAGCAGTCGGACCCCGCAACAGCTTCAGGTCTGCTCACAGACCTTCTGCTTCTTTGAGTCATGGAGAGCGTAGGGTAGATAGAGGTCAGTCGTGTTTGACTACTTCATCTGCTCCACGTGTTACTCAGTATTGGGTGCCAAAATCACTCTTGATTTATCCCAGTACTGAGACTTTACTCTCTGTTTGACTCAGGTTCGCCGGGCAGGGAAGGGAAAGGTTTGGCTCATAGACTCCGGGTGTTCACGACACATGACCGGAGATTCCCGTTGGTTTTCTTCCCTTGCCCGTGCTCCAGGTGATGAGACGATAACCTTCGGAGATGCTTCATCTGGGCGCGTCATCGCCAAAGGTACTGTGCGCATTAATGATTCTTTCATTTTGAAAGATGTAGCCTTGGTTAGTAAGCTGCAGTACAATTTGCTTTCAGTCTCTCAGCTTACCGATGACGGTTTCGATGTGAGCTTTAAGAAAAATGCTTGTAAAATTCTTGATTCTTCGGGTAGTCTGGTTTGCGGGATTTCTCGTTATGGAAGGATCTTTCGTGCTGATTTTTCTTATTCTTCTGGTGATCCTCTCTGGTGTTTGGTTGCCTCAGAGTCCCGTGATTTGACCTTCTGGCATAGGAGACTTGTTCATATTGGATTTGACCATTTGACCCGAGTTAGCGGTCACGATCTCATTCGTGGTCTGCCGAAACTCAAGATGGTCAAAGATCTTGTTTGCGCTCCATGCCCGCACGGCAAGATGGTTGCCGCTTCTCACCCTCCGGTCACAGTTACTATGACCGATGCACCAGGACAGCTGCTCCATATGGACACAGTTGGACCAGCCCGAGTGCAGTCAGCAGGAGGGAAGTGGTATGTTCTTGTCGTGGTCGATGACTTCTCGAGGTATTCTTGGGTGTTTTTCTTAGCCTCGAAGGATGAGACGTTTTCACATTTCCGAGGTCTTTTCAGTAGGCTTTCTGTTGAGCTCCCAGGTGCCTTACGAGCGATCTGCAGTGACAATGGCACGGAGTTCAAGAACTCCTACTTTGAGAGGTTCTGCGATGAAACAAGTGTAGAGCATCAGTTCTCCTCTCCGCACGTCCCACAGCAAAATGGCGTCGTGGAGAGAAAGAACCGTACCTTGGTCGAGATGGCCAGGACGATGCTTGATGAATACTCTACACCACGGAAGTTTTGGGCTGAGGCTATAGCCACCGCATGCCATGTCTCAAATCGAGTTTTTCTGAGGGCACACTTGCACCGCACTTCTTATGAGTTGAGATATGGGCGAAAGCCCAGCGTCTCTCATTTTCATGTTTTTGGTTGCAAGTGTTTTATCTTGAAGTCTGGGAACCTAGATTAGTTCGAGTCACGTTCCTGTGATGGGATCTTTCTAGGTTACTCGACTTCTTCGCGGGCTTATAGGGTCTGGAACTGCGAGTCTAGCAAAATGGTAGAGACCTATGAGGTGCCCTTTGACGAGGCTAGTCCGGGGACTAGGCCCGATATCTCAGGTTCGTTAGAGCAGTCCGAGACCATCTTCGTGGATGACGAGGACGATGGAGACGACGGTTGTCTACCTGATCCTATCCCTCATCCACCCCTTGAGGTGCCTTCTTCCACCGCACCTCGAGGCGATCAGCCCTTGCCTTCTGCTTCCTCTGGAGCTAGTGGCTCTGTCCCTACCTCGTCAGCTCATGAGGTAGAGGCCACTTCTTCATCTCATCCTGGACCTCCTAGACATATCCAGAAAGCTCATCCTTCAGAGCAGATCATTGGAGACCTCTTCGAGCGTGTTACCCGCTCAAAATCTGGCTTATCTTAATTCTGTCTCCATTCAGCTTTCATTGCCTCCTTTGAGCCCAAAGATGTTTCTCATGCTTTATCTGATGAGTCTTGGGTCAATGCCATGCATGAGGAGCTAGAAAACTTCGAGAGGAACAAGGTCTGGTCGCTTGTCGAGCCCCCGCGAGGTCACAATATTATTGGGACTAAGTGGGTGTTCAAGAACAAGCAGAGCGAGGATGGAGTGGTTATTTGAAACAAGGCTAGACTGGTAGCTCAGGGGTTCTCCCAGGTTGAGGGTCTAGATTTCAAGGAGACCTTTGCCCCTGTAGCTAGACTTGAAGCCATTAGAATCCTGCTTGCCTTTGCAGCTTCTAAAGGTTTCAAGCTTTACCAGATGGACGTCAAGAGTGCCTTTCTCAATGGCTTTATTGAGGAAGAGGTCTACGTCCGACAGCCTCCTGGTTTCGAAAACCCCAAATACCCAACCATGTCTTCAAGCTTTCCAAAGCTTTGTATGGACTTAAGCAAGCCCCTAGAGCTTGGTATGAGAGGCTTAAGTCCTACTTGTTAAGTTATGGTTTTGAGATGGGTAAAGTTGACAAGACCTTGTTCATCTGCCGGCATGGCACTGACTTTCTGCTCGTCCAAATCTATGTCGATGACATTATCTTTGGCGGCTCTTCCCATACTCTGGTTTCACAGTTCTCGGATGTCATGAGCACCGAGTTTGAGATGAGTATGATGGGGGAGTTGACCTTCTTCCTTGGCTTCCAAATCAAGCAGTCTCGGGAGGGTACATTTCTTCATCAAGGAAAGTACACTCGTGACCTCCTAAGACGCTTCGACATGAGCGATGGTAAGCCTGTGTCGACTCCCATGGCTTCTACAGCCTATCTTGACCCAGATGAGGATGGCGAGCCAGTTGATCAGAAAGAGTTCAGAAGTATGATCGGCTCCCTTCTTTACCTCACTGCCTCGAGACCAGACATACACTTCTCCGTGTGTCTGTGTGCTCGTTTTCAGGCTTCACCTCGTGTATCTCACCGCCAGGGGGTGAAGCGCATCTTTCGGTACCTTCGAGCTACCATTGACTATGGTATCTGGTACTCTTCCTCATCCTGTCTTTCCTTGAGAGCCTATTCGGACGCAGACTTTGCTGGCTGTAGGATAGATAGGAAGAGCACTTCGGGCACCTGCCAGTTCATTGGCACTTCTCTCGTTTCCTGGTCTTCAAGGAAGCAGTCCGGTGTTGCACAGTCCACCGCAGAGGCCGAGTACGTTGCTGCAGCCAGTTGTTGTAGCCAAGTGCTTTGGATGGTTTCGACCCTGCGGGACTTTGGGTTAGCCTTAGATAGTGTTCCACTCTTTTGTGATAACACTTCTGCGATTAACATCGCTAAGAACCCAGTGCAGCACTCTCGGACCAAGCATATCGATATCCGTTATCACTTCCTTAGAGACCATGTAGAGAAGGGTGACATCGTGCTCCATTTTGTGGAGAGTGACCACCAGTTGGCTGATATCTTCACCAAGCCTTTGGATAGTTCGAGGTTTTCAGCTCTGCGGGGAGAGCTTGGGGTGGTCTATCCTTATGGACTGTTGTGAGGGGGAGTTTGTACTTTACTGCTTTACTATTTTTATTATGCTCTAACTCCTTTTCTGATCGCATTGCATACGGGTGCATTGGGTTAGTCCTTCTAGCATAGGTTAGAGTGTTTCTCTAGTCTAGTTGCATAGCTGTCTTCTTCTCATCTTGTGACCTAGGGTTCTGCATTATTAGCCGCTTCTCTTCTCTTACTAGGTTGAGCCCACTCACTGCTTTCAGGTTCTAGCAAGGGTCGGGCCACCCTTGGGTAGATGGGGTACGTGTTTACTCCCTAGTGAGGTAGATTACCGTCTAATAGTCCTAGTGTCATATGGGGTAGATGAGAGTCAGTCTGAGCCATAGTATCCTCTATATCTTATCTATGCTTTAAGGACTGCCTGTTTGGTTTTATTTGACAGCTTCTCGTCTTTATTGCTTTGGTTCAGGGAGAGTTCATTTGGGAGCTTCTGGAGCTTAATATTGACCTAACTCAACTTGAACTAAAAGTTGCATCTCATGTTGAGGGGGAGCTGGACTTTCTTGCTTTTTCAGCATTCTAGCATTATAATCAATCTGCATTGAGCCTTGATTATTATCCTGTTATGACATGCTACAATGTTGTACACCTTGCCATGATTTGTGCTAGATTGATCATGACTTCATATGTGTAGACTAGCTTTTACCATGATAAGTTAATTAAAATTGCCCAACTTGAAGTAAAACTTGTCATGCTAGCATTTGAGTTTAGTCTTTCTGGAGCTATCCCTTTATGATTCATGCCATGTCAACTAGGCTTAGCTGAGCGTTGAATCTTCTATTGAGCCTTAGATTGAGCTATTTTAGTCTCTTGATGTAGCATGAGGTAGTACAATATGTTTACAAAGCAAAAAGATCTCTTTTGTGCGAAAAAACTGATTTCACCAATTCTTTCTCATGAGACGGCTTGCCATTGCACGAGGCATGAACTCAGGGGGAGTTTTGGATGACCTAGACTATCTTCTTAAGCTTATTGCTTGGAGTAGTCGCATAAGGCTTGAGATCTAGCACATGATAAAACAAAAATCTGGTTGGCAACAACCATGTCTTTTGTGCTCCATTTGCTTAAGCTTCAAAAAGAACCAAGTACTTTAACCAAAGTTTCAATCTTGAGCTTATAGCACTCTATTTGGACTCAATGTTAGCTTCCTTGTTCCGCTTAGCTTATTGACATGGCCTGCATCATCCTTGGATATCTCTAGTTAGACTTTGCTCATTGATTACTTGACTTGCTCACTAAAATGCATTACATTTCAGATTGTCATATATGTGCTCTAGCTGGCTTACATATATGTTGTCATGATCTAGATAGCGTTTTATTGAGTTATGGCTTGGTGTATTACATTATGGTCATTATGGATAATTCTCATGGCTCTAAATGCTTAAATAAACAAACTTCAGCCATATTCATCCATTATGTCATATTCTCTCTATTGCATCTTGATGTGTTTATTGCCAAAAGGGGGAGAATAGAGAAGAAAAAATATGTTGGGAACAGTTTAGAGCTTTGGAGATCAATTTGCTCTTTCTTGTTGCTCTAGTGTTCCTTCTGTCGACATGGTCATTAGCTTCATTCCCTTCTTTGGACCATATTGGATTCTTCAAAATCAAACTCAACTTAATGATTTTTCTGAGTTTGTCAATATACTCATCAAGGGGGAGATTGAGAGACCATGTGGTCGTGACTCCATGTGAATGATGAGTAATTGACAAAGGTTTAGGATAGTCTAGTTTGGATTGTGTGGTCGGACCATGTCATTGCAGGGTGCAATGGGCTAGGTCGGACTTTGGTCAAACTTGGTCGTATGGGTTTAGGATGCCTATTCTTGGTTTCGACAGGTTTGGACTTCATCTGTGGTAAGTGTGATGGTATTTAGCTTTCATGTATCGAGCGGTGCTATTTGACGTGTTTCTTGTATGTGTGACTGCAGGACGTCGAGTTGGAGTCGTGGCGAGACACGGTGGACCGGACTAGGCGCAGGTGGCGTTGAGGTCAGAACGGTCGGGATGTGTCGAAGACGACGTGGACTCGAGGTGGTTGCGAGGCGTGCGAGGCAAGGAGCGCGGAAGCTTCCCGGAAGGTGCAGGAGGGGCGAAACGGGAATTTTGCAAGGCTGCACAAGCGGGAGCGGGCTCCGTTGGACGTAGCGGGCGTAACGGGGCGGAGACCCGTTAGCCAAGCGCTATAAAAGGAGAGGAGGGGCTGCATGCCCACTTGAGCACTCCAAGAGTTTTTAGGGTTTCCTTTAGTCAAAATAGGCTTTAGTGGTTGTTTTGGCTTTAGGCTTTAGTGGTTGAGGGGCAGAGTGTGTGTCCCCTGAGTGTCTCCTACGATGTGTTCTATGTGAGTTCATCCTCCTCCAATCTTGTAGTGGTGTGTTCTTGAGATGGAGAGGGAGAGGGAGAGTTGATTCACCTTGTAATCATCCATGGTTCTAATGTCCATGCGTATGGGGACGTAGCTCTTTGTATCTCTTGTTCATGGAATGAAATTTCTGAGTTTTTCTCCCGTGCTCTCTGTTCTTGCTTCGATGCCTTCTAGGCTTGATTCTTGAGATTTTGCGTTTCTTGCTATTTCTTGTTGGGAAGGCCCAAAATGGGTTGCTCCTTGATGGGATAGTGCCTCAAGATCATTTGATCAAGTTTCCCAAGAGCAAACTTCATTTTAATCTCAGATTTTGGTTTTGGCCTTCCTCTGTTCATGGTTGCATTTCTAGGGTTTTAGTGCTGCGCTTGATTCCCTTGTTGAGATGGCTTGAAATTAAGCATGGAGGGTCCAGAGGGTATTCAATACCTATCCTCAAAGTTTCATGGCCAAAGGATCAACGGTTAGGGAGTAATTTGATTTTTGGCTCGGGTCTTGAAAAAATTCAGATTTTTACCCATAATCTGAAATTCTTGCTTTTTGGTTTGATTCTCTTGTTTTTCAAGGTCCCCTTACTAGTTAGTATGTTGTAGTAAGGCCTTGGATCAAAAAGATTGAGAGCAAACCTTCTTTTTAGCCAAAAATCCGAAGTCTCAAGTTCCAGCCTGAAAAATCATGTTTGCTGTTTTTCTCAGCGGTACTACCGCTCGACCCAGTGGTACTACCGCTCGTCCAAGCGGTACTACCGCTTGCAGCCAGACTTGCGCTGAATTTGTTTTTCTTGATTGCTTCCTTCTGGGTCTAGCTTTTCAGTGTCTCTGTGATTTCCAGTGAGGGCTTATTTTCTCCTTCATAGCTCCCATAGCTACTGGAGAAGAAGATATTTGTTGGGGGCGATTTTTAAAGATCGACATTCACCCCCCCCCCCCTCTGTCGCCATTTCAGTCCAACACAATGAGTCCTCAATCTATGGGGTGATGGCACCGGGTTCTCTTTTCGCTTAGCTATAAATACGAATCTCTTACAGTTAGTCATTGCTCATCTCAGTCACTCATCGTAAAAGCTCATTCTCGCGCTCGTCGCTCAAAATTCGGAGTGCGTAGCTCATTATTTTGAGAAGCCAGTGCATAGCTCATTAAGTATGTGATAGTGCTAATTGCTTCTCCTGAAAGGTAGGTAATTTTTTATCGCATACTTTCGACGTTATTCCCGTAATCCTAGTCAATTAATGTTATTTAGTTAGTCGTGATTAATGTAGTTTATATTACGAAGTAAGTAGGTCGTAGTAAGTTAGACATAGTTTTTACTATTTTGTGTACGTACAGTACCCATATTTTGTTAATGTATGGAAATATGTAATTAAGTGGTCATAATTACTGTAGTGGCAATTAGTTAGGGGTAAGTAATGAGTTAGTGCTAAGTAATTAAGTACTAAGGATGACGGTAATGAATGGCTCGTAATTTTTCTTCAGATGAGTAATCAAATTATCGGTAATTAATGAAGTATTCATATGTAGTTATACGCATGTAATCACTGACTTATAGTATGTTGCTGTCATTATCAATCTTCGCACTAATATTTCGTCTATCCATTTGTTGCAAGGTACTCTCAAAATCAAGAGTGCATAGCTAATTATGTTCAAAAGGTAGTGCATAACTCATTAAGGACGCGGTAGTGCTAATTGCTTTTCTCGAAAGACAGGCAATTTTTTATGGCATGCTTTCGACATTATTCCCGTAGTCCTAGCCATAATTACTGTTATTTAGTTAGTCATAATTAATGTAGTTTGTATTATGAAGTAAGTTTTACTGTTATTATTAATCTTCGTACTAATATTTGGTTTGTCCTATGTATTGGAAGGTATGGTTTTACCGGAGCTTCTTGAATAGTTGTACGATGAGAAACACAGTTGCCACTCATGGATGACGGGTGATGCAGCTGGCCCTTCGCCCTTCAAGCTGTGGGGGGAGGGGGAGGGATCCGTGGGCACTGGACGAGCGCTATATCCCAACCCTACGGGCCACGAGCTAATTGTCCTTTGCGACGCTGGTCTCCACCAGACATGAGTTCACCATCGACGGCAGTCTGCTCGTGGCACTGGTGGACAGGTGGAGGTCCGAGACGCACACATTCCACTTTTGGTGGGGTGAGACGATGATCACTCTGCAGGACATTGCGTTCTTGACTGGTCTCCTTCTTGGGGGTGATGCACTTGTTCCAGCCCCTGCACCAGCCGACTGGAAGGAGAGGCTGGCAGATCGGTTCGGTTGACCTATCCTGGAGAGTGCACGTGGCGTCCCTCGCACTTGGTTGAACAGTTTTAGTGTGTGCCTGCAGGATGCACCACCGGAGGTCATTAGGAGGCACCTCATCGTATTCCTTATTCAGCTCTTTGGTTGGAGTATATTTTCATCTACACATGGTGATATTTGCAACGCTGAGTTCATCGGCCTCATCGAGTCTTTGGTTGATGCAGAGTTTGGGGCGATGCCTCGGTATAGCTGGGGATAAGTGTCATGTGCGTCATGTATCGGGGGTTATATGACGCTTGCCAGCGTGACACTGCTGGTACCCCGAATCTGGCTATCTGCTACATGCTCGTGCAGCTGTGGAGTTGGAAGCACTTTCCTATCGAACATCTGACCACCGTGACACCAGTGCACCCGTTTGGTGAGTTCACCGACCTGACAAATGGGCCCACTATGGGCATCTGGTGGACTACTGCCTATCTGCGCTGGGCAAAGGGCAAACCGTCGAGGTGCTACTTGTTGTGGCACAATGAGTTCGAGTCGTTGCACGCTAGTGATGTCATATGGGGTCCATGGACTGTAGATTTTGTGGATCGTGTATCGCTGCACGGGCTATCCCTGTAGTGCTTGGAGGACACGGAGTTATGGACGATGACACACCATCTGGTGTTCGGTAGGTTCCTACCGCAAGCCGTACACTAGTGAGTCAAATTCCATCCGACTAATGTGTACACTTTATATGTCTTGCTATGTAACGTCGATGATTTTGGAAATACAGACAATCAAGGGTTGGTCGACATGGAATGGACTGGCGGCATGGACAGATGGGGCGCACCTCGATGTCATTATGGAGCAGCATTCGTACGACGTCTAAACGTACGACGCGTACCTGGAGTGGTATGTACCCTGGTCACACAGCAGACTCACCATTCCTCCACTAGACCATGCACGAGAAAAGTCTGCAACGCTCGATCAATCCCAACAACGCTTCGTGGTGGCATGACAGCGCAAGACAGTTCTAATTTCTTATCGTTTCATTTAAGAAATTCATGCTGGTTGTTACTGAACCTGTTTTGTATATCACTTCAGCTGAAGCGGGCGCAGCGCATCGCAAAGGCATCCAAGGCCACCATCACCAGACACCACCGGCCTTGCAGAATACTTTGAAGTACACCCTAAAGCAGGCCAAACAATAATGCACAACCTAAGCTGTGGCTGTTCTATGGATCACACTGTGCACATAAGCCACCCAGTGGGGGCACCATGCTCACCCGCTAGATCATTAGACCTAGCGAGTTTGGCCGGCCATCGCAATCTATCAAGTTTGCTTGGCATCGTAGTACTAGCTATCGATTATCCATGAGCCGCATCGACGAGGAGGTAATTTACGTACAAACCTATATTTTATTTTCCTATTAGGCCTTGCATTCCACTAAAATCATGGTGTTCTCTCGCCATAGGTCCATCGTCGAAATGCATCACTTTTGACGTCCACACCACCTGCACAGACTACCGCCCCCCGTTCTTCATTTTCGCTGCACATTCGGGAGGTATAAGATTCGCATTATACATCTGAAATTTTTATTGTGACTAATATCATTTTATCTTGCAGTCTCCAATTCAACGTGGGGTGACAACGAGTCTACCGATGATGATACAGGCCTCCCATATGCTTCCAGAGAGCACGACACAGCACCAGGATTTGCCGCGTACGCAAGGCAGAGCTCGGCGTTCACAGTATACCCAGGGTCTGGACACTTCGGTGGGCAGAGCTCCTCCGACTTCACTGCCACATCGTACAGTGAAGGCAAGAGCTCATTCGCTCCACAAGGGGGATTTCTAGAGTCCTTCATTCACAACATTATTACGGGCGGCTCACAATTCGACATGTCTCAGCTGGAGGACATTGATCCTTATCGGACCCAGCCTACTGTACCTGAGCCTTTTGGACCATCGTCGGCCACTGAGCAAATAGAATGCTCTCCATACCTCCTCTGACCCAAGACGCAACCTCCGACCAACTGACATACCTCACGGGACATGCTCGTGCTCAACGAAAAATAAGGCCACGTACGGGGAGGCAGACGCAGCGAGGAGGTAGCAGTAGCTCAGATGGGTGAGCCATATCGCATTCGATGTGATGTATTTTTTTACTACTACATTTACGTTTACTTGTACAAATATTCCTAAAGTATAAAATTCTAAAAAAATTGTGAAATATTTGCAAATTCATGATTAAATTAACTCAAATAAATGTGGAAAATTTCGACCACATAAAATTTCTAAAACATTACACAATAACTATGACTATGTTGGGAGGTTTCACGTAAAATTTTATAATTTTTGGAGCTCTTTTTCTATATGTAAAAACTTGTATAAATATCAAAATTGTATGAATTTCTGAGCAATATTAACAATGGATAAATTTACCCAAAAATTACACTGCTAAGCACGTTATCTCAGAAGGCTGTATGTAAAATTTTGTAATTTTTTTGAGCTCATTTGATATATTTAAAAAATTAAAAAACATTAAATAAAAAATTAGGGCAGGTAATTAAGCCGGCTAATCATCCGGCTTAATCACCTGTCATCTCCTCACCGGGCAGCAAACTGCATGCTGTCTCCTCACCGGGCGGCTGGCTTCCTGCTGCCTGCTGGTGGGGTTGCCTGCCGCTGCCGGCCTCCCCACGCGTCGCCTTGCTGGCGCTACCGCCCGCCTACCGATGGAAAAAGTGATATTTTTACAAATACAATATGCATACTGCTACTTTTATAAATACCATCACCAACAGTGCCAATTTGCTAAAAAGTCTAGGTTCAACCCGAGCTAGGATGGAGCTACCGGTGTAAAATTACACAAGAGAAGGTGAAGGACCACATGAGAGGTCCTGAATTATGTTGTGATGAACCATTGTAATTTGGAAAGGTCAAAAATTTGAAGTTGCTATTTGTCAGCAATTTTTGGAAGTCATCTGGCTCAGGCGGTCAAACCGACTTTAAGGGGGCGATCTGACCAGTTTTTACTGGCGGTCAGACCGGTGTGCATTGTCAGTTTGATCAAATGCAAGCACCGACTTGGCCACTACAGGAGTGCGGTCAGACTGGTTGCTCAGTGATGCTTCGGCTAGTTTTTAGTTCTTGTGGTTTTCAGTCACAGGACGAGTTTGAGTGACCTAGGTCAGTGGATATATGTTTCATGAGACATTTTATTGCTAATGTAGGTCAACTTATCAAGAACTTATGTTCAGAAATTATTTCTTTGTCTTGGATGTACAGGGTCGCTTGGAGTCATCCATGGTCAATAACGAGGATCATGGTTACACTCATGGAGGAGCCGAGGTTTAGAACGATCAAGAATGCCGGGTGAGATGGCTGAGCTCAAGCATGGCATGAGAAATGCGGGAAATATTGAAGGGAATTTCAAACGATGGGTTGTACTATGTGGCTTGGTCGGTTCAAGTAAGGCGTGGTCTGGTGAAACCGGAGTGGGATAGATTTGTTGACGGGTGGCAAGCCAATAGTGCACCTACACGTAGTAAGTATGTCAATTGCTTGTAATGAGAGGAGGTGACTGGATTAAGAAAGGATATTTTGGTAATTTGATTAAAATACTAGAAACTACCTTGAAGCAAAATTGTGATGCTTGGGAGAGTGGTTTAAGTCAAGGAGAAGCTGAGAAGATCAAGTTGGATCAAGGCTAATGATTTAGCCGATTTGGATTTATGTGCTTTGAAAAATGTGCATAAATACAGTGTGTGAGTTAAAACTCATATGTGTGGGATTATCATATTTCCTCCATTTGCGTTAAGTGGCTGGCTAACGTATCTATTTAACATGTTAGGGTAGATATTTGTTAGTTAACTATCCAACCATCATCTCTTGAGAATAAGTGTTCACATGTTAAGGTTAGGGTGTGAGAGAAGTTAAGTGTTGTAGTGTGTTTTCTTGTGTCCTCTAGGTGGAGTAGCTGTAAAATATTTATCCTCAAGCAATGCATCAATCTTTGTTCATCTACGTGATTATCTCTTGTGTTGACTGATTTGCTCTTGATTTGGTTGGTTTTTCTTCTTCTCTCTTCCCTTCTTGATCTTACTGTACTAATGACGTATAAGAAATGAAGATAACCTCTAGAAATTAATCTCCATCCATCTAGGCACTTTAATGGCAAGTTAATGAAGAAATCTGATTTTAGTTAATTTTAGTTTCACAAAGTGATTTCATGATCTGATGATTTTTGATTTGATTTCATGTAGAGAATTCATGTAGAGCTATCTTGGTCATCTTCTACCCATGAGTAAGTTATATTCACCATTTTCGTATTTGCCCGATTTTGTGTATACTTAATTTTGAAAAAGGTCTGAACTTTGACATAGATTTCTGTGATCCATAGATGGAATAGGTTTCTGAGACTTTAAACAAGGTGTGTGCAAAAATTGATAGCAATTGAAATTGTATTTTAGAAGTTACATCAAAAGTGGTTTGTGTCGGGCTGTTTCTGGAACATGGGGCTGTTTGACCTCCATACTCTAGCGGTCAAACCGGTGGTGTTTTTCGGTCAAACCGGCCTTTGGCAGAGGTTTGACCTTCAGGGTTTGGTGTTTTGCAGAGTTGATTTCTCGAGCTTTTTGCTTCGGGTTTTTGGTTATTGATCATAGGCTTCATTACTCTGTAGTTACAGAGTAAAGAATCAAAAATATTTCGGTGGACCTCTATTGACCATTCAGTACATCGGAAGGAAAGAAGGCTAGACACTCTATCCGTGGAAGGCTCTACTCTATGTTCCATGTCCTCTTTGATTTTGTGAGTTGTCTCTTGAGCCGATGCCTGCTTTCGAAGACCCTCCTAATCCTTTCTTTCAAAATGTTCCATATAATGTAAATCACCATGATGTTGAAGTCGCTGCTCTGGTCCTTACGCATCATTATCTTTGATGCTTACAGCCACCGCACCTATCTAGAATCTATTGTAATCCGATGACTATACTTACTGCAGAATGGTGCAGTTCACCTACTCGAGGACCGCTGGCTAGATTTCCAAAGCAAACGGGCAAGAGAGGCATAAGTGTAGGCCTATTTCTTGATGTTGGTTTCAGAGGATGCAAGTTTGATGGTGCGAGCCTTGCGGCTGCCCTCTAATTCTACAATAGCCACACGAGCACGATGCGGCACAGGATGTGGCGGCGAGATGGCATGACGAAGCCGTAGCGCCAACACTCGCGGACTGCGCTCCGGCAAGGCATGGTGAGCGCGGCCTTACCCAACGCTCTTCCAAGGCCGTGTGCCGACGACGGCGACGTGAGAATTGTTCCAGCGCGCCACGGTGGTCGTGCCTTGAGATCTGCTGGCCGCACGGCGGAGCCCGCATCTCGACGAGGTCAAGCCGAAGGCGGAGATTCCTCCCCTCTCCATTTGGTTCCTCTCCTTGGTGGCGTAGAAGCGGTGACGGCGCCGCGTGGGAGGACAATGAGGTGGGGGCGCGCGAGCTGCTGCAGCGCGTCCTGGCTCCGCCGCCCGCCGTAGCTTGGGACGCGGCCGCACACTCGCACAGTCCCTGCCTCTGTACCTCTCTTATATTTTTCTTTTTCTTTTTTGTCACAGGAAAACCGCGGTACGGCATGAGTTCATGCCGCAATGATGAGCTGGCCGGAGTGAGACCCAGACAAAGAGTTGGGGACACTCTCGTCGACGGCGGCACGACTGTCGTTTTCCAACCACGTGGCCGCATCCCGATAAGGCGCCGCAGCTGTCGTGCACTTTGTCTTGGCGCGGTGGCCGTGTCCCGAGCCGGCGCGCCGCAGTGGCGAGGGATGCTCTGGCGCGGCGAGCAGCTGCCAGAGCTCCGGCGAGCGACAGCAATGGCACAGCAGCGTCCTATCTCTCTCTCTCTCTTCCATGCTCTTCAATTCTTTTTTATTTCTGTTTGTGTTCGTTCTCAATTACTTGGCACTGCAATGTACCAAAATGTACCCAAACTGTTGTTAATTTTTTTTATGTAATGCGAGGGAAAATGTCTCAAATTATTAGTGTATAATTGCTGTCATAAATATTTAAAAAATTATTGTAGGTGGCACATTTCAAAATTTGAAAACACATCTATCAAATTTTCAAAAGTCAAACAACAATCCCATCTCTCAAATTCAAACGGGAACAGCCATCACATCTCAATCATTGAAATGTACCTCACCATTGATCCCATGAGAGATGTATTTCCCTTCCTCAAATACAACAATTTTTTTGTTGTGTATTCTTGCACCAATCGCAAGGAACCCTTTAACCCAACGGTATAGATAGTGGGACTACCCACGACTACAGGCAAGAAAAGCAAAAATTATTGAATTAGCATCCAAAAAATTTAGTCCCTCCATTTCAAAATATAAGATGTATCATAGATTAAGAAGGCTTAAAAGATGAGAAGAAAATAAGGTAAAAGACCATGCTGTCCTCAACCATAAGAAAACAAAAATACAACCAGAAATAAGAATTAATGACCATGTTCTTTTAGATCATAACTGATAGCTTTTGGCTGCAACTGATGACTTTTGTTTGTATTTTTCAAAACGGCAACGGACAGCTGAGACGCTAATGCAAACGACGCACATGTTTTTAAGTTTATGAAACTGTTTGAAAAAGTTGTCCTATTTATTTTGATTTTTTTAAGAAATTTAAACCAAAAGCTACAAAAAAAAAGACAAAAAGAACCTAACCAATATCCACTTTCAAAGCTTATTCTTTTGGGTTTTGGTTTATAACTTTTAGGCCTAATGCGAGTGCTTGCGTGAATGAAATGAAAACCATTAAGTTATTTCTAAAAGGCTATCCACCTAAGCCACTGCGAATAAACCATTTCATTTATTTGTTCGAGAGAAGTTATAAGCCATATGTTATAGGGACTGTTATTTTTTTGACTTATGGCTATGGTTTATAGCTTTTAGCTGAAATTTTTAAATTTTGGGCTGATCGTAATAGAGATTACGGAGAGAGATACTCATTTGCGATTTTGGCTGATACAGATATTGGGCTTTTAACGTGTACTATAATTAACTTGTAGACTCTGTCTTGAAAAAATTATTCTATTTAAAGTTAGATAATGTAGCAAAAGCTAGAAATCGCAAGAACAGAAAAGCTAAAATAATTTGAAAATAGCATTCTCACTCCACACTTACGTGCATGCAGTAAGTCGATTCATCTATGCTCTCATCGACATTTATTGTTGGCACTTTTTGCATGACTCTAGCCTTCTCTCTCCTCTCTCTCTCACAGCAAACAAAGCAGATGGATTAGCTTCTGCTAAGAACTTTTAGGTATAGTTGATAATTTTTAGCTGAAAATAAATAATAGCGATTAAAAGAAGTAACTTTAGAAGGAGAGAATAAATGATGTAAAAGTAAGAGAGATACATTTAATAAATAAGAGCGAGAGGAATAACCATGGTACATGATATGTTCATAACCCCTGACTTATTCTCGGACGGAGACGTGAGCGAGAGGAATAGAGAAGCCGCTTTACGAAGTCTGATACTCATATTGACCTTTTATTTCTCTAAACAGAAAGAAAAAATAGAAGCTAATATAATATAAATAGGGCGTTTGTCATGTCATACACAATGGAGATCATTAACTAACAGAGGGTAAAATGGGAAGGCCAATGCTTGCGCACGCCTTATAAAACGAAAATTAGCCCAAAAGACCACGTCTTGTAAAAAGAACGGGAGGGGGTATTGAATTAGCATGTCTAACTACTCACTAATAGGAAGTAATCTAACTCCCCGGGCTCTACACAATAATGACGGCAGTACATCAGACTTGGAGCCGAACCGGATATTCTTCGAAAATTTTGTTATTAGGAATATCCCACATTTCACATATACCTCGAATTTCAATGCAGCATCTAAACCTAGGATTTCACCCAATCAATAGATTAGTGTCATTGTGGTGATAGTGCGGGCGCCTGCTGCCTGGAAGCGGTCGAGGCAGGACACGGCAGGGTGCAGCTTGCAGGAGTGGTGGCCGAAGGTCGGCGCGCGACGGAGGCGAGCCACTCGACGAGGACGGCGTCATCGGCTCCTCCCGCTTCGCGCGCACCGACGCCCTCGCCATGTAGTCCGGCGCGGCCTCCACGGAACGGACCGCATGTACGCGTGGATGTCGGGCTCGTAGCACACGGCCGGCGACGTCGGGCTCGACGGCTCGCGGGCGGGAGAGGGGCGAAGCGCGGCAGTGGGACGTGGGCCGGGAGCGGAGTCTGCATGGCGATTGCCGACGGTGGGAACGGCGGGAATTCGGCCGGAGCCGCCATGTCCCGTGATGATCGAGCTCTGAATGCTTCCTGTTGCGGCGGCTTTGCAACGCAAGTAGGAACGTATTTGTTGGGATCCGTACATGTCCGCAGTTCGTAAGCGTCCGATTAAAATCCCTAATTTGACTGGAGAGAAGCCCATTGGGCTGCCAGTGGCGCAGCGATTGGGCGCGCGGCGCGGTGTGCACATGGTGAGGCCGCGGCGGCGAGACCAGGGCGGCGTGGGCTGTTCCAGGCCAGGCCAAGGGGCCGAAGGGCTAAGAGAGATGGGTTGGGCCGGGCTCGACCTAGAACACGAGATGGGCTGGAGCAAAATTTTGAAATTTGGCCGAAATTTGAATGGATTTGAGTTGCTCTTTTGAATTCAAACTTGATTTGAAAATTCCTTTCAAGAAAAAAAAATCAAATTCCCAAAATGGGATGTTACACATGAGAAGCACATGGTTTTCTCAGTTCGATCAGCAATCACCTTATATGCGATAACAGTGGCGGAGGACGGGAAAAAAAATGAGGTGGGGCGGATCCAAAGCTATACCTGCGCGCCGGTGGCTGCCGCCCGCCCGCCGCCCGCCGCCGGCTACGCCCAGGCCGGTGGCTGCCCCTTTGCAGCGAAGTTGAGGGCGGCGGCGGAGTCGAAGGAGTCGGATGCAGCGAGAGGGGCGAGGGGGAGGCGGCGGGTGGAGCGGAGGTGGAGGCGGCGAGAGGGGCAAGTGGGAGGCGGCGGGTGGAGCGGAGGTGGAGGCGGCGAGAGTGGCGAGGGGGAGGCGGCGGGTGGAGCGGAGGTGGAGGCGGCGAGAGGGGCGAGGGGGAGGCGGCGGGTGGAGCGGAGCTGCGGAGGTGGAGGAGGCGAGGGGGTGGGGGACGGGTCGTTGCAAAAAATCAAGCCCTGGCTTGAGACAGGGCTTGCCCTATCGAGTCCTCCGCCACTGTGCGATAATATTACTTCGCTGGATTCTCGTGCTTCTACATCTTTTGGAGATACTAATCCAATTTGGAGAAAAGTTTGGAAGTTGCCGGTTCCGCCAAAAGTCAGGGTTTTTTTTGGTGGCGAATGGTGCATTACTTTGTGCCGTCAAGAGCTAATCTTCAAGACGGCATGTTGAGCAGGTGGCCTTCTATAACCCCCATTTTGACTTCCAAATAAGCATGCATGAATTTTCATGAATTTCAAATTTTTGGTTTATTTATAAAACTTTCCCAAAGCTTGGTTGAGGTTTGAGATTTTAAAAATAAAATCCATGACAAAAAAATACGAAAATAAAATTTCTAAAATTAAATTGGATGTTGAGGAATTTTTCATAAAAGTTTCATATGCAAATTCCCTTGGGAATTCAAATTCAAATTAGAAATTCAAACTCAATTTCAAGCCGAAAGTAAAGTTTAAATCTGATTTTATTTCCCTCCAAGGCCATGGGCTAAATCTCACCTGCTAGCCCAACCCACACCCTGTAACATCCCAAATTCTAGGAAGTACAAAAATAAGTAAAATTTAAAACTTTTTGCATGCATCTTATTTCTTTGCCTTTTGATTGGAGTTCCTTTAGAAAAATAACTTGTAAATACAAAATTTGGAAAGGAAAGTACAAAGGATGAAATTAAAATTGAATTGTCGAGTTTACACGTGAACATTCCTAACCAAGCTCAAATCAAATCCAAATAAATTCAAATAAACTCCAAAAATTAAAAAGAAGGGCAGAAATGGATAGATTGAAATTTTTGAGGAATTTAGAAATTTAATTAAACGAAGGACTAGCGAACGGCGAAGGTTATACAAATTGACTGTAGGATACAATTTCGTTGTTCATTTTATTCCCCTAAAATGCAGGTCAATAGGACACAATTTCGTTGCACTGGTCAACTCCCAAGCTCAAGACAAGTGACGTGCCATTTCCTCCGTTCCAAACGTCCCATTGAAATTTCAACGATCTAGGGGCCTTTTCATTCCCTCAAAATCTTATAACCTTCGGAGCTAAATCATAAATCTCCTTCCAGTATATATATATTTATATTTTTGTGACTTTGATTGTGTTTATTTATTTATTTATTTATTCATTTATTTTGTTTCTCGTTTTGTTGCGTAAAACCTGACATCTCAAAAGAGTTTTCTGATCCGCAGCAGGAAGGTCTAAAAAACGTGCAAGAAGGCAAATCTCCTTCAATCATTTTGTACCTATGTTTTCCAAAGTCCTTTTATTATTTCAAATTTAAACGCATTGCTATATTACATAAAATGATAACTTCTAAAGGATAATAGTTAAACCGATAATTGTTATGCCCTCATTTGACATTGACAACCACGTACCTTTGTCATCCTAAGCTTTGCTTGTCTTAGTATTGAGATTATTATGATATTTGTTAATTTTAGAATGGTAGTAATTTATTAGACAAGCTAGTCGATCAGTATAACCCTTGGGTGAAAAATTGATATTGTCTGCTTTAATCTTTTACTCAAGTAATTTAGTGGCTATAGGTATTGCTGTTGTTTTTAAAATAAAATAAAATGGTGATAATTGGTTTTAGACTTGGGCGGATGGTAAGATTGGGCTGATGCGGATTTAGCACGAGAACTTGTATTGTGAATATGCCGCCCGAGTCAATTAAGGACCGACGCTTGTGATTGTCCAAACTGAGCACTACCGTATAACCACAAGTTTGTATGGGTATGACCTAGCCGAATAACTCACAAATGTTTAGTTTAGATATCATCAGTGGTAATTGAGTGCAAGAGATTTACTAGTTTACTCACAGTGAGGCAGAGGGATTTACTGTACTCATATGGCGTAAGAGGAGGCTTCTGACTGTGGTGGATTTAACCCTTCAGCGGCACAACATCAGCAGGTGGTGTCTAGCCAGATTTGAGTGAGGTAAAGCCTTTTGTCATAAATTATCTGGGTCTCATGCCTAAGAAATCATGTTGGTTATTAAGATGACTTATCTCTTGTGGGTAAAGTTGTATAACCTCTGCAGAGTGTAAAACTATTCGAATAGTCGTGCCCATGGCCAAGGGCGAGCCATGTGCGCTTTCGTATGGTAGATCTTTGGTTTTGGTTTCAAAAGAAAAAGTTTTGGGAACTCGGGAGTGGATGGGGAACTCTCGGGAGTGTTTCCTGGTGGACAGAGCCAGTGCAGGTGGATAGAACCCATAGTCTTGAATCTTGGCGGTTAGAGCCTATTTATTAGTGTTAGTGGTTGGAACCTTCACTAGAAAATTTATTTAGTTTCAGTTATTGCAATTACTTTATTAAAGTGATGTTTTGGAGAATTTATTATGGTATTTGAAACATAATGCTGCTTTGCGCAAAAGAACCATATTATCCTTCTTCGTTAAGCCTTGCATCTACTGCATTTTCCCAAGACTTGTGGAGTACTTTATGTAGTCACATGCTACATTCAAAACAAATCTTAGAGAATTATGAAGGTCAAGAAGGAGATTACGACTACTTCGCATGTGGATTCGACGAAGGCTTCCTAGGGTACTAGGTTGCACTTTCCCGGTCAATTGCCTGTGGAGTATTGATGGGTCATCGTCAAAGTTGATTTCTGCTTCTGTTGTATTTTGTTAGGTTGAGAGGTCTTGTAATCTCAGTTGTAATAAAGTGGCCATAAGGCATGTACTCTCTTTTATTATAATAAAGCGTTGTTGGTTATGTAATCATCACTGTTTGACTATGTGCACTAGCTTTGATCTGGGACTAGTGTAGTAATACACAAAGGGTTCAGATTTGGAAATCCAGTCACGACAAAAAGCCCATATGAATGCCCTACATAATTAACTACCTCTCAAGCCATAATTAGAACACATAATTTTTCGCGGTTCGCAATAGAATCGAATTGTTTCGTATGAAATTTATATGAAATCATGGGCGAAGCCAAGGGGGTGCTTGGTATGCACAGGCACCCCCAAAATTTATGAAAAATTGTATTATACCCATTTTTGTTATATGTTCTAATCGAAGCTGGACTTTATTGCAATTTAATAATGTTCGCGGAAATTAGATGCAAATTGTATTCATACCATCTTTCAGGTTTTATGGACAACCTAACACATTTCACTTACAAATTTTGAAGCTATATGTGATGTTAATAGGCCACATCAATATTCTCGTATTAAGTATAGATATACTAAAAACTCTAAGTGCTTTTCGAGTGTTAGAGTATACGAACTGTCATGAGAGTTATATAGTGTATTAATAAAAATCTATAGAATTTATTTGTCAATGTTAGTATTTATTATCGTTATGATGCCACAAAATTAAATTGTTTTCATAACTAAATATGTAAAGTAACCAATTAATTGGGATAAAACCATATTAATTATATAGTAACGTTAAAGAACCATGTGAATACAATATTCACAATGTATGGTTTACCAAATGCTAACATTTTATTACTCCCACCATTCTTTTTAAGTACATTTTTATTTTTCATGATCTAGAGATATGACTTTGACTATTACTATTTGTAATTTTATCTTATTATATACTAATATATATTATGAAAGTATTTTTAGCGACAAATCTAGATAATTTTAAACATATTAACTATCAAACTTTAGAAAGTTTGATGATATGAATTATAGGATGTCAGTTAAAAAATTTGTATGGATAGCATAGTGAGTCGATGACTGCAAGGGCACGCGCCAGAATATGCCCAGCGGTCACGGTGAAGGCGTGCATCCAAGAAGTCGCGGCATGATGGTTGGGGGCACATTTAAGGAGGTACGACATATACAGCGTGCACACCCAATAAAATTTTTCTAGTTTCGCCTTAGTGGCATAGGATTCTCACCTTGGCACACATGTCAGAACTCTCGGCGCATCCGTCCGCTCCCTCATGTCCGCGTGGCAGCACTAGAGCCGTCCGATCGAGCGTCCCTTGTCCCAATCGCGTCGCGCACTAGAAATGTTCCCCGTTCCACGCATTGCCTTCAAGCCTGGCTCCTCCCTCCCAAAAGCGGCAATTCGTCAAGAACACCGCCGCCGCGCACTACACGCACAGCTACCACGAGAGGAAGCTGCCGGTTTCTCCCCCCAACACTCCGAGAACTTCCTCCCGATTCCCCGTCCAGGTCTTCCACCCCGAGTGGCCGAGAGCCTGTACCCGAGGAGATTGGAGGTGGGTTTTTCTAGTCTAGTCTCCGCACAAATTTTGGAGTTCTTGAATTGTTCGTCCCATGGTAAGGTACTAAAGTTGCTAACTCTCGCCAAGAATTCGGTCGAACCATATCTGGGTTCTTGGGTGATGTTCGAATTTGCTGGGTTTCATGAGTGATTCGATTCTTTGCCCCTGATTCAAGCGCTGCTCCATTTCTTGCGTTCTTGGGCTTTTCTCCCGAGTAGCAAGTTCTTGACTTTCATAGGCAATCTAATCGAGTAATCCCCATTCACTTGCTGGGAATAAAAAAATCCAAAACTTCAGATAAAATTTCAATCCATTCCACAAGCTAAGATCAAATTGAGTTTCAACGAGAAGGGCTTTGCACAAATTCCTTTTCCGCCACCTTTTTTTTTTGGCTAAAAGAATGGTTAGATGGAACAAATTTTCTCCGAAAATGCTTTAAATAATCAAGATTTATCAATCCCTGTGTAGCATTTCAATTCTTGTTTTCATACTTGCTCCGATCATCTTGTTGTGTCCATTCTTACTTCAGTTCTTGCAATGATTCAGGCATGCCACCGAGGGGAACGAAGCACTGGTGCAAGCACTGCAAGAAGAGCTTCCCTTCTGCGATGTCACTTGGAGGCCACATGAACCTCCACAGGGGCAGGCGCAAGAAGCAGCCGAGGAGCACGCCAAGCTCTCCGAGCATTGGCGCCCGCAGCGGCAGGTACGGTCTCCGGGAGAGGCCCCAGAGGACGTGGTGGCTGCCAGATTATAATTCCAGCGACGATGAGCCCTGGACGTTGGTCCCCAAGACTGAATGCCAGTTATGCTTCAAGGTTTTCGCCTCCTGCGATGCCCTGTCGATGCACATGAAGGCGCATGCGCACCAAGAGGAGAAGACGGTGGTGGAGCACAAGGCATCAGGGATGGTTGCTGCTTGGAGCAATGGTGATAGCGACTGCAATTTTACTGTATCTGCTTCTCCAGGTAAGAGGAAGTGGTCGAGGAGGAGGATTCTGGACAGTGTTCCTACCCCAGTGATGATGACATATGGGATAGAGGAAGTGGACGCCGCATGCATTCTTCTGAAGCTTTCAGGAGATCCTGACAAGTACTCAGCTTCTGTGGATTGTTATGAAGATTGTGAGATGGATGGAAACTTGGCCAACCATATGCAGATGATAGAGAAGGATCTGACTTCTTCTGATCGAGGCCTAATTTGGGAGACCGAGTTGATCAAGCCAGAAAATTCCAGTTCTGATGAGGAAATGAGGTTCGGCAGTCTTTCACATGTGTTGAAGGTGACGACAAGCCATGAATGCAAGCTCTGCGGCAAGGTCTTTGCTTCGGGGCAGGCACTGGGAGGCCACATGAAGGGTCACAATTATCCTGATCGTGAGACGGTTGCAACTTTTCCCAAATTTGCAGTGACTCAACCAAGGAAACCGCTGCTTGAGGTGGATCACGAGTCGCTTAGTCTCAACCTTCCAGCTCTCAGTGACAGAGAATACAGCAGTAGTAGAGGAAAATCTGAAATGAATCCATGGTGGGTCGCCAGCAGCCTTCGGAGTGAGCGAATGCTGGGTGTTGTCTGAGATTGGTACAGTTTCCTCGTCCATCAGGTGGCAGCAGCTACATTTTGGCTACTAACAGATAGTTGAAGAATATAATACCACGAATGCTCTCTACACATTCGTTACGCGCAATTCTGTTTCTTGGAATGGTCAGTGCTCTTACATCTGGCACTGCCTTTTTTGTTTATCAAACACTCCAATGTATCCATTAACAATGAGGACCATGGTTATAGTTTTGGTTGTTCCTAAGGGGAGAGCAGTCTTGTTCAGGTTGTAACAATGAGAATGTGTGGATTGATGTGGACAAGTCAGTATATGCTAGCAGTGATTACATATTCAAAGTCATTTATGATTCTGTGACCTCAAACAAGCAGTTTATTGTCAAAGTTGAGCAGTTACGAAAGCACTGCAAGTTTAACTGTTTATGGTTGGTACATTCCAACTTGTTTGTTGTACACTTCTGCATTTGTTTGCCATGCTAATAGTAGGAATTGTGCTGAGAATTGAGTATAAAGTCTTGTCTTCTCTTGCACCTAAGAGAGAAAAAATGGCACTGGCCAATGTGATCATTACTGCATTTTACTCCGGTCTTATTGCAGCCAAGATTGCTAAAATCGGATCTTCATACAGAATTTGGATCTAATACAGATGCAAAATTAAACTAACCACTCGATTTTACGGAAAACGGCTAGGACAGTACGTGGTGCTTAATATCAGGAACCATTTTTTCAGCAGCTGGTTGCTCACCGAATCAAATCAGCATACCATCTCTTGGCGAGGGAGAGCATAGGACCTCAGGCATCTATCTACCTGTATCGGAGCAGCCAAGCCGATCTGGAAACGCATATGGAAATTGCCACTTCCACCAAAACTGCAGGTATTTTGATGGAAAGTTACACATGATGTTGTCTCAGCGAGCGCTACTCTGAAGAAGACATATTGAGCGCGTGGGGTGTCGCAGCCAAAACCTCGAGCAGCATTGCAAGAACCAAGAATACAAGGTGACTGTCGGACCTGGATTTTACCAATTCAAATATCTTCTTTAATTCCACTGCACTATTTTCTGGATTAGTAGATAGTGTACACAGATACAATACTATATATCAAGTACATATCATGTGGAAGCGAAAATAATACAGTAATAACTTATACATGAGCCAGTCAGGCCGAAATCATTAAAATGCAGCAGCGGAAACCGTCTTCACATAGGTGGGACCACCAAGACACGTCCACAAGCAGCCAACTGGAGTACGCAATCTAGTTCTTGGGCCGGTTCCAATAGTTGGGCCGAATTGGGCTTTACGTATCGGTGTTATACGCGTCATATCATAGAAGTATCGGCGTATTTTTAAATTTTTTTGGGTTTGATATTTACCGATTGTCCGCCGATACCATATCGCACCGTATCAAGCCATATCAGATACGTATCGTACATGGGTACGACTCAATGTTCTAAATAACGGGATTTAGCGGCAGCTTTAGCGGGCTATAGCGTTTGGGGAGGTCAGACGCTAAGCTATGTCATATTTGGCGCTACAGGAATTTTTCCGCTATTAGCGGCTAATAGCACGCTATTGCCGCTAAATGGAGGTTCATTTAGTGCTGCTATCGGGCAAGTTTCTACGTGGGCTTTCATTTTCCTCGGCCCAAATCACGCGCAGGCCCAAATCACCGCGATACCCACCGATGGAAGCTGTCCGCTATAGCCCGCTATTTAGCCCGCTATAGCCTTTCTTAGCCTTTGGGAGAGGCAGCCGCTAAGGGGCTTAGCCCGCTATTTAGAACATTGGTACGACTGTGTAGTGACGTATCGGTGCTTCTTAGCATATTCCTACTTCCAGAGTTTCCAATTATCCACAATTTGCAAAAGTAGCCACAAATTGATCAAGAAGGCATCACAATGGCAAGAAAAATAAACTTATGTGAGAAGCCTAACCACCAACAGACTGTATACTTGCATAAAGCTAGGACCAGTTCTTATAGAACAACTAAACCAGGCAATATTTGATTATAATTGTACCTTGGCCCTAGATTCCATGCATGATGCATTTCAATCTGCGTGTGCTTTGACGTAAACTTGCTAACGTGTTATTGGGAAAACAATGAACTCAAAATAACATGTATGAGCCCATTTTTGCACAACCACAACAAACTATACTAGAGCAAATCCAATTCCCCTAATTCTTAACATGAACGAGCTCCGCAAAAGAAACCAGAAACACACCAATTTTCCTAAGAGGCGTTTCAGCGAACAGCTTCAGTGCTCACTAGTCGATGTGCTTCAAGATTCATGCGTAGGTGATGCCAAATGCCTCGGCCCCTCCCTCCACCAAGCACTCCCATTCTCTCCCCATAGATTAATACTTTCGACTTGTCACCGGTGCCAAACGCGACGTCCGTTCTTGTCGATGGTAGGGGAGGTGGGGATAGCGGTGGCGCAGGAGGAGGCAGCAAACACGGCTGATGGCTCATCGCACGGAAGGAGGCGGCGGAGGGTTGACAGGCCTCACCGCTGAGAGGCACCACGTAGGTGGTGGGTTGCCCAAAGGTGGGGCTTGTTGGGGATTTGGAACACTCAAAGAAGTAAAGAATGGGATAGGAGGAATGAACACAAGAGCTTTACTTTACACACACACATACATATTTTTAGATAATGGAACAAGGTTCCAGCCTCTACACTCCGAGGAGTATACACAGCTAAGTCATTACAACCAGGAGCACTCAAGCTCAGATCTCTCAAAAGAGAGGATAAACAAAAGACCGAACACGAGTTTCAAACAAAAGGGAAAGAACCAAGACTAAGCTTCAATTCTATTCCGGAACTTCCATCCAAACTTCGCAAAGACCTCCAAAATGGCTGTTTCCAAGATCCGGCAACCGTTCTTGATGTTCGGTCTTTCGTCTTCTTTAAGTAGTAGCGACCAAAGTCGGATCCAATATGTTGCTCTAAAAATTACCTGCAAAAAGGTGTTTGGTTTAGCTTTGTTGAATACCACATCATTTCTATTCAACCACATAGCCCAACAAATAGCTGCCGCTCCTAATAAAATTTGATTTTTAGACTTAGGCCGAAAACCCAAAAGCCAAGAACCAAACATATTAACTATGCTAGATGGCGGTTGAATTCCAAAAGTGATATACACGGTATTCCAAATAAATCTAGCAAAATGACATTCAAAGAACAGATGTTGTATAGTCTCCATAGAGCTACAAAAACAACACTTAATGCTTCCTTGCCAATTCCTTTTTGCCAGGTTGTCTTTAGTCAGAGTAACACCCATTTGGAGATACCAAAGGAAGATTTTTATTTTCAAAGGCACTCTCAACGCCCAAAGTGGGCTTTTGTAAGGTACGACCCCTTCATGCATCAAACTCATATACATAGAACGAACCGTAAAGGATCCACTCCTATGTAGATTCCAAACAAACACATCCTTGCCATTAGTGAGATTAATCGACACTATTTTGGAAACTAGGTTTTCCCAAGCAAGCAAAATTGTGCCCACCAAAGCCCTTCTAAATGATACATTAAGTGGTATAGTACTAAGAACCTTTGCCACTGTATCATCCTTTCTCCTTACAATTCTATAAAGAGAAGGGTAAGCAATCCCAAGAGGTTTGTCCTCTAACCAAACATCCTCCCAAAATCTGATTTGTGTCCCGCTTAGGATATGGAAAGGGCCGCCGGCCAAGAAATCATCCTTGACCTTCATGAGCCCCGACCAAAACTGGGAATCCCCCGGTTGTTTACGTGCCTGGGTTAAGGTTTTGTTGTACAAATATTTCTTCTTTAGAAGACTTTGCCAAACACCATCCTCATTAATGAGTTTAAACAACCATTTGCTCAAGAGACACCTGTTTTGAATGTCTAAGTTTTGGATGCCAAGGCCACCAAAATCTTTTGGTCTACAAAGTACACCCCATCTAGTGAGTCTGTACTTCTTTTTGTGTTCATCGCACTGCCAAAAGAATCTTGATCGGTAGTAATCCAACTTTTGGAGATATTACTGACTAATGTAGTCGGCATACATATATCTTTATATGAAGCTATCAGGCTTGCATGAGGTATTACTGACTAATGTAGTCGGCATAGATAGGTAGACACCAAGAAGATAGCAGTAGAAGACTCAAGTAGTTGCCATGTTATCCTTCAAACATTACGTGCACTGATTTTTGACTCAGGAGCAATCCAAACATATATAGCTAGCAGCATCATATGACCAGCTAAACTGGAATACTTCAACAACGGTTTTGACTTTAGAGTTATTTGGCAACACTTAGCCGACTTGCTTCTTGAAACATCCATAATCCATAATCTAGTAAGGGGACTTCAAGTCCAAATTTGTGTCTGTTATCCTTTTTGCCAACATCAAGCTTAATAGTTTTAGCCAAAATATCTTAGTATTTCTCTACTCCTTAAAAATGTGAGTTGGTGGTCTTCGGTGCATTCTCCCTCCTCTCTTCTTAGCGGTCTGATATGAACGCTGAAATCTTGACCATCTATCTGATATCACTTCCCTCTTATCTCACAATTTAACATCCCCTCCTCTCCATTTCCACCTTCAGTTGCAATCTCCCACCCCTCCCCTCACCACCGCCGAATTCACCTATCTCTCATTATCTCCCTCCCCTTTCTATCTCCCTCATCTCTTGATTGCTTCCATCTCTCTCTCTCCCGGCGTACGGCGACGAGATCGAGTGGATTCGGTTGCCGTCGGATCCAGCTGTCGCGGTCATCTTCTTCTTAAGCTTCCCCAGGCATGGCACAGGAGGGCGGCGAGGCGAGTAGACCTGGCCATCTCCCGCACATCCCTGGCCACTTCCCCAGCTCCGACAATGGTGAATGAGCTGTCTCCTCCTCCGGCACTGGATTATGGCGTACGACAGCAAGACCGGAGTGGATCTAGCCATCCTTAGGCTTCCAGTTGCCCCCGTCGTCTTCCTCTTTGGCCTCCTCGGGTACAGCACCACCATCGCCACGCCAAGCTTGTCATCATCCTCATCTCCCTCACATCTCTCTCTTTCCTTGCCTTAGATCCGGATGGGGTCTTCCCCTCCAGCGCCGGCATGCCCATATATAAGGTACTTGTTCGTTTTCTTCTGCCTTGTCATTCTCTTCAGCCACCCTTTCCTTTCTCCTCCTCCTCCTCCCTTCTTTATTGCACAAATGACATGCTAATTTGATAGGTTTTGCACTGACTCTGGGCCTGTTTGGCAACGGCTGCGGCCAGTGGCGGACCCAGAAATAAAATATAGCTAGGGCGAACTCGTAAGCGTGAAGCAAATAGTATTAGCCAAAAAAAACAATCCATGATCAAGCTATATTGCAATCACACTAATAAGAGTATATAATACAAAATGGAAGTACTAACTACAATTCGAATCCAAACATGTGTAGATAATGGTAGGATATTAAACAATACCTCACTAATGAAGTTATAGATGAGCCGTAAAAAACAACCAGTTAATTGTAAAGATAGATGAATCAGTAATATCACAATTTGATAATAGAACATAAAAGATGCAATAAAAGGAGATCGGTTGAGGTAGCCAAATCTTAAATAAAACGATATGCCAGTTCACAAGATTGGCTTCACATAAATCAGTGCAAGCTATAGCATTATTTATAAACTGGGTTGCTAATTGTTCTGATCATATCAGATTACTTGAGGTAGCCAAATCTTAAATAAAACGATCTGAGACCAGCCCGGCCAGAATTTTGAAGTGTGGCTAGGTCAAACTCGGCCGACCTGAGTAGGTCTGGTTGACCTGATCTTCTTCTCTTAGTTCTTACAATACTGTGACCTGAGACACTTTCTCCAGTATTGGATCTTCTTCTCCGCTCGCCTCCCCTTGCTTAGACACTTCCTCTGGGTAGGTCTGGTTTATCCCTTACTCAGACACTTATTATTGGATTTGGAGTTTTTCGTCGTTCTATTCATTCTGAATTTTGAATTTTCATCACTTCCTGTATGAGGCCTTTCTTATTCAGGAAAGTGCACCTACAGAAATAGCATTGACAAAGGTTGTTAGTTATTACCTACGTGGGTGTTGATTTCCAATTTGTAAACTAAAAAAGGAATCTTATTTTTCAGTGAATCGTCTGGTTAAACTTTGCCTAAGATTGTTCTTCTCTTTATTAGATATTAGTGAGGAACCATGGCGGTGATTAGTTAGATTTTTTAGAGCTAGCTCTAACCTAGGCTCTACTCTTTTGAATGGTAGCTAATGGTTTTTTGCTGTGTTTTTTGAGATGGTAACAGGTTTAAAAAGCTGTTTCAAAAAAACAAAAATAATTTGTAGAGGTCATTTTATTTATTTAAGTGTCTAGAGAAACCGTACTGAAAATCCGAAAGAACACGAGGCGTTCTAATCAGCTAATATCTGTTCTGTTTGTAACATGCGCCGCAACTTACGCTATACACCTGTGTACAAGAAAAATAGAGCAAAGAATTGAACTCACGACCTTCCTAGTTCAATTTCGAGTTGGTACAGCTTTGACTTTCTAGTCGCACTTTGGAGTGATTAATTAGATTTTTGGGTTAAGATTTGGGGGGGTTCCACCGGCGACTGAAGCTCGGGCGGCCGCCCGACCTCGCCCGAAGGGCAGGTCGGCCACTGGCTGCGGCTTATGGCTTTTGGCTGAAATTTTTGAATTTTGGCTGTTTACGGTACAGATTACAGAGAGACGGATACTCACTTGCGATTTTGGCTGGTACAGATGTTGGGTTTTTAACGTGTAGATCGTTTAATTTGTAGACCCCGTCTTGAGAAAATACTTCGTTTGAAAGTTAGGTAAAGCCAAAAGCCACCAGCTTCGGAGGAAAAGAACAGGCCCTCTATCAACTTTGCAGTACTTCTCCTCAAATTGTTGTACGCTTCATATTGCAGCTCTTTCAAAGGGAATAAGGGGAGAAAGTTAGGAAGAAGAGGGGAGATTGCTTGTTGTTGTTGGTTCTAGGACTTAGTAATCGCTTCACCACCGCTGCAATCGCACCTTTGGTTTTTTACAATATATCATCTAGCTTGATACGTGTTATAACATCCCTATCTGGTCTGCTGGTCAATCTTTCACATGTTACTGTTTCTTATCATTTTCTGTTAACTCATTAAGTGCATTTCAGCATTATGCTATTTGAGATGAACTTTAAACTATAGGCATACATGCTCAATTAATAAAAGGTTTTCATTTTATGCAAATTATCCATTATGAGTTACCAAATGATTCATAGACTTTTTGTTCATCGTTCTAGACACACTGGTCGAGCTGGGAAAGTAGGAACTGCAATCTTGATGTTTACAAACAATCAGATGAGGACAATTATATCACTTGAGTGTGATGTTGGATGCAAATTTGAGTTTATAAGCCCTCCGCCAATGGATGAAGTGCTGGAGTCATCGGCTGAGCATGCCATTGCTAATCTGCTAGGTGTGCACCCAAAGTCGATTCAATACTTTCTTCTAACAGCTGAAAGATTAATAGAAGAATTAGGACCTAATGCTCTTTCTTCTGCATATATTGGCACATCTGAGTGGATTTTACCAGCCACCTTCTTCACGTTCTCTAATCAGTCATGAGCAGGTAAAAAGTGGCACTGGGAGATTACAGTATTACACATATGCATGGTTTCTTTAGGTATTTACTAGAAAAAATTAGTATCTGTTTCATTTATAATATAATTAGCTACTACAGATCCATACCTGCTTCTTACATTAAACCTTTTCTGCTTGAATATATTGGTGAGAGACTTGACTAATCATTTATGAATTTTGTGGTCCTGCATTCCTAGGTATTGCTTAATTTTGTTTAGGAAAGTACTTCTAGACGTATAGAATCTGATTGATATATTTCCATCTGTTCCATACCTTGCCTCAACTTGGGTTATTTGGGTTAAAGTGCTTGTAAGCCAGTACAAAACTAAAGCAGTTGGTGGGCTAGCCCACTAATTAATATGTGTTAAACCTTAGACCAGACTACGCTCTAGAAACATCAGCAGCAAAACGTCAATGCATAAGCAAAGGCCTTCGTGCCAATGATTGCCATAGCACCCTTTGGGCGTCAATATGGTTCTCACCATGGATGTTGTCCTCCTCCAGTAGAGTCCTAAGCAGGTACACATCCTAAACTAAAGTAGTTCAAACATGCACATGTGATCTTCCCGCATCCCACACACTGTGTTTTAAGATTTAATTCCTTGCACACAGCTACTATTTTAATTGTTAAATTTTCCGATCATCTCAAGAGGATATGAAGGACACAGCTTATAATGGAAATGAGCATGTCATTGGCAACACATTTATTTTTCCTAGAGAGCAACCATTATATCATTATTTAATGTACATGAATGAGTTTATATCGATAATCCGAGGTAATATAAATGAGTTTAACCTGCCCACCATGTGTTTGTTGGAATGCTTCACAGAGATAGACAATTTATTTTCCATCACGCCGCTTCTCCTTTCAGCAATTGTCGAGAAATTATACCAATGAGACACATATTTTCTTTGCAGATATTTCAAATGGCTTAAGTAATACTTGATTGGATGACTACAAATGATCTAAGCTTTTTCTAATCTGAACATGTGAGTATTTAGTGTTTGATATTCACCATGTAATGTATCTTGAATTTTTGTAATAATGTATGCGAGATCAATAAGGGTTCAAACAATATGAAAGTTGTACATAATACAGTTCTTGGATATCTTTGGTGAGATAAATATGATGAGAAGACCAGCTCTAGCCCCCACCGGTCGTCTGATCCAGATCCAAAGGTCCCAATCTAATAACTACTAGATGTTTAATTTCTTAGAATCACACTCAAGATAAGAAATGAGTTGTGTGTGTAGCTACTACTCCCTACTACTTTGTTAGTGTAGTGGTGTTTGGTATGTGACAGTGGCCAGCCAATTTGTTGGGAGTTGTAAGTTTTTAACTTTTGCTAACCAATGTTTCAAATGGTGCATTAGGATTCACTAGAAGAGTTATTTGTTTCCTTGCTTGTTTCGGTGCTCTTTTTCTTTCTCTTAGCTAAGCTATGTTGGAGGCAGATTGGAAGTCTGGGAGTAAGGCACCACCTAGCACTTACCCCTTCAATGATCAGCATACACGTAGGCATACATGTCTAATATTTTTGTTCTCTCTTTCTGCATGTGACTTGTGATTGATGGTAATGTAGTTAGTCCCCGATTTTGGAGCAACCAATCAGTTCACAGTGTTATTTTCTTGTTGAGTGAGTTGTCTATATTCTAATGTCTTCAGACATAAATTTCATCAGAAAAAGTTTCTAGCATAAACCCATGTTTCTTTAAAAGCAAACTGAACATGTTGTATCGCACCTAAGGGTACAGTATTGCCGTTAGCTCTTCAAACACAAGCAACTGTGCAGTTGGTAGTGAGACCATAGAAATCTTCATAAAGGTTTTTTGGAACTGTGAAATCATGATTCCGTATGATTTAATCTCTATCCAGCAAGTTTGGTTATCAAAATCTGATGTAGACATGAAGTATAATAAGGTTCGTGCAATACAGAGCAGATGTGTTAGTTCTTTTTACTTGCCCTTTTGAATCTGTAGGTTTTTATGTACAAATCCCAAATGAGGATATTTAGTTATACATATTTAGCTAGATACTGATTCATTGCTTTTGACATCTGAGTTTCAAAAATGAACTAAATGCCTTGGTTGACTGAAATGTTCCATTGATTGAGAAGCTATCTGACTTTTCTCTGCAGCTCCATGAAAGCCAAAATACAATAGTTTAGTCCGATGATTCATTAAAGGAAATTTTAAATCAAGGATTATTACTAATTTCTGAAATTTGTAATGCATCGTAATGATAATTTGATGTTTATTATACCCTTTAAACTTACAGAATTTTCTACTATCAGCCTGATTACGTTTCAAAGAAGGGAAGACTAATGTCTCAGAAGTTTCATGGCTAATCAGCATATCTGAATAGTCAAATGAATTATAAACAAAGAAACTTTTGGTAGACCAACTGAATGCCTGTACGTTGCTATAGATTTTAAAATTTTATCATACTACATGTTCTGAAATTAATGGGTGGTAAAATTTTTTAGAACATGCATACAAATATGTTCTAAATTTTTTTAAATTTATAGCAACGCATGGGCATTCAGCTAATAAGAAAATAAATTAATCTCTAACAGGGCTGCAGCTAGTACTTCAGTGGTGGGAGTGGGGAGGGCTCGAGGCTTGTGTGACATGCGGGAGGGAGATTCGTTGTATATGTGGGTGGGTTGTTTTTGGCTGTAGTTAATGATTTATGATTATGGTTGATGGTTTTTGATTCAAATATGAGTGTTGTGCAAATGACCAAATATCGATAAACCGCTTCAAAAAGGTTGTTTCCATAAGCCGCTTCGAAATAACGATGAAGAAATTATCATATTTATTTGTTATAAGGAAGTTATAAGCTATAAATCATAAGCTGATCTTGGAAGAAAAAAAACAGTTGATAATCAAGTAGACAGCCCAAAACACATGCAAGGGTAAGCTAGCAATATATCATCAACGAGAGAACTCCACACAAATAACACAGATTATCATAGCAAGCCTGTCATTAATGGGTCTTATATGTACACCTACAATTTACGAAGAAGTTCGCGTGGTCTCTGGTCTCCTAGATCATAGCACTAGCTAAGTATCCGTACGTGCTCACATCAAGTACTTTGGCTGGATACAAGTGAGAGGAAGCAAGGTGGACACTCGGTTAAACTCGGCCTGGCTATATTTCTTCTTCATGTGAACGAAACCCGATTCCGATGCGCACAAACGTAACTGCTGTTCCGGTGCAGCCGGTGCAACGCATCCGCGCACTCCTCCAGCTCCGCCGCCGTGTACCCCGTCGCCGCTTCGAGCGCGCGGCCCCATGGGTCAGTGCACGGCCTCACCGTCAGCCGCGCAACGAGCATGGCCGATGCCGCCACGACCGACGGCCGGAACCGGAGGACGCCGTAGTCCAGCAGGCTCAGCTCGGCGATGTAGCTCGCCAGGAACGTCGAGTCGTCGTTGGCGCCGGCGTGTCCGTGGCGACGGCGGACGCCGGGCCGTGCCAAGAAGTGCTCGAGGAAGGTGTGTGCCGTGGGCGTGCCCAGCTTGTGCTCGAGCGCCTTGAGCACGGCGCGCTCCGTGCCGAGCAGGTCGTCCCTGGTGCAGCCGCCATCGGAGTCAAGGGCGCGGCGGGCCTCGGAGGCGAGCTTGTCCACCTCAGGGGGGCAGATCTCTGTAACGACCCACGTCGTTAATTAACCTTAATTAGCGAATTAGGACGTTAAGTAGGATTAATTACACAAATGATAATCTAAAAATACGAGGAAATTTAAACTTTTCTACGTAGTCGTATAAATTGAAACCAACGAGCGATAAACGAATACGTTATTACCGGAATTCCGTCAATGAGGACGCAGACCAAATTGTATCGACTAGAGCTAGATAAAATATACTTGCACGACAAATAAAAACTTTCAAGTCAATTAAAATATATATAACAGTCCGTCATACAATTGTGTAATTATTACAATTCTTGTACAACAAATCAGGTTACATTCATTAAGCTACAACTAAAACTGGCTTAAAGTAAATAAAGATATTACAACTCTCTTTACATTAATAACGACAATACAAATGACTATAAGTTTACAAATTCCGGTCCTAATCAAATGACCGCCTCACAAACTTAGATAATTGCAACACAATTGCCACATTAGAAACTACATTCGAGTAATACAACAATATTAAGAGAAAGCCAAATTACAAGCTAGGCCATTTCATACATGAATCCGATTGTCGTTAAATTGCCGATACACCGCTATTTACATATGAACAAGCAACTAAATTATAAGACCGAAAAAGACCGAACAAAAGAATTAATCGAATTAGAGTAAAGTAAGCATTGCCGTCAGAGCCCTAGGATTTAGCTTCGGGCAGGGTAATCCGTTCACGGAGATACCTGACCGTCCGGGGGCCAGTCGGCACCTCTCACAACCATAGGCTCATCACACGGTATTTTATTATACAAACCTGTTTTGAGTATAGGGATCAACCAAGGCAAAGCCAAAAATGCCATAACCCCATTTTCAAGCTCAACCCACAACAGAGAGGCACTTGTCAAAACTATGCCCACATATCAAAATATTCCCCAGATAGCACACGGCCAGAGCTAGGGAGGCCGAGATAGCACCTCCAGCCAGCACACCATCACGGCCAGAACCCCAGCAAGTCCTCACAGCCAAAACCACTACACTACCAGCTAAAATATCCCACTGCCATATACCAATAGCCAAACCAAGGAAAGAGCGCAAGAGACTGAGAGGCTCGGTAAGTATTCCCCCAACACTCCCCAGCCAATCCCCAGACCGCAGAGGAGCCAGCCACCGAGTGGAGCCCGAAGGCCAGGGAGGTGAAGGCCGGGCGAGCCGGCCGGGAGCAAGGCGACGGCAGGAGAGGGAACCACAAACCCCACAGCCAGCTTGGGAGGAGGAGGTCATCACCAGGCGACCACCACGACCACCGAGGGCACAACCACCCCAACAACTGAGAGCACGACCACCGCAAGCAGCCGAATCATTCCCACGGCAACCCAACCCCCACCGGCAAAGGTAATACCACACACATGAACTTAGTATTCATTCCAATGTCAAACCTAGCTCACCGCTTATGACAAATCATTAGTAACAACCGAGCAGCACCACTGTCCACCAAGCACCAACACAGAGCACACCAACCGGAGTTAGAAGAAGAGAGTAGAGTAGAGGAAGCTTACCCAAGAGAGCAGCGGCTGCGTGCTACCACCAGCCGAGCCATGCCTCTAGCCACCACCGGACACTCCCCCGGCGTATCGGCGGCGGCTAGCCGGCCGTGGCTAACCGGGGTAACCCACCTCCCAGCCTAGCACACCTCAAACAACCCATGAGAGACATCCAAAAATAACAAATCAAAACAAGTAGATGGAGTTAGATTTGGGAAAAGACACCAGATCCGGGCCCTAGGCCACGGATCTGGCCGGGGTTCCCCGAGCGGCCTCGAGCAGCAAGGCGAGGGCGGCCGGCTGTGGCTTCCCATGCGGCACCGAACGGTAAGGCGGGGGCGGCCGGGTAGAGTGGCGCAGCGCAGCTGGGGATAGGCGGCGTCGGAGGGGCGGCGCGAGAGGGTGAAGGAGGCGGCCGAGATCCGGGGGAGTAGGCGCTGAGACCCGGGGCCGGAGGAGCGGCGGCGCGGCATCGGTGTGGAGGGAGACCGGGGAAGAGAGAGTGAGGGTCGAGTGAAATGGGGACGGGGAGGCAATGAGGAAGGCGTCGGCGGTGGTGAAGAGAAGAAAGAATGAGCCGAGGCGTCGGCCGAAGGCCAGGGAAAAAGGGGATCGGGAGAAAAGGAAGGAAAAGAAAGAAAAAGAGAAGGGAAAAGAAGAAAATAGATTAGGAAAAATAAAAGATTATAGAACTAAATTAGTAGCCATGTCAACATTATAGAAATGCTTTTAGAAGCTGAACGAAAACCTAGAAACCCTACGATCACATTTCGTAGAATTCGCGTAATTAATTAGGCCATGGTACCGCTTCAACGTTAAGGATTAAAGCATATACTTGGGTATATTAAAATTTGTGTATCGCCGTTTAAACCATTCTATGGCACATTTAACTACTCAGACAATTTGGTTAGTAGCATTTAGATTATAAAAATTCACCCTTAATTATTCTTGGTCATTAGAGCAAAGTAATTGGCTCCGATGATTTAAATATATACATGATGATTAACTTGTACGTGTACGGATTAAATTAAGGGACTGTAGTCGTAGACCATTTTATTGCGAGTTTAAACACCATATAGCTTGGTTAAATCCATCTAAATAATAGAAAATCGCTCATCAGTATTTACAATGATGAGAATGAATGAATTACCATCTGTAGAATAAAAAGGTAGCGTGTACCGATTTAAATGATGCATTGTTAATTAAATCGTTTGAAGTTGTAACTAAATACCTGATTAACCTGGATAGTGTTAAATCATAGAACCTTCCTAGGAATTATTCTTGGATATAAAAAAATAATAATGTAAATAAGGCCTGTAGGCTGGAAATGACACGCATGCGAAGTAGAGGATCGTAATATCATTGAGATCATTGTTGCGCTTTTAAATGCCTAGTTAGTTTTATAGTCGATTGTGAACTGTAGAAATCCACTGTTAATTATTTTGATTTAATAGAGTAAATTCATAGCCGTTAGAAGATTAAAACTATTTGCGAAGATTAGGATAGCACATGCTGAGTTAAAATAGTAGTCATCAATTTAAAAGTACATGTAGCGATTAAAATCATACATAGCGATTAAATAGGAGTTAAGCTGTAAAAATATGTAATTGACTAAAGAAGGAATTATAAATTACATAAGAATGCCTGAACATATTTTACTTAAAGAATTAAATACGTGATTAATTAAGAACTATATTCTTTTGGGTTATAATTTAGCTAGTAGCGCGTATTAGTATGAGCAAATGTAATTGAGCAACTTTAAGACCTAAAAAGGAATTAGAGAAGTAAATAGATACATACGCATATGAGAAATTAATTGGTATAATTACATGCACGAGATCGGTTAAGATTAATATTCACCAATTATTAGATGTGTATATATCTAATCGCATCGCAACGATAGATAATTAGAAATCAACAAAAGGCGGAGTTTAACTTTTAAGCAAACAACTCAGCCATGCTAGGAAAATAACGTCCAGTGACGATTATAAAATATGAGCTAACTAGGACTAATGCAATCGGATTAAAGTGAGCGAGAGTTGATCTTAGGAGCACAAGCACGTCTACACCCCGTCATTTATTATGTTTTCATAAAGTAAGCCATAGTCGACATATTTTAATTGCAGACGAAGATCCAAGCTACGGGAGTGACTTCACTTGATCCTACTTGAATCCGAGTATATGGTTAAAGTCCAGGCAAGCATTCCTTTGATCAAATTTTTAGCGTATATTGCTTGAAACAAGTATTTTGATATTAACTTAGTATCACCCTGCATGAAATAAATAAAATAAGATTTAAATCGAAAAGAGGCAAGAGATAAGAAATGGATGGCAACTGATGGAGCAGTTGGCCCTATTAGTAGTAAAAAGGTGGGCAGAGGTTGCCAGGGCAGGTGTGAGTGGGAGGCGTGGAACCTCTGCATAAGAATAGAATATAAGGGACTACAAACTTCATCCGTATGGACAGACCGTACCAACTCGTATCAACCAACGTTCCGTTTTCACGGGCAGTCGGTACTCTAGTGAGGTGTTATATTCTCCACAGGAGTGAGTATTTATGGGATAGACCCAAAGGAACCGGTGTAAGACCGGAGCGTAAGAACCCACAGGCGGGTTACGCAGGGCGTTATATACGCGAGTCAGGGGGCTGGGGAAAGGTTGAATACCCTACCAGCCAACGGTTATGTCGTCTTCAGTGGGTCTGTGTGAGGGTGTTACACCGCTCCGGGCTGCTGATTGTGAGTAACCGGGTGGAGATATAATTACTAAGCTAGAGATAATTGTACTGTACTCTGTTCTGGGCGCCGCTTCAAAGGAATTGCGGATAATCCCAAGAGCCAACACGAGCAGAGTGATGATGGGTAAAGTGATACAAGCTTGCGCAATGCTATCCAAATCATGAATTCATGCCTGTCTCCGGGAAAGGAGAATTACGGAAACTTATGGGGGTTTTTGCTGTTCATGCGTATGTTCAGTAGTTTTCTAAATTAATAAATCGGACTTCTTTCAAAACCAACAAACCTTATTTTCTATAAGTCATGGAAATGATAGGGATGATGAAAAAAAAAGTGTTAAGAATGAACACGAGACTGAAGAGAGGAATTGAGATTCCTACACGTGTAAATGATGGGCATTTTATGCATTTTGTATTATAACGCTTGCTGAGTACGTCTGTACTCACCGTTGCTATTATCTCCCCCTTTGCTTAGGGCATGTCAATTCAGGGGAGGGCAGAGATCAAGAGGAAGCTACTGGATGAAATGCCATGGACTCGGAATATAGTGGGTACAAGGTGGACACTTCGTGTGGAGTTGTGTGAATAGGAAGTAGTTAGAATATTTTGGCTAAAGATTGTAATATTTAAGCCCTTGAGGCTTTGTAATAACTTTAGCCCTGCGTGACGATATTCTTGTAATATCATATTATGTCTCTAATTATTGTTCTGCTGCAATACTCTGATAGGCTTATTATTCGTTAGAGCGATGTTTTATCGGCTAAAACGAATAATAATCCGTTGATTAGCGTTATTACCCCATGGTAATAATGCGGGTCGTCACAGGTGGTATCAGAGCAATGGTTCGAGAGCCACGCAATTAATTAGAGACGGTTTTTGACTTAAGGATGTTGTTCTTGCTATATGGCAATATGTATTCTTTAATACTTCTCATCTTTACATCATCTCTTATTTGGTTAGCTCTAGGTTTCGACATAGTTACTTTTAGACCACCTATTTTTAGAGTCAGAATGGGTAGCGAGGTTGGGAACGGTGATAATAATAGTTGTGACGATCTAAATTATGGTACTAGTTTCTTTTCATCGGTAACAGTGTTAGTTTATAAAAGTATAGTATTAGTGGGTAAGCTATATAATTTTAATTATGAGCTTAACATTTAATTTTGCTGCAATTAGATGTTCTGTATTTAAATTGCTGCATTTCAGTCAATATCGGATTGTTATTTTATTGTCTCAACTGTAGCGACATAGACTTAACCGTAGCGACATAGGCTCCATTGTAGCGACATAGGGCAATCGAGGATAAATATGAGTAGGATTGAGGTAGTCTCATTTCTGTCATCTTTAATGTATAAGTTTTGGGTAGTAGTGGGCTGAAAGTTAGAAATTTAATGTTTGTTAAATTGAGAAACATAAATGCCATGGTAGAATCATGCTGGGAAAGAGGGAAATAATTAAGAATCATTTAGTTATGCATGCTAGTGTATATCTGGAATTGTAAGTAATATGAAGGGGAGGTGTAGAATAATTAAAATTATAGCAATTACCTGTTTTTACTTCATGTACGTATTCATTTTGTTACATGCACGTTGCTGTCCAGAAATTTTCATTTGGCAACTTAGGATAGAAAACTTGAGTGCTAGCAAGTAAAAATAATGTAGAGAGGATTATATTATCATAACTTCTTCTCTCTTTCAATCTGAGAACTAAAATAAACACACTGCCATCTTAGACAGCTAAGTAAGGAGAGTATGAATTATGGAGCAAAGGTACTAAGATGGCAAGATGTATGGTTCGCTAAAAATTTCTTTACCCCATTTCTGCATATGAGATTTCCCGGACGAGTGGTCCGTGGCGCTCCCGAACGCGTAAGTTTCGGGCGTACCCAGGAACGAAGTCCTGGGCGTACTCAGGGATGAGCCCTGAGCGTGGTTCCAAACGCGAAAGTTTTGGGCGATCCTGAGAGCGAGTTCTCAGGCGTGCCTGGGCGCGGAGATCCAGGGTAGTGTAGGTTCGCACTCAGAGGCCAGCTCTGAGCGTGGTCCCAAACGCGAAAGATTTGGGCGATCTCGAGAGCGAGTTCTCGAGCGTAGCTGGGCACGTAGTCTCAGAGTAGTGTAGGAGCTGATTCTTTTTGCATCTCTATGTTTCTTGGGTTTTATTTGCCTAATGTGTATGCTGTGATGTGAAGACCAATAACAGTGAGGGAGTAATGCGGCTTTCTACTACTTGAACATAAATAAATTCTCATCTATTTGCATGCTGAATATTAATAAGGAAAACCTGGGTCTACAACATGAATAAAATTTTGTTCGTACCTCTTGTAACAACTTGCTACAGAAAATTTAATAACGTCATGATATGCAGGTATTTTCAAAAATATAATTCCCTAAATTTAACTACAACTTAAAGTGAGGTGACTTAAGTGTATACTGTACCATCGAATTAAAACTAGTGAAAAAAAAAATTTTCTAGAGCCTAGTCCGTAATATAGGAAAAATGTTCAAATTCCTTATTATTTCTAAAAGCCGGTTATATAGAATTACCCGGACTACTAAACTTAGACGAGTTGTTACGGGACCAACTGTAGATCATATATGCGCCACCATCCATTTCCTTTTACGGAGCACGTAACTTAGGATGAGACGTCCCTAGAGTGTAACCGGATTAAATTAGGCTACATATTCTTCATCTTTTGGATCATAGATAGCCCAATCGTAATGGGGGTTATTCGAGCCTTTCCCAAGTAATATATCCTTAAACTTCCCAAAGAAACATTCCCTTATTTTGTCCTAGCTCTTTTTGAGTGTATGGTTCGACACGTAGCCACTCTGGTGTCAAACCGAGGGAATGAGTCCATAGATACCTGTGTCTCTTTGTTTAATTCAGACCTGAACCGTCAACCTCTAGGCTTCTAAGTCTAAGCCTGTTGCGGTGTTAATCACCTCGGCATCCATGATCTGTTTTAAAGCATCCGCCGAAATATTCTTGTCTATGTCTGGTGCATTTCCCCAAGTTCATAAATATATGATTTCAGGAACCTTTGGCATAATTCCCGGGGCATGACATTGACCATGAGCTCATAAAATGAAATTCTGCAAACGAAAATGTTTCAACATGACATTAGGAAATAAGTATTTTCACAAAACCTCTTTGCATCATTCTATATAAATATTTCTTGCACCGTAGTGTTTAAAGTTTTTGGAAAAATATGTTCCATGCATTCCATGAGGACATATATTATGAATAGGGGGAAGTGTCCACTCTTTCAATATCATTGAACTATCACCAACTGAACGCAAAACCGTATGGCAATACTATACCCTATGTGTAACCAATAAATCTCTCAGCCTGCCTAGTAGTCTAGGGAGATCTGTTCAATTCCGAAGAGCTAAACCACGGCTAAAGAGCTAGTACCGTAGAGATAGAGTTTCAATCCAAAATTTCTGACACCATAATGCCGTCCGAATAGAAAGTAACAATATTAACCCAGCAAGAAATACCCACCCCTTAAATAGCCCAAGTCCAATGCCAGGAAACTAGGATAGTGTTAATATAATTTCCAATCTTCCTATCATAAGTTTTCTTTTCAACCCAATTGCTTTAAGCAATACCATCTTCCTTGAACCACCCCGCAAAACTATCAACCATAGCACTTTAATAGACCAGCTAACGGAATCGAGGGGTAGCTAAAGAATTAAGGAGGGAAGGGGCAATGGTTAGAAAAAGGACAATACTAACCGATGCAATATAGAATAAATTGAACGATTTTCCTACCTTAACATGAATTATAATCCCAATCCTAATGCTACCAAATCCCTAGTGACGATAATCGACAACCTTAAGCTAGAAATGAAATTATAACGTTGACGTGGGAGGGACAACGAACGATGCAAGCATAGGAGGTATATCTACCAAAAGGCGGAATAAATAGGAATATCTACAAGCACGTTTCGTAAATGATCAATAAGAGACCTACCATAACCTTCATAAGTCATTTCCGATTTCGAGGACGAAATCATTTTTAAGGAGGGAAGTGTGTAACGACCCACGTCGTTAATTAACCTTAATTAGCGAATTAGGACGTTAAGTAGGATTAATTACACAAATGATAATCTAAAAATACGAGGAAATTTAAACTTTTCTACGTAGTCGTATAAATTGAAACCAACGAGCGATAAACGAATACGTTATTACCGGAATTCCGTCAATGAGGACGCAGACCAAATTGTATCGACTAGAGCTAGATAAAATATACTTGCACGACAAATAAAAACTTTCAAGTCAATTAAAATATATATAACAGTCCGTCATACAATTGTGTAATTATTACAATTCTTGTACAACAAATCAGGTTACATTCATTAAGCTACAACTAAAACTGGCTTAAAGTAAATAAAGATATTACAACTCTCTTTACATTAATAACGACAATACAAATGACTATAAGTTTACAAATTCCGGTCCTAATCAAATGACCGCCTCACAAACTTAGATAATTGCAACACAATTGCCACATTAGAAACTACATTCGAGTAATACAACAATATTAAGAGAAAGCCAAATTACAAGCTAGGCCATTTCATACATGAATCCGATTGTCGTTAAATTGCCGATACACCGCTATTTACATATGAACAAGCAACTAAATTATAAGACCGAAAAAGACCGAACAAAAGAATTAATCGAATTAGAGTAAAGTAAGCATTGCCGTCAGAGCCCTAGGATTTAGCTTCGGGCAGGGTAATCCGTTCACGGAGATACCTGACCGTCCGGGGGCCAGTCGGCACCTCTCACAACCATAGGCTCATCACACGGTATTTTATTATACAAACCTGTTTTGAGTATAGGGATCAACCAAGGCAAAGCCAAAAATGCCATAACCCCATTTTCAAGCTCAACCCACAACAGAGAGGCACTTGTCAAAACTATGCCCACATATCAAAATATTCCCCAGATAGCACACGACCAGAGCTAGGGAGGCCGAGATAGCACCTCCAGCCAGCACACCATCACGGCCAGAACCCCAGCAAGTCCTCACAGCCAAAACCACTACACTACCAGCTAAAATATCCCACTGCCATATACCAATAGCCAAACCAAGGAAAGAGCGCAAGAGACTGAGAGGCTCGGTAAGTATTCCCCCAACACTCCCCAGCCAATCCCCAGACCGCAGAGGAGCCAGCCACCGAGTGGAGCCCGAAGGCCAGGGAGGTGAAGGCCGGGCGAGCCGGCCGGGAGCAAGGCGACGGCAGGAGAGGGAACCACAAACCCCACAGCCAGCTTGGGAGGAGGAGGTCATCACCAGGCGACCACCACGACCACCGAGGGCACAACCACCCCAACAACTGAGAGCACGACCACCGCAAGCAGCCGAATCATTCCCACGGCAACCCAACCCCCACCGGCAAAGGTAATACCACACACATGAACTTAGTATTCATTCCAATGTCAAACCTAGCTCACCGCTTATGACAAATCATTAGTAACAACCGAGCAGCACCACTGTCCACCAAGCACCAACACAGAGCACACCAACCGGAGTTAGAAGAAGAGAGTAGAGTAGAGGAAGCTTACCCAAGAGAGCAGCGGCTGCGTGCTACCACCAGCCGAGCCATGCCTCTAGCCACCACCGGACACTCCCCCGGCGTATCGGCGGCGGCTAGCCGGCCGTGGCTAACCGGGGTAACCCACCTCCCAGCCTAGCACACCTCAAACAACCCATGAGAGACATCCAAAAATAACAAATCAAAACAAGTAGATGGAGTTAGATTTGGGAAAAGACACCAGATCCGGGCCCTAGGCCACGGATCTGGCCGGGGTTCCCCGAGCGGCCTCGAGCAGCAAGGCGAGGGCGGCCGGCTGTGGCTTCCCATGCGGCACCGAACGGTAAGGCGGGGGCGGCCGGGTAGAGTGGCGCAGCGCAGCTGGGGATAGGCGGCGTCGGAGGGGCGGCGCGAGAGGGTGAAGGAGGCGGCCGAGATCCGGGGGAGTAGGCGCTGAGACCCGGGGCCGGAGGAGCGGCGGCGCGGCATCGGTGTGGAGGGAGACCGGGGAAGAGAGAGTGAGGGTCGAGTGAAATGGGGACGGGGAGGCAATGAGGAAGGCGTCGGCGGTGGTGAAGAGAAGAAAGAAGGAGCCGAGGCGTCGGCCGAAGGCCAGGGAAAAAGGGGATCGGGAGAAAAGGAAGGAAAAGAAAGAAAAAGAGAAGGGAAAAGAAGAAAATAGATTAGGAAAAATAAAAGATTATAGAACTAAATTAGTAGCCATGTCAACATTATAGAAATGCTTTTAGAAGCTGAACGAAAACCTAGAAACCCTACGATCACATTTCGTAGAATTCGCGTAATTAATTAGGCCATGGTACCGCTTCAACGTTAAGGATTAAAGCATATACTTGGGTATATTAAAATTTGTGTATCGCCGTTTAAACCATTCTATGGCACATTTAACTACTCAGACAATTTGGTTAGTAGCATTTAGATTATAAAAATTCACCCTTAATTATTCTTGGTCATTAGAGCAAAGTAATTGGCTCCGATGATTTAAATATATACATGATGATTAACTTGTACGTGTACGGATTAAATTAAGGGACTGTAGTCGTAGACCATTTTATTGCGAGTTTAAACACCATATAGCTTGGTTAAATCCATCTAAATAATAGAAAATCGCTCATCAGTATTTACAATGATGAGAATGAATGAATTACCATCTGTAGAATAAAAAGGTAGCGTGTACCGATTTAAATGATGCATTGTTAATTAAATCGTTTGAAGTTGTAACTAAATACCTGATTAACCTGGATAGTGTTAAATCATAGAACCTTCCTAGGAATTATTCTTGGATATAAAAAAATAATAATGTAAATAAGGCCTGTAGGCTGGAAATGACACGCATGCGAAGTAGAGGATCGTAATATCATTGAGATCATTGTTGCGCTTTTAAATGCCTAGTTAGTTTTATAGTCGATTGTGAACTGTAGAAATCCACTGTTAATTATTTTGATTTAATAGAGTAAATTCATAGCCGTTAGAAGATTAAAACTATTTGCGAAGATTAGGATAGCACATGCTGAGTTAAAATAGTAGTCATCAATTTAAAAGTACATGTAGCGATTAAAATCATACATAGCGATTAAATAGGAGTTAAGCTGTAAAAATATGTAATTGACTAAAGAAGGAATTATAAATTACATAAGAATGCCTGAACATATTTTACTTAAAGAATTAAATACGTGATTAATTAAGAACTATATTCTTTTGGGTTATAATTTAGCTAGTAGCGCGTATTAGTATGAGCAAATGTAATTGAGCAACTTTAAGACCTAAAAAGGAATTAGAGAAGTAAATAGATACATACGCATATGAGAAATTAATTGGTATAATTACATGCACGAGATCGGTTAAGATTAATATTCACCAATTATTAGATGTGTATATATCTAATCGCATCGCAACGATAGATAATTAGAAATCAACAAAAGGCGGAGTTTAACTTTTAAGCAAACAACTCAGCCATGCTAGGAAAATAACGTCCAGTGACGATTATAAAATATGAGCTAACTAGGACTAATGCAATCGGATTAAAGTGAGCGAGAGTTGATCTTAGGAGCACAAGCACGTCTACACCCCGTCATTTATTATGTTTTCATAAAGTAAGCCATAGTCGACATATTTTAATTGCAGACGAAGATCCAAGCTACGGGAGTGACTTCACTTGATCCTACTTGAATCCGAGTATATGGTTAAAGTCCAGGCAAGCATTCCTTTGATCAAATTTTTAGCGTATATTGCTTGAAACAAGTATTTTGATATTAACTTAGTATCACCCTGCATGAAATAAATAAAATAAGATTTAAATCGAAAAGAGGCAAGAGATAAGAAATGGATGGCAACTGATGGAGCAGTTGGCCCTATTAGTAGTAAAAAGGTGGGCAGAGGTTGCCAGGGCAGGTGTGAGTGGGAGGCGTGGAACCTCTGCATAAGAATAGAATATAAGGGACTACAAACTTCATCCGTATGGACAGACCGTACCAACTCGTATCAACCAACGTTCCGTTTTCACGGGCAGTCGGTACTCTAGTGAGGTGTTATATTCTCCACAGGAGTGAGTATTTATGGGATAGACCCAAAGGAACCGGTGTAAGACCGGAGCGTAAGAACCCACAGGCGGGTTACGCAGGGCGTTATATACGCGAGTCAGGGGGCTGGGGAAAGGTTGAATACCCTACCAGCCAACGGTTATGTCGTCTTCAGTGGGTCTGTGTGAGGGTGTTACACCGCTCCGGGCTGCTGATTGTGAGTAACCGGGTGGAGATATAATTACTAAGCTAGAGATAATTGTACTGTACTCTGTTCTGGGCACCGCTTCAAAGGAATTGCGGATAATCCCAAGAGCCAACACGAGCAGAGTGATGATGGGTAAAGTGATACAAGCTTGCGCAATGCTATCCAAATCATGAATTCATGCCTGTCTCCGGGAAAGGAGAATTACGGAAACTTATGGGGGTTTTTGCTGTTCATGCGTATGTTCAGTAGTTTTCTAAATTAATAAATCGGACTTCTTTCAAAACCAACAAACCTTATTTTCTATAAGTCATGGAAATGATAGGGATGATGAAAAAAAAAGTGTTAAGAATGAACACGAGACTGAAGAGAGGAATTGAGATTCCTACACGTGTAAATGATGGGCATTTTATGCATTTTGTATTATAACGCTTGCTGAGTACGTCTGTACTCACCGTTGCTATTATCTCCCCCTTTGCTTAGGGCATGTCAATTCAGGGGAGGGCAGAGATCAAGAGGAAGCTACTGGATGAAATGCCATGGACTCGGAATATAGTGGGTACAAGGTGGACACTTCGTGTGGAGTTGTGTGAATAGGAAGTAGTTAGAATATTTTGGCTAAAGATTGTAATATTTAAGCCCTTGAGGCTTTGTAATAACTTTAGCCCTGCGTGACGATATTCTTGTAATATCATATTATGTCTCTAATTATTGTTCTGCTGCAATACTCTGATAGGCTTATTATTCGTTAGAGCGATGTTTTATCGGCTAAAACGAATAATAATCCGTTGATTAGCGTTATTACCCCATGGTAATAATGCGGGTCGTCACAATCTCCTCGTACTTGGCGGCGAGGAGCAGCGCCGCGGCGGCGATGGGGATGAGGTGGCGCACCGACCCGATCGCCTGCCGGGCGCCCGCGGCCAGGAAGCGGTCGAGGCAGGACACAGCGAGGTGCAGCGTCTGGGAGTGGAGGCCGAAGGTCGGCGCTAGAGAGGAGAGCCACTCGACGAGGATGGCGCGCATGGGCGGCGTCACCGGCTCCTCCCGCTTCGCGCGCACCGACGCTGCCGCCATGTAGTCCGGTCCGGCCGCGGCCTCCACGGACCGGAGGTACGCGTGGATGTCGTGATCATAGCACGCGGCGGCGGCGTCAGGGAGCGGAGGCTGCATGGCGATTGCCGGCGGCGGTAACGGCGGGAATTCGGCCTGATCGTATTGGAGTCCGTCGTGAGAGGGGCGAAGCGCGGCCGCCATGCCACGTGATGATCGAGCTCGTGCTCCTTGGAATGCTCTCGCGCAGATTGGCAGCTAGCTCACGTACGTACCGCACATCGCACCGCAAGTAGCAACGTATTTATTGGGATCTGTACATGTCCGAGTCGAATTGGGACCGCGAACCGTACAACGATTTTTTTATTGAGATTGCGAGTAAAGTGTGTACGTAGTTCATCAGAGTCCTATTAGGATTAGCTCGTATCGATCCCTAATCCGAACGGAGAGGAGAGGCGGTACAGCTGTAGTGTGTGTGTTTGTCTTGTGTTTGGGCCATGCGATCAAATGAAAAACTCTGGCGTATACAAGGGCAAAATAGTGCAAACCTTCTTGAATCAAGTTTTTCTTGTTTGAAGTAAAGGCAAGGGCTCTATCATGGCGAAAAGAACAACCGTTCAAACCAGAGTTTCGCTCAGGTTCAACCCGAGCTAGGATGGAGCTACCGGCGTAAAATTACACAAGAGAAGGTGAAGGACCACGTGAGAGATTCTGAATTATATTGTGATGAACCATTGCAATTTAGAGATGTCAAAAATTTGAAAATGCTATTTGTCAGCAATTTTTGGAAGTCATCCGGCTCAGCACGGTCAAACCGGCTTTGAGGGGGCGATCCGACCAATTTTTACTGGCGGTCAGACCGGTGTGCATTGTCAGTCTGAGCAGATGCAGGTAGCGACCTGATTGCTACAGGTGCGTTGTTTGGCTAGCTGCTTAGTGATGCTTCGGCCAGTTTTTTTATTCTTGTGGTTTTGAGTCGCAGAAAGAGTTTGAATGACCTAGGTTAGTGAATATAGATTTCATGAGACATCTTAATGCTAATGTGGATCAAGTTATCAAGAACTTATGTCTAAAAATGATTTGTTTTTCTTGGATGTACAGGGTCGCTTGGAGTCAACCATGATCAACAGCGAGGATCGGGGTTACGCTTATGGAGGAACTGGGGCCCATAACGATTAAGAATACCAGATAAGATAGCTGAGCTCAAGCATGGCACGAGAAATACGGTAAATGTTGAAGGAAATTTCAAATGATGGGTTGCACTATGTAGCTTGGTCGGTTCAAGTAGGGCGTGGTCCAGTGAAACTGGAGTGGGATAGATTTGCCGATGGGTGGCAAGCCAATGGTGCACCTACACGTAATAAGTATGTCAATTGTTTGCAAATAGGAGGAGGTGACGGAATAAAGAAAGGATATTGTGGTAATTTGATTAAAATACTAGAAACTACCTTGAAGCAAATCTACGTTGCTTGGGAGAGCAGTTTAGGTCAAGAAGAAGCTGAGAAGATTAAGTTGGGTCAAGACTAAGGATTTAGTGGATTTAGATTTATGCACTTTTGAAAAACGTGCATAAGTATAGTGTGTGAGTTAAAGCTCGTATGTGTGGAGTTATCATATTTCCTCCATTTGCGTTAAGTGGATAGCATCCACTGAGATTAAATAGGACTGGCTAACATATCCATTTAACATGTTAGGATAGATATTTGCTAGTTAACTATCCAACCATCATCTCTTAAGAATAAGTGTTCACATGTTAAGGTTAAGGTGTGGGAAAAGTTGAGTGTTGTAGTGTGCTTTCTTGTGTCCTCTAGGTGGAGTAGCTATAAAACTTTCATTCTCAAGTAGCAATGCATCAATCTTTGTTTATCTCCATAATTCTCTCTTGTGTTGACTGATTTGGTCATGATTTGTTTGGTTTTTCTTCTTCTCTCTTCCCTTCTTGATCTCACTGTACCAATGACATATAAGAGATAGAGATAACCTTTACAAATCAATCTTCATCCATCTAGACACTTTGATGGCAAATTCATGAAGACATATGATTTTACTTGATTTTGGTTTCACAGAGTGATTGCATGATCCGATGGTTTTCGACTTGATTTTTTTGGTGTTCTTGCTTGCTGTAACATATGAGAATTCGTGTAGAGCTATCTTGGCCATCTTTTACCCACGAGCAAGTTATATTCACTATTTTCGTATTTTGCCCAGTTTTAGTGTATACTTACTTAATTTTGAAAAATGTCTGAACTTTGATATAGATTTTTGTGATCCATAGATGGAATAGGTTTCTGAGATATCAAATAAGGTGTGTGCAAAGTTTCATAGTAATTGGAATTGTATTTTAGAAGTTACATCAAAAGTGGTTTGTGTTGGGCTGTTTTTGGAACAAGGGGCTATTTGACCTCCATACTCTAGCGGTTAGACTTGTGGTAATTTTCGGCCAGACCGGCCCTCGGTAGAGGTTTGATCTCTAGGGTTTGGTGTTTTACAGAGTTTGATTTCTTGAGGTTTTTGCTTTGGGTTTTTGGTTGTTGATCTTAGGCTTCATAACTCTGTAGTTACAGATAGAGTAAAGAATCAAAAATATTTTGGTGAAAATGTTTAACGGTACTATTTACCCCCTCTCATGATCATTCAATCCTTTGGAAGGAAAGAAGGCTAGACACTCTATCCGTGGAAGGCTCTACTCTATGTTCCATGTCCTCTTTGATTTTGTGAGCTGTCTCTTGAGCCGTTGCCTGCTTTCGAAGACCCTCCTAATCCATTCTTTCAAATTGTTCCATATAATGTAAATCACCATGATGTTGAAGTCGCTGCTCTGGTCCTTATGCATCATTATCTTTGATGCTTACAGCCACCGCACCTATCTAGAATCTATTGTAATCCGATGACTATACTTACTGCAGAATGGTGCAGTTCACCTACTCGAGGACCGCTGGCTAGATTTCCAAAGCAAACGGGCAAGAGAGGCATAAGTGTAGGCCTATTTCTTGATGTTGGTTTCAGAGGATGCAAGTTTGATGGTGCGAGCCTTGCGGCTGCCCTCTAATTCTACAATAGCCACACGAGCACGATGCGGCACAGGATGTGGCGGCGAGATGGCATGACGAAGCCGTAGCGCCAACGCTCGCGGACTGCGCTCCGGCAAGGCATGGTGAGCGCGGCCTTACCCAACGCGCTTCCAAGGCCGTGTGCCGACGACGGCGACGTGAGAATTGTTCCAGCGCGCCACGGTGGTCGTGCCTTGAGATCTGCTGGCCGCACGGCGGAGCCCGCATCTCGACGAGGTCAAGCCGAAGGCGGCGATTCCTCCCCTCTCCACTTGGTTCCTCTCCTTGGTGGCGTAGAAGCGGTGACGGCGCCGCGTGGGAGGACAATGAGGTGGGGGCGCGCGAGCTGTCCTGGCTCTGCCGCCCGCCATAGCTTGTGACGCGGCCGCACAGTCCTTGCCTCTGTACCTCTCTTATTATTTTTTTCTTTTTCTTTTTTGTCACAGGAAAACCGCGGTACGGAGCGAGTTCATGCCGCGATGATGAGCTGGCCGGAGTGAGACCCAGACAAAGAGTTGGGGACACTCTCGTCGACGGCGGCACGACTGTCGTTTTCCAACTACGCGGCCGCATCCCGATAAGGCGCCGCAGCCGTCGTGCACTTTGTCTTGGCGCGGTGGCCGTGTCCCGAGCCGGCGCGCCGCAGTGGCGAGGGATGCTCTGGCGCGGCGAGCAGCTGCCAGAGCTCCACCGAGCGACAGCAATGGCACAGCAGCGTCCTCTCTCTCTCTCTCTCTCTCTCTCTCTCTCTCTCTCTCTCTCTCTCTCTCTCTCTTCCATGCTCTTCAATTCTTTTTTATTTCTGTTTGTGTTCGTTCTTAATTACTTGGCACTGCAATGTACCAAAATGTATCCAAACTGTTGTTAATTTTTTATGTAATGCGAGGGAAAATGTCCCAGATAATGTTCAAATAACATCACAATTTTTCCCTTTTCCCTGATTTAGTTGGTGTTCAACCAGAAAATGTCTCAAATTATTAGTGTATAATTGCTGTCATAAATATTTAAAAAAATTATTGTAGGTGGCACATTTCAAAATTTGAAAACGCATCTATCAAATTTTCAAAAGTCAAACAACAATCCCATCTCTCAAATTCAAACGGGAACAGCCATCACATCTCAATCATTGAAATGTGCCTCACCATTGATCCAATTAGAGATGTATTTCCCTTCCTCAAATACAACAATATTTTTGTTGTGTATTCTTGCACCAATCGCAAGGAACCCTTCTGGCCTTCAACCCCAGGGTATAGATAGTGGAACTACCCACGACTACAGGCAAGAAATCCACTCTGGCAAGAAAAGCAAAAAATTATTGAATTAGCATCCAAAAAAAATTAGTTCCTCCATTTCAAAATATAAGATGTATCAAAGATTAAGAAGGCTTAAAAGATGAGAAGACAATAAAGTAAAAGACCATGCTGTTCTCAACCATAAGAAAACAAAAATACAGCCAGAAATAAGAATTAAAACCATGTTCTTTTAGATTGTAGCTAATAGCTTTTGGCTGCAGCTAATGACTTTTGTTTGTATTTTTCGAAACGGCAACGGACGGCTAAGACGCTGATGCGAACGACGCACATGGTTTTGGGTTTATGAAACCGTTTGAAGAAGCTGTCCTATTTATTTTGATCTTTTTTGAGAAATTTAACCAAAAGCTACAAAAAAAAGACCAAAAAGAACCTAACCAATATCCACTTTCAAAGTCTATTCTTTTGGGCTGTGATTTATGACTTTTAGACCAAGTGCAAGTGCTCGTGTGAATGAAATGAAAACCGATTGTTAGACCATGTGGCTAGGTCTAAGATATTTTGGTGATAAATAATTGAGAATGGTTAATTTGTTATGATGAATAATTAGTGATTTTGTTTAGCGTTGTTATGCGAGTTGTGTTCCGTGTGTGCAGATTGATATTGGTCAAGTTGGACGAACTTTTGCCAAAAGAATGTTATTTGGTTTTTGCATGTACAGGTTAAGCATGGAGATGATCATGGTCGGTGACGAGGTGGACCGGGACTAGGATGGGGAGATTCGAGGTTCAGACGGTCAAGGAGGTCACGAAATAGTCGAGCTCATGCTTGGGGCGCATGGAGATCAAAGATGGATGATACGTGTTGGAGCTTTGGAGGTGCGGTTTGGATGCTACGACACGTGGTGGATGATGCGTGGAGAAGATACAAGAGGTGCGATCCTAGAGGCTTCGACACGTGATGAGGTGGAGAAGTTGGAATTTTGGAAAACTCGTGTTAGGAAGGGTTTCGGGTCCCTTATTTGTTGAAATTGGATTAAAATTTATGGGTTTAGGATAAACCCAGATTTTGGGCCATAGACTATAAATAGAGGTGGGGTTGGAGGCTAACCCCGTAACTTTTGGAGAGACTAATTTCGTGCTAGGGTTTGGGGGTGCTAGGAGGGCACTTTGTAGTCACCATGATTCAGAAATAAAATTACAGATCGGTTTTAGAAAAAAATTGCGACGGCTCATCCTTCTTCGCGTCATCCTCGTCTCGGTCTCCTAATCGTCATCTCTTATGCGGAAAGAATACGTGTTTGCCTGCCGATTTGTGCGAACGGAAAAAAATCGCATGTGCGGCGGCGCGTGTTGGAGTGAAAAAAACGAGAAAAAAAAACTTGCGGCGATGGATGGAGAAACCACTGTGCTGATGGATGGAGATGAAAAGTTTCTGCGTTTTCTACTAAAAGTTCGTGAGTTTTTTAATTCGCATATATGATCCTTTTTCCTGATTTTTTGATTCCTATGGATTCTCCATGCATTAATCTCTATCTATATTTTTTTGCTTACATTCATGAATTAGTTTGAATTAAAAATTGATCGCTAGATTAAGAGAAAAACGTTGTTTCTGCTGATCGAATTTTTGGGCGCTACAGTAACTGCTATAGTATTGCTACAGTAATCGCTACAGTACCGAGAAATTTTTTTCCCTATTTTGTTTTCTGTATTCTGTTTTTTTATTTTGCCCTGTACCGAGAAATTTTTTTAAAAAAATCTTCCGCTAGGCGTTGCAATCATTCACCCCCCTCTGATTGCCATCGACGATCCTACTCCAATAAATCACTTCTAAAAAGCTATCCATCTAAGCCACTGCAAAGAAACCATTCCATTTATTTATTTAAGAGAAATTACAAGCCATATGTTATAGGGCCTGTTCTTTTATTTTTCTTATGGCTGTGGCTTATGGTTTTTAGCTAAAATTTTTGAATTTTAATCTGTTCGTGATAGAGATTACGGAGAGACATACTTGTTTGCGATTTTGGCTGATACAAATGTTGGGCTTTTAACATGTACTACAATTAACTTGTATATCTTATCTCCGTTTAAAAGTTAGGTACTGTAGCAAAAACTAAAGATCACTTTTAGTAACCGCAAGGGCAGAAAAGCTGAAATAAGCTGAAAATAGCATTCTCACTCCACATTTACCTGCATGCAGTAAGTCTATTCATCTATGCTCTCATCGACATTTATTGTTGGCACCTTTTTGCATGACTCTAGCCTTCTCTCTCAGCAAATAAATTTAGGCATGTTCTTTTTAGCTGAGGCTTTTGGCTGCAGCTTATAGTTTTTGAGCTGTTTGTATGAGAGATTACAGAGTAATAGAAACTCACACGTGGTTTTTTCCGATATAAATAAAGTCGGTACAGTATGTACTACAATTAACTAGTAGACTTTATCCTGAAAAAACACTCCATTTAAACACTCCGTCAAATGTATAACCCAAAAGCTGAAAAAAAAACAGGGCCAAAGCAGATGGATTAGCTTCTGCTGATAGCTTTTAGATGTAGTTGATAATTTTTAGCTAAAAATAAATAGTAGCGATTGGAAGAAGTAACTTTTAGAAAGAGAGAACGAGTGGTGCAAAAGTAAGAGATATACATTTATGAGACGGGAGCGAGAGGAATGACCATGGTATAAGATATATCCATGACCCTATGACTTATTCTCGGATGAAGATGTGAATGAGAAGAGTGGAGAAGCCATTTTGAGAAATTAGATATTCATATTGACCTCTCATGTCTTCAAGCAGAAAACAGAAATAGAAGATAATATAAATTGGGCGTTTGTCATGTCATACACAGTGGAGATCATTAACTAACAGAGGGTAAAATGGGAAGGCCAATGCTTGCGCACGCCTTATAAAACGAAAATTAGCCCAAAAGACTACGTCTTGTAAAAAGAACGGGAGGGAGAGTATTGAATTAGCACGTCTAACTACTCACTAATAGGAAGTAATCCAACTCCCCGGGCTCTACACAACAAGACGATCTTAATGACGGCATTACATCAAGCTTGGAGCCGAACCGGATATCCTTCGAAAATTTTGTTACCCCCGATCAACTCGGCTTCGACGATCTGGCTTATTTTTCACTATTCATAAGTTTCATCTTTTTCTGAACTTTTGGCTTTTTGTTGAGTTTTTTGCCGGTTCTTTTTTTCCCGTATTTGTTTGTATTATACGTAATGGGCTAACATATTTTTTATATTTTTAAATTTTTTTAAAATTTAATTATGCTAAATAAGTCTCTGTCAGTTACAGTGCTTTTTTCAGCCAGCTACAGTATTTTCAGCCATGAGCTTTTCAGCCGAACCGATCACCACCTAGGAATATCCCGAATTTCACATATACCTCGAATTTCAATGCAGCATCTAAACCTAGAATTTCACCCAATCAATAGATTAGTGTCATTGTGGTGATAGTGCGGGCGCCTGCGGCCAGGAAGCGGTCGAGGCAGGACACGGCAGGGCGCAGCTTGCAGGAGTGGTGGCCGAAGGTCGGCGCGCGACGGAGGCGAGCCACTCGACGAGGACGGCGTCACCGGCTCCTCCCGCTTCGCGCGCACCGACGCCCACGCCATGTAGTCCGGCGCGGCCTCCACGGAACGGACCGCAGGTACGCGTGGATGTCGCGCTCGTAGCACGCGGCCGGCGGCGTCGGGCTCGACGGCTCGCGGGAGGGAGAGGGGCGAAGCGCGGCAGTGGGACGTGGGCCGGGAGCGGAGTCTGCATGGCGATTGCCGACGGTGGGGACGGCGGGAATTCGGCCGGAGCCGCCATGTCCCGTGATGATCGAGCTCTGAATGCTTCCTGTTGCGGCGGCTTTGCAGCTCACGTACGTACATCACATTGCAACGCAAGTAGCAACGTATTTGTTGGGATCCCTAATTCGAATGGAGAGAAGCCCATTGGGTTGCCAGTGGCGCAGCGATTGGGCGCGCGGCGCGGTGTGCGCATGGCGAGGCCGAGGCGGCGAGGCCAGGGCGGCGTGGGCTGTCTTGGGCCGATTCAGGCCAGGCCAAGGGGCCAAAGGGCTAAGAGAGATGGGTTGGGCCGGGCTCGACCTAGAACACGAGATGGGCTGGAGCAAAATTTTGAAATTTGGCCGAAATTTGAATAGATTTGAGTTGCTCTTTTGAATTCAAACTTGATTTGAAAATTCCTTTCAAGAAAAAAATCAAATTCCCAAAATGGGATGTTACACATGAGAAGCACATGGTTTTCTCAGTTCGATCAGCAATCACCTTATATGCGATAACATTACTTCGCTGGATTCTCGTGCTTCTACATCTTTTGGAGATACTAATCCAATTTGGAGAAAAGTTTGGAAGTTGCCGGTTCCGCCAAAAGTCAGGGTTTTTTTTTGGTGGCGAATGGTGCATTACTTTGTGCCGTCAAGAGCTAATCTTCAAGACGGCATGTTGAGCAGGTGGCCTTCTATAACCCCCCATTTTGACTTCCAAATAAGCATGCATGAATTTGCATGAATTTCAAAATTTTGGTTTATTTATAAAACTTTCCCAAAGCTTGGTTGAGGTTTGAGATTTTAAAAATAAAATCCATGAACAAAAATACGAAAATAAAATTTCTAAAATTAAATTGGATGTTGAGGAATTTTTCATAAAAGTTTCATATGCAAATTCCCTTGGGAATTCAAATTCAAATTAGAAATTCAAACTCAATTTCAAGCCGAAAGTAAAGCTTAAATCTGATTTTATTTCTAAGAGACCATGTGGAGGTGACCACATGTTTATGATGAGTAATTGACAAGTTTGTTGCAACGATTGAGTTTGGTTTGAGTGTTTTGTGCCAGGATGGCATGTGGTGCAGTCGGGTATGGTTAGACGGTCTTATTGCATATATTCCTTTTCCCGATTGGACGTTTGGGCATTTTATGCTTGAGTATGCTTTATTGATGCTAATGAGGTTTACATGTGTCGAGCGGTGCTATGTGATGTGTTTCTTGTCTGTGATGGCTGCAGGACGTCGAGGCGGAGTTGTGGCGAGGCACGGGGTGACTGGACTAGGCACAGGCAGTGTCGAGGTCAGAACGGTCGGATGCGTCGAAGATGGCGGAGACTCGAGGTGGTTGCGAGGCTTGAGCGACAAGAAAGGAGGAAGCTTCCCGGAAGGTGCAGGAGGGGCGATTTGGTAATTTCGCAAAGCTGCACTAAAGGAAGCGGATTATGGATAAAGCACTAGAGTTGGTGGAGACTTAGTGGGTAAAGAGAGGATCAAACCCATTAGTGGGAGGCTATAAAAGGAGGGTGTCTCCTGCATGGTCTCCATGTCTTGGATGAGGGTTTTGCTTTTGGCTTTAGTCTTTATGCTTTAGTTGTTGAGAGTCTGTTTGGGTGGAGTGAGCAGAATGTGTCTCTTTTGTTGTCTCCTCCCTGTGTGTTCTTGAGTTTCTTGGTTTTGAGAGAGGGAGAAGATGAGTTGGGATACCATGTAATCATTCCTCTTGTACCAATCATGTATGGGGGCTCCTTTGTGATCCTCTTGCTTCTAGGAATGAATCAATTTCATTTTCAAGATGTTTCTGTCTCTCAGTTTTTCTTCGTAGGCTCTCTCTGTTGATTTCTGAGATTTTCGTTTTTGTGTTGTTTTCTTCGTAGGCTCTCTCTGTTGATTTCTGAGATTTTCGTTTTTGTGTTGTTTTCTTCGTAGGCTCTCTCTGTTGATTTCTGAGATTTTCGTTTTTGTGTTGATTCTTGCTGAGTGGCAAAATGGGTTGCTCTATGATGGAATTGCATTTCTAGACCCTTTGATCAGCTAGTTCCAATAGCAAATTGATTGAATCGCAAGAATCTCTTTTGCCCCTGTTCTGTGTTCTTGGGCTTTCAATTTTTCATTTCTAGGGTTTTGGTGTAAATCGTGTTTCCCCTTATGAGATGGCATGAAACTTGGCATGTTAAGTCCTGAGGCTATTCATTAGCTATTCTCAAAGTTTCATGGTCAAAGGATCAGAGATTAAATGGGATTTTGAGTTTTTGTCGCTGCTCTCTGTTATTTTCAGTTTTAGCCCAAATCTTAAATTCATAATGTTGAGTTGGTTTCTTTTGGTTTCCTAGGCTCCTGGGGCTATTTAGGTCGTTGTCTCACTGTTCTGGGCAAAGAATACCAGAGACAAACCTAAATTTGCTCTGCAGTTTGAAGTCTCCATTTGAGCTATCTGATTTTTCAGTCTGCAGCCTGCTGTGCCCGAGGGCCGGTCTGACCGGAACTTCAATGGCGGTCAGACCGGCATGGCCAGGGCGGTCTGACCGCCGGCCAGGGAGCGGTCAGACCGGCCTGATGCCTGCGGTCTAACCGCCCGCTCCCAGCAGCCCTGTGTTTTCTTGTTGCTGATTCTTTTGGCTTGCTTTTTCCTTCTTGGTCCTCTGAGTTCTTCTCTGTATTTTTCTCCTTGGTCCAGTGAGTCCTTTTTCTTTCATAGCACTCGTTGCTGTCTGAGAAGAACATTTTAATTACTTGTGGGGGGCGTTTTTATTAAAGAATCGACATTCATCCCCCCTCTGTCGCCAACTTTGATCCAACAATTGGTATCAGAGTCGGTTAGCTCTTCCTCATAGATCTTAACCGGTTTCTAGAGCCATGGCGACAGACAAGTACTCGACCAAGCTCACGATCTTCGATGGGATAGACTATCCCTTTTGGAAGAGTCGGATGGAGACCTACATCCAGGCTCAGGGCTACGCCATCTGGCCGAAGGTCAAAGTACGATATGTTGTTCCTACCGATGAGAACATCAATGCCGGGAACATCGCATCTCTCATCTGACTTCGGCTTTCGACATCTGGGTGACCCTCGATGCATACCATGAGGGCACCACCCAGATCAAGACAGTTCGACAGGACCAGTTCAAGCGAGATTACAACAAGTTTGAAATGCTCGCTGGTGAGTCCCTCGATTAGTGTTTTGCGCGCTTCACAAGATTTTGAGCAACCTCCGAGCGGTCGGTCTCACATACCCCGACTGGGACAACGCTCGTCAGATGCTCGCGGCGCTTGATTTGCATGTTTAGAAGATGAAGGTGACCACCATCAAGGACACCATCGATCTTTCGACCCTGACTCTTGACGTGTGGTACTCACGCCTCAAGACTCACGAGATTGACATAGTCTCTCGTAGGTCGAAGTCGCATTCGATGGCCTTAGTCACCGATCCCGCTTCTGAATCTTCGTCCGAGTCGCTTTGTGGTTTCTCTCTTGCTGCTCTATGTGATATAACTGATGATCAGTTAGAGCAGCTTGCAGATGAGCAGTTAGCCCTCTTGGCTAGAAAGTTTTCTCATGCTTACAAAAGAAGGAGGGACAGAAAGAGAGGAGGACCCGTGATCTACTTCGAGTGTGGTGGCCCCAACCACATTCGGGCAAATTGCCCCAAGCTGGAGAAGGGCAAGGGCGACTACGGCGGTGTGAGCAAGAACGACTACATCGACAAGAACTGCAACAAGAAGCCCTCAGCTCATGCCCAAGGCAAGAAGAAGTTCCGCGACCTTGGCAAAGCCAAGAAGCTCTTCCACCGCGTCCTCACCGCCTTCGACGACCTCGATCTCAGCGAGGTGGAGGGGCGGAGCGACGACGATGGGACGGACGAGCAAGACCCCAAGGGCGGCGATGACTTCTCCGGCATGTGCTTCATGGCCCTTGAGGGCGAAGTGAGCGACATCGAGCTGTACTCCGACTCCGACGAGGTATACCCTTCATATGACCAGCTTAATGATGTTTTTTAAGCTAGGTAAATTCCATGCTAGATCTAGAGCTAGGGTTAGCAAGTTGGAGAAGGAAGTAGAGAGCTTGTCACGGGAGCTTACTTCACTTAGATCTGCTCCCTCCCGTGACGATTGTGATGTATGTACTGCTCTGCTTGGTGACATGGAGAAATTAAGGACCTCTCATGATAGTCTGTCCTCTAAGCTTGATATGATTAAGGTGGAGAACATTAGCCTTCTTGCTGAACTAGAGATGAGTAGGGTAGCGCCTCCTTCATCTACACCTGTTGAGGCTATTTCTTGCACCTCATGTAAGGATAAGGACAATGCGTTTAGATGTCTTTATACCATGTTGCTCGATCTGCCCGAGACTTGTGAAAGCTGTAATAATTTGAAGATGAACATAAAACGGACAGATCATAAAATTGTTGAACTACAACATTTCTTCTTGAGCCTATTGCTTCATGTGTGAATTGTCCCAAGCTTACTGCTGAACTTGAATCTGTCTCCAAACAATTTCAAGAATTAGTTGATGATAATAACAAATTGGCTCAAAATGCTTCTAAGGACCCGGTTAGCTCACCATGCATTAATTGTAACAAACTAAAACCTGACTTGATTGCATTGGATGAGAAATATGTGAAGCTGACTAAGGACCTACTAGAGAAGCAACCATCTGCTTGTACTGTGTGTGGGGAAGAAGCATGAGGGTTTGGTAGAGACGCCTAGCAACGTGGACCAATTGGCTAGCAGTAGGACTGTCCCTTCTGAGTCGGCTGTGCATGCACAAGCCATTCGCTCCTCTGCTATTGGTTCTTCTTCTGCTCCCTTACCTTCTGCTGTCTCTCCTTCCCCCTGCTCTTCTTGCACCTCTCTCTTTCGGGAGTGTCAGTATCTTATGAACACTCTCGAGAGATTTATAGGAGGCAAGAAGAAGCTAAATCTTATTCTAGACCAATCTAATATTTGCAAATTTAACCAAGGTCTAGGATACGATTTTTATGAGGACATGAGGAAGCATCCACCTGCTGTTTTTCGACCCATAGCACCAGGTGTGATCGAGGTCGAGCCCAGAACTGAGAAAGTTCAATTCAAGTCAGCGGGCTTTGTCCAAGGAATTTCTGACAGCAAGGTGATTCCCCTGCAGCTTCGGCCTCTCAGAAGGCGAAGCCTCATCATGCTACTTCTACCTCTCAGAAGGTGAAGTATCATTGCACCTTCTGTCAGAAGGATGTACACTCGATCGAGCGATGCTTCAGGCGCGCTAAGATCGCGCGTAGAGACCGTGTTGAGGCTCTTAGGCGTATTCAGGGTCAGCCCCAGACCTTGAGTGCATCTAAGACCAACACGAGGTCTAGGTTTGCTTCAGTAGTTTCTGATGGGTTTGGGCAGCATCGAGGACTTGGTTTTTCTGAATTTTCTAGTTTTCGTCCTCATGCTCCCTTTGGTCGTGACTTCCGCCGTTCTGAGGGTAGATCTCGCTTTCCCCGTCGAGATGTCTACCCGCGGCGTGATCAGTGTGTTGCCGGTGCTCCTACTCGCTCTCCCGTAGCAGTTGGACCTAGCAACAGCTTCAGGTCTGCACAGCGACGACCGATGGAGTGTGGAACATGGAGAGAGGAACAAGGCAATTCTGGTGGTACCTGGTGCTAGGCTCGGAGAGCAAGAGAGAGGGTCGGCGGCAAGGTATAGAGGCGGAGATGCTCGGGCTCTTGTAGGCGCAATACTCCGGCGGCGCTTCTTGATGGCGGAGGGGCGGAGGGCGGTTGCTCGGACACCAGGGGGTCGAGGATGGCAACATCAGGGCTCGAGGACACTCAAGGTGGTGGCGATTGCTCGCCAGAGGGCGATCAAGGCTCGGAGTGGGAAGGGGCGCGGTGAAGGGGAGGTGTAGAGCTTAGGAGAGGGGAATGCGAGTGGAGGGAGGCGGTGCGAGGGTGGGGGGTGCTTGAGGGTCCCTTTTATAGGGCCTCAGGGGAGGTTGGTCATGCGAATTCTTCGCCAAAGTTGGCACGGGAGGTGGTGATTGAGGGGAGGTTGGGGAAGGCGGGTGCGATAGGGATGAAGGTGGGCACGGATTTGAGGGAACATGGGTGCGGGTGTGTTGAGCAAGGAAAGGGGTGGGGTGGGGTGATCGGGCATGGAAAGGGGGTGGTTGAGGAGCGTTGGTGCGGGAAAAAGAATAAGTAGGGACAGGAAAGAGGCTGCCGGGTGGGCCCCAATGGCAGAGAGAGGGGGAGTGAGGAGAGAGGGGATGGCGGAAAGAGAGAAATAAAGGATGAGCGGCGGGGATTGATCGGGTGGTGACGTGAGCGGATCTAGGCCGTCCACGCGTCGCCTGGAGGGGGTAGGAGTTTAAATTTTTAAAATTTATTTTTGATTCACAGAAAACCTTAGAAAACTCAAAAAGGCTCAGGAAAATACCAAATGAATTCCAAAAATTCTATAAAGTCCTGGAATCATTTTGGAATTAGGAAAAATATTTCCAACTTAATTTGGTATTAGATTTCTATAATGAAAATATTTTTAAATTTTAAAAATAGATTTTAAACTCCAGAAAAACACAGAAAAACCAACTAGGCCCAAATAAATAGTTTAAAATAGGATTTTTATAGAAAATCAAAATATCATTTATTTAATAATATATTTAGGTTTTTACTTAAATTAGTTTTCAAAATCAAGGTTTTTTAAAAGCAGAAAACCAGAGCAAATCCAATTTAAAATTCTAGCAACCAAAACACTTATTTTTTATTTTAAACCAAATTAATTTAATTTAATAATTTTTTACTTAGAAATTGAATTAAACAGTTGGGTTGTGACAATGAGACCATGCCGAAGGTGGTGCGGTGGGTGTGGCGCGGATTCGAGGAGGACGCGCGCCCGGTGGCCGAGATGGTGGGCAAGGCACTGCTGCGGCATGCAGATCCAACCACCCTCAGTGCTAGATCCGACCATCTTGCCACCCTCGAGCTCCTCCCTCATGCCCTGAGCTCTTCCCTCCTTCCTGGCACCCTCGAAGTCAGATCTGGCCTCCCCGCCGCCCAAGCTCCTCCCTCCCACCTTTAAGATCTTCCCTCCTCCCCTTCCCCCTTGGCGCCAGATCTAACCACCCCATTGCCCCCAAGCTCCTCCCTGGCCCCCTCGGAGCCAGATCTGGCCTTCAGCCACCCCCGAACTCCTCCCTCCTACCCCTGAGATTGTCTGACCACAGTGTCACGATCACACCACCTCCGACCACGGTGCCTCCGACCACAATGCCACGACCATGCTCTTCGACCACGGAATCATGACCACGCCTCCTTCGACCATGGCCTCACGACCACGGCGTCATAACCATCACGCCTCGTCCATGGCGTCATGACCATGCTCTTCGACCGTGGCGCCACGACCACGCTCTTCGACCATGATGCTACAACCACGTTTTTTGACCATGGCGTCATGACCATGGAGCCTCCGACCATGGTGCCACGACCACGCTCTTCGACCACGCCACAACCACATTTTTTGACCATGGCGTCATGACCATGGCGCCTCCGACCACAGCCTCACGACCATGGCACCTTCGACCACGATGCCATGACCACGCTCTTCGACCATGCTTTTCAACCACGGCGGACTACATTTTTGACTACCCTACTAACAAGCATTAAGATTAATATCTCCGTGGCGACGGGCGGCCATGGCGGTCGAGGGCGGAGCTGGAGAGGCTGTAGCTAGGGGAGTATCTCTACGGCAACGTGCAGGCGTGGCTAGTTGAGGGCGACGCCAATGAGGCTGCGGCTGGAGGAGTATCTCCACGGCAACGTGCTGCACGGCTGAAGGAGTAATCATCTCCAGATTTCAAACGTTCATCTATAATAAGTTTCAGGCCATTTGTTTTCAGGATGCAAAGTATGTGTAATCTAAAGAAGTATCCACATTCACTCAGCACAAAGTGACGGATGTCTCAATGCCGAATTACACAATTAGAATAACTGAACCGGGGTCATCGGTCTCATTCTAATATACATAGTTCATACACAGAGAGGGTTGAATCGTATTCTACTACTCAGGACGGAAGAATTACTATGTTGTATACCAGGAGAATACTCCCTTCTGTAATACACTCAGATCATGAATAGATACATCAAGCCAGACTGCTAGATCCGCTTGTGTACATGTGCTTGTCTTTCTTTTTCGGGATATACTCCCTGTCGGTGTAGTATGTAACTCATCAATAAATAAATAAATTCAATATCTGTATCCTCAATCTTTAGTAGGAAGTAGCTTTCAATTTTGTGTAGCCATCGTGTGTGTGTGTGTGTGCACGCTTCAGAGCCAAACAATCTGTTTTGCCTTCTCTTTTTTCACTGTTTCACGTCCGAAATTGAATAACAGAGGTCACAAAACTAAACGTTGCTTCCAATCAATTTCAGGCCATTTGGTTCAATTAAAAAGTAGTATCAATACGTACAGAAAAGGGAGTATCTATGCGTACGAAAAAAGAAAAAGAGTATGTACAAATTAATGAGAGTGGTACTAATCATACCCCCACGTGAATTTCATCATACAAAACGACATACTCCCTGGCTAATCAGTTGTACTCATACGTCATTCTACATGGCTCAAACACTCAATTCTTGCTAGCAATACTATACGTTGGAAGGCATACATACGCTATCTAGTATGATCATACTCCTGTGCAAGAAAACAAATTCCACACTCCAATCGTTCGTATACTACTTTCTTTATCAAAGTTCCATACTACTTTCCAACCGCACCAGGCACCAACTAATTGCACCAGTAACCATGTGCTCTACTCATGAAACATGCACCACCTAATTGCCTACAGTGTAGGAGATGCATGTACGTACAAATTTTGAATTGAGGTTTCGCAAAGCCATGCAGGCCTCGCCGCAAATCTCAGGTGTAAACGTGTCACAGCCATGCACACTGCAATTAGCGAAACCAAGTGCTCCATTGTATGGGTTACTACGGTTGGTTTTGCACCCACAAACCCGATCAACAGAGGAGTATCTTGAGTAAGATGGACGAAAGATAATATATGTGTAATTACACTCGGAGTAAAAAAAGCTTTATATATATATATATATATATATATATATATATATATATATATATATATAGCCTCTTTTCTACACCGGGTGTAATTACACCCTATATCGTATCTCGCAATGTAGGGAGTATTTCGTGTAATGGAGAGTATGTACATGTAGTATATGAGTATTTAAGACCATCTAGGTGATATGAACAATTTTTCAAAGATGGTATGTACATTTTTTCGATATACTCCTTTTTATGCGCGTATATGAGGGTATATATATGTGTGTATGTATAAGGTGATTGATTCCATCTGTTGCATAGTAAGCCAACATGTATATAATGCATGCCTCACGTATTTGTTTCTTTTTGTCTCATACATTTTGTATCAAGGTCAACATAATAAAAACATTGGCACCAGAATTGTATTAATGCACAGGCTTTTCATCCAGAGTGATCCTTGTTTCTCTCTTTTGGACAAAGATGCATTTATTCATTTAAACTACTGCAACATCTTCAAATTTCCTGAATGTTTATCTAACTTGATCATGCTCTACAATTAGCATTTCCGTGATTTATCGGTAACAACTACAGATAATGGTAGCGGTTCCTTTTCTTGGTGCTGACAACAATGATACAAATCTGAAAAAGGATGGTGTTTAGACTTGGCAACCTCTAAGCTTAGTATCCATCATCCTTCAGCATGTAGGCAATCTCATGCAGGATTGCCTCAGCATTCTTTTGCTTCTTTTGGTATGGAGTTGTCCATTCTTGGTACCTGTGCAGGCTACCGGTGAAATCAGTGAACAGCCCGTCGACACCGATTTCATTGAGCCAGTACTCATATTCACCATAAGGGTCTTGATGGAAGTTGAAGTGCAAAAATGTGTACTCATTTCGGAAAGTGTACGGATGCACCTGCAATGCATCATGATTTATGATGGCACCGTCATCTAAGATCACTCACTCGAGGGACTTCAACATATATGTAATAGATAGAAAAAGTACGATTGTCATGTACCATCACCCACCTGAAGATTCAGAGCATGTGCTCGTGCGACAAGATCAGTTGGGGGACCTAAGTAGTTATTTTTCGGGGGAACAACTGTATCCTTCCATGGCCCAATCCCAATTACATACTTCCTTATGAACACAAGATAACCATTCGAAGTTATCTCATAGTATGACTGCACATTGGAAAGTGACTTTGAGAACAAGGTGTGGTCATAAATTTACAGAAGAAGAAAAGGTCAGTACTAACTGCTAACCTAGTAGCTTTACCTGGTTTGTATCTTGAGTTGGAATTGAAATGTCATCTATTAGGAACACTTTTGGAGAGTTTGTCATGTTTGAGATGTAAATGAGTGAAGTTGGAGCAAAGGATTGGATGAATAGTGGCTGCTTAAGCCAATCTTCAGACATGTATTCGCCTTTGTAACCATACTTCAGTAGGGTCTCGACAAACTTGTCTTCAAACTTCTTTCCACCTGACCACTTGACCTACATGATTATTCAATAATCATATTTTGGAATTGTTCAAGAAATGTGTCGACATTAAGGTTTTTCATTGCATAACAACTTGTTCCCAGGATTTAGTGATTGAAATCACCTACATGCTGGTTGATGAAAATTGGATTCTTGATCTCTGGGTATATTCCAACTACCCTGCCAGCATAAAGTGCAATCAAGATATACTCATCAAATGTAATAATCTGGTATTTGCCTGAAATACAGTAGGAGAATATTATTAGCAATTGCAATGAAATACGGCTTTGTATTTATAAGGGAATGTGTATATAATTAATAAAGAGCAAGACATCTCTGCATTACATGCCATAGATTAGATGACAACTAAGTTGAACTAACTGACAGTAACATGAGTAGAGTTTTTTTTTTTTTGAGATGATCGTGAGTAGTATTTAAAGCAGTAGAATGCAATAAAAGTAAAAAAAAATAAAGAAATAGAGAAGACAAAGTATACCATTATACTGCTGATCCCTGAAACTGTAGCGTTGTTTCACCCTCAGTGATTTCAGCTCACTAAGAGTAAAATCCACTGGATGTAAACAAAACTCCAAGTCAGTAGATTCACAGAAACAAATATTAGAAATAGCAAACAGAAGAAGGTGGTCACAATTTCACATACCAACAAACCATCCAGTCATATTTGCTCCCTGGACTTCATAGGTTCTCTTCCTGTCGGCAAACTCTGTACGGTTAGCGACATCAGTCGTGTCATCCAATGTTACATCATGAAAGCATATCAGATGCCCATCCTTTGATGCAAGTATATCAGTCTCTATAAAGTCTGCACCTTCTTCAATAGCTCTCTGCAAGAACCAATGCATATCTTCAATTTTGCATTAAGATATTGGGTTTCAGTCTTCAGAGAATCTCTACCAGTAACATACAAATCTGAACATGATCGCCAAGATATTGCTCTAGCATATGTCTTTTTATTATGGTCGCGCATGTGATAGTGTTATCATAGATTTATATTGTACTTTACTTAAATATTATAAACTAATAACATTACTACAGTTGAGTTTCATGTGTCACTAAAATATATCCATCTATACTTTGACACTTGTCGTTTCCTTAACCCTTTGTTTCTGCTGCAGTCCTGCAGATACAAGGGCAATATTACTTTATTCAAAAATTACTTGAGCAAATTTTGATGTCAATAATTGTGGACTAAATTGTTAGTTACTAAGTAGGCGGCCGCGGTCTCTTCGGGTATTTCACCATTGGAACCCCTGTGGGCAATGTTGTAAGGTCTGAATGTCTGTAGTGGCTTCTTGTGGTTTACATCCAGCGGACTCTGGTGAGGGGCAGCTGGATTGGCATCGGATCCTCCAAAAAGTAGTACAAGTACAATGATAGAGACGTGCCCTGTCAAAGAGGGCATTCAATTAACAGTAATTTGAAACTATCAAAGAGGGCATTCAATTAACAGTAATTTGAAACTAAGGAACTACTTATTATTCTAGACAGATGAACTACATGAGTTTCTGATTAAGCTAAACAGCAAAAAAGAAACTGGAGAAGCTAATTGTTCTGAAAATCATCTTGCCATGAAAATGGGCATCACTCCGAGCTTGCTAGTCAAAAGCACAAGATCATCAAAATCATATGAACTAGAGCTTATATGGAAATAAATACATCAGTGCTAACTTAAGGAACATATACGGAAAATTCCATGAGCATTACTGATTCAAATACTGGAGTATTACATAAACATATACCAAAGGTTCAGATACAATTGATCCTGCCAAGAAGAGCACTGGAAGAGAAAAGGGGAAGATATTCAGGACAGAGAAGGTAAACTGATGGTGCATTGGAGAAGAAAGAAAGGGAACCATAGGAGAGAAAAAGTAAGAATTTGATCTTACATAGGGAAGCCATGCTGCTGTCTCCTTTCTTTCCTTTTCCTACTGCTCCAATCAAAGTTAAAAACCTCGACTTCTCAAAAGAGGAGCCTTCCTCTTTCCCCCTCTTCCCTAGCTTTCTCGTGAAGTGTTGATGAGCTTTTAAGCAGAAGAAGCGTACCTCGGAATATTCCTTGGAGATTGGCCTGTTTCTTGTAAGTCGCAACGATATTTCTCTGTACCTAGTTGCTTTGACCAGTTAAGTGCTAAGGGAGAAGACTACATTTTCTTGTTTCGTCTGTAGACTTGTATTTAATACCCCCTGTTAGTTTGATTTCTCTATCTGGAGTTGGACGCGTCATGAACGCGGCATGAACTTATGTGATTGTTTATTGATGGAGAATGAAGTTGATGCAAGATGATAACCCAATGTCATGTGCACAGTTGGCCAAATCATGGGCAGTCTGATGGTCCCATATCGCATAGTCGTCCTGCGGGTCATCACTCATCAGTCCTCTTGGCAAGAACTGTTAGAAAACGGCAAGGCAAATAGCGGAGATAATCAAGAACAAGAGATATGGATTTTAATATGAAAAATCATTACAGAAAAAACTATAAATACATAATCGACAATAATCACTTCACTTCATGAGAAGAATTATAAAAAGCAGAGGATTTACAATGAGTCATTAACTCATTCCATGCGGCTTACGGAAAGTATATATGGAGGTACAAAACAACTTGAGTCAAAGAAGGAAACTTTGGCCTAACCTGTACTATCCGCTACCATAAACTATCCCCCATCAGTAATAGCAGAATTCGGATCACAAAAATCAACAATCTCCACCTTGAGACGAATTCCTCTCGTGGCAAATAAAGAACTATCAAGAACTCCTCCAAACAAAAAATCATCTTGTGCCGAAAATCTCTAGGACTAAACTGTGGCACCAACTAAGTTTGAGCAAAGCTCGAACTTAGTAGATGGAATTGGCTTTGTCATCATGTTAGCTAGATTATCATGAGTACTTATCTTGCAAATCTTAATATCATCTTGAGCAATAACACCTTGAATATAGTGATATCTCACGTCAATATGATTTGTTCTCCTATGGAATGTAACAGCCCAGCTGTTTATTTCAAAATTTTCAATAAAAAAATTAAAAATTTATTTGATTTAAAATAAAATCAAGTGTTCTTTGGTTGGTTGAATTTTTGAGATTTTATCTGCCTGTTTTCAGCTTTTCAAAATGCTTTTCTTAAAAGTAATTTGACTAAAAACTTAAAAATATTATTAAGTAAAAGATATTTTGAATTTCTATAAAATCCTAGTTCAAATTAATTATTTTAAATCATTTGGCTTTTATCTGGATTTTCTGTGCTTTTCTGGCTTTTAAAAATCAATTTCAAAGCTATAAAGTATTTTTGTACAAATTAAAAGACCAACTTTAAGTTGAAAATATTTTTCCTAAGTCTAAAATGTCTCCAGGAATATTTATGAATTTTCCTAGAATTTTTAGACTTTAAATATTATTTTCTAAGTATTTATAAAGCTATCTGGCGTATCTAAAAATTAAAACAAAATTTAAAAGCCAAAATTCCTTCAGGCTGACACGTGGCCGGCCCGAATCGCATCCGCCCTCGCCCGATCTAATCTGGACCCTCCGTGGCCACTTACCCTTTCGCCTCTAGGCCAATGGCCCTGATCTCCTCCCTTGCGCGCGTGGCTCTAATCCGGCCGTCCGCCGCTCTCTCTCCCCTCTCTCTCTTGCCGACATCTCAACCCCACTCGTCAGTGCCTTCTCCTACCTCTCCTTCTTCAACCTCGTGTCGCCGCCATTGACGCCCCCACCCGAGCTTTTAATCGGTCGTTTCTCCTCCTTTATGTCCCAAGCAAATGCACATTTGAGTGCCCTCTTTACCCTGCCTTCAAAGCCTCCCGTTTCCCTCTCCTTTACACCCCACTCCTTCGCCGTTTGCGCCACCTTCGGCCGCCTTTACTCCGGCGAGTAACCGACGACCATTTCCCTCCCCTTCGCCTATAAAAGCCCCTCCCCGAGGATCCCCGTGCGCTGCCGCTCCTTTTCCCCACCCCAATTTCTCCTTTCGAGCGCCCGAGCCTCCCTTGTGCCGAGTTCCCCTCTCGCCGCTTGACCGAACTCCGGCGAGGAATTGCCGTCGCCTCGGTCCTCTTCGCGCCTCACCGCCGCCAGCTACATCTTCCTCGTCACCGTACGCACATCCTCCGCCCTTTCGCCGGATGAATCCGCCGCTGAGGAGCCCCGCCACCGACACCCTTGCTCCGCCGCCGCTAGAACCCGCCGCCGGCCCGTCTCCGAGCACCTCGAACCCCACGCCATGGTGAGCCCGACTCCCCGCTCCTCCCTCCTGCCGTTGCGTGTCTCGGTCGCCGTCGGGTGCCGGAGCGCCGGCGAGCCCAAGCGCTGCCTTCGGCCGGCGCCGCCCCGTCAGCGCATGCGCCCGCGGGCGCCGCCTGTCCGCCTCGTTAGCACCCGGCCGCCACCTCCCTCCTCTGATGCCACGTCAGCTGTGGACCCAGTCCACGGTGGACCAAACTAATCCATGAACCCAGTCCACCATAGACCCGGCCCCACCTATCAGTCTAATAGAATCTTTTTCTTTATAAAAATAATTCGGCCGAAAATGAAAATCCTTGCTGACACCACCCTGACGTCATAAATCCCTTTTCTCTATAAAAATAATTCCACCAAAAATCATTTCCTTGCTGATGCCATAAATTGAATTTTCAATATAAAAATAATTCTCAGTCTTTTCTTTTTCTTTAGTTTTAATCTTTCGGAAGCCCTAACTTACTCATTTTAACTCCGATTGAGCCCATTCAAATTTCTAAATTCATCAAAAATTCTAATCTATCCATTTATACCATCATTTTGAATATTTGAAGTTTATTTGGTATTCCAAAAATTTAAATTTCAAATTCCAAAGCCTAGTTCATTTTCAAAAGCCTCAGTTCCATTCAAAATTTATGTGCACTTCCAAAATTCAAATTCAAATCCTCCAAACTTCAAAATCTCCTTAAAAATATCCATTCTATTTTTCAAGATCCAAATATGTTTTTTCTTGGCACTTCTCTTTTTTAAAAAATAATGAGATTTCCCTCCTAGGCCAAAGTCTTCTTTTCGGGGTTTGTCAATATACTCATCATGGGGGAGATTGAGAGACCATGTGGAGGTCATCCCATGTGTGTGATGAGTAATTGACATCGGTTTAGGAAAGTCGAGTTTGATTTGGTTGGTTCGGTCCTTGACGTTGCGTGGTGCAATCGAGTTTGGTCGGACTTGGTCAAACCTGGTCAAAATGGTTAGGATGCATATTATATCGACTTGTCAGGTTTGAGTTATTTTATTAATGCATTTATGCTTACATGTATCGAGCGGTGCTATTTGATGTGTTTCTTGTCTGTGTTGGCTGCAGGACGTCGAGGCGGAGTCGTGGTGAGACACGAGGAGACCGGACTAGACACGGGTGGTGTCGAGGTCAGAACGGTCGGATATGTAGAAGACGACGGAGACTCGAGGTGGTTGCGAGGCTTGGACGACAAGGAACAAGGAAGCTTCCCGGAAGGTGCACGAGGGGCGTTTTGGTAAAAACGTAAGGCTGCACAGACGGGAGCAGGTTCCGCTGGATCTGGTGGGCGTAACGGGTTGCAGACCCGTTAGCCAAGGGTATATAAAGGAGGGAGTGGCTGCATGCCCCCTCATGGCTTTGGGAGAGAATTAGGGTTTGCTAGAGTCAAAAGAGGCTTTGTAAGTTTGTTTTGGCTTTAGGCTTTAGTTGGTGAGAGTGGGTGTGGAACACAGACTGTGTCTCCTTCGATGTCCTCTATGTGAGAGCTCTGAGTGTGTGTTCATCCCTCTCCAAGCATGTAGTGTGTGTGTTCTTGGGATTGTGAGAGGGAGAGGATGGATTGATGAGCTTGTAATAATTCTTCTTGTATCAATCATGTATCTTCTTTCCTCTTTATTAACATGAGATGGTGTTGTTTGAGTTTGATTCAGTTCTTGTCTCTTTGTTCGTTTTTCTCTTCGATTCCCTCTGTACCTGATTCTTGAGATTTTCGATTTCTTGTTGTTTCTTGCTGTAGAAGTCCAAAATGGGTTGCTCTATGCTGGGATGATGCCTCAAGATCATTTGATCGAGTTTCCCAAGAGCAAATCGTATTTAATCTCAGATTTGATGTTTTGGACTTCCCTGTTCTTCAGTTTCATTTTTAGGGTTTAAGGTGGATTTTGATTCCCTTCATGAGATGCATGAAACTTGGTTCCTAGAGTCCAGAGGCTATCTTTTTACTATCCTCAAAGTTTCATGGCCAAGGATCTAAGTTTGGGGAGTAATTGGGTTTTTTGGTTCAAGCTCGCGTTGATTTTCAGATTTTTCCTCAAATCTGAAATTCATGTCCTTAAAGTTGATCTTTTTGTTTCCTTAGCACCCCTTGTTATTTAGGGTGTTTGTGTGCTGCTTTGGGCTGAAGAGATTGGGTGCTAACCCCCAATTTCTCAGTTTTCTAATATCTGAAGTTTTGTCAAAATCTTGTGTTCAGTTTGCTGTCTCGGGTGCCCTGGAACCAGGGGAGCGGTCAGACCGCCTTTTGGCTTGCGGTCAGACCGGAGTGTTAAAGGCGGTCAGACCGGCCTGTACTCACCAGTCATACCGGCCCAGCAAGACCGGTCAGACCGGCCTCCCCTCTGCGGTCAGACTGCCCAGCCTATTTTAGTCATCCCGGCCCTTGTGTATTTTGTGATTTTTCTCTTCGTTTTTCTTCTGGGGGTTGTTCTCAGTGAGTTTAGGGTTCCAAAGATCTTTTGAACTCCATTTCATAGCTCTCATAGCTATTGGAAGGAGGTTCGAGTGGGGGACGAATTTTTAAGAGTCGACATTCACCCCCCCCCCTCTGTTGCCATTCCAATCCAACAGATACGTTAGTATTAACTGGACATTTTATAACAAAGCTTAGCCATGCTTAGAATAATCATAGGTTGGGATACTTTTTCACATAAAATGCTAAAGTTTTCAAATGTATTCTTGACTTTGGTGAGTCGAGAAAGATTATGAAATGTTTCCAAACAAAATATAAAAACTTGGTTTTAGACTTAGACAAATGGTTAGAGTGGTGGGTGCTTGCTGGCATGCATTGTTGTTCGGTGACACAATGTTGATTGCCAGGCACAAGGGGTATGTGGTTGGTGCCTAAGTTAAGTTAAGGACCGGTCTGTGAGCTACTATTGCAAAGCCCTATCGTACTACCACAAGTCTGGTATGGGACAGACCTGGTCGAATAATTTGTGAAGTTCCAATTTAACCTCGCTATAGGCTGAATGTGAGCGCGGCGTAGGCCGTAAGAAGTCTCACATGGCACAAGAGGGGGCTCCAACATGTGGATTCATGTTGTGGTGAAACCTTAGTGGCGGCGTGATTATGTTGACAACGGATCATTGTAAAGGCCTTGTCATGATCTCTTGGTCACACACCTAAGGAAGTGTGTTAATCCGGTGGCAAAAAGGGATGATCATGTCTTGCGGGTAAAGCTGTACAACCTCTGCAGAGTGTATAATCTATTCTGGATAGCCGTGCCCACAGTCATAGGCAAGCTGAGTAAAGTTTTTCACTGATTAGACTTTGGTTTTAATAAAATCTGGTTTGTGGAAACTTATGAGATCTTTTTGGAAAAGATGGTCCGGGTGGATGCCGTGGATAGGTTGGTGTTTGGTCGGAGCCTGCACTAACGATATTTTTTTGTTAAAATCTTGTTTCTATCTATTGTATCAAATTTAGCTTTTGAATCTACTTACAGTATTTACTTCAATGTCGCTTTATGCTCAACTAACCTTACTATGCCTTCCTTTGTCAATCCATACGCATGCATTAACTCTGTTAAATCTCCTGGTGTAACTTGTGGAGTACTTTATGTACTCATGTTGCTCAATTCATCATTTTTCAGAGGACAGCTTCGACTTCGGTGAGAATCAGAACGTATAGGCCGGGTCTTACTGTCATTTGCCTGTGGGCAGGCTCAGTGGGCTTTTTCTGCTTTGGTTTATTTCTTCCGCTGCTTGTATTTAATTTTGGCTTATATGCCATTGATGTAAACTTTGGCCATCATGCCCATATTTAGTTAAATAAAGTTTGTCATTGTGCTTGATATGTATCCCTGTTATCACTGTGTGCACTAGCTGATCCTGGACTAGTGCGATTTACACAGAGGATTTCGGAGTTGTTGCTCCGGGTCCCGACATGGAACATCTAATCCTTTGTAAGGCAAATAATTTTATCCTTTGTAAGGTAAATAGTACTCTTACTATCACAAAATACAATAATACAATATATACTTTCACAAAGCTCAGTGTACAAACATCTCATCCAAACAGCTTACTTACCAGCTTCAAAAGTAGCCATATATTATGTTCCATGGTAGTCAAGGCAATAATAGCTTCCAGACTTGCCTTCCAACTAACAGCACGATCTCCAATAGTGAATACATAACCTGTAAGAGACATTGTTTTATCTAAATCACCAAAAAAATCTGAGTCTACATACCCAATAAGTCCATCTCTAGTTTTTTCAAACTACAAACAAGCATTAGAAGTACCGCACAAGTATCTGAAAAATCCACTGAATTGCTTTCCAATACTCTTTTTCAGGATTAACCATATATCTACTAACAACACTCAATGCATTAGATAAATCAAGACAGGAATATACCATGGCATACATCAGTGAATCAACCGCACTGGCATATAGAACTCTAGACTACTCAATTTCATCATTTGACTGGGAACATGACGCTAAAAAAAGTTTGACATATGCAGCTAATGGAGTTCTCACCGGTTTGGCTTCATGCATGTTAAAGCGACAAAGGACCTTCTCAATATACCCTTGCTGACTAATGTATAATTTGTCAAACCGCCTTTCTCTAATCATTTTCATGCCAAAAATCTTCTTTGTTACACCTAAGTCCTTCATCTCAAATTCACAGCTAAGTTGCACCTTTAGCTTTGCTATTTTAGCCTTATCTTTAGCAGCAATTAACATAATATATAGCTAAACCATTAACTATTTTGAAATAAACACAACTATCATAATATGATCTTTTAAAATTATAAGAAATCATAAATAAGTCAAATCTCTTATACCACTGTTTAGGTGATTGTTTCAAGCCATAAAGAGATTTTGCTTTCCTATGACAACAAAGCCTTTTAGTTGCTCCATACAAATATCTTTTTCTAATTCTCCATATAAAAAAAGCAGTTTCGATATCTAATTATTCAAGCTCATAATCATGCATAGCAACAATACTAAGTAGAGTGTGAATAGAGCTATACTTCATAATTGGGGAAAATACATCAGTAAAATCAATACCTAAAATCTTTTTTTCTCAAAAATGTAGGAGGGCTGCATTTCATTCATTAAGAGAAGTAAATACAGAACTGACCAAGGCGCCAAGGAGAAAAGTGAAAATTTAGAAAAAGAGTATTACATTCAAAGAACGACTAGAACTGCTACTATGATACATTAGCCATTAGCTTTGGGGAGGAATAGGTCCCAGCTAGGCATGCCTCAAAAGATCGAGTAGCCTAGATTTCAGCACAGACGACCAACCGTAGATTTCTTGCTTGATGCAGAGGGCGAACTCTTGGACGTGAAAGCTGTCATGATCATGCAAGAACCTATTCCTTTCCTTCCAAATCATCGAAGCCACTAGGATAATAGTGAATCCATTCCTATGTGCTTTGGTCCCTGGGCAAGTTCGCGAGTGACTAACCAGTGGTCCTGCAGACTATTCTTGGTGAAATTGTAAGAAGTGCAAAGGGAGAGCCAGGAGAAGACGGTCGCCCACATTTGCTTACCCACGACACACCCAATAAGCAGGTGATCAATTATTTCCAGTTCCTGGTCGCAGAAGAGTTAGTCTGAAGGTGCTTGGATGTTAAATTTACACAACCTAGAGAAGGTCCAAACCTGATGTTTGAGAGCCAACCAAATGAAGACCTTTACTTTGAGGAGAGTTGTGCTCTTCCAAAGCTCCTTGGCGCAGGGTAGTAGGAAGGTGCCATTGCACATTAAAGTGTACGCCGACTTAGATTAGTACTTGCGATCAGGGGTCCAGCGCCAGATGAAAGTGTCTACGATACCTTGTTGTAAATTTACGTGATCGAGGGCTGATCTCAAAGTGAAGAAATCCACTATGGCTTGCCAGCTGAAGGGTCCACGTAGGTATGACATCCAATTGTTGTTGAGAAGGGCTTCCTTTACTGTGGTCAGCTTCCTACGGGGGCTCTACACCCTTTCGCAGATCGCTGGAGCTAGATCACAGATACACTATTCGCGCAACCATCTACCAAACCAAAAGAGGATTGAGGATCCATCACCTATTAGGATTGAAGTTGATGCTTGGAACAAATCTTCAGTTGCCTGGTCCTCCTGACAATGGACGCTATGCCAAATCCACGATGGATCGGTTCGGGCCAGCCACTCCCAATGCGCACAGAAGGAAATTCTAGTGAGCTTGAGATCAGAGATGCCCAGGCCTCCATACACACATGGGCAACAAACTTGGCACCAGCTGATGAGATATCTTTCTTTCTTAGAGGGACCCTCCCCAGTCCAGAAAAAAATACCGGGGTCTTTTATCGATTGCTTTGAAAGCCCAATCCGGGTGTACCAATGTAATTAGCAAGTAGATGACCATGGAGGTTAGGACTGTTTTGATGACTATCAATCTCCCTGGTCTCGACAGAAATCGTGCTTTCCAGGATGGCAGCGCATTATGAACTTTATCAATAAATAGTTGAATGTCCTGACAGCGCAACTTGCCTGTTGTCAGGGGCATTCCCAGGTAAGAGATGGGGAAAGAGGTTGTATTACACTGGAAAATCTATTTTGCAGTCTGCAATCCCACTTGGGAGCGGCATACTTGTACTAAGGATGACTTGCGCATGTTTGGGCATAGTCCTGTAGCGGATCTGAAAACAGCTAAGATTTCTTTTATAGCAAGTAGGTCCTAATCTAGGGGCGATGAAAAGCATGCCGTCGTCAGTGTAAAATGAGCATTGCCACACGAGGGAAGGTGCAGGGACAAAACTTGAGTCTGTAAGGTGTTAAAAACACCTGTTAAGCACATCCATTGCGATGACAAATAACAATGGGGACAAAGGGTCCCCCTGACGGAGTCCATGGCAAAGCTGAATAATTTTCCCCTGTGAGCCATTGAGCAGGATTTTTGTTGATGCTATGGAGAGTAGGACTAAAAGCTAGTCCCCCCCAATGAGTGCTAAATCCCAGACGATGCAGGACCTTGAGAAGGAATGCCCACGAAAGGGAGTCAATGCTTTAGCAATGTCAAGCTTGAGTAGGATTTTGTTTTCCTTTTTTCACCGCAACGTCTGAGTTGAGTCATGCACAAACTTATAACTATCTTGGATTGTGTGTCCCTTGATAAATGCACTTTGGTTGAAATCGACGAGGTGGTCCATGTGAGGTTGGAGCCTGAGAGCCAGCGGTTTAGTAATGAGCTTCAAGAAGTTGTGAATCAAACTGATCGGCCTGAAGTCAGAAGGTTGAGCAGCCCCTATTTTTTGACAACAGTATAATTAAGGCTGAATTTAAATGATGGAATCCTTGGTGATCTGTGGCGAAGAAAGCATGCACTCTGGCCATAACATCTGATTTGATGATAGGCTAGGCTTTTTAGTAAAAGAGGCCTATGAAACCATCCGGCCCCAGGGCTAGTCGGTAGGTAACAGGTTGATCACCTGAAGAACCTCTTCTTCAGAGAAAGGTTGGTCAAGGCTGAGTAAATCATGTTGATGCAAACCTATGTCCTCCAAGTTGATTAATCGCATGATCTGGTCATCCGTTTGTAGTATAGACACAAAATGTTCGTGGAGCAATGCCTCCATTTCGTCATGCGATTGGTAAGCTTCGCCGTTGTGAGTACGACCATTGATTCTATTCTTCTGGCTATATTATTTCACATGTGAGTGGAAGAACGTTGTGTACGCGTCACCTTCCTTCAACCAGAGGAGCCACAAGCGCTGCCTGATCATCATCCTTTGGAGGGAGCAAAGAGCGAGGAATCTATTCTTGAGTAATTTCCTAAGACTTTCCTCCTGATTTGTCAGCAGTCGTCGGTCTCAAGTGTGCTCCAATTGCAATATGATTTCATCCATCGTGGCCATTTGCATGGAGATGTTGCCAAACTGGGATTGACTCCATTTCTGCAATTAATGCTTTTGTTGTGGCACGAAAAAGGCTGCCTAGGCGGTGGAAGGGAGAAGAGGACGCGAGGTTGCTCATCCAACCTAACTACACTGCCAATAGGAAGGTCGGGTGAGAGACCCAATGGTTGTCGAAGTGAAAACGACCCGCATGTTTGAGAGGAGCAATGATGCATGATTGGAACACGCTGAGGCCAGCACCATGAGGAAGCAATGAGGGAAAGCATCCACCTATTCCTACAAGGCCAGAACTTTGTCGAGCCTAGAATCTAGCTATAGCCTTTTGCAACTAGCCTTACTTTGTACCTTGCTTCATCAATTGGAAAAATTCCTTCCTTTCTTTTAAATATCCACATACAGTGAATATGCTCCTTCTCTCTTGGTATTTTTACCAACTCCCAAGTATAATTCTTCTCAAGTGACTCCATCTTATCATGCATAGTAGTCATCCATTTATTACAATCAACAAAAATAATAGCCTTGGAATAAGTTGAAGCTCTTGTGTCACCTTAAATATCTTCTGCCACACTCAAAGCATAAGTAACAATATTAGCTTCTTCAATCAATCTCTTATGAGGGTATATGACCCTCCTAGGTCTGTCGACTGCAATGGAACATTGTGGTGGCTGCACAGCAATAAAAGCAATTGTTTTTTTGGTGTATAACATGTATTAACATCATGCTTCAGTTGCACACTTGATTTCTGTTGGCTCTCAATAGGAACATAAATAGAGGGCTTATCATGTAGCATACAGATTCATTAAAGATAAATTTTCTACTAATCACAACCTTCTTAGTTTTAGGACACCATAACTTATATCCTTTCACATCAGATTTATAGCCAAGAAAGATGCACTTAATCATTATAGGCTCCATTTTACCATTATGAACATGAGCATAAGCAGTACAATAAAATATTCTTAAGTTTAAACAATTTACTAGGAAACCTGACCATATCTCAGTTGGAGTATTCTTACCAATAGCAACAGAGGGTGACCAATTGATAAGATAACAAGCCATGGAAGTGGCTTCTGCCCAAAAACTCTTATACAAACCAACATTAGATAGCTTACAATGAGCCTTTGAGATGATGGCTCTGTTCATACGTTTAGCTACACCATTTTGTTGAGATGTATGTGAAACGGTGTAGTGTCTCACAATGCCATCAAACTTACAATATGAGTTGAACTCATCATAACATAATTACATCCCATTGTCAGTGTGAAGCTTTTTGACTTTTCTTTCCGATATGTCTTTTAATCATAACCTTTCACTCTTTGAATGCTAAAAACATTTCTAATTTATGCTTCAAGAAATAAGGCCAAACTCTTCTAGAGTAATCATCAATAATGGTCAACATATAATGAGTACCTCCTAATGATGCCTTGCAAGATGGTCCTCATAAATCAAAATCTACATAATCCAAAGTACCTTCTGTAGTGTGCATGGACGTGTTGAACTTCACCCTCCTGTGCTTATCAAAAGACACAATGCTCGTAGAACTTCAGCTTGCCGATGCATTGGCTATCAAGGAGTCCTCTTTTGCTTAATTATGCTAAGCTAATTTCACTCATATGGCCCAAACGCATATGCCAAATATTAGTAGCATCAAAATTAGATAATAAATTTGAAATAACAGCAGCATTACCTAATATTATAGTACATCACAGGTAGTACATATTTGCTGCTTTTATATCAACTTTCATCACAACAAGAGAGCCTCTCAAAACCTGCAGGACACCACCTTCACCAGAATACTTATATCCTTTAGCATTAAGAGTACTCAAAGACATAAGGTTCCTCTTCAAATCTGGAACGTGTCGCACATCTGAAAAGGTTCTGATAGTGCCATTAAACATCTTGATCTAAACTATACCAATGCTTTCAACCTTACATGGTGAGTTATCCCACATCAACATAGAACCACCTTACATAGCTTCATATGTGGTGAACCAATCCCTGTTTGGGCACATGTGAAAAGTACAGGCTGAATCAAGAATCCACTCTTCACTTGTTTTTACACATCCAGCAAAGGCTACGAGCACTTCTCCATTAGAACTATCATCAGCAACAATAACAGCTTTACCTTCCTTATCTTGTTTATCTTTTGCCCCTGTAATTGCCACTGTTTCTTATTCTGCAACTAGCATTCAAATATGTCGTGCCCTCCTCTCTTGCAATATTTGCACAACTTTTGCCTTGTAGATGCTCAAACTCTTGCCTCTAGCATCACTGTTTGAGTTCTTATCCTTTTGTCTACCACAAACAATCAAGCATTTTGCTTACGAACTTGAACTTTCATTGGACACCATAAGTTTCATCTTCTCCTTGGCATGCAATGCTTCATAAACTTCATTAAGAGTGAGAGTATCTTGGCTATATAATATGGTATCTTTGATATTTGAATAAGAACTAGACAGTGAACATAAAACAATAAGACTCAAATCTTCCTCATCATGTTTGACATCCATCGACTCTAGGTCAAAGATGATCTATTTAAATACCAATAGTTGATCTGGTAGCGATCCTCCTTTTGGCAACTTGTGCGAATACAACTTCTACTTCATATCCATCTTGTTGGTAAGATCTTTTATCATGCAGATCTACTCCGGCTTCAACCATAACGCAGCTATTGTTTTCTCCTTCAAAACCTCCTGCAAAATATTATTCGACGGATGAAGATGAATACGCAATAAAGCTTTACAGTCTTTCCTCTGCTTCTCTTCGGTTGACCATGATGTGGGCATCTTTGTCAATCCCTAGCAACGTATCATCCAAATGCATTTGCGCCAATATTGCCTGCATCTTGACTTGCCACAAAGAAAATCCTATGTCTCGATCCAAGAGTGAAAGATCATACTTCAAAGTTGTCATGTCAAATAAACCCTAGATTGAACAGGCAAGAAATGTGGCTCTGATACCACTTATTAGAAAACGACAAGGCAAATAGCGAAGATAATCAAGAATAAGAGACATAGGTATTAATGTGTAAAACCCTTACGGGAAAAACCACATTCGCACTATTAGCGATGATCACTATATAAGGAGAATTACAAAACGCAGGGGATTTACAATTAGTCATCAACTCATCCCATGTGGCTTACAGAGGGTATATATGGAGGTACAAAATGACTTGGAGTTGAAAAAACAAACTTATCTAAAAACGTGATCTCATTCGTACCATAAACTGTCCTCCCTTGGTATTATCATAATTTAGATAACATAAATCAACAAGAACAATGTCTGCAAGTTTTTGTTAGTTTTGCAGAATTTTGTGATGTAGTCAAGTTTTTCAGCGCCCAATGAAGAACACTGAATTAATTCCAGTCGCATCATGCAAATCATAGAGGATCACATTCACATTGTTTCAAGTCTCTTGAGGGAACACATCCTCATAAGTTGAAGTGGTGCCAAGGAGAAGAATGGGCCAACAACATATGCCTGACGGAGACTGTCTACATGAAAGATGCTTCTGAGTTCCCACAGATTCATCTAGATGTTATGGAGCAATAGCAAATTCATCTAGTAAGGGTGAAAATATTTGCAAGTTCTTCCATACATCAATTTCATTATTCAGATTGTCAATGTTAGATGGTTCAATAAGAGAAGAACACATAGGCATTGAATGATCACTAAATTTTATTTTTCTTTCATAATGAACAAGATTGAGCATACAAGAGTTGTTGTTCAAAACAACAAGCTTCAATTCATCCATGTGTTCACAAGTTATGCATATTCGATATACAAGAAATTGATTTCCTACACGATAATCTCCAATCAAATTAAACTTATACCCAGGGGTGTAGGCACTAAACAAGAATTTCGAACATGCAAGTTCAGAAACTTTCTCCATAGCACAATCCAAACTAACAGCCTCATTAAGCTTGATATAGCACAATGCATCAGCAGGGGATATTCTATCAAATACTTCCTTATGTGTAATTAATTCGACATGTGCAAAATTATGAGAATTTAGATCAGCACATGGTTCGTTCAAGTCAACACAAGGAATATCAAAAGATTGCACTACAGCAGGTATATACTCACAAGGTTGATCTATGTCTTGTTGTAGCACCAAATCAGTACCTTTGTCATTATCGTCCTCATCAGATACTGTAGGTACCTCAAACTTCTCCTCTAATGGCATAAGATGCACCAGATCATTCTTCACCTCTTCAAGTATCTCGATGATATCTGTAGATGGAGTAGGAGCCAAAATAATATCAATATTTTTAGTTACCTCAGATTGCACCTCGCTTGTGACCGTGGGTGGTGGAGGTACAAAACGATATTGCAATTTCTTCTTCATCTCCTCCCATGTGTAGATGTAGTGGAACTCAAGATTCGACCACCAATGTTGAACATCACCAATCAGCGCCGTCCTTGCCATGCTCATCTTCTCATACGGATCAAGATCTTGTCTTTCAAAGTAGCTATCCATCATAGTAACCCACAAGAAGTAGTCCGACGACGTACTCTCAGCGGTGAGTGGCAAGATATATACCGGTAATTGTTTCCCTTCGAGTTCAAATCTGCCCGCGATGACATCATAATCTACCAATTTTCTCAAGCCTGTCATTGTTAGTAGAAAACAAGGAAACAAATCACAAGTAAATGTTCCTATCAACTACTAGGATATGGAGGCTCATATCAAGTCACACATCTCTCATGCTCTTACCAAATTCTTACGAGTTCTTACCAAAGCAAACAGGTGGTGCAACCGGTGGCTGGTTCGTGATAAATCTAACTCAAGTGATGAGTAAAGCGATTGCAAGGTACAGCGAGACCTGTTCGGTTAGTAGAAAAGTGGAGCTTGGATAGGCTATGTATTTTGTAGCAAAGGAAAACAATCAATTAATTTCAGAAATTGCACAGAATTGAATTATAGTTCGTATCTAGCACTTAGCCTATGTTGCTGATCAACCAAGGATGGAAGACGGCTAAAATATATGTATGGCAATGTATGGGAGTGGTAAATACAAGATAATTCAATCGAATGCAATCTGCAATTGAAGAACACAAGGATTGATCCAAAACTTGAAAACTGAAGATTTCTGTCCACTGGACAGCACGTCGGTATTTCGGCCGTAACTTTTTGTCAGTTGCCTTTTTTTCAATGATTCTTTTTTTCTCGGTTTTCTGACGGCTTTTTCTACAACTTTTGTTTTGGGGCTAAGTTCTGGAAACCGACCGAAAAAGTCGCACAAAATTCACAATTGTCGACTGTTGCAGATTCAATCTGGAATTTTGGGTCAACTTTCACCGCTTATATCTCTTAACTGCCTTTCTGTAATGACGTGAAAAATTACAGATAGATGGATGATAAATTTTTGAATCTAATGGCGGTGGTCTCACTCAAAAATAATCTCGGAATCAAAAGATATGGCGTTTTTGGTGGCGGCTGCAGAGGAAGGAAAAATCAACCGAATTGGAATTAGGGTTTGGGGTGGGGATTTTTTTTTGTTTGGATTTTTTATGGAATCAAGGATATGACCAGCAACTAGACAAAGCTAAAACGGACACAAATTCAATTTAGCAAACCAAAACTAACAGATTGAAAGGCACAACGGGGTTTGGACAGCGAAAATTAACTCTTTTTGTGGGGCAATTTTTTCTGGACTATGGGAAATAAAAATCAATCTACTAACTAGGGATACAAAGAATTCCTACCGGTCAACTGAAGCTCTGATACCAACTGATGAGGCGATGGGGTCCCGTTCTTCCGATAGGATGATAACTATCGATATTGGTGGAGATGACTCTTGCGATCCGACTACAACCGTACGAGACATCACTTGCGCCTTAGCAATCGCTGAACCACACCCAAGTCGTTATCAACCGTGCCAAGAACGCGGTTGACCTGACCACGAAGGTCTATTCCTGCATGCAATCGAAGAACAAGCAAGAACAAGGATAGTGAGCAACCTGAATTTGCTAGATATAAAAGTCGCACAAGGATAGTTGAGGTTCTGTAACACGAATCTGTTGGTCTAGCCGACACAAGAGAACGTGGAGTTTGCACAAGGGGCTAAACTGATCTAAACAAAACCTAAGTCCTAGAAATGGAGGCGGCGGCTCCTATATAGTGAAAACAACCAGGGGAGGCGTTTTTGGTGGCGGCTGCAGAGGAAGGAAAAATCAGCCGAATTGGAATTAGGGTTTGGGGTGGGGATTTTTTTTGTTTGGATTTTTTATGGAATCAAGGATATGACCAGCAACTAGACAAAGCTAAAACGGACACAAATTCAATTTAGCAAACCAAAACTAACAGATTGAAAGGCACAACGGGGTTTGGACAGCGACAATTAACTCTTTTTGTGGGGCAATTTTTTCTGGACTATGGGAAATAAAAATCAATCTACTAACTAGGGATACAAAGAATTCCTACCGGTTAACTGAAGCTCTGATACCAACTGATGAGGCGATGGAGTCCATTGGAAAGTAGACTTCATAAGCTTTCCATAAAGTACAAGAACATCCCAAACGGAGTCCGTATGAGAAAGTTACGTTCGTTTCAACTTGCACCATTGCAGCAGTCCGAATCTGATTCCAGTACGTGACCAACACGGACTCTTTTGATGATTGCGGCTGTCTCGGATAAAATTTGAAGATGGGATTGAATCCTTTAGAAAGTAGACTTGATAAGCTTTCCATCAAGTCCAAGAACGTCCCAAACGGAGTCCGTATGAGAAAGTTACGTCCGTTTAAACTTGCACCATTGCAGCAGTCCGAGTCTGATTCCAAAACGTGTCCAACTCGAATTTGTGCTTGACTTGATCCCAAAGTGACGTGGTGACCTCCATTATTCCTTCCATGCATGTCCAGGACTCCATGTCCCTTTCCTTCATCCTTTCCCAAATTCCTAAGCACAATTAAATCACTTGCATTAGGTAGCGGTCTATTCTCAGTAACATATGAAGGCTGAAGAAACGAATTCACCTTTAGTTCAATCTTGATATTGGACGCGATTGTCGTATGTGTTTGTGGCGTGGTCACATCAGTTGAAGTGGTGCCAAGGAGAAGAATGGGCCAACAACATATGCCTGACGGAGACTGTCTACATGAAAGATGCTTCTGAGTTCCCATAGAACATCTACAGACAAATTTGTGTAAACTACATTATTAGGTTTTTATATCCAATCAATAATAAGTGAAGTTTTGTGCAGATCATCACTCTTGCTCTAATAGTATGAAGTGAGAAGGAACATTTGACCGAAAGATGTAGCATATTCTTTACGCCTATGTTTGTGCAACAAGCTTGTTATTGGTTAACTACATTTGTTATTACGTGAAAGTTGATAGTAGATAATAAAATAGCAATGACTGGAATAGGTTTAACAATTTGAGCTGAAGAATACCATGGCAACATATCCTATGCATATGTGCACCTTGGTGTACTCATGCACTCGAGCGACCTCACTCCTCTGATCATGATCCAAGCGCCTAGATCCAGCGCATTATTTTTGCAAGAAAAAAATGATCCGCCAATCACTATCATTTTTGCAAAAAAAAAGAAAAGAAAAGAAAACCTGGAGCCTGCCTCCATCTTGACTAGTCCATCCCCAAACCAGCCCGTCTCCCCAAATCCATGGACAGTGAACCCTAGTTCACGCCGCCACTCGTGTGACAATGACAAGCGATGACCACATCGTTCAACGGCAATGGCTCCCTCCACCCCGTTGCAACGAGGCCCCATGCACCTTGCATCCACCTGCAGCGATGTTGGTGCGTGCGCTGCATCATCCCTCCACCCATGGCAGTGTCACCTCACTGCTCAATGTTGCCATTAATGCCTCTCCATTGTTCACTCCCTGCTCGACCTAACCGGATGCAACTAGGGACAGGGTGTCGCCACTCACGAACTGGTGTCGCGCGCCTTCCCCTCTCCTCCTGCTGCTCTACTTTTCCAACAAATTCCCTACATAGGTGTTGCTAGCTCATGCTCAAGCATCAGGCTTGTCTTTAGATTATTTAAGTTAGTAGCAGCATCACACAGCACATTAATTTAGAAATGTTGCCTCATTCATGAATCATCCAATACGTTAATTCAGAAATAGTTCCTCAATCACTATTTACACATGAATCATCCAATACATTCAAGGCTTGAGTACATCCAAGGATCAAGCATCAAGTACATTCAAGGACTGAGGAGGAGCTTCAACTAGAGCACCATTTTGAACAAGTTTCAAGATCAAACCACATTATGAATTCATTTGTTCAACATCTGGATTAATTTCACAAACATCCAATCTGACACTACTCAAATTCAATTTGACACAACATAAGTCATTCCCATCCATTACCATATTGTATAAGTGAAAATGGGAATGTTAAACTGAAATTTTACAGTCGTTAGACTAAAAAAATCCAAATGTCAAGCTGATGCACTTGATCATCGTTGTAGTCTGCGATGCCAACATCGAAGAGGCTGGCCTAGTGCTTCTTCTTGCCAGAGTTAGTCTACTAGAGAAAGTACTTTTGGGTGTGGTTGGACACTTAGTCGCCGTCCCCTATGCCTAGCTGACTCAAAACATTTAGTGCTCCTCATTAGTCCATGGAATCACTGCACAGATTAATCAACCACTCACTCAATTGCCGCAGGATTCATCATACATAGAAAAGCAATGAGTAATGGATTAGGATTTTGAGGATGGAGATGTGGTGGAGATGAGCTGAGGTTGGCATGGATTGGATTGCCATCGCCGTCCCACGGGTGAGGGGCGATGAGGACCAAAATATGTGGTGTTGCATGGGGGCAGCGCCGCCATGGGTGGAGGTGCGCGCCGTCGCTCGGGGCTGCTGTACCGTCACCCATGGCTGCCGTACTGTTGCGGGTGGAGATGGCAGGATGCGATGCCAAACTGTTGCCGTAAAATTTTTGCTTTTTAGCCCAAAATTTGAAAGTTTTTTACATATGGACCCCTGGAGAAAAGATTTGCAAAAATGGACCCTTCACTCGAAGCCAAATCATATGGCGCCCAGGGTACATGGCACGGCGCCATATGCTTTGGCGCCGTAAATGGACACGTAGGATCCACGGTGGCATAGCACGGCGCCAAATCACATCGCGCCGTGCTGTGTAAGTTGGGCGTTAAAGGCCGTGGCGCCGTGCTCTGGGACTTAGCCCGAATTTTGTAGTGCAAGCCCAGCTATCACGGCGCCAAATCTTCTAGCGTCATATTTAGCTATCACGGCGCCAGAGTCTTTGGCACCGAATGGTTTACATACAGCGCAATATTCTTTGGCGCCGCAAAAGGCGCCAAAGACCCTGGCGCCGTATATAAACCTCTCGGCGCCAAAGACTCTGGCGCCGTGCTAGCTTCACCTGTAGAAAAAACAGCAAACCTTGCTGTTTTTTCCGCAAAATATATGCACATACACACATACATATACATTCACACATAAAACATCTGAACAACTCAAATGACAACATCGCATAATTATCGAAAGTCTCAAAATATCACATAACATCATATAACTATCAAAAGTCTCAAAACATTACATAACACATCTCAGCGCACAAAATAGTCACTCTCACTGCCTCTTGGCCTTTCCCTTGCCCTTGGCCAAAGCATCAGACCCTGGAGTGTACGTGCTCGGGGGACGGGCCGAACGACGAGGCCGCTGGGAAGCCTGAGTAGATGGTGCGTCGGGCATCTGCGACATCCCAATCTCGTCGTGGGTAGATGCCTCCTCGTCCTCGTGCTCCGCCTCCTCGTCATCCTGCTCTGCCTCGTCATCGTCGTCATCGCCCTGACTGAAAGTCGGAGTGCGTGACAAGCTCCTCGTGGACTGGCGCGTGCCGACGTGTGACGACGAGGCTGCAGCGGCACCCGAGCGCTGGGAGGCCGCCGGTGGTGATGCGACGTTCGTGCGTGCGCGGCAACCACACCGACCTGCCGCCCGACCGAGGCGACGTCGAAGTCTCTGCAAGTAATGATATGTCATAATTGCATACATGCTGAATCGATCTAACCTAGCGAATTATCTTCGTACCTGCAGGAAGTCCCTCAGGGGGTGGCTCTCGCTGTCCAGGTGGCCGAGAACCTCGTCGATCTCACGCACCGAGATTTGGAGAGAAGTCCCCTAAAGAAATAAGTAAACATAAGTGCAAGATAAACGTATGGAACCAAAGTATTGCAAATATCATGCTTTCCGTACCACTCGATCGAGAATCGGAGCGGCCTCGACCACTGTGCCCTCCCTCGCACGCCTGTTGTACGCAGTGTCCTCGTCCTCGGACGAAGCGAGGTCCGCGTAGTCGACATCGGTCCACTGCTGCCTCAGCCTGTAGCGCGTGGCAGTGTGGTACCAGGACAAGTAACCCCGGAAGCTGGCGTTACTGTGGGGGGTACGTCCGGCTCGCAGTTGTCCTCCATCTTCCTCCACCACTGCACGTACTGTCGGTGGTGATCAGCGAAGTCCGTCACCTTTCGTTGGCGGACCCTGTCGAACCTGTACATATAGCAGATGTCAACAATAGTTGTTAGTACGAACCAAAAGAATTTTAAATTGTTACTTACTTGTGCAACTCAACAGAAGTTGACATCCCCTCTGGGGGGAAGAACTGCACGAGGCCGAACTGCCGCGCAACTCTGTGGGGGAGGTGAATCTCCACGGCATAGAAGCAGATCAGCGGACACCTCATCCTCCAAATATGGGAGTCCCTGCGGCATATGGTGTTGAGCGGTAGCGCTAGAACCTGTGGCTCGGAGTAAGCCTCCCAGGACACCTAGTAAGAGAACACACGATTAGCCGTGTACAAAAACCAAGAACTGTAGAATAAATAAATGCAGTACCAATTTCTTACCATCGTGGGAGACAAAGTGTCAAACTCGTTGCTGAAATCCACGTACGCCCGCTGAGTAGTCGCGAACGGGACTGACACTGTATCCCACAGGTACGCAACAGTGGGGCCGAGGTCATCCACACCCAGTGGATGCCAAGGCTGCGCCTGCAACACTCGAGGGTGCCCCACTGGAATGCGTGTCCACATCCACAGCTACCAAGCGAACATACGGGCAGACACACGATTAGCCACGCACAAAAAGAAAGAACTGTAGGAAAAATAAATGCATTACCACACCTGCAGGAGGAAGACGCAGCCACCGAGCGTCAACGCGGGGGCCTTGCGTCTGCAGGCCTCGCAAAGCTGGCGGTAGAGGAATGCGAGGACCGCCAAGCCCAGCTGAACTGTCCAGCGTCCCCCCAGTCCTGGAGGCAGTGGATGTACATCCACGAAGCGGCATCCCCCGTGGCGTCCGGGAACAGCACTGCCCCGAACATGTGCAGGACCCAGGCGCGGCAGTGGTAGGTCACTGTGGCGTCGTCCGCGGCAGCAGGGCATTCGCCAAAGGTACTCCGCAACCATCTAAGGTGGACCCCCGAGACACGGCCTCGCCTGGCATTATCTGGGGCAGGAGGCAATGGCGTGCCCAGGAAGGCCTCCACACGTGCCCTCCAGCCCTCAGACACCGCCGGGCCGATCACCGGCTGTCCCCTGATGGGAAGTCCAAGTATCATCACCACGTCCTGCAGCGTGACGATCATCTCCCCACAGGGAAGGTGGAACATGTGTGTCTCTGGCCTCCACCTGTTAGTAGTACAAGGAGAAAAGAATTAGTTACGTGCGTAAGAATATAGAAGCGAAAACAAATAGACCCGATAAAGAAAATGCACCTGTCGACAAGTGCGGTCAAAGCTGCAGGGTTGAAGACCGGCATGCCCCACCGTAATAGGTTAGCGACCGTGTGAAGCCCAGCACGTCGCAGCAGTGGGGTATAGCGGTCGTCGTAGCGCATCAACTGGAACCCATCATGGGTTCGAGGACGAAGTATGGGTATCTCCTGAAAATTGCTATAAAAGTTAGCTGCGTGACCATCAAGTTGAACACATGTACATTTCGACCACACACGTACCTGACCGTCCTCCGTGAGCCTGCCGCAGTGCTCCCTCTCGTAGTACTCGTCTAGCAGCCGGTATCTCGCCATCCTATGATAAATTTTAGAATTCAATGGTTAAGAAATATTCAAATAAGAAATTTATAAAACATGATATATATATATATATATATATATATATATATAACTTGGTGTAATCGACAATAAGTTGTCTTTGCCACTTGAATTAGAATGCAAATCTAAATTAGGGGTGGTAAAAATATAATTTTGTAAGTATAAACAATAATCAAAGCTACTAAGGGTTAGGTGGACATACAATCTTGCCCATGTTGACATGAAATCATCCTATTTCCTATATGAAACCCTAAAAACCTAAAACCGAACACAACCATGTATAAATAATAATCAAACCCTAAAAACATATGTATTTCTAAATCAAACCCTAAAAACATATCTATTTCTAAATCAAACCCTCAAAATATATGTATTTCTATATCAAACCCTAAAAACATATGTATTTATAAAATGGACCCTAAAAACATATGTATTTCTAAAAATTTAGAAATCTCGCTCAAACCAAACCCTAAAAACATGTGTATTTCTAAATCAAACCCTAAATCTAAACATTCATCAATCTCGCTCAAATCAAACCCTAAAAACATATGTATTTCTAAATCAAACCCTAAAAACATATGTATTTCTAAATCAAACCCTAAAAACATATGTATTTCTAAAAATCCAACCCTAAAAACGAATCTATACACATTACTACTCTTACATTACGCATATCTATTGAAAATCCAACCTAAAACCGAGCCAAATTGAAGTAATTTCATCTAGGGTTTGCAATCTTCCCATACGAAATGTACCTCAAATAATCCATATTTATTGCAAAAAATCAAGGGAAAGGAGGGGGTTCACCTTGTTTACTCGATTTGGAAGTAAAATAGCGAGAAAAACAGATGGATTTGAGTTGATTTTGAGGGGGAAGGGAGTGGCGGCGGCGGCGGTTGCTTCGGCTTGGGCAGAACAGAGTGAGGGGGTGGGGGGCTGGGGGGCCGCGCTCGGGCTTAAGTCCCAAAGCACGACGCCACGGCCGTTAACGCCCAACTTACACGTCACGGCGCCATGTGATTTGGCGTCGTTCTATGCCACCGTGGATCCTACGTGGCCATTGACGGCGCCAAAGCATATGGCGCCGTCACATGTACCCTGGGCGCCATATGATTTGGCGCCGAGTGAAGGGTCCATTTTTGCAAATCTTTTCTCCAGGGGTCTATATGTAAAAAACTTTCAAATTTTGGGCTAAAAAGCAAAAAAAATTCACTGTTGCCCTTGGTCGATCATGGATTTGAGGCATTGGATGACGATCGGATGGTAACGTGTGTGCATAGAATACTTTTCCGAATACCACAATGCATAATCCATCCAAGTGCATAAATTATACCAGGAATATTTACCAATTAATCGGCATTGTAATAATTTTCATTTAAAAAATGCAGATGAACGGCAAAGCATAAAGGGGCTGTCTTGCTAGTTGCTTGCTTCAATCAGCCGTCTGTTATCTCAAGTTCTCAAATCTCAACTCATTTGCCACTCTTTAGCCACGAGGAACTAGTTCTTTGGCAATGTGAGAAAAACAGTAAGTGTAGACCACCAATTTGGCACAATTTTAGTGAGCCAAGAGTAAGCATATTCCAATGGTAATTGGAATACTCTTGTGAAAGGAATGCTGGCCACGTGACAGATCTCATCCGATAGTTCGACTCACAGCAATAGCACCAAAAACACATAATTTAAACAGAGCTGAATCCCCTCTGCAACTCATAAGCCTGCTGCCAATTGTGGGTAATATATTGATATTGTTATTCATAATAAAAGAAGTGCAATATCAAAAGTAGCTCTCTGAATTCTGATGAGACGGGTCTACCAAAGGTAGTTCAAATTTTCAATGGTAAATTGCCCCAGAAGTTACCAAAAACAAGTACTCAACACAGAGATATTGTTATTCATAATCTGTTCTATAACCAAAAGAACTGTCATAATCATATCCAGAAATGCTTGAAACATCAACTTAACCCATAGAGTATGAGTACAAATATTCCGCAAGCCTGATGACAGGGCAGGGCAGCGTAAAATGCCATGGAACCAGTACGCTGCTCAAACACTCTTAAGCGGTTTCAAATGGCCATTAGTTCACCAAAGTTGCGCATCACAAAGATGGATCCAGCAAACAGACCTACAGCTTTTATCACCTTCTGTAAATCAAAAGCAACAAAAAATAGTGTAATTAGCATCCAATGCAGTCTAACACTTGAGAATATTACTAACAAAGTAGAACCATAATAGATCATAATCGAAATTTGATCTGTTGTTTTTGATGCTCCTCACTACCTGCTGTTTAGTTGGATGCCAAATTTTGGATTCCAGACTCAAAGTGTGGCTGGTTCAGGTCTGCTCTGGCTCAAGTTTAATTAAAAGACGGCCTAGCAAAAATGAGCACTCAAATTTCTACAAGGTTAATACACACTCAACTTTCTACAAGGATAACACATGATATTTAAATTATTTCATAACAATCCAGACACCCCTGTTTACCACACTCAAGTTGCCAAATTTGTGATTATCACCCAGACACACCATACTAGATAGAGTCCTTGGAGGATGGTCATTTGTGGGGTCAAATTAGATAAACATGTCTATAATCTTTAGATAGCTAAAAAACTCTTTTGGAATTAACTTAGAGTTAAAACAAACTCCAACATAACCCATTGGTTGCAGTCTAACTGGTAGGTTACAGGATTCTCTTCGTTTCCATCACAACGGCCACACCAACGCAACAATAATACTATGTGGTTTTGCACAGGCATGACCGCATGATGCAATGTCAAAACAACTGCCACAACACAACACGCCCAACATTTTCTTGGTATGTCTTTGACATGGACCCTGCATCTCTGGCCTTCCTTTTCTATGATGTTTGCAAATATGGTTTGGTCATGGGGTTGAGGTATTGTAGTCACTAGTAAGGAATGATGATGCAATGTTGAATCATTCCTAGCATAACTGTGGTTCTCTCTCTTTTTTTATATAAAAAAGTTCACTGTTGGCTGAGACTGCTCTGAAGTATGTTAACTATGATTCTGAAGTCCGAAACCACTTTGAAAAGATGGCATATTTATCTTTTTGACAAACTCCGAGAAGTCTGTCCCCACGGCTTAGCTTCCATTGTCTGGTAGGTGGTAGGCCTTGCTCTAACTGGCAAGACTGATGATGAATTTTGTTTGCAATTGTGTGAGACAGTACAGCAAGGCACTATGAAGGGTGGACTAGTTAAGTAAGCCAGACGCAACACACATTGCCTTGCAATTTGTTTTAACCCTTACAACCAGCGGTGAGAAAAATGGGAAAGCAAGGAAAAGAAACAACAAAATAATGATGTTTCTCTCACACAATCTACATTGTAACGAAAAATAAAATGAGGACATATAACCATATGTCCACTGTTGGCCCAAAGTGGACCTCAGCTTCAGCACGAATGAAACAAAGAAGTAATTTACAGGACCAATGGGCCCTGCTCAACAGCTACAAAGGAAAAACAACAAGGTGGCAGATGATGAGCCCAGGTGATTTTGGCGATTAGGGCTATAACATTATACATTAAAATTGTTGAAAGCATAACCAGAATTTTCTGTCAGTAGGCATTACAAGATAAACTAAAATTTTCACCTATCAGTTGTTTAGTGTTTGCTGCAGGAGGCAACGAGCAATAGATTTGAATTAACATATTATTTTACCGATTAACCTTTGAACTTCTAGTTTTAGGGGATCAGGAGCAAAAGATACATATAAGTTAAGCTTGTTGATCTCATGTTCTCCAGAACCTAACCCTGACAGATGCCCAACCTAATCGGTCAGTGGTAACACAAGGAACGCTGGTCACAATAAAATTTTGAGAAATTTGAAGATTTGCCTCATCTTTCTTTGCAAACAGCTCATTTGCCCCACAGTTGATATGAATTGATTATTTGCCCCATCTTTGAATTTTTATTTGATCATTTGCCCTCTTTGTATTTCCAAACCATTTCCTATTTTTGTAATGCTAATTTATATTAAAAAATGACCAAATTGCCCCTGTCAAAAGCCGATCCGATTCCTTCTTCTCTGTAAAACGCCATCCGATTTCCCCATTCCCCATCCTCTTGCGACAGCTGCCCCCGCAAGAGCGGCCTCGGGGTACTGCTCCGGTGCTCCCACCCCCGTCCTTACCTCCATCTCCCCTGCAATTTTCTTTACGAATTGGATGGTTGTTTTTTATGTCTGGGTTTTATTTCGGGGAGTCTTGGAATGATGGTTCTTGGCGACCGTGCTGGCTGTAGATAGAGCACACCCTGTACGACCCGAGGGGGTCGGAGAGCGGGAGCGCGGTGACGTGCGACCAGGAGTTCTGCATGGCCAACTACAGCGGCGTGCTGCCCTCCTGCCCCTCCACTTCGCCGTGCCAGTACAGCATCACATACGGAGACGGGAGCTCCACGGCCGGTTTCTTTGTCACGGACTTCTTGCAGTACAATCAGGTGTCCGGCAATGGGCAGACCACCCTGGCCAATGCCAGCGTCACATTTGGGTGAGTTGTTCGGAACAATGGCATGTGGAAGCCAGTAATTCGTTTGGCACTGAATAGTGATAGATTGTAACTCTGCCTTTATTTTGTAGGCGTGGTGCTAAGCTAGGCGGGGATTTGGGATCGCCTAGCCAGGCCCTTGACGGGATTCTTGGTTTTGGTCAATCGAATTCATCAATGCTATCCCAGCTGTCTGCAGCAGGAAAAGTTATGAAGATGTTTTCTCATTGTTTGGACACGTAAATGGTGGTGGGATTTTCGCTATTGGAAATGTAGTGCAGCCGAAAGTGAGCACAACACCGTTGGTGCCCAACATGTATGTCATCTTATAGTTCCATTTTTTGTTTTTGTCTATTTCTCACTGTTCCATGTTTGCTTTGTTTGAATCTTTCTTAACCTGCTCTCCAAATACAACTTTTTGACAGGGGCAACCGGATGGGGAATGGGGAAATCGGATGGCGTTTCACAGAGAAGAAGGAATCGGATCGGTTTTTGACAGGGGCAATTTGGTCATTTTCTAATATAAATTAGCATTACAAAACTAGAAAATGGTTTAGAAATGCAAAGAGGGCAAATGATCAAATAAAAATTCAAAGATGGGGCAAATAATCAATTCATATCAACTGTGGGGCAAATGAGCTATTTGCAAAGAAAGGTGGGGCAAATCATCAAATTTCTCTAAAATTTTCTAACACAATCTTCCATGAAATCTCTGGTGGTATGGGATCTAAGAGCAAATATACGCATCAATTGGACAAATTAACTAGCTTCTTGATCTCCTATGCGCGTATAGGGCCCACCACCCGCACAATCGAATCGCCTTGCCCCCAATCGAGAAAGCAACCGCGGACGGCGAGCACCACAAACCACGAAACAGCTACAACTGCCACTACCAGCACAATCACACACGAACCAAGAACAAGAAGAGGAAAAACATGGTAAGGTGGGGAGAGGAGAGGGGTACGGACATAGTTGAGCGCCCACTTCTCCTCGTCGTTGACCTGCGAGTCCCAAAGGCTCTTGAGCTTCTCCAACGGCGACGCCGCCATCTCCGATCGGACAGGATCGCTCGCGTCGAGGGTTGGGGGTCTGGGGTTTAGGGTTTCGCAGCTTTCGCTTCCCCTCCTCTAGTCTCTTCTGCTTCGCAAAAGTTGGGCTCTCGGTCCCTTCCTTTCTTTCCAACTTGGATGCGTATCTGCTGTTATTGGGCCGTTATAAGCTGGCAGACCAGAACCTGCTTGGGATAAGGAACTGTTGTTTGGTGGACCTGGAAATAAAATAGAGCCGTACTAGTGCAAGGTATACCGTTATTCTAACGTCATAGACAGGTTTTATTAGATTTCATACTAAATTCATAGAGGAAAAAGAAGAGTAAGAGTACCACATCGTCGGACACTGTCGTTGCACCACCCTAGGAAGCTCTATGCGCCTCCTCCACCGCCCCTGCCCCCTCCACCACTACGTGCGGCCGGCGGCAACGTCGCTTCCTCACCGCGCCACCCCTGACCTCTCCCCACCATGCCGTCCCGTCCAACCTAATTACCACAGTTGCCACTGCCACCACCCTCCGACCCCACCCTTCTACCCCGCCTATCGCCCACACAACCGCCCACTGCTAGACTGCCATCTCCCCTAGACCTCTCTATGCTTGGGGGGAGGATGAATTTATAGTGGGGAGCCAAATTTTTCTCCTCCGACGCCAAATCCGATGAAGACACCCCTCTAGGCCGCCAGATCCAATGTGCAAGCGGGTCAGCGGTGGAGGAAAGTGAGGAGATGCGACGGCAAGAAGGGAGGGAGAATGAGAGGAAGTGAGGAGAACGAGAGGGAGAGGAAGCGAGCGGCTGTGGGAGTGGAGCGGAGCAAGCAAAATGAAGCGACGAGTAATAATAGAGCTGATTTGAGATTCGTATGCAACTTTGGATCCAATGGCAATCACCTATCTCGTGAGAAGGTATTCCATTCGTTAGTATTTCTCAAAAAAATAAAAGCTGTTCAATTGGCAAATGTTGCACATTTTTTATTTTGCTTAGCGATGAGGCAACAAAAGCGTGTGCCTGTGCTACTTGAGCTACTAGATATATTCGGATTTATCCAGTGATATTTACTCTAGACTTAGCCCGTGTTTCAGCAAGGCACACACGTGTGTGTACACGTGGTGTGTGGTGTGAGTTTGGTGCACGTAATTGTGCATCTTCCATTGTAATTTAAAAAAATAGTGAGGAGACGATTTTCTTAAGATGGTGCAAATAACCGAGAATCATAGTGAAAATCCATACAAATAATTTACCCAAGCTTTTGTTGGTAGAAACAAACTCTGGTCAGCCAGAGAGAGAAGATGTTGCATTACTAGGATATCATATGGTTGGCAGCGACGAGGCAATAGTAGTACAAATGCCACAATCTACCCTACTCTATAATACACCAAAATTTTCTTTACTAAATCCACCCCCTCAACCACCCCTACAGTCATGCCTAATCTAAGTCCACCCAGATTTGTGTACCAAAAGGTTCCAACTTCATTCAAATGAATGACCTGGATCTCTCCTCAAGCCTTATTCTCTTACTCATTGAAAATCCTAAGGCTAATATTATTTGGATCATGCACATCATTGAACCCGTGCCTCCCCACCCCCACCGAACCCACCCCTCTCACGCCCGTGCGCCCTGCCTCCCCCCACCCCCACCGAACCCGTGCCCCATTTCTCCGCCGCCTCCTTCCCTCCCTCCTCCTCCGCCGCCTCCTCCCCCGCCCCTCCGCTCGGCCGCCTCCTCCTCCTCCCCCCACCCCGCGCCGCCGCCGCCGCCTCCTCCTCCTCCCCACCCCGCGCCCTCGCCGCCTCCTCCTCCCCACCACGCGCCGTCTCCTCCTCTTCCCCACCCCGCGCCGCCGCTCCTCCTCCCCCCACCCCGCGCCGCCGCCTCCTCCCCTCCCTCCCACCCCGCGCCGCCTCCCACCTCCCACCCCGCGCTCGAGGCCGCCGCCTCCTCCGCCATCCCTCCTCCTCTAGCTCGCTGCTGCGGCTCTCGGATCTGGTGGGAGGTGGGGAGGCGCGGTGCCCCGGCGACCCCATGGACTTCTCGTGGAGCGCGGACTGGGAGAAGAGGGCTTGCGCCAGCCCCGACGGCGAGGCGGCGGCGGCGGCGCCCGTCCCGCAGGAAGCGGTGGAGTCCATGATCCTGGTGTCCGGGCCACGCGTCGTCATGTCCGGGCTGAGGCAGGGCTACTGCCGCGCAGGTGCTGCTCTCGTAGCTGTGGCATCGTCGTTTCTCCACTCTTTGTCGCTTGTGTGTAGATTTCTAGGGAACGGATCTTGTTCTTAGGCTTCTCTAATCATGGCTTAGATTACCGTGGATCGTGCTATTTCTTTGTTCTGGGCTATTGGGATTTGGGGATTTAACGGTCGATCGAATTAGGGTTCTTCGATTGGTTTCGGATAGAAAACCCTAGGAGTTATACCTCCCCAAATTGGGTTTAGTTTTTCAAGCTGGATCTCCCGGATTTGGGGATTTTGCGGTTTTGTTGCCTTTCTTGACGTCAGAATTGTAATATCCAATTAGAGGTCGTGAGATGTAACCTGCTAGGTTTGCCTTTACCGCAAGAATTTATTTTTCGGTTTGTTACAATCTCTGCCAAGTTAGCTATTTGCAAGTGGATCAATGCACTGGCCTGAATTGGCGCCTTCAAAGTGAACATATATTTGTGGGAAGTAGTGTACAGTTATGAGCTTTAGATTATGTGAAGTTAAGAAAATAGGACAGGTTTTCTGTCTTGGAGTTTACAGTAATGCTGCATGCTTTGAAGTCTGGTAGCATTGTCGAACAGAAGATATCATGAAGCTTTGATAGGAAAAAGTAGGCTTGTATTGCTACAATACTACGTAACTGTTCCTGTAATATAGTTTTCTTTTCTTTTTTTTTACAATGCTAATCTGTTTACAGGATTGCCACCATTTGTGTAAAAATGATACCCTTGATTGGCCTCACATTTTTGGATGGAACAGCTACACTTTGGCATTGGAATTATGAATTTTTCTATAGCTGTTTCTGATCCATCGATCATGTGCTTTCAAATTCTTTAGGACTATGGGATTGTTCCCAATTTCAAATTCTCAATGGAAGATTGGAAGTAGATTAACAAGTTGTCTTTAAATTATGTTTTGGTAGCACTACAGTGCTTCTTATTCTCCTTCTGGTGCTTGTGATGAAGCAGATGAATCTGTTCTGTTCATTAATGCCGGCAGCAGTGCAATTGAAGGTTGCGATCCCTCTGCAAAGTTTTCTGGTGATTCTTTCTTTGAAGGAGGGGATGCAATAGAGACATCTGAGAACATAGTTGAAGGTGGTGATTATCCCTCGCTTTACTGCTCAGCGCGCTATGGCAATTTCAGCTACAAATTCGATGGACTCGCTCCAGGAGACTATTTTTTAGATCTGCATTTTGCTGAGATAGTCAACACTTGTGGGCCAAAAGGAATGAGATCATTTGATGTCCTTGTGCAAGAAGAAAAGGCAAATATACTAACTTTTCAGAGACCTGTAATTGTGTTCCATAATTTCATTTCGGGTTTAGCTCAAAAAATTTACCTTTCGGTTCACAGATATTGTCTGGACTCGATGTGTATGCGGTGGTTGGAGGTAACAGGCCCCTTCAAGTGCTTGATATTAGGGTTACTATTGAGAGCAATGGTGCCATTATGATCGATTTCAAAGGAGTAAGAGGAAGTCCCATGGTTTGTGGCATATGTATTCGAAAAGCCCCAGTATTAGCAGGTAATGAGTTGATTTTAGATGCAATTTGCACATTAAAAGTCTTACATTCGGAGAGATGATCTTAGCCTTGAACTTGTCGCAGCACGCTCAGCTACAACTGGGAATGTCTTATGCAAAAAATGTTCAGCTGATATTGAGGTTTCACCTATACAGGTCAGCACCTTCACAAGCTATTACAATGTCATATTTGATGTCATCTTGATACATTATCGGTCTACAAAAATGCAGACTAGAACAAGTAAATTTATCTCAAAGTACGAGAAACAGATTGAGGAGCTAACCAGCCAATGCAACATGAAGTCCAATGAGTGTTATATGGCATGATCTTCAGTAGAATCTACCAATCAGGAGCTTGACAGACTTAGGCTTGAGCTTCACCAAAAGGTCGTCCAAAGTGATAATTTTGGTATGGACTAGGTCACTAGGCTAACGCAGTAAACATCATCCTATCCTAATTGTTTATATAAACTCATCATTGTTTTCCCTTTGCCAACAGAACAAGCCCTCTATAGACAGACCGACCAACTAAGAAATGTTTCTCAGAACTATGGAAATGACAAGAAACTATGGGCTGCTGCCATATCTAACTTGAAAAGAAAAATCAAGGTAAAGCTCCAACTTGCTTCGATTTCACATATTCTGATTTTCAAACCTCCCTGTGGAGTTATACTTGTCGGGAATTTTTTTTCCGAACAAAACCGCTTCGGCAACCAAAGTCGCTGATGGTCATCGCGAGGGCAGGTATCCGGCGAAGCTTCCGAAGAAGGCCTCTCGCTTTCGCTTTTCGTCGCATTTTCTCATGTTTTATCGCTGCTTTCCTTCGGCCATCCTCTTTTGACTCATCAACGCTAGGAGGCAGGCCGGCTCGCTGGTTCGTCGCCGCCGTCTTCTTGCTCGATTGGCACGAACAAGCTAGATTCCGGGGCGCCGCGCATTGCAGCCATGAACAGGCGGGGTGGCGGTGCGAAGAGGAAGGACGCAGATGAGGAATGGCCGAGCCTCGTGGCCTTGATACTATCTTGGAGTCTCGAGGATGTTATGAACGCGGATCTCTTCAAGGACAAGGTTGGTAGTACCACTCCAATATTTTGTCTTGATCAGTTCTTTGCGTGTTGATTGTGTTATATACTACCATAAGTAATAAGTTTACTCCAATCTACTTTACAATGTATTTTTTTCCTGTACTACTACGGAGTAGGACCCTTCCGATGATCTTGAGATGTTGATTGTCGAATCTTAACCACGTTGATCGTTCCAGAAAACTACTTTGATCATTCGCCAAATACTTCGGTTTAAGTTGTTTTGGACTTGGTGATATTTCATCTTTTTATGCTAATATGACGCTAAATGCAAAAATTAAAAGAAGTAGGGAAAGTTTCTGGCCAATTTGGGTCTTTACGTTTCGGAAGAACACATTTTGATTGTGTGGTTCCAGTTCTCACTCTGAGGCTTGAGGTGCAGGTGAAAAGGATACCTTCCACGTTCAGTGATCTCAAGAGCTACATGGAGTCCTACACCTCTCCATTATTGGAGGAGCTGCGGGCTGAGATGTCGTCCAGCTTGGAAGCCATCTCGACCATGCCTTATGTCAAAATATCATGGATCGAGCAAAAGAAGAAAAGCACAATTTATGACATTGCTTTTGAAGCTGACTCTCAGAATGCAAAGTCTTGTAATCAACCTGAAAGTTATGATCCAAGTGTTGGTGATATCATTATCCTGTCTGGTGTGAAGTTGGAGCATATTTCTGATATTACTGGCAATGGGAGGCCGTACCGTGTTGCATTCATTACGGATGGAGGGGATGAAGATGAGAACTCACCTCCAGCTAAGTATGTGATAATAGCGTCAGGCAAAATTGATGCTGCAGATGAGAAGTGTCAAGATGGGAAACGGAGCAAACCTTTTGCTGCTCATTTGCTCAATATCATTACCTACATCCGTATATGGTGTTGCCTTGACTATAAGGCAGCAGTCAAAAGAAACCAAAGCCTCATACAGAAGATGGTACATTATCCGCTGGTATGTACATTACCACCCATGTTATATTTTTCTTAAAGAATATTTCACTGCAAAGAAAAAAGGATCCAGGTTATTGCAAAAGAAATGATCCAGCTATATTCACATCATAACCGAACTGATTATTGAAAGCTTTTAGGCAGTTGTAAAGAAAGAGGTAATTTGATTAGTTCCATTTTGTGACTTTTCCAGGTTCCAGATAGCCTTCAGAAACACACGAAGGGTATTAGTTCAATTGACAGCATGGAAATATGGAGTAAATTGTCTACAATGGATCTTAACAATTCTCAGAATGATGCCGTCTTGAATTGTATTTCGGCAATACTTTGCAGCGGCGGCGGGGGCAACGGCAGCAGTTTTAGCCTTATCTGGGGACCACCTGGCACAGGAAAGACAAAGACTATCAGTGTGCTCTTACGGTTAATGAGAGAAATAAAACATGGTATAGTTACATGTGCACCGACAAACCTTGCTATTAAACAAGTTGCTTCACGTTTCTTGAGGTTGATCAAAGACCATTATTTGGATACAAGCTGCGTAGGAGATGTTCTGTTGTTTGGCAATAAAAAGCGCATGTGTGTTGATGGTGATCTCAAAGAGATTTATTTACATGATCGTGTAAGGAAGCTTCTTGGCTGCTTTGCGCCATTGACTGGATGGAGACATTGCCTATCTTCCCCTGTATAATTTTTTTGATAATGGTTACTCCCAATACCTCCAATATCTGGAAGACCAAAACAAAAATGATAAGCTTTCCTTTTGGTATTACACTAGAAACAGATTTAGAGCTATTTATCCTGGACTTCGAAAGTGTTTCAAAGAATTACTATTTCATGTTCCGGTATTGCGGCGTCAATATTGCCTGGAGGACGCACAACACACTCAAGGTTCAAAAAATATTTGGTTATACAATATATGAGACGTGAATCTTAATGAATCTGATTGTTCGTTTTATTTTTTTATAAATTTTATCTTGTTTTGTATTTTATCGTAGCGTTAGCACGGGCACACTACTAGTAATATAAGGTGATCGTGTTCAGTTGATTGCAAGCCAACATGTATGCAATGCATGCCTAGCTCACACTTCTTTTGCTTAATCTCATACTCTTTTTTTTTCTCAGGATATACCACAACAATCACATTGGTGTAACTCAGATAGTACATCCTTTTTCATCTCAGATGAACCAATCATTTTATGCTTTAAAAATTGTGCAAAATACTATTAAAAAAAGCATAGAAACACCTCCCTAAAAAACAATGATATTTCTCTCACAATCTATATTGCAACGAAAAATAGACTGCAGGACATGTGCAGCAATATGTGTCCACTATTGGCCCAAAAGCTAAAAAAGAAAAACAACAGGAAAGGTGGCAGATGATGAGACCAGCTGATTCGACGATTAGGGCTATAGGATTATACATAAAATTTATTGCAACCATAACTAAAATTTTTTGTCAGTAGGCATTGCCAGCGCAACTAAAATTTTCATCCTAACATTTATCGAGTGATTGTTGCAGGGACCAAAGGGCAATAGATTTGCACCAACCTATTTCTTATCGATCGATTAACCATTGAACTTGTACTTGTAGTAGATGAGGAGCAGAAGACACATATCCTCGTGTTTCCACTTATTAGGTTGGGCACCTTTCTAGAGGTTAGGTTCTGGAGAACAAGAGATCAACAACTACAATCACAACTACCGGCACAATCGCACACGAACCAGGAGCAAGAAGAGGAAAACGTGGTGAGGTGGGGAGAGGAGAGGGGCACGAACGTGGTTTTCCTGTTCGTGTTTCCCGTTCCTTCGTATTTCTGTTTACGTGTTTATATTTAACACATATATGACACATAGACAGAAACACAGAGGGATCAGAGAAATGGAAACAGGGAAGCCATGTTCTCAATTTGTGGAGGCCTAACAAGCAACGATAGACTCTGGTCTTCTAGCCTTATAGCGGAACAGCATCTGCACTAGCACGGCTCATGATAAAATATACTCGCACACGTGTCCATTCGAGCTGTCAGAAGCGGCCGAGAGAGATAGGAAGAGCTCACGGAGCAGGGGAGGAGAAGCGAAAGTGAAACTGCAAAACCCCAAAACCCTGGACTCCAAGCTCTCGATCGAAGATGGCGGTGTCACCGTTGGAGAAGCTCAAGAACCTCTGGGACTCGCAGGTCAATGATGATGAGAGAAGTGGGCACCCAACTATGTCCGTGCCCCTCGAACGCAACTTCCCTATTTCCTCTGTGTTCCTATCTACGTGTCATGCATCTATTAAATATGGGGGTCCCACAGCACAAGCAATGAATTAACAGATGCATGACATGTAGATAGGAACACGGAGGGAACGGGGAAATGGGAATAGGGAAGCCACGTTCTGCGTGCGCTGTTGGGTTCATGGGAGTCCGGGGGTATAGGAAGGAACGCGGCTTCCCTGTTCCCTCCGTGTTCCTATCTACGTGTCATGCATCACAGATGCATGACACGTAGACAGGAACATGGAGGGAACAGGGAATGGGAAAAGGTGCTCAATTGGCAAATGTGAGACTGGATGTGGGTGCTGTAAAACTGTAGTGGTTGAGTTTTAAAAATTTTGGCAAATGCTGCACATGCTTTCTATTTCATTTTTATGAGGTTTGTTAGTGATGAGGCAAATATAGATCGCACATATGCACTATTGTTACTGTTGTAGGGGTGGCCCCCACCTAAGCCCAGCCGGCCTATTAGAAGGCTGTAAAGCCCAATATGGGACATATGTAATGACATAAATACCCTTGAGGGGGTTACTCAGGTGTAAGGGCAAGGTTGTAAAAACTCTCCCCATGTGGATATATATATACGGTACAGGCCATGGGGAAACCATAAGCATTGCTCACCTAACTCTCCACTACCATACTCTCTCTCTGTTTGGTTTGTAACCACAACAGTTGACGCCGTCCGTGGGGAGGATAAAAGCAAGCCTCAAGATCTGAAGGATGGCACCAAAGAAAGCTTCATCATCGACGGCTAAGAAGAAGAAAGGGGGTGCGACGGAGTCCCACGTCAACACCAGGGCTTCGGCGTCGGCAGTCGCGGGCGTGGACGACGACGAGGGTGCGGCAGCAACGAACGTCGGTGCTCATGGCGTGACAATCGACCTCGTCACCGCTGGCACGACGGCTGACCCAGCCCCGCACGTGACGATTGACTCCATCGCTGGCGCGATGGCCGACCTAGTCCCGCGTGCGACGATCGACTCCACCGTGGGCGCGATGGCCGACCCTGCTCCGCGCGCGACGGGCGATCCCATCGCGGGTCGACGGTCAACAATTCGGTCGGATGCAGGTTTGGTTTCGTCTCCATGAGCCTCCCTTGGTGGGCAGAGTCTGGAGACGCGCAAACGCCGGACTAGCACACAACGTCAACATGGCATCGTCCCCGAGCTACGGGACACAATGTGGCCCTTCGGTGTCCAGCCCATGCAAAGACTCCGGAGTCAGCTCCGACTGAACACATGGAGCAGCGCAGACGGTCATCTCAACTTCGATCGCGTGGGTCGACCCCGGCGTCGGCTCCAGCCCATATTTCCGAGGCCCAGCTGGGCCTCCAAATCGGCCTCACACGCCGGGAGCAGCTTCGCGGTCCGACCTCCCCACCAGCAGAAGACCAGCCAGATTGGCCGAAGTCCAACCGGCGGAAGTTCAACTGGTGGAAGATCAGCTGGCGAAAGATAGGGCGCCGCGCTCAGGCCTTTGACCAGTCAGCCTCAACTACGACCTCGGCGCGGTTGTCACCCTGCTCTACAAAACGCCGCACGCGTAAGCACGGCACGCTAATCCACGGCAAATTTTGACCTGTTCTCATAAATAGGCCTCCTTCCGTTCATCAATGCTCGCTGATATTAGCGTCCGTAGACGCAATCATCGAACGCAGATGAACAAAAGTAGGCCTACTTGTGAGAAGATAACCGCATGCAAGAACAAGGCGAGCAACCGGGGATGAGGGAGGAGCGCGCCGTAGTACCGACGTAATTATACCCATGCTCGCCCGGCGGGAAGTCGCCAGGCTGGCAGAAGGACAACCGACGGCATTCCAATCGACGGAAGCGCAACCGACGGGTGTCTGGCTGTTCGGCTCCCCGCGATTGAGGAGCGCAACCGCTGGCAGGCAAGGAAGCGCAGATGCAAGCCGCCTGACAATGCACGACACACCAGTAGCATCCCGCCATGCGCCCCACCTCTCTCGGGAAGGGACACGTGACCACGGTCGTGCGACCGCTGGCAACCCACGACGTACCAATCGCGCCCCGCCACGTATACTCTTCCATCGGGACAACGCGTACGGTTGCGGCTGCCCGCCCCTGACATCCCAGGGGTCGGCGCGATTCGCGCCGTCATTAAGACGACGACTCCAGACCACGAGTCGGTCGGGCCACATGTCGGCCCCACGTCTATAGCGTGACCTCGAACAGCACCCGATGCCTCGACCTGTCCGCGACAAGAGCGCGTCTCCACTGCGACTTCGACCCCGCCACTGAAGGGCCCTGCGGGCGAGGACGGCTTCGGCAACCCGCCCAATGCTATATCCTCACTGCGGGGCGGGGACTACACCAGGCAATAAGGCCCCATCACACAACACAGAAGTTCACAGGCCGTAGGGACGGAGGGGGCCAAATGGCTCGACAACATGGCTTCGGCCCGTGAAGCCCGTCACCATGAGAGGCTCCTGTTGTAGGGGTGGCCCCCACCTAAGCCCAGCCGGCCTGTTAGAAGGTTGTAAAGCCCAATATGGGACATATGTAATGACATAAATATCCTTGAGGGGGTTACTCAGGTGTAAGGGCAAGGTTGTAAAAACACTCCCCATGTGGATATATATATACACACACACACAGTACAGGCCATGGGGAAACCCTAAGCATTGCTCACCTAACTCTCCACTACCATACTCTCTCTCTCTCTCTCTCTCTCTCTCTGTTTGGTCTGTAACCACAATAGTTACACAACATTATTAGATGGAAAATGAAACAACCCAAATGTTTAAATGAACCAGAATTTCTTTGAAACTTGATTTCATTTAAATCCTTACTCAATTCAACACCTTTTCTCACCCAATAGTGCATCTACCTCTCTTGGACATTGCCTTCATCGGCCACTAGTGCAAAATCCCAGCCATCGGCTACTGTTCACCATCTGAAAATATCGCCATCGCCCTATTTTCGCCCGCCACTTGATTCCATCTCGTTCGCCACCATCACAACCTATCGTCGCTGCCACGCCACTACAAAATGGTCAAGAGTTCATACCACCTCGTCCCTCCCACCTTTGACACCCTCTTAAATGCTCCCAGCCGCATGTCAGAGCAGTCGCTGCTGTTCCTGCTTTTCCCGCCACCACCTCAGCTCTCCTGTCTCACAACCGACAACCCCACGCCGCAAATTCGAGCACCCTAGAACCCACCTCTGCCAACAAGAGCCACCATGCATCCCCCTCAATCGTGTCGTGACCCTTACCTGGACCAGCACCATAGACACCTCACATCTCACCGCCTCACTGACCTCCCTGTTCTCTCTGCTCTCACAGCTGACCTGGCATTCCCCTTAGCTTTTGACCATTGCAATGTCGTACTCAAGGAAGCGCTAAATATTTGCACCGCCAGCCGCGCCGTGCTTTCCCGACCCCTGCCACATGCCGCCATGACCCGTGTCTTATGCCAAATCGCCTTCCTCGTGATATTTAAACCCCCAAACCCCTCCATTCAAAAGCACCGGTACCCGAGGTGAGCCACCCACCCTCAATTGCTCTAACGACTAAAGCTCCATTAGCGATCACTAGGAAATCCAAAGTAAGCTCAAATTTTCATTTCTTCTATTCAGTCCATCCTTTTTCAATTTCTTTGGTCTGCAGCTTCCTCATGCCCGTAGAAACCTTGTCAAACCTTTGCCCTAACCTCCTGAGCCCCCTGCTATGCCAGCAACTTTGTTAGCCGCTCGGCCAAAGGAGGACAGCTCGGCTTAGCCATCTCTGACCCAAACCACCACACCCCTAAGCTCCCCCTACTCCTAGAGATACTCAATTGCAAATGTTATTGTCCTTTTAACCCGCCATTAACCCTGTGCCATTCAAAAGTTCTGAGAAGAGAAGACCTCACCGCCGACGCTCGCCTGACTTCCGGCTGCTCCTGAGCCCAAAAATGGAATCCTCGTGGCCCAGAAGCCCACCCGTGGTCACCAATTGTTGTTTCAACCACGAAATCTCTGATTTCTTCACCGCTTAAATTCTCCGATCACTCCATTGCTTGAACTCTCCGATCGCTCCACCGCTTGAACTCTCCAACCACCTTATAATCAAGAGGAGCTTCGACCGCACAGCTTTGAGTCCTAACAATACCACTCAAACGGCCCACTCATACGTCGTTCGATGCTTTAAGCCACTCGTACACTGTCTGATGCTCTTAAGCCACTCGTACGTCGTCCGATGCTCTTAAGCCACTCGTACGCCTTCTGATGTTCTTAAGCCACTCAAATGTCGTTCGATGCTCCTAAATCGCTCGAACGCCATCCGATCTTTCAAGCCACTCAAATGTCGCTTGATCTACGCAGCTACTCGGACGTCATGCGATCTCCTTAGCAACTTGTACACTGTCTGATCTCTGTCAACTTCACGCTTGAAGTTAAACCTTGATCATCCACCTGGCTACGTAGTCGTACTCGAGACTACCCGAGTACTCGTAACTTCTCTGTTCTCCGAGTACACAGCGACAACCTGATAAGGACTAAACCCACTGTGAATAGCAAAACCCGCGATGAATAGTAAAAACCCGCGATGAACAGTACCAGACCCGTTACTGTTTATAAAACCCAAAAATACATATATACATCCATTTCGATCATTTCGAACCCATCTACCCATTTCTCAGCTCTTTTTCCCATACCAGCCCTCCTATAATCCCTAAACCTATTTTATTTGATTTTTCTGGATATTACTTCTTTATTTTCTTTCTTATTATTCCTAGCTCAATCCTTTGAGCACGGAATTGATTTGTTTCTTTTGTTTTGCACTAGCACACGACATCGTAGACCAGCCGACCCAGGAAGAAGAAGCTCAAGTTCGAACTCAAGAATCAGAAGAATAGTCAGTAAAATACATTGGTCCACAAGGCAAGTCACATGTTTTTTATCATATTGAACCTATATTCCTTTAATTGTTTAATTACCAGTATTTTCATTATCTTATTTACACACTTATTTCTTGTACAATAAATATTTAGAACGACATGTTATTTAGTTATGTCCTACCACATAAAAAAGCCCGGTTTTATTTGATGGTCATATTCACCTTGACAAGCCCTAGTAATAATAAATTATTATAAAATATACAATGGTGGTTTAGGAAATTCAACTGCTTTACACTAGTAGTGATAGTGCCACAGTGTACTGGGTTATTTATTTATGAATGGTTACCTGATTGATGAAAAGTAAGGACTAGAACCTTATTCTAAGTAAAGAACATAGTAATCGCTCAACCACAATTGTTGACTTATCAAACTTGGTTTAGTAGCTACTCAAATCAATTGAATATCTACTATATGAATATAATATATTGTTCTAGAAAAGGAAACATCCGGTGAAGTATGTGGTATGGAAACGGTAAAATCATACTTTCACAACAGTAGGCTCCACCCTATCAGGCCGTCGTATTCCGTGACAGGGGTACCTAGTCTATCGGGTAGAGGCTATATAAAGAGACGAGCAGTGAAACAATCTTGTTTTCTTAGCTCAGACGTGGTGGTTAAGAAATCTTGTGGGTAAAGTTGGGCAACTCTACAGAGTCATAATATGTGGTATTTGAATACGCCGTGTTTTCGGTAAATGAAGCTGTGTTTAATGGGTGATTCCAATAGCAAAGCATGAGTAGATTTGGAAATGATTTGAAAATATTAAAGTTTGGTAATCGAGATGTTGAAATCCCAAATTCCTTAAGAAGTTTATGATTTGTTATTTTGTGTTTAAAAATAAAATATTGACAAATAAAATTGCATCCACAAATACTTTAACGAAACCACTATATATCCATCTTTTGAAAATCCTAGCAAGTAGCTATATAGTGTTTCGCCATGTGACTTATTGAGTACGGTGGTTGTACTCACGCTTGCTAAACTATTAACAGAAGATGCTTGGGAAAATAATGAAGGAACTATTGAGGAAGGCTTTGAATATCCTTACGATATAGACAACGGCTGGTGTTAGGGTTTATTCTACACTCAAGCATGTCTGGAGTTATTTTGTATTGTAATATAACTTTGCGTTGCTCACCCCGTTGTGTAAAACTTGGCTGCTAAGCCTTAATGTTGTAATAATATTTGGTTTTTGTGCTTAAGCTTGTGATGGAAATGATGTACACTCGTTTATGTTACTCGCAGCTGAACAATCATGGACAGTTGCGAGGAAATGCTAACAACCCCAGAAATGGGGGTATTACAGAGTGGTATCAGAGTCAGCTTGCTTGACTATAGGATAAGAACCTAAGTTATACTAAGAATGTTTACAAAATTCTAATTTGAAAAAAAAATCTTCACAAAATATAAGTAGTAATGCTGTCTTCTCTCTTCTAAATGCTATCTTATATATCCTGGAATTTCTTAAGTTCAGTTTTGTTTTTGAAAAAGATTTATATCTATCCTTCTCTAATCTCGAAATATACGTTGTGGACAGATGGTACACAACTAGTAACCTTAAAAAACAACAACAACAACAATAATAAAATAATAAAGTAGTGGAGGTTGTGTCGTAAATATTACGTTAAAATAGAAGTAACCCTTTAATAGTTGTATCTTCTGTGTGTAAAACAAGTTGTAATATGTACCTAATATGCATGTTATGTGTTCAGCTTGTAAAATAAATAAAAACTATGTTTGCTATCCCATAATTTGTTTGCTATTAATATCTAATATCTCACCTCCTTCAAAACTCTACTTTCCCTATTCATCTAATCCTCATCCTTTTCTTTCTACTCTCATCTTAATTCTAGACTCTTACTTATCTATCTAACCTTCCCAAAACTGTTGCAGAACCAACTCCAAAACCCAAATAACAAAGGTTAAGATGGCAGGAAATGGATCTCATGGCCAAGGTAGCCCACGAGCAGAGGAAGTTAATCAGACCAGTTTGGCTGATATTTTAGTAATGATGGAACAAAACCAATTCCATGTTGAACTAAATCAAAAGAAAATGATGGAGCAACAAGCCAAAATTTTGGAACAGATAGCAATGCAAGGAGCAGCAACAACAGAAGCAATAGCAAGAAGCTCATCAGAAGTTACCACTAATCAAGGGGAACACAAATCATATCCAAATGGTCAGATTTTCTGAAAATGAGACAACCGTGTTTTCAACGTCACTTGATCCAATAGCAGCTGATGATTGGATTAGGGACATCGAAAGGAAATTAAATATTGTGCAGTGTACAGATAAAGAAAAGACTTTGTATGCCTCCCATCAATTGCAAGGCCAAGCCACCGCATGGTGGATGAACCATCAAGTCATGCATAAAGACTAAGAAATATCATGGAAGGAATTTGAAGAATCATTCCGCCAAGCCCATGTTCCCACAGGAGTTGTAGAAGCAAAACGCCAAGAATTCCTCACGCTCAAGCAAGGAGGATGAACAATAATAGAATACTTTCACCAATTTAACCAACTTGCTCGTTATACCCCGAACGATGTCAAGAACGAAGCAAAGAAGATAGAGCGATTTAAGGAAGGGTTACAAAAGTCGTTAAAGTATCACATCTCAACAATGGACTTTAAAGATTTGTCTACTATGGTGAATAAGTTAATTGCGTTTGAAGAAGCAAGGAATGAATTAAAAGATGCCCGAAAAAGAAAGGTATTGAAAGAGACATCACCATCAGGTGCACCCAGGAAAAGAATACTGGTATTACCACAAACTGGATATCAACAAGACCAACAAGTGGTCATCATGCCAAAATCCAAATACATTGCCACCCCAAGACCTCAGTACGTTACTACTCCAAGACCGCAGTATAATGTTCCCCAACTTATAACAGAACGGTGCCATACTTGTGGAGAAAACCACTATTACTGAAATTGCCCACATAAGGGAGACACATGTTTTCATTGCGGACAAGATGGTCATCTCAGATATCAATGCCCAAAAAAAGGAATGCCTTCCAAAGTGGCAAAAGCTCAAGCTCAATCAACTGTTCCTCAGCAAATCGCACCCACACCACCACTAGCTGGGGCATCAATAGGCATGTTAGCAAGAAAAGAAAGAGGCAAATCAAAGCCAATTCAAGAAAAAATAAACCATATTTCAGACATAGGAGCAACAGGAGCCACAAACATCATCGTTGGTACATTCCTAAATCACTAAGATTTTATCTTGATAAAGAAGGTGAAAATGAGTGTTCACAACATAATGGCAGAGGGAGTTGGATTTGCAGCAAGGTTTTCCAACCTGTTCCCCGAATCTCGAGAATAAGATTCTTTTTAAGGGGGTAGGTTGAAACAACCCAAAAATTTAAATGAACCTAAATTTCTTTGAAACTTGATTTCATTCAAATCCTTGCTCAATTCAACACCTTTTCTCACCCAATAGTGCATCTCCCTATCTTGGACATTGCCCTCACCGGCCACTTATGCGAAATCCCAGCCATCGGCTACTGTTCACCGTCTGAAATATCATCGTCGCCCTGTTTTTGCCCTCCACTCGGTTTCATCTCGTTCGCCATCGTCACAACCTGCCGTCACTGCCACACCTCTGCAAAATGGTCAAGAGCCCATACCACCTCGTCCCCCTCCCACCTCTGACACCCTCTTAAATGCTCCCGACCGCATGTCAGAGCAACCGTCGCTGTTCCTGCTTTTCCTGCCACCGCCTCTGTTGTCCTGTCTCACGGCCGACAACCCCGCATCGCAAATTCGAGCACCCTGGAAGCCACCTCTGCTAGCAAGAGCCACCATACACCCTCCTCAGTCATGCCGTGACCCTTACCTGGACCAATACCGTAGACACCACACATCTCACCGCCTCGCCGACCTCCCTATTCTCTCTGCTCTCACTCTCTCACAGTCGACCTGACATTCCCCATAGCTTTTGACTGCCGCAATGTCGTACTCAAGGAAGTGCCAAATATCTGCACCGCCAACCGTGTCGTGCCCTCCCACGCCTTCGCGACCCCTGCCACATGCCACCACCTCCATGACCCGTGTCTTGTGCCAAACCACCTTACTCGCAGTTGAACAATCCTGGGCAGTTACGAGGAAATCCTAACGACCCCAGAAATGGGGACGTTACAAAAAAACAATTGATGATTTGTCACTTCTAACGCATTGGTTTTTGGATTTGCTACTTATAAGGTTTTGCTTGATAATTTTCCACTCTTAAGGCAAAGAGTAGCTAGGATTTGCCTCTCCAACAGTATACTGGTATTTTTATATATTTTTTTGGAAAAAGCACATAAAAAGACAATCTTCCACTTACCCTTCTTCCTCCTCAGACTCACCCCAAATCCACTATTCTCCAGCCTTCTTCCTCCTTCCCATTTGTGGCGAGCAAGGGAGTGAGTGCAAGGTGGTGAGCAAGAGTGCACGGGCGTGGGATGACATTATCGTCGACCTACTCTTCATTGTTTCACTCTTTTCCTTATTCGGGGAACCTCACTCTAGGAAATAAGTTTTTTAACAAGGCAGTAACATTATATTTATAAAATATCAAGAAAATTCCACTTTTTTCTCCAAAATATTTACGTGCCCATGTTTTTACACGATTAATTCAATTTGAACTTTTCTTTTTCCCTTTTCCTCTCATTTTCTTTTTTCCTCCTTTTCCCAAATCTATCTTTTTTTCTCCTCTCTTTTTATTTCCCCTCTTCTCTCTCCTTCCTTTTTCTTCTTGTGTGCATGCACACCGACCAATCGATCTCCTGAACCTTTCCCAATTTCCTTTCTTCCCCATCCCATTTCTTCATCCCCAAATCCAATCCCCAATCTCCTCCACCAGTCCATTACGCCACCCTCCACCAATCCACTGCTCTGTCTTCCACCGCGCCTCCCTCTACCGCACCGGTCCTCCTCCAGGCCTCCACCGCCCCACCGCGCCATGTCTGAGTCTGGACTGTCTGGATTCGATTTCGACACAACCACCTCCTTACTCGCACTGCAGTGCCTGTCGCCCCACATCCTTACCATCCGACATTTTGCAGGAGTTTGAGCTCTAGACCGAGCAACAATAGATCATGCTCTAAGACCACAATGCCCTAGGGGCTCTAGTTGGCGCGTACAGGTTTTGTGCCAACATGTGCTATCGTTCCCACCTTCACGATGGGCAAAAATGGCGTTAGTGCCTGACCACAGTGGCAAGGATATGGTGGAGGTGGCCGAGCGAGGAGCCATAGCCACCGTGGCTGTGGCTAAGCGAGGCTCAATGGTAGCAGCACTGAAGACGCAAGCGAAAGGTACAACCGCAGTACAAGGGAAATGAAGATGGTGACCGCCACCACTATCATTGTCGCCGCCACCTATAGGTACGCAGAGTTGGGCACGGCACAGCGCTGGCCTGTCGCGCTATGGGTCGTGTTGGGCCTTACCGGAGGAGAGTCATGCCAACACGACGGGGTGGCCATGCCAAACCAGCACGGCCAAAGCACACCGGGCCCCGCACTCCCAGGTCTACTGCCGCCCATGGTTACCTACTACATGGCATCGAGATGAAAAAGTTTTTATAAGCCCTCAGGACCTTGGGTCCCTGGCAGGTCAACTGACAAGAGCAACCAGTCACCACATCCACCATGCCGGTGACAGTTTCAGTGCTCGCTGTGCCTGCCCAGGGTATCCACGGCGCATAGCGTAGCGTTGCATTACAGCTTTGCAGGCTGTGGCTGAAGTCAGCGTTTGAAACACATGAATTTTCAAGAAATCAACTGTTTCACAGTAATCAGACGACAACGAACCAAGAGGACGCATTCCTACCTATTACAAACGCGCCCGCCAGGCCAGGCTGAAACTGAAAGGCCATCAATCTCACAGCACAAACGTAAGCAAGTAAACCACCAACCAGCAAGGCAGCAAATACTAGATCACACGTCACATGCATGGTGCAAAGTTCACGTCGCATATCATCAAACGACCATGATTGTTCACGAAAATAGACAAGTCGTTCGATACTTGTCACCTGAGAATCTGAGTATAGACCACAATAACAGCAGATCAACACAATCTCCGCTCGACTTCACAGGTGAATTTCTAACACTGCGCAAGGACACGACTGGTAGAAGAGACTCTATTCATGGAACTAGACAGCTCCAAAACTTCATGTACCATACTCGACGACTAAGAAAGAATAGAAGCTCATCCGACTGGGCCCAGGTTGTTGAAAGATATGGAGCTGCAATGCACAAGAGAGAACAGCAAACAAGTTAAAACATGATGACATGGACAGCGCTAGTCATCATCTGATAGAAGTTTATCTCTGAGTGATCTAATCATTCACTGCAAGGTGACCGGCAGGAGACGAAATGGATAGTGTTATATTAACAAGGAGAGAGAAATGTCAAGTTTAAGTTACAATTCTTTGAAAATAACAGCTGTAGGAACATTCGAGCGATGTACCAAATCTGAGCACGCCCTAAGCTTTTGATCGATTAAGCTTTTTGGAATCTGAGCAGGAACATTTCAATTAAAGCTAATATAACTGAGAGTTCACCTTAAGCTTTTTGTTGCTTCTTCTCGAGAATTTTCTTCCAGCGCTTTTGATCCAGCATCATTGTCATGTCTTGCAAGCTGACATGAATGGTATCGCATACACAAAATATGTCAATCAACTTCAATTGCATTGTGGAAAGGAATCAACTGTACAAACAAATATGCACGTGAGACTACAGAAGAGAGATTCCATAGTAAAAGATTCTAATACTATATGACTATATTTTCGGGCTTGTTTGGTGCAGTTCTTACTCCCAACTTCTTCTTTGGATCTCGTGAAGCTGTGCCAAACACCCAGCTTTCCAAAATGACCCAATTCTCCTTTTCGCGAGGAGCAGAGTTCAAAATGAACTAGCCAGGAGAAGCAGCCTTAGGGTGAATTTTGGTGGTGAGCCATCACACTCAAAATGAAGTACCCTTAGAAGTTGGATATTATTACCCTCAAAATGCCATCCACCTAACCCCACCCTTCCCCTCCCCACCCTGAGTCCCAGATGAACCGTCACTCGGCGCCTCCCCACATAAGCAAACGGCCCCCCGCATCTGCCCTCCAAACCATAGCGCTACCTGCACGGAGACCCTCACCGTTGACCTGAAGACTAGCGTCGCCAACCCCTGACTACTTCGAAGCCGCCAGCATCTTCCACATCCCTTCAGATCTGCACCATCCCTAACTAGTGCGCCTCCTACCGCCTCCTCCTTCTAGATCCGCACCACCCCTAACCCCATTCACCACATGTGGCAGCCTCCTCGGCCACCAGCGCACTCCCGCCGACCGCCTCCTCCCTGGCTACCGCTTCCTTAACTCAAATATGAGTTCTACTTGTGTATTTTTGTGAACCAAATGATGACATCGTAGCAACATTGTTAGTTTTTTTATTTGTGCAACAAGTACCAAAATTCGATTACTTCTTGATGCTGATGCCAAAATTTTTTGCTTGTGCTTGTATGTCACAACGTGATGCTTGTTTGTTGAACCCTAACCCTAGTCACAAATTACTTGTTGATGTTAATGAGAATGCAAGATATGCATGATAATACTTGTTCATGTGATCCATTGACTGTACTGTTTTATGTAATTTTTTTTCTTCAGGTGATCTAGCCAGATTGATGGAAGTTTTGAATCTTATGAAATGGAGTTCATGTCTTGTGCAAAACTGAAATGGGGTTCATGTCTTTGCAATGCTCTGATGAAAAAATGTTTGGTAGCAATTTTTTTGCATGTGCTTGTATGTCACAACCTAATGCTTGTTTGTTGATCCCTAACTCTAGTCACAGATTACTTGTTGATGTTAATGAGAATACAATATATGCATGATAATACGCATTCATGTGATCCATTGACTGTACTGTTTTATGTAATTTTTTTCTTGAGGTGATCTAGATAAATTGATGGAAGTTCTGAATCTTATGAAATGGAGTTCATGTCTTGTGCAAAACTGAAATGGGGTTCATTTCTCTGCAATGCTCTGATAAAAAAAATGAAAGCACGAGTTCATGTCTTCTGAAACATTTGGCCACGAATTCATGTCCTGCGAAACATTTGGCATCTTTGATGCTGTGTAGATAAGTGTATGAATCTGGTGATGTGGCGCAAAATTGATGCTGTATGAATGTGCAAAAGTACACAAGCTGTAATGACACAAGTTCATAAGCTTATATATTTTCATAGATGTGTTATTATTCAGAGATTGTAATAATGTATATATTTTCAGAGATGCGTTAATTTATTGTTCAGAGATTGTAATAATGTATGCATTTTCAGAGATGTGTTAATTTATTGTTCAGAGATTGTAATAATGCATACACTTTCAGAGATGTGTTAATTTATTGTTCAGAGATTGTAATAATGAATACATTTTCATAGATGTGTTAATGTTCAGACAATGTAAAATGTTCAAAGATGTACACCTTTTCAGATATGTGTAAGTTGTTGTTCGTTGAATTTGTCTTATCTGTATACTCCCTCCATCCCCAAATGTAGGTCGTTTTTGACTTTTTACGGTCTCCATTGCAAGAATTTGACTATAATTTATTATCATAATATACTAACACACACATAATATATATATATATAAGTATTTTGCAAAACAAATCTAATGGTACTATTTTCATATAGTCAATTTATATACTTTAACATATATTACTGATTAAAACTTGAAAAGTTTGACCACACGAAACCCACAGCGACTTACATTTTGAGATAGAGGGAGTACAATCCTATAGTATGAATTTGACATTGCTATTATGAATTTCTAAAGAAATTTCTTTACAAATAGAATGGAATAAGTTATAAATAAATTTGAAGTGTTACAACCAGTGGTAGCATGATCTTTTTGTCCCTAATCCTCTCCTTCAGGATTTTAGGAGCCAACCTTGTGTCAAACGCTTTCCTCAGCTAGCTCCAGCTTCTCAAAGGAGCTAAAAAATGAGAATCTAGTGTTGTACCAAACGGACCCTTCATAGAAGAATGGTTTGTGCGTATGATAAATGCTGAGCAAATCAGAGGATTACACAAGAACAGTCATTATAAAGAATGCCAAAATAGTCAGCCCATGAATATACCCAAAATAAGAGAGAGAGAGAGAGAGAGAGAGAAGAAACCCAAATGTCCCATTAGTTTTGTTGCCAATCCCGGCCCATCCCAAGCCCATCCCCAAGCTTGAGCTTGGACCATCTCAGGAAATATATGTCCAACCATCACATAGGCATCACATGCTCAATTGAATGGTTATAGTTAGTATGATGATATGGCAGAACGTGTGAGCTTGATTTATAGTCTGATTTAGATAAAATTTAAAAATACATATTTTATGAAGACCATGGTAGAATAGTGAACCTACAAACATTTTGACTTATCTAGAAAAAGTAAGATGATTTCTCAGTTGTGCCAGCTAATTGGTAGTTCAACTAGGAAGACACCCGGTATGTATGGTGGAGGTTGTCGGTTCAAACCCCACCAACAACCTTATATGTAGAAACCGTGTGTTTCCCTTAAATAAAAAATCTTGAATCTACACAATTTAAAACTGAAGTGTGATTTACACAAGCCTATCCCATTATCCCACGAGTAGAACAAGCATTACAAGCCTGGCCATTTGCTAGTCAGTTTAATTCTGAATCCATGCTTAATAACTACTACATTAATTTGCTGCTTAGATCTGTCGATCATTATGGCTTTTGCCTATTTAGATCTGAATTATGGACTGGTTTATGAGCATCTTTACTTACATATGCTAGTACTTTTGAAACTAGCTACATTTGTGCATGATGATGATGATGGAGTTAATGTTGGGATTTTGGAGAAGTACAATATACATCGTTTGCAGGTTTGCTCAAAGAAAAGATAATGGATTTGTTTGTTGTCTATCCTAGATCACCCAAGGAAGTGCCAAACACTTCAAGGCAAAGGAAATTGATTTGTTCGGTGCGGGATGAAAAAGAAGATTATGCCAAACACTACCAAATATGTAAGCTTCCTCTTAGTGAAAAATGAAAGAATGGGGAAGAATCCGTGAATTTCTTATAATTAATTAAAGTATAGTTAGACTGCAATAGTCAAGGAGCACATGTCTATCCTCTTGAACCCTATCCAGTATACAAAAACTTGCATGCAAGCTGACAATATCTAAGGAAAGAATCATGAAAACACAGTATAAATTACAAAACAAATAAACATCAATACGCACAAGCTTGCCATCAAAATAAAATAATGGACATCTCATGGACACGTCTTATAGAATGTAAATTTTTCGAACATATCAACGATGCCAAATACGCTCCCAGTATAGTGTAAAACAAAGTGTATAACTAGATTGCAACAATCTGTTGGCACATGTCAACCCCGTAAATTCCAATCCCAATATAGTGTCACACATGTAAATTTTTCAAAGGAACATATCAACCTTTCCAAATTGTACGCTCTCTCCATAGAGGTCTCCGCAAATATGTATTTTAAGAAGAGTACAAAAGTAGAATAGTGGAGACCCCACAAACACAACAACTTCTACGAAGAGATTTTTTTGCATGTACACATTTTAAATGTGAAATGTGCCATTTAACTGTTCTGAAAAGAACCTATTTACTTGATATGTTCTTCTATGTAGTAATGTTGGCGAGTTCACCTTCTTGCAAGCGTGTTGGAAATCCACTATAGATTCACCTTCTTGCAAGCCATGGTAACAAAATGAAATTGGTTTCTTCGTTAAAAGAATGAAGGAAAAGGGTTCTGGTATTATTGTTCATAGGCGGGAATGTGAATAGGTATATCATAGATTGGGAAGGATTTCATACGCAAGTCATGAAACTAAGAAAGTTCACTGTATGTCCCCAAACCTCTCCCCTCGAAATCTAAACAAACCACACGTCAAAACCTACCATGGCCGACATCCAAGAGCTCCTAGTCTACATCACCTACTTTTCCATAATCTCTGACCCTGATGCTTCCCATCCCACCACCTCATAGGTCCACTTCCTCTTCCTCTATGCTAGCAAAGCCAATCCCCATAGGCCGCTGTCCCTACAAAAAAAATTCCGACCACATCTTTGTTGCCGGTCTCTAGGTGGACTTCTACCAGAGTTGGGCTGGCTCCCCAGGCTATGGAAGCGGATGGACAGGCTCTAGCCACGGCACATGTCTATCCCCGTAAATTCCTATTCGGTATACCAAAAAAGTGCATGCGCACTGACAATGTCATGGAATGAATCAAGAAAACACAACATATGTCACAAAACAAATTAATCATTAATGATGCCTATGGTACATGTGTACATAGTTTATGCACTTCACAAACACTTTACGCACCATCCGCTACTCAACTTAGAGGTGGGAGTGGTGGGGTATGGAAAAATGTTGGGGTTGGGGGGGGGGGGGGGGGAGTTTCGGATCTATATATGGTTGAGACATATAGTTGCATGCTTCATTTATCCGTAAAGAAGCATGTAAATTTTCCAAAGGAACACATCAACACCTCCAAATTGTACGCTCTCTCATAGAGATCTCTGTAAATATGTAATTTGATGATTGTGGCATCGCCTTAGCAACGCCAAGGCAGCGCTAGGTGGATGCTATGGACCTTCGCTGTGACTTGGCAAGGAAGGAGGCGGCGGGGAGAGGAGGCGCTGGGAAGTAGGGATGGGAACGGATCGGATACGATCGAATAGTCTCAAATACGAATACAAATCCATATTTTAAAACGAATACGAATCGAATATGTACTTAATTCGATCGAATACGGATATCCTTCTACAACTTCTATAATAAAGGCCTGTTTGGAACAGAGGAATTTCACAGGAATTTTGCAGGAAACAGTTCAATTCCCGCAGGAATCGGGAAAAATTCCCGCATTCCAAACAGGGCCTAAATCTCGGTAAAACAAATTCTTAACGATTTTGCTGGTTTTTCACTGGTTACCGAAACGGTTACCAGTTTCAAACCGCCCAAATTCAAATTTCGAATCACAAAATTTGTCCGGGTTTTTCCTAGGTTCCGGAAACAAATCAAATACGAATCGAATAGTCTCGAATACGAATATGAATATTCTCAAATACGAATGTGAATATTCTCAAATATGGATACGAATATTCTCGAATACGAATACAAACATTTTCGAATACGGATTTTGCTTACCACATTCGCATTTTCTCATATGCGAATATCGGATAAACAGATTATCTGTTACCGTTTCCCACCCCTACCGGGGAGAGGAGAGGAGGTGAGGCGGCAGGGAGAGGAGTGAATTCAGGAGAGAGAGAGAGAGAGAGAGAGAGAGGAGTGAGTTCGGGGGAGAGAGAGAGGAGAGGAGTGAGTTTGGGGGAGAGAGAGAGAGGAGTTGGCGGATTAATAGGAAAGCAAGAAGGCAGATGTAGAGCTATGTACGCATGTTGGGAGGAGAAGAGGTGACCAATACATATATGCATGTAGAGCGTGGCGACTCGTCGTGGTGTCGCCATGGCATCCTAGCGCCCCTTAGGCACCATGGTTGCCAATTGTGCCGTGACAACCATGTGTATTTTAAAAAAGAGTACAAGAATAGAATAGTGGAGATCCCACAAACACAATAATTTACCCGAAGATATTTTAATTGCTTGTACACATTTTAAATGTGAAATGTGTCATTTAACTATTCTGAAAAGAACCTATTTACTTGATATGTTCTCCTCGTAGTAGTGTTGGTGATCCACTATAGGTTCACCTTCTTGCAAGCCATGGTATCAAATTGAAATTGTTTTCTTTTTTTTTTTTGTGAGAAGAATGAAAGAGAAGGCTGCTGGTATTATTTTGATAGGTGGAAATGGGAAGAGGTATATCCTATAGATTGGGAAGGACTTCATACGAACAAAAAGAAAGTTTACTGTAGATCCCCAAACCTCTCCCCTCAAAACCTAAACAAACCACACATCAAAACTCTGCTTGGCCGACATCCAGGAGCTCCTAGTACAAGTCACATCCTTTCCCATAATCTCCAACCAGATGCTTCCCAACCCACGCCCCAATAGGTTCACTTCCATCTACCCTTTGCTAGCAAAACCAATCCACCAGGGCTGCTGTCCCTACAAAAAAAATTCCTAACCCAAATCTGCGGCCGACCTCTAGGTGAAATTCTACCAGAGTTGGGCTGGTCCTCATTCTATGCAGGAGGATGGGCAAGCTCCGACCATGGCACAAGTAGATCCTGTAAATTCATATCCAGTGTACCAAAAAGTGCATGCACACTGACAATGTCAGTGAATGAATCATGAAAACACAACATATATCACAAAACAAATAAATCATTAATGGTGCCTAAGATACATGTGTATGTAGTTTATGCACTTCACAAACACTTTACCCACCATCCGCTACTCATCTTATGGGTGGGAGTGGTGGGGTGTGGAATAATGTTAGGGAGGTGAAATACAAGTGGAACTCTGTGGTCAAAGTACCAAGCAAGGAGATGAAATACAAGTGGAACTCTGTGGTAAAAGTAGTTAATGGTGCAACACAAAGTCCCAAAAAACAAAGAGAACATTAAACACAATCAGGGGCAGTTTGGAAATAATGGGCAAATACTCACCTTGGAATCCTAGAACGTCACCTAATTTAGAACAAATTCCAACAGCTAAAATGTCACCTAACTTAGAATGGAGGGAGTAGTATAGTAGTCCTTGTAATTTAAAATATTAACAAACTGCACTTTAAAAGTGCAATACAAGACATCTGGACCAATCAAAACCAACATCCTTTTGAATCTGAGATTGCATCTAATCAACACGAACTACACAGTTGACAACAGAGCAAGTCATCGATTAGCAGCAATGGCTAGGCCAAAGCGTATCACGATGATATACCACATTGTGACCATTGTATAGGCACAGTTTGTACCTAGGCTGCGTAGAAAAATTTCAGGGCTGTCAGTTGCTCTAATCAGATAGAAAGGTTTGGCTATGGAAAACCCTAATTATCTATTTCCCGCGCAAAATATATCCAACAGACAAATCTCTGAATCCAATTATAAGTGAAAGGTGGTAAAGAGCCGCCAAGTGGTCATGATAGGGGTGCCACTAGGTAGCGTATGGATAACCCAAACCCATACCCAATTTTATCTATACCTATTTGAAGTGATATTACCCATACCCAAATGAAAAAGGGTATACCTAATGGGTTTGGATAACCTAGTGGGTAAAGGAGAAGGAAAATGAGAGGCTAAATCAAAGAGGTTTATGAAGGAAGTTTTTGTAAAACTTCGATATTTAGAATTTCAATCTCGCGTTCACACCATAAAAGTTTCCCGAAATCGACTGAAATTTGTTAGAGATGATTATGTGTATAGGAGAGCTACTCTATGCAAATTGACAGGGCTACGCGCACATTGGACCCCACATACTTTTATAGGAAGTTTTCGTAAAACTTTGTTATTTGAAATTTCAACCACGCGTTCACACTACAAAAGTTTTATGAAATCGACTGAAATTTGTCGGAAATAATTATGTGTGTAGGAGAACCAAGGTTCTAAAAACCGGAACCGGAAGAAATCCCGGTCGACGGCCGGTAACGGTAACCGGGCGGTTACCGGCCGGTTACCGGAAAAACCGGTAAAAAACCGGTCACAATTTGAAAATCAAAATTTGAATTTTGAGATATTTTGAAACCGGTAACCGGAAAAACCGGCCGGTAACCGGAAAACCGGAAAAAAACCGGCCAAAATTCGAAAAATCAAAAAAATCATACCGGCCGGTTTTTTAGTTACCGGTCTCTACCGGTAAAACCGGTAACCGGCGGTTACCGGCCGGTAACCGCCGGGATTTTGAACCATGAGGAGAACTATTCTATGCAAATTGACGGACATAGGTGCACAGATGGCTCCCACATGCTTTTATAGGAAGCTATAAATGAATATGGGTAGTCTGAGCCCATAGATAGTCTAAATACACTCTCAATCTTATATTTAAATGGGTATAGGTAAAGATAGGTAAGTAGGTATTACCTTCTCATACCTAAATCTAAATGTGTATTTTATTTCTTACCCATACCCTACCCAATAGTGTGGATATGAGTTTGAATAAGGGTAATGGGCACCCAGTAGCAGCCCTAGGTCATGACCGAGTCGATATGCACATAATCTTTCCACACAAACAAAATAGAGCGATTGCACGGCCACCTTCTAGAGCACACATGTCTAATCCGGAAACAACCGGCACAATACATCACAGCAACCTAACATGCATGCACGACGAAGGCCAAACAGCCAGCACACAGAGAGAATCCTCGCAAAATTAAACCCCTATCTAGTATCTATCAACCGCAAGCAAGAACACGGGAATTGACACAAATCTAAGCGCGAGAGAGAGTTAGTGGGTGGGCAACGGCGTACCTGTGGGGGAGTGACTTGAGGTGGGAAGCGAGGGCGGAGGCGTGATGGTGGACGCAGGCGGCGGCGCCGAGAGCGAAGGCGCCGGTCCAGGTGGAGACGAGGCGCTGCGGGTCGGAGTGCGGCACCCCGGAGTCGCCCCTGTACGCCCGCGCCCAGTAGTCGTCGAACTCGCCCATCCTCCTCCCGGAACCTTCTGGAAGCTTCTCCTCTGCTCTCTCCTTCGGCCGGCGGCGCGGCTCGGGGAAGAAAGGGGTGGATGGGGTTTGGGGAGGACAACTATCCCGTGTTGCCCACTCTTGGGGTTATATATACTGTTTCCCGTCAATCGGAGTCGTCGGATCTGAAATCAAGGGACAAGATGGCAGAGCGTCCACTCTCCTCCGGTACATTTTCAAATCGCCCCCCGGAAATTCAGAACGGCACACAACGCCACTCTGTTCTTCCCCAAATTTGTGAATCTCCTCTCACTCTCAGCTATCTAGGGTTAATTCCTTCCTCCTCCTTGCTTGCCAGCAAGATGTACTGAGGAGACGCGCGGCTGGGCTCCGGATTCGCCATCATCGAGCTGTTCCCCGCCGTCGACGAGCTGTGAGCGACTGTTGCTGCGTTTGCCACAGCTCAGAGCAGAGCTTCAATCAATATTATGAACAATGGAATATGCGGAGGAAGTTCACAGTGAACAATAATAAAATATAGTTCAACGCCAGATAGCATTGTTTCTGAATGACATGGTGACCAAATGCAACCGAAACAAGAGGAGAAGAAAGGCTACAATTACCATTACACTAACAAAAGTGAACTCCTCGCTAAATCAGGTGCATTGAGAGAATATCAACTCTACGGGCTTGTTCTTTTTAGCTGCGGCTTATGACTTTTGGCTGAAATTTTTGAATTTTGGCTGTTTACGGTACAGATTACGGAGAGATCGATACTCACTTGCGATTTTGGCTGGTACAGATGTTGGGTTTTTAACATGTACTACGTTTAACTTGTAGACCCCGTCTTGAGAAAATACTCCGTTTAAAAGTTAGGTACTGTAGCGACTGCGAAAAGCCGGCCGGCTTGTGGCCAGCCGAACAGGCCCGTATCTCTCCTTACAATGCGTGCTTCATGCATCCCATGTATAAAACTTTAAAAATTCTCAAAAAAAATTATAAATGTAGAGATGGTATACTCAAAGCCATGCAAAATGTAAAGATGAAACTCGATCACATTTTGTGTTAGAAAACAAACAGTAACATAGAAGATAATTGAAAGCAGGAGACTCAGATTTTCACGTGAAAAACACTTACAAAAAAACCACGGATGCACGAATGAGTAATTCATTATATGAGGAGAATTATAAGCACATGTAAATATAGACACCAAACAAGAGTCGTGCCGCATCCGGCACAGACACAACGACGAATTCAGATCATACTTTAACAATATCCACCTTGAGACGAATCCACTCATGTAGCTGAAATATCAAAATCTTTTCCAAACAAGTCTTCATCAACACACCTTGTGCCTTGAAAATCCATCGGACTAATCTGAACGATTAAGCCTAGAATAGTCTGATCCAAACGCTTCTCATGAAGTCAAATTATGCGAGTAGACTGAAATAGTCTTCTCCAAGTGCTTCTCACGAAATCAAATTGAGCAAAGCACCAGCAGATCTAAACACACAGCTGTCAATAAAGCAGATAAATAAATATGGATCTTCAATAATTTATAACCCTAGCAAAGTCTGAATTTGTACAACTGACCTCCTAAAACAAATGCTAAATCATCAAATGGCATAAGCCAAAATATCACATGAGGCACTGGATAGATAGTGAAGAACTCATCTTATAGAATCTGACATGTTCCACCCTAAACAAAACTCGGTAAACAATGCTCGCTGAAAGAGCAACTTGCACGTGTGGCCATCACTCGCATCAAACTACCGACTTTAAAAGTAACTAAAATCCATGGTATGGTCAAAACTACTCCTGTAAAACTGTGCAGATGAAAGAAACTCTTATGCCGTTAATAGAGTAGAAATTACAGTAGACCCCCTCATATCGAGGTATGACAACTGGATAAACATTGTAGTATCAACACAAGAATAAACTCCTTGCACAACCTCCATCTCAAACTACAATTAGAGCAAAACCTTCACTTTTAAATAACAAAACTCCAGAGAGTATCATGCTAGTTATCATCAGAGTGTCATCAAATTCCTAAGAATTAATATTGCAAAAGTCTCCACAAAGGTCGTGCAAGCTATTCGAATGATGAACAAAATACTAAATTTGTTGTCCCCACAACTGACATTGCTCTTTTTTTTTCTTTTTCAATACCTCCAAAATTCAGGATGCTTTTAAATCTCCACTTTGTATTCCACATGTCTAGCTGAATAATCACCAATAAAGATCTATTGAACCTTGCCACAATAATCCGAAGAAGATGATGAATCCTTGAATATAATCGCCAGTGATTGCTGACGAAATGAATCACCACTGGAACAATTGTCAAGATAGAACATGGGTTGGCATCGAGATGGAGTCGAGGCATGGAATGAAGTCTTGGCAAGTCAAAATTGACAAGTTAAAGCTGCTGAAATCTCCTAGTACAATTTCTTATGTGTACATAGCCTTAAGCACCAACCCTCTTAGTACACTTTCTGTGTACGTGAATCAAAAGTATATGAAGCTTCCTAATAGCTTTCTTTATGTGTTGCATATAGGGATGAAAAATGAATACGAAATATTTATATTATCCAGTTATCGTATTCGATAGAATACGAATATGGTATAGATTTCTTCATCTATTAACAATTTCTATCCTATTCGTATTCATATTCGAATTCGCATAAAAAATATGGATGTGAATATGATATTGACTTTTACTATCCGAAATGTTATTTTATTTGGACTATCCATATTCGTATTCGATGATGCAATATGTATATTTTATTACAATAAAACTAATTAGTTTGACAAGTTTTTAATTGAACGTGAATTCATGTTTTTTTAGGTGAAATAAATGAATTTCAATGATTAAGCGTAATTGTACGAGGATAAAATGTCATTAATGTCTTCATACTAAATAATTTATGAGGATATCCGGATCTGACCAAATTTAGTAGATATTCTATTCGAATTCGTATTCGTTTTAATATTCGATTTGTATTAGTATTTGAGAATATTCGAATTTATATTTGTATTCATTTATAAATATAAATACGAATACGATTTAGATACTATCTCATTTGTTTTCACTTCTAGTAGCGTAGCAATACCTTGCGGAATCCTTGGTACACGTCTTTGTGTGCACCACAGTTTCAGTTGAAATCGCAGCGAGAAGCTTGCTACTATTTGGCCTTCACGAGTAAACTTGCCTCGGTAAAAATCCTGTTGCCTCAGGACGTGAGCCTGGTTGGTGCTCTTCTCTTCTTCGATGGTTGCTCTGCTACGATTTCTAGTTTTGAATGTGAGCCTCTTATCTGATTCGGTTTTGTAGTGCTGTCGGTTTCGGACTCGAGAACAAGATGTTGACTTCTCATATTAGACCACAGCAAGCGGCGGGGTGAAAATCAGCAATACGGCGACGATGCCTTCGGATGTCACCTCGATAAACGGACGCCGTGCAAGTGCTGCCTTGGGGTAGAGATTGCTGCCTTGAGTAGAGGCCATGTTCTTTTCAGTTTTCAGCTTTTAAAAGTTACTTTTGGGCTTTTCTACAGTAACTAGTTTTTAAATGGAATATTTTTTTTAAGATATGATCTACTAATTAATTATAGTATATACTTTACTGACTTTATTTATATCGGCAAAAACCGTATGTGAGTTTCTGTTACTCTGTAATCTCTAGTACAAGCCGTAACCAAAAGCCACAAGCCGTAACCAAAAAGAACAGGCCCAGAGATTGTTGGAATTCTGGATCTAGCTCTGCAAAGACTCGCTATTGGTGGGTATCTTCTACTTAGTTTATAAATAGAAGTCTTAGTTATTATAAAGTGTCTTTGGAGGAGAAATTAATAAAGAAAGAAAGAATGAGTTCTCCTATCTCTTGTGTTCAATTTATTATTTCTTGCATTACTTGTGTTTGATTTATCTTTTTGTCTAGGAGAAATCGATCGGACTAAACTCGTCAGCGATGGTTCCTCAACACATTATCAATACGAATCACTCTAGTAGATCGAAAGGTAATCATCAAAGCACTCATATATTGAATTGTCTATCTAGATCGCTTTAAATTCCGCTTTCTAGCATTAGACCATGGCAGTCGCTCAAGGTAGATCGACCACGGCAGTCACTCAAGGCAGATCCACCATGGCAGTTGCTCAATGCATGTCAACTATGGCTTTTCGACCACGACTGGCTTCGACCATGTTTGGTAGTCAGTAGTCCGAACGGTTTTGTATCGTTGGTCCGAATAGCTCTGTGCTGGGTGGTCCGAACGGCTTTGTTCGATCAGTAGTCTTCGAACTCGTCAGCCTTTGACCACGTATTTGACTATAATATTTTGACCATATCCAACTTCGACCACGTCAGACTTCAATTATGTCCGACTACAACCACGGTAGCCTTCGACTACGACCTTTTTGCCCACAACAGAACAACCATGCTTGGTAACTAGTAAGCTTCGATCTTGACCAGCGAATTGGTCGAGCTACAGTACTTTTTTATGGTCATAGCTACAGTACTTTTCCATGGTCGTAACTGCAGTTCCTTGTTTATGGCTGTAGCTACAGTAACTGATTGATAGTTGAAGACTTTTCTGGTCGATACTCGATAGTCGTAGCCTTTTGTGGTCGATACTCAATACTCGTCAACTTTAGTGGTCGTACTCGATAGCCATAGACTTTACTGGGTGGCTCTTCATGGTCAAAGACTTTGTGATCGATAGTCATAGACTTTACTGGTCGGTAGTCTTAGGCTTTGTGATCCATGGTCGTAGACTTTGCGGTCAAAAGTCAAAGACTTTGTGATCGATTGTCGTAGGTTTCATGGTTTGTACTCGTAGACTTCATGGTCGGTACAAGTGCTTTAACTCTTGTTATCTTTAAGTACATCGAGTACTCATGTTAGGCCAGTGGTAGGATTGGTTGGTGGTGATCGATGAATAGTATTCGAAGGATTCGGTACTCAGAAGGTGGAAGTACTCGGTGGTGAGATGGTTGGGGTACCTGGTAGTTGGAAGGACTTGGTACTCGATAGTAGTGGTTTTCGTGATTGTGGTCAGCGGTCGGTTGTCAGAGACTTGTGGTTTATGATTGGTACTCATGGATGGTAGTCCGCTCGGTACTCGGTAGTCGGAGGGACTCGGTACTTGTAGACATTATTGGTTGGTAGCGATCGGTACTCGGTGGTCAGTGCTCGATGGATTTGTGGTCAGTAGTGATGCGGATATATTCCCGAGTGTTTTGAGTGGAGCGATGGTAATTCCTGAGTACTTGTTGTTTTCGAGTACTCGTTGAGCTAGCAGTCATATTGAGTGGTCCAAGGCTGAGTTTTGGATAGCGATAGAGTTTGTGGTCGTAATGAATTGTCTGAAGCAGATTTCTGGATAGTAATGTGATGTGTGGTCATGGACAACCTGTGTGATGCTGATGATGGTTAACGGTGTGGTTTATGTGTGTAGACTAATTACGGTCAAGTTGTGAAGAACTTGTGCCGGGAAATCTTTCTCTTTACATATTCAGGTGGGTGTGGAGACGATCACAGTCAGTGATAAGGAGAACCGGGACTAGGATGGGGAAGTCTGAGGTCTAGACAGTTGAGGATGTCACACAAGGTGGTCGGGCTCGTGCTAGAGCACATGGAAAATCAAAGGTGGTGATTCATGGAGAGACTACAAGCGGTGCGGTCCAGGAGGCTTTGACACGAGAGGTGATGATGCGTGAAGAAGATACGAGAGGTGCGGTTTTGGAGGCTTCAACACGTGGGATGGTGCATGATGAAGATACAGGAGGTGTTGTCCTGGAGACTTCATCGCGCGTTGAGTTAGGAGTTGTGGATTGAGTCCATAACTCGGAAGAGATAGAGTTTGGTTAAAACCCATGTTTGAAAGTGTTTCGTGTCCCTTGATTTTCGGAAGAGATAAGATTATGTGTTCAGGTTGTTAAGAATATGGTTTGAGATGTCCATGTTTGAGATGAATATGGTTTCGAGCTCTAGCATATAAAAGTAGAGGAGAGGCTAAGTATTTAGCCATAGCTTTGAGGAGCCTTTTTGTGCTAGGGTTTTTAAGGGTGCCGTAAGGGCACTTTGCAGCCAAGGGCATGATTCAGATATAATAGATCAAATCTATTTCAAGGAAGGAAATCACTGCTGATGTTGTCTCGTTGTCTCAATTGAAGCACGATGAGTTGTTCTGAGCATCGCTTTTCTGTGTCCACATCGCTATGCTATTGCATCACATGATCAATGAGCACAACGTTGTCCTCGACTTGTTCTCATTTGATCAACTAAAGCTTTTGAGCGGAGGGAGATTTCAACTATGTGCAAATGTGGTCGAAGTAAGCGATCAAAGTGTTCTAGAAGTCGGAGCGCTAGAGCTGTCAAAGAGGTAGAGTGGTCTAGGAGCAGTTGAACACCGAGCGGTCAAAACCCCCCATCGAGCCCGTGCACATGGTCGAGCGTCTTGCGGTCAAATTCCACATCTATAAGTTAGATTGTTTTTCTTGTAGTTTGAGATTTGATTTTAGGTACCAAGAAGCGGAGGAAATCATTCACCCCTTCTGATTGCGCCATACGATCCTAAAGTGGTATCAGAGCTAGTTGTGATGGCGTCAGAGAGGTATGTAAACCACCCCCATGCTAGATGGTAGTGATTTTGCTTTTTAGAAGTGTTAGATGCAAGCGTACATTGAGGCTCAGGATAGTGATGTTTGGAATAAGGTTTCTAGTCCGTATGAGGTTCCTGCTACGGTTATGACTCTAAATAAAACTGATGTTGATTTGAATGCTCAAACCCATAACTTGCTCTTTCAAGGAATTTCTCGCAAAGAATTTGATCGTGTAGCTCATATTGCTTCTATCCACTTAATCTGGGAAACTTTTTGTGATTATTATGAAGGAACAACTAGCATTAAGACTAGGGGTGGAAACGGATCGGATACGGTCGAATAGTCTCAAATACGAATACGAATCCATATTTTTCAAACGAATGCGGATACGAATTCGGATATTCTTAAATACGGATACGAATATTCTCGAATACGAATACAGATATTTTCGAATACGGATTTTCTCGGATACGAATATCGGATAAAACGGATTCCTAGCGGTTTTAACGATTTTTCACCAGTTTTTGACCGTTACCGGTTTTAAACCGCCTAAATTCAAATTTTGAATCACAAAATTTGTACGATTTTTTCATAAGTTCTAAAAATGGATCGAATACGAATCGAATAGTCTCGAATACGAATACAGATACAAATATTCTCGAATGCGAATACGAATACTCTCAAATACGGATACGAATATTCTCGAATACGAATACGAATATTTTCGAATACGGATTTTTGCTTACCATATTTGTGTTTTCTCGGATACGAATATTGGATAAAACGAATTATCCGTTACCGTTTTCCACCCTTAATTAAGACAATGCGTAAGAATCTCCATCCTGAACGTTCCTACCAAGCGTTCGCCGCAACCCCCACCAGAGGAGGACACGCCCCCCTTTGTTGGTGCCGGGACCCGTGCAAATTCTTCAAGTCTAAACACCGCCTCAGCCTAGGCATGCGTTACTGAGGTTGTGCAAACTACTCTAGTGACTATCTCGACAGCCGTCTAGACATCGCCACCTATCGGCAGCCGATAAGGACCAGGTGCATTGTGTTCCCCCTAATTTTTCTTCTTTAAAGTACGCACTAACAACCTCTCTCGTGTATCCACAGTCCCTGGAATCCCTATGTGGCTACCGCAAATGGATCGATCTTGAGATCCACTTAGAGGACCAGTGGGCCCTTGACTTCGAGGAGTGAGATGTCACAAGGTCTTCCGAGATCCAGGAGGAGTGCCACAAGGACGAGCAAACCAAGCGTATACATCGGAAGACGAAAGCTCATCTTGAGGCATGCACGTGCAAAGAGCGCATGGCTCGCAAGGAGGAGCACGAGAAAAAGAGGGAAATGGCAACTAAGGTAAAAGAGGCCGCCGAGGAGTTCAACGATGAGCTCGCAAGGAAGGGAAAATGGCATCGGTCTACGCAGTAGGTCGTACGAGCAGTTGGGTTGGTTGGACACACATGATGCTCTATGTTATGCATGTAATCAAACCCTAAGTGGCATGTTACACCCAACTGTACTATGAAGTCTATTTTAATTCATACAAGCTTATTTCCTCGATTTTTTGTATTCAATTATTCCCATAGTAAGTTATCCAACAACATTAACAAACCAGTTCTCCTCCGTGTACGAATTTCCAGTAAAATCACAATATCACTTACCCTCATACTTACCGATCGTTCTTATTTCAATCATTCTTAAAAAAGTTTCATGAATTTTTTTGCACTTACCCTCACAGATTACCTGCCATTCATAATCTATGAAAATCACAAATGGATTAACCCACATTGCCTCTTGTTTGCAGTCGCTACACAACCGAACGACTGCAATTGCAGTCGCCCAGCCACTGGGTGACATGCTGTAGTCGCCCAAGCGTCGGGTGACTAGAGGCTGTCGCCCAACGGCTTACAGACATCTTTCGTGTCACACGACCGTTGGACGATAGGCTCCAATCACCTGATGGTTAAGCGACTAGAGCCTATTTCTGTAAAGAATATTCGCATGAATATATTTCAGTTATTTCAAATAAAAAATAAAATATTCAAAAAAAATTCTCACTTGCTGTGTGCCAAGACCACCTCCCGCACTCAGTGGGTGGCATCATCATCAACTTCCATGACATAAGCTTCTTGCAATTCTTCTCTAGCTCCTCAACAGCATGGGCGGATCTACAATGGTGCAAGGGTGTTCAGTCGAACACCCAAATTTTTTTTATAAAATACCATGTATATAATAGGTATATTAAATATATACACTATTTGTTGTGTTAAAACTATATTTTTATGCTTTCAAATAAATTCAACCCGCATTCTCCGTATCTCGCGCGCAGCCCATTAATACATTAGACCCATTTTTCTTTCCACCTCAGCCCTCCTCACGCCCAAAGAGGTAAAGATATAAACAAAATTCTAACATTTGTTCCATTTCTCATCTTGTGATTGTCTGTGTGGGAGGCGGCTTTGGCCTTCGAGTGGCGAGTAGGCGGAGGTGCAGGCTAGAGGCGAGTGACGACTGGCGAACGTGGACATGGTGCCATGATGTGATGACAATCATGCGTGAGGTGGCGCGTGGTGCAAGGTGAGCGTGTGGCAGTGCGGGCGAGCAGAGAGGTGTCACGGGTAAGCGGGCAGTGGCACAATGAACACGGAGGTAGGGAGCGAGCGACAAGAAGGGAGCGACGCGGTAGCCAGGAGAGAGCGTGGCATTGGAAAGTGAGTAGCACCTCCAACTTATTGTCATCGTCCTCTCTTCAGATCTAGGTGTGCTCCACCCCTCCACTTATTTTCTTTCTTGGTCTGTTTTTCTCCATGGAAGGAACATATAATTTTCTCTTAGATCGACAGTTCTTGCTGATGAAGAAATAGCAAAAACAAAGGTAAGATCAACAAGATATACAACTCTCATTTATCTCTATAATTTGTTGTTTAATTCATATAATTATGCTCGCCTTATGCCGCCCATTTCCTCATAAGAAATCATTAATTTCTGTAATTTATGTATTTTATTATATCTACATACACGTATCGTTGTACTTGTATCAGTGTTTTGGGGAGGGGGACGGTGTGTTCCGGTATCGACGTATTCGAGCATTGTAGTTCTGAAATCCAAATATCCATCATAAAAATTCTAGATCCACCACTGCTCAACAGGCCCCTCACCATCTAGCAAGATCGATTATTTGCCTTACGCCACTAGTATATGCATCACTGCAATGGCCTCCTCTTGCTTCATGACTACGTGGTTAACCCCACCACGCCACACGGTAGTGGGCGTAGTTGCCCCACACCCACCCTCACGCATGGTGATGGAGTACTTCTACGACCATGAGTATCCTGCATTTGACCCCACCTTATCGCCGGACTATGAGGTGTTCTTGATTCACCGCATTCTTTCTGAGGTATTTTATGTCAAACTAGACCTGAAAATAAAGGAATCAGAATAGCCACCATCGCTATGCATCCTACAAGTGTTCTCATCAAGGACTGGATTGTGGAAGGAGAGAACGTTTGTTCAAAAAGGGGAGGCTACGGGACTGTCGTTGACATGAAATCATGCATCTATCTCACCCAAGTGATTTAGGGCCTGTTTGGGACTGCTCCGCTTCAGCTTTTTCAACTCTGCTCCAAACTTGTCTAGCCAAACGGGTCCAACTCCAAGAACTCTGCTCCAAGAAAAAGGTGGAGTTGAAGGCCTACTCCACGTTTTTTCTGGAGCTCCTCAAGGGGTACTCCAGAAACTGAAGTTTTGTATCTCCTCATGGAGTTGGAGGAAAATTACCCACCACTGCCATTACACAATCATCTCCTCCGTACCGATTCGATTGTTCTCCGACTTCTCCGCCCCGCCCCCCCACCCGCGTGCAGCTCTCCTCCGCCCCCACCCGCGCCGCCTCTCTCCGCGCCCCCACCCGCACGCCGCTCCTCTCCGCCCCCACCCCACCTGCGCGCCGCCCCTCTCCGCCCCCACCCCACCTACGCGCCGCTCCTCTCCGCGCCCCCCCACCTGCGCGCCGCCCCTTTCCGCGCCCCCCACGCGCGCCGCCCCTCTCCTCCGCCCCCACCCGCGCGCCCCTCTCCTCCGCCCCCACCCGCGCCGCCCCTCTCCTCCGCCCCCCACCCGTGCCGCCCCTCTCCTCCGCCCCCCACCTGCGCGCCGCTCTCCTCCGCCCCCACCTGCGCGCCGCTCTCCTCCAACCCCCACTCGCGCGGCCCCTCTCCTCCGCCCCCACCCGCGCGCCGCCCCGTCTCCGACCCCCTACCCGCGCGCCGCCCCTTCTCCGCCCCCACCCGCGCGCCGCCCTTCTTCTCCGCCCCCACCCGCGCGCCGCCCCTCTTCTCCGCCCCCACCCGCGCCGCCCCTCTTCTCCGCCCCTATTCCGGCCACCCCAGGCGAATCTCATGCCTTCTATTATCTGATGGACCCAACCGAGGTAGGTTTATGACTTCTTGCAGAACTTCTCATGTAATCACTGCTATATTGCAAGTTACATAAGTGGGTACTTCTGTTCACAATTATTGAACTGTATAGAGAATGCATTAGTTTTCAGCAAACTTGTTTGTATTCAGGTATGTAACTCTGGGCTATTTTGATTGCAGGTGATGGACTTCCTGAAGAGACTAGTGATATGGGAGGAGGAAGAAGCGTCACATAATAAGTAGCTGATAATATCTGTTGTTACTTTTAGGGTAGATGTCTGACAAAGAAGAAAGAAGCAAAAGGACAGGAATTAATCGCATTTGATGGACTTTTTACACCCTATAGCTAATTTTCTTCCTTAGCCTGGCAAAACATGACTAATAGTGTAAAAGAATGCAAAGCATTCTGCACCAGTCGTTTCGGTTCATGGAAAAATGATCCTCAGTTGTCTACATTTGTAACATGTAAATCAACTTGTGACTCTTTTGGGAAAAATGCAAAACCATTCTTTTGGGCAGTTTCTTAGTTCTTATCTATGAACATTGTTTGGTGAATTTTCTTCGCAGAACATTCGCTTGAAAATTTACTATACAAAACAAAATGCATATGAATGTTTCCAACATTGAATATAAGTCAGATTGTTGAAACTTATGCAAAATGTACACCGATTGTTTTTACAATATGTGAAAAGGAAAAAAAAAGCATCGACTTCCTCCAAACTGCACCTTCGAAAAAATTATCTATGGACAATTATCTAGTTATCTATGGACAATTATTCTCTCTAGTTATCTATATACAATTATTTGTATTCGAATGATGTACTTTGTTAATTATCTATCAATCTATCATGCATGTTGCAATTTATGGGACAAAATGATGGAATTATTTGACCAAAATATTTGTTTTTTGGTTTTCTCGAATAAATTAATTGCGATTATAATATTTTACATCATATTTCAATTGGCAACAAAAAAAATTCAGTTACATATGCTCCGCAGACATCAAAACATACACCAAACATCATTCAGAGGCACATTGGACCTTTCTCAGGGAAACCTCACATTCTTGGAGCTGGAGCTAGCTGCGTGCCAAACAGGACCACCTGCTCCAGGAACTCCACAGTGGAGCTGCTCCATGGTGGAGTTGATGGAGCAGAGCTGGAAAAATTGGAGCAGAGCAGTCCCAAACAGGCCCTTAGCGCTATGGTGCCTACTCGCGGGGAGCACTTTACATACATTGCCAAACTAATTTTGTTGTGAGGTAGTTACTCACTCCTTAAGTTCATCCTTTGAATTTTTTGAATTTTTACTTAATGAAAATATTATTCAATTAATGTGATTTATTAATGCTTTCCAACTAGTCGATTTTTTTGACGATACCATTGTCAAATGACAAGTACCAAGCGATTAAACTATCGACAGATGTTGAATTGAGCACATATTCAAATCTTTATCTAGGAAGATCGGAGAAGGGGGTGTACTGTGCATTACTACTTTATTTGTGCCTACGGGTTTGGATCCTTAATAAATTGTATGGCCAAATGGAGCGGCAGTTGAAGCATCGCAATTACCGTGAGCCCCTGTAGGCATATCAAAACTATCATCAGCAGATTGATGGACCCTGGATCTTACAAAATATTAGCTATTCTAAATATAGCCATGTGTTTGAAGATTATGATAAACATGAAAAACAACGAAACAATGGTGGAAGAGAAATTTGATAGGGACTCCGACAATGATAATGTTATCAATACCGAAGATAGGGTTGAAGAGTGCAACCATGGTTATTTTACGTTCCTAGAATTTTATCCTTACAAAAAGGTTCTATTCCTAAATGAATCACCGAGCAGAGGACTAGCCTATCATTTGAAAAGCTCAAAGGTTCGAGGCTTGGTGTAATAGCCCAAATATCTACTTTTCTATGTGTAATTATTTAAAATGAATGTTGGTGCATTTCCATTTTTAGCGTGTTTTTAGCATTTATGAAAATAAATAAAACCTTTTCCCTTCAAACAGCAACACAAAATGAATTTTTGAGGAAAAAAAATATAAAGCTAATAAAATAATGGGGTTATTTTTTAAAAAATAGATATAAAAGGGGCCTCCATAAAAAATTTCATAATTTTTATAGTTCATTCGGTAGGTTTAAATATTTCTCAAACCTCTCTGCTTTTGCATAAATTAGAAATACAATATTTTCCCACCCTCACCGTTGGGCCACCAGCCTGTTTGGGCCCGTTTGCCTTGCCAGGCCTCTCTGCCCACCTCCTCTCCCTCACCTTCTCTCACTGCAACATGGGGCCCGCCTGCAGGTGGTTTCTTCCACCTCTAGCCACCAGACTGGAACACCGTGGGCGCACTCCCTCTGCGCCACATTGCATCGCCTCCTGTTCCTCGACTCTTGTCGCTATTGAGTGGGTCCTCGTCGCCGACACCATTTCGACATAATCTAGTCGTTCTGACCAGGCACAATTGCCACATGCGTGCACTCACAGGTTGTCTCCATCCAGTTCCATCCCATCTCCATCACTCCATTTTGTCGCCCTCCGCCTGTCCCGCCCGAAACAACAGAGAGAGAGAGAGATTCCGCCTGTCCTAAACCGGCCATGCTCCCAATGTTGCTATCATGTTCTCCGTTGTTCTCAGGGGCGTAGCCAGCCCGAGGCCTAGCCTCGGGCTCAGCCCACGCAAAGAAAAGATATCAAGGCTTTTGCTAGTAATAGCTATAGTAAATAGTAGGGATTTCTTTAGCTGGGCCTCGGGCCATTGCCCCAGAGGCCCGAGGCCCAGCTCCGCCTCTGGTTGTTCTCTCTCCCCCCATTTACACTTCCAACCACGTCACTTTTGCCTTCGGCTCACCACTTGCAGTTGCCCCAAGAACCAGAGCCTTTCACCCTTTGTCACCAGGAACGTGTGCGATGTCCTCAACACCAGTGAGCACGCCCGCGTGTCGTCTTTGCCGGTGAGCTCCTCTCCTCGCGGCACTCGTGTCTTTCTTCTTCTGGAACCCCTCTCATGCATTCTTGTTGTTTAATGTTGTAGCTCGTGCCACGGAGCGCTAGGAACGTGTCGTCCTCTTCGCCTCCAGCGGTTGCGCTCGTCGTCGTCGTCGCGTTCCCGCTCATCTACTGGGCTACATCTCTCCTCCTTTGGTCCTTGTGTGTCTTGTGCCTCCAGTTAGTTGCAAAGGCCCTCAAACAATTTGGGTTTTGATGTAGCCTCGAGTCAATTTCGTTGTCTTCCTCCGCTCCATCCGCTACTGCCTTTGACATCGATTGAAGCTATCTGGTGGGTCTTGGTTCGATTCCCTCTTGCCCTCACCATCTCCCTCATGCATGGAAGCTAACCCGAAGCTCCTTGTAGCTTGACTCCCTCCATTGTGTGTTGCCATCATGAAACCATCACCACTGGGGTCCCGCACCACCGTCCGCTCGCTGTAGCCCGCCGGAGTCCACACCCATTGTTTGGGTGAGTTTTAGGTATTTTGCGCTGGTTAGAGTTGCTAATTTGTGCTCCGTTCATCGCTATCATCATCGAGCTCTGTGTCTGCAGTCTCGCTGTCCTCTGCTCCCGCCACCCAGAGCTTCTACCTGAATCCCTCGGTCCTTTTTGCTAGTCTCAAAACTGAGTTGCACCGCCGCTGGCCGGCGGCCGAGCCACGGCTAGCTGCCGCGCGTGCTCTGCTTGTTGTTTGGCTTTGCCTCTTCTGCTGCTCTTTGCTCTATTCTTTCTCTCTGATTAGTGGGGCCCAGTTGTCAGTCCGGTTAGGAGAAAGGTTAAGTTAGTTAAATCTTGTTTAGTTTAATTAATCGCTATTTCAAAACAGCATGCATGTATGACATTTGGGTCCACATGCAAATTTTATAACTAAAATGATGTTTTAAATATGTGAGAATGACATGTATGGCCCACTTGTACAAAAGATTTTTAGAAAATGATTGAAATGGAACGCCTCCTTCAGTCTTAGGGAAAGTACGCCTCTCCGCAGGAAAATGTATTATCGCAAAATACGCTTTCAACGTCACCCCATATTCTATTTTCTTTTTCAGGATTTTCTTAACCAAGTCAAATTCAAATACTTATAACTTTTTGCATCGGAACTCCAAATTGAGTGAAGCTTATTTCTAAATTTCTATAAAATCATGAGATTTCACAATGTATAAAAATATTTTAATTTTATCTCTATTTTAATTTATTTGGCTCTTATATATGTTAATTGGCTTTACCAATTAGATACCGATGTGACAGAAGTCTCCGATGTCGCTCCAGAGCAGGATCTAAGCAAGGCAAGTACCACCTTTGATGATATTAATCCTATATTTCTCTGTTATGTATGTTGTGTTTTAAAATTATTATGTATACACATAATTCCGGAAAAAATCGCTACATTGATAGATATATCCAATGGTTATATTGACTCTACCTTGATAAATTTATACGCTCACTATTGTTAACCATATTATTGCTATTCACTGCTTGTATATTAATTGTGGAATTATAGACGAAGCGAATAGTCAATACTTATCCATACTTATATTGGTACTAGTTATGTTAGATTAAAAGTTTGTTAAATTATTCAAAAATAAGATAAATTATAAGCCATAAGCCATCAACCAAAAAAAATCCATCCATTAAGTGCAAATATTTGTTTCTGATTCGATTTGTTTACTGGGGTGTACCTGTATGTTTCGCTTGAAATATGTTCATGTTAGAGCAGTTCTGCGTTGCCCGTTCATCGTCTCCCTCTCCCAGCCGCGCTCTCAAACGCACGCGCTCCTCGGTTTTGTTTACCCCTTAATCCAAATTCCAAACCCACCCCAAATCCCCAAGCCGAACTCCGTCCGGTACCCAAACCCCCAACGGTCCGGTTCCCACCAATTCCAAGCCCAAAACCCTAGATTTTCCGCCCAATTTGAGCAGCCGGGTTCAAATTCCCCGCCTCCAACCCCCAATTCGATGCTGACGCGCGCCTAACCCCCTCGATTCGGCCGAGATGGCGACCCAATCCGGGTTTGCGGCGGTAAAATCGAACCCTAGCCCCGGGTCTGCGCGCACGCGGGCGGGGTGCTGCCGCGCGGTATGAATGGCTCGGGGAAGCAGCAGAGGCGGAAGCGGGAGCGGGAGCATGAGCGGCGGCGGCGGCGGCGGGGACTTCGGGCGGGCAGTGGCTAGGGCAGCGGTCGCGCAGATGCTGGAGGCAGCGGGCTTCACCTGCGCGCACCGCTCGGCGGTGGACGCTCTCGTCGACGTCCTCCTGCGCTACGTCTGCCACCTCGGCCGGGCCGCAACCTTCCACGCCAACCTCGCCGGCCGCGCCGTCCCCAACGAGTGCGACGTGGTGCAGTTTCTCGAGGAGTTCGGCGCCGCCTACCAGGGCTTTGCAGGGGCCTCCACCGCCTCGGACCGCTGCCTCGTCAACTCCGGCGTCATGAAGGATATCACCATGTTTGTTGGCGAGTCCAATGACAGGCCGTTCGTGAGGTCGCTGCCCAGGTTTCCGATGCAGTGCACACCGCCACAGTCGGCTGCGAGTTTCGCGGCGTTGGGGAGGGAGAGTGGGATGAAGCATGTGCCGCAGTGGCTCCCAGCCTTTCCGGAGCTTGACACGTATGTGAGGACCGACATGTGGAGCGAGAAGGAAGTATCGGAGGTGGCCATGCCAAATGTGGGGAAGAAACTCTCTGTCCTTGAGGCCTTTCTGCCTGCATTTGCGGAATCAGAAGGTGAAAAACTTGACGAGGGGAGGGACCAGGATCAGGGTCAAAGTCAGAAGAGGATAGTCCCAAAGGAGAGACAACCGGTGTACTTTAGGATTGGAATTGATAGGAAGTCAATGGTGATGGCGTTGAATTCGAGATCCCTTGAGGACCGGAAGGACCCCTGGTTCTTGAAGGAGGAAGGGAAGGATGATCGTAAGCGGAGGGCAGATTTGATTCTAAGGGAAGCAATGGATAACCCGCAGGAACTTACTCTACTGTAATGTTGCTCCTAAATGTTTCCACTAACACACAAAGCTTCATGGTGAATTTCGGACCGGTGGGATTAGCAACTTTTCAGATTCGTGGTGGAGCAGCATTTCTGAAATCTTGAGGTTTGTTATTGTTGCGTGTAGCCATTTCTTGCAGCTTTACTTGCTTACCATTCCATGCTTATCTATTTATTTAAGTATTGTGCTGAAAGCTAGCATAATCAAACAAGAGTATTCACTATGTCGTAATCTGCAATTCTGCACACTATTAGATTTAAAAGTAGCAGGCATCATACAGCGAGATAATATAAAAAGTGATATAGCTAGGATATGTTTAGCATTTCTGTAGCCTGCCACATTATGTAGAGATTAACAAAATAAACAATGTTCACGCTCCACCTGACAATTTTCTGAAATTGTGAGTCTACCTTGAATCTTCCACTTGCTAGTTTCAATTAGCAGGATTCCTGATACCAGTGTGCAAATATCCAGTTGAGCCATTACCACTAATTATGAATGCTAGGCTTAGGATAACATGCACGCACATATGCTCTTGGAAAAAAAAAACCTTCTGGATACATTTGATCTCCAGCACAAGCATATTGATATTTTTTATTCCATTATTCATCTATATGTCCAATAGTATAGCTGTGACTTGCACTTTATATAAATATTTCATAAATTCACTGCATCTCATAATTTGGGTATTTAGGCAAGCCAATTGCGCATGTGGGTTGTTCCTTTTGTTGACTGTTGGTTGGACTATATGCATTCTTTCTTGAGGGGATCGCAGTAGTGCTTTTGCTATAATTGGATGTCATTTCTGTATATTTTTTCTTGCTGATAAGGCCCTAAACAATTTGCAGCTTTAGATCCGGAACCCTATGATGTCTTAGATGCCACCCATGAGTTTTAACTCATCTATGTTTCTACTGGTAAAATTAGCAGCTTCATTAGTTGGCTAAGGATTCTTGGTTGTACCTTTTCAGACCTAGGCAACTCAATCACAACTCAACAACAAAGCTTTTTATCCCAAACAAGTTAGGACAGACTAGGAATGAAACATTCTCAAGATCAAAGAGATGAGAGCCTTGAAATAAAACTTACAATGCTAACCCTAAGCCGTACAACCTGCTATCTGAGCTGAGAGCCTAAAACACTGCCCCTAACTTTTTTATGGTTCTGGTACGTGGATCGTTAACTTCCATGCGCTCCTATCCAAAGCTATTTTTTTAAATACATTACAATCCCTCAAGTCTCTTTTACCTGCTTCCTCCAACGTCAGTTCTGGTCGACCTTTGCATCTTCTTATGTTTTCAATACGTCTTAAAATTCTACTACGTACCGGTGCCTCAAGAGGCTGTCGTTGGAGATGTCCAAACCATCTCAAGCGATGTTGAACATCTCTTCAATTGGTACTATCCCCATCCTATCACGTAGAAAACTAGATAGGCGGAGTTTTCTCAGACCTAGGCACTTAAATTTATTATGCTTGTTGTGTTTGCTATATCTACTCGTGCCCAATAACATCTTACATTCTCCTTAAGATCTAATGTATATGTGACACCTCGATTTAACAAAAACTCAGAATATCACTCACAACTACAAATACTACCAATTTAAACCATCAATTAAATATTACCAACAGCTAGGGTTCAATTATAAGATCTCAACATAACCAAGAATATATAAAATTCAGTAATACAGAAAAACATTGATTGACATTAAGATAAACCAACTGACAATAATAAGAATCAACAATAATTCTAACAAGTGGGAATTAACAAGTAGCGACAATATAAAATTATTAAGTGGTAAAGAGAGCCATTATTCATCTAAGTGTTTCATGGGTAATCTAATTTATTTCTGACATTAAATGATTGATTGCTAAGTGAAAAGAAGAGCTATAAAGTGCAATAACAACTCTGCTATAACTCGCCTATGCATGATGCCATCAACAAGCACCTAAAAACAATAATGTAAGGGTGAATCCACGACTCAGTAAGTATATGATAGAATAATAAACGAGGTAAACATTATATTAACAATTCATATCCATTCACTATTATCTCAATATCACATATTCGTTTTTATTAAGTTTCATACATGTCTCATTATAGCAATTTTCTTTTCATGAATGCAATGTGCATGTCTTCATTTCTCTTATATTGGTATAGCGAAGTGATACACCCGTCGGTGTCCACTCAAGTCAACCCTTTTTCATGCAAGGACCTCAGCTCCTCTCTCGTGGAGTGCCAAATGAAGTAGGTTTTTTCCTATTCCTGTGGGGTGCTTACTGAAGTAGATCTTTCTCTACCTACTCCTGTAGGTCGCCCACACAAAGTAGGCTCTAGAGAGTTACACAGATCACCTCTTTGCAAAACAAATGCTCAATATGCAATGCAATAATTATACCTTTCTTTAGTTATCAGCATTAATCAATTGACATAATCATTATTTTAATCATCATCATCATTCTACCATAAACATGTAAGCATTATAAGAAAAATTATAATCATGTGAATCATCATGGCAAGTAATTATTTAAACATTGCAACAAGCTCAAATACCCGAATACTATTTTACCATGCACTTGTCTTTCTAGTTGCAATGAATGGGTTTATTAGAAGATAACATTAACCCTGACGCTACTTCTCCTACAGTAAATATTCAATCTCAATAACAAGCTACAACAATATAAGAACAATAATTAAACGACATCGCTTCTATATGCTTCCCAAATCTGCAATACCCTCTTTACCGGGCAATCACCCCCTATTGTTCTTGTACTAAAAACATCATATCTTTTGACTCCCAAGCTCTATCATAGCAAGTAATACTAGTTGTGGAATCTACACAATTTTCTACAATTTTTAATTGGTCATAATTCCTAATTAAACCACTTAACTCCTCATTTTTAACCCAAAAGACCACTTTGTCATATTTTGGACATCAAGCTTAATCTGTTCATATATATTAATCTATACATGCAAATATAGTAAATCATAGCATTTTTGGAATCTACAGAAAGCTAGCTACCTTTTTCTAGTTATGATCAAAATTCAATTCTGTCATCTACCAAGTCCATTTAATAGTTTTCTACGATTGCATCCAGCAGCAACCGGTTCCTAGACAGCAGTCTTTGTAAAATTATAACTTCTGTTTTACCAAACTAAAATTCATGCTCTTAGACTTTCTGAAGTTCTTAGACAGTTATGTACACTTTTCATGTAGAGCAAAAATTCTAATTAGTCCATTTAATAAATTTAATTTACTGTTTACCAAGATGTTGGCAATTGATGACAATTTTCCTGACAGCAAACTTACAAAAATTATAATTCTTAATCTACCCCATCAATTGACATGATTAAATACCTTATAGAAAGCTAATGAAATTATCTATAATTTTTTGTAACAACACTAACTCCATCTGAAGTCTTTAACATCATCTTACAATAGTTTAATCTACACTGCACAAAGCTAGAACAATAGGAAAAAAAATCCTGACTTCACATTAATCGTGTCTACTGGAGAGATTACCCATTAAGCACTTGTTCTAATCTAATCTCAAAGCTGGACTAGAGGAATCAATGGATTACCTTTAAGAAAAAGAAATGCCTAAACCTATGGAGCTGACTCTCCTCTTTCCCTCTGCCTTCCTCCTTTTCCCCTTCTCTCTACGAGTCGTGCAGCAGCTATAGCCCAACAGTAGCTCAACATGCATGCATGCAGCCGCAAGGCGGCATCATGCATGCATGCGGCAGCCTTGCATGCATTCACGAGAAAATTGATACTATGCCACTCCTTTGGAGTGGCTTCGATAAAATGCCACCCTCTAGATGGCAATTGTTAAAATGCCATCTAATACATGCTTAACTCTATGATTTACCCTTTTAGGGGTTTTAGCTATTTCTTTTTCATTTTTTATTTTTTTTCGACCAAAATTGCATAGAAAATGATTGTACTACCCCTGCTTCTGAATTCCTGCTTTGCTGCAAAAAAAAACCCCGCAGTCTGTTCGGTTCGATCCCAGAGAAGCCGAACGAGAGGGGAGAGGGTTCTCCGCCGCCGCCGCCTGGAGAAGCTGAGGTCGTGGGCGCCGCCGCCGGCAAGGCCCGCCTCCGCCGCCGCCCGCACACGCACGGGCTTCTCCACCGCCGCCGCCACCCTCGCCGGTACGGGCCGCCGCCACCGCCGCCTGGAGAAGCCGCGGTCGTGGGTGCCGCCGCCGGCAAGGCCCGCCTCCGCCCGCACGCCCGGGGCGCCGCTGCCCGCACGGGCCTCCGCCGCCCGCACACGCACGGGCTTCTCCGCCGTCGTTGCCACCCCCGTCGGTACGGGCCGTCGCCGCCCGCACGCCCGGGGCGCCGCTGCCCGCACGGGCCTCCGCCGCCCGCACACGCACGGGCTTCTCCGCCGTCGTTGCCACCCCCGTCGGTACGGGCCGCCGCCGCCGCAGGCACGGGCCGCCTCCGCCGTCGCCTTGTCTAACATCCGATAGAGCTCCAGGTCTAACATAAAATGCAAACCTCCAGAGGCGGCAAGCCCAGCAGTCGGCGGCACAAGGCGACGGCGGAGGCGGCCCGTGCCTGCGGCGGCGGCGGCCCGTACCGGCGGGGGTGGCGGCGGAGAAGCCTGTGCGTGTGCAGGCGGCGGAGGCCCGTGCGGGCAGCGGCGCCCCGGGCGTGCGGGCGGCGGCGGAGGCGGGCCTTGCCGGCGGTGGCGCCCACGACCGCGGCTTCTCCATGCGGCGGCGGCGGCCCGTACCGGCGGGGGTGGCGGCGGCGGCGGCGGCGGAGAAGCCCGTGCGTGTGCGGGCGGCGGAGGCCCGTGCGGGCGGCGGCGGGCCTTGCCGGCGGCGGCGCCCACGACCTCGGCTTCTCCAGGCGGTGGCGGCGGAGAACCCTCTCCCCTCTCGTTCGGCTTCTCTGGGATCGAACTGAACAGACTGCGGGGTTTTTTTGTAGCAAAGCAGGAATTCAGAAGCAGGGGTAGTATATAGTCATTTTCTATGCAATTTTGGTTGAAAAAAATAAAAAATAAAAAAGAAATAGCTAAAACCCCTAAAAGGGTAAATCATAGAGTTAAGCATGTATTAGATGGCATTTTAACAATTGCCATCTAGAGAGTGACATTTTATCGAAGCCACTCCAAAGGAGTGGCATAGTAACAATTTTCTCTGCATTCACGTGATGAAACCAGCGGCAGCAACGACAGCGCAGCGCAGCGGCTTGTGCACACCGCGCTGGCGAGCTGGACGTGGGATACGTAGGCGCGTGGATGCGGCGATGGGCAGCGTGTGCGCTGGTGACGAGGCGCCGGAAAGCGTTGGAGTGTTGGCGGCTAGGACTTCTAGGACTGGGTCTTTCTCTCCTCCATATCCTCTTTTATCACTGCACAAGTTCGATTAGATCTCCAACTTTCCTATACAATTTGTTCCAGAAAAACAACCCATCCCTAAAATTTCAAAACATCCCGTTTTCACGTATTCCTTTTTCACTAATTACGTACAGGCCTTCGATAGGGTTATTTCCAAAATATTACATTCTACCCCTTTTAATAGAATTCGATCCCAATTTTACGCCTCATGATTCTAACCGATAAACAAAACTGAACTGAAATTTAAACCACCACCACAACAAAACCCTTTGTCCCAAATAAGTTGAGGTAAACTAGGAATAAAACCTTCTCACACAAAAATTTTTCAATACATCATAGTCGGACACATGTATATGCATGTGCACACCATGCAAGACAAGTATGCACAATGTACCACGCACACAGATACAAGTGCATCTAGGGAGATTATTCATTAACAGTTGCAAGTTGAAATGTATCTAAGCATGAAATGTAGATACAGTATGCAAGATGGTTCCTAGAAATGGAGTTGTAACATGTATGCTGCATACAAGTATGGTATATATGATCTTTCACAGTAATTATAATACATACAGCCTAATGAGTAATAAAACATGTTTTGATATCAGTGAGGATACATATAGTAAGGTAATAAGGCATGTTATGATATTCAGCATGCACACTTATAGTGTGACATATTTCTAGTGGGTTGTGCTAACAAATTAACTGATATCAAATTCAGCTTGTATAATGGTGTGCTTCCTTACCAGAGAGACTTACAACAGCTACAGCTACCTAGCCTTACTTGGAGTACTCTGCCTACTAATTGCTATGCTATCTGAAATTGGGTTGACTTTCTTGATGATTCATTTAAAGAAACAAACTAATATTAGGTTTTATTGAAACATGTTCGGCAGTGAGTAGCTATTCAAGTTTATGCTCTATATGATAATTCTTGCAGGTTGAAGCAGACAAAGAGCCTCAACAAGCTGTGGTTACTAGACCTCATTCTTAGCTAGAGAAATTTTGCAGGCTTACCATTTCTAAGCTTGGCCTTTCCAATCCATTCCCCACCTAGCATTCAGCTTCTCTCTCACATCCGGCGGGAAATCATATGTTAACCAATTGGGAACCTACACATGATTGCATGCAACGAACTCAGTAGAACCTATTATGAATAGTAATTATCCTAACCACCTATTAGGAGAAGACATCGTATGTTTACTATTTAGGATAGTTGAATGCAGTCATTTCTGCAATGTTTGAAAATTAGCCATGATTTCTACAGATGTAACACCAATTTCTTCCCTCAATTTTGTAACAGCAGCTGCTCTCAGCTCTTCTCCTCCATCTATACCACCCTGTGGTATCAGAATGCAACACCAATGTTAGTAGTAATCAATAAGCAGGCTACTGAACACCCACTACTAGTACTACTAAATGGCACAACAAAACCATAAATTAGGCAAAAAAAAAAGGAATAACAAATCACCTGAGGCATCCGCCAAGTGTTGGGGATGTCAATCCTGGACGTGGAGAAAATCTGGGGAGAAGAGAAACAATCATCCAACGGATCGAAACCCTAAAGAGAAACATGCAAAAAAGTTGGTGGATACCACAAAGGTAGGTAGGACGCGCATGCGTGCCATGGTGAGGGACAAGTTGGCAAGGCAGATGCCAACGTTGGTGAGGTAGCCCTGCAGCGGCGTATCCATGGAGGCCACCATGGTGAGCGGCAAGGTGGAGCAGGAGCAAGAGGAGAGCGACGGGTAGGTGACCCTAGGGAGCCAGAGTGCCGAGGAGGAGGGCCTGCTGCAGCAGGTGGGGCTCAGACTCAGGCAGCGTGCAGCGGCCACCACATCCCATCCCACAAACAAAACAAATCCAATCGATTCGATTCGATATTGGTGCCTATAGTTTATTAGCGAGCACCTGCAGGGCTGAGGATTGGAGATTTGGAAGAGAAACCCTTGGGGAGGAGGCGACCGGTGATGGTTCTAGTGTGAGTTGGGGTGGCGATGCAGGCCCTCGATCAGCCTCCCCCGGTTGTCGGTGCAATGGTGGTTCGGGAGCCGCCGCTAGCCTCTCCAGCCACCACCATGAGGAAGTTCGACCCAGATCGGGTCACGCCGGAGCTGGGGAAGCCAGTTGTGGTCGCCTTCTTTGAGGTTGGCCCGGCGGCGGGGCGACGCGAGAGCGCGGCGAGGAAGTAGAGGCGGCTACGACAAAGGGGCTCATTGGGGTAGATGCGAGGGGAGGAGATGTGGAAGACCTAAATCTGACATCCGAGGAGGTGACGGTCGCATTGGGGAGGGTGAGGTGGCGGCGCGTCGTACAGGGAGAGGCGGGGTGGGAGGTGGTGGGGGTAAGAGACGACCGGAGGAGATGGCGGCGGCGAATCAGGACGTGAGGAATTAAGTAAGCCAACTTCAGGCTATAAAGAGATTTCTATTGAGGCTAAACTTATCTGCCTTTCCTGGTACTTCAAAGTCGAATGCCACTGCTGCTACATACAGGAGAAGATAGATTTTTTGCTAGAGGACGGATGTTCAACAAGGACGGGGTCATCGCAAAGAAAAAGAGCTAGAGGTGAGTGAGCCTACGACCACCAATTGCTTATCTCCTATTACCAATTGCAGCAGACTTGGACTAATGGAATTGCTTGAAGTGAAGACCAGTGAACAAAAGGCTTTACACAAAAGAATTGTTGACCTCTTTCGGGATAAGGCCTGGAAGAAGCAGGGATTGAACCAGGGCTTGTTGGCAGAGCAGATATCAAAAGCCTATGTTATCTCATTTTCAGGGACCGAGCAAGGGATGAGCGCCCTCTGATCTAACGACCAAACAAGCAACGGCCCTTGTTACTAGAAATATGAAGCGTGCTAGCGCGCACTTCCTATTAACCAATTCACCAATTTAAAGATTGGTAAACAAAGATAATAGGAGCCGAAGTCAATCCCTTAAAACACTCCTCCCCGAGGGGACATTATCAGTCGCTTCGTTCCCTTGTTTTCTGAACTCTTTTCAGGAGATAGGTCTACCGTTGCAAACTCACCTGCTTGTAAATTCATTGTTTAAAAGAACTCGTAAATTCATTGTGCCAGAATTGATCACTGATCAGGTGTGATCAATCTCATCCGTCTAAGAGACTGATCCGGTGCGATGAGTATCATCCGTGTAATATTTTGGAATTCCTCTTCCAACTCATCCTGGAATGGGTGTTAAGGGATTATCTTTTCAATATCTTACCACTTTTAAAGAGAATAATCCCTTATTATCTTTTCAATAAGACTATTAATTATACCTATTAAAGATAATCATCCCTTATTATCTTTTCAACAGAACTAATTAATCCATTATACTATTCATATCGAGGAATAGTATAAATACTGGATAGGCTTATTATTAGTATCTAATAGATACTAATTATCTATTAGTAACTAATGTAACAGTGTATGAGCCCCCCAGGGCACGGGCTCAAATTGCTCTCCTTTACCTCCTGGGTGGTATGGGAGTTCTGAAAGTTTTATGCAGACTATTAAACTAATATGATCAAATAACCATTTACCCACTAATAATTGACGTAATTAATCAGCCATGTACCCACTAGTAACTGCCTATCATGAATACCCAATAAAGCCTTAATTCAAACATTTCAATCACATTCAAACAGAGAGAGAGAGAGAGAGAGATGCATAGTTCAACAAAAATAAGGTGGGCCTAGTCTGCTAAGTAACATGTCACATCACGGCATGGTCGCCGTTGTAAGTCACACTTCATGCTATTTACAACATGAAAATATGTGAATATGCGCACACACATGTGTGCACGTGTGTGTTTAGCCAAAACCTTCTTATGCCATGTGTCTCAAGCTTTTAGGGAATGGTAAGAATCCCATCTTATAAATTGGTCTTCTCCACCTTACTTTAACAATATGATACTAAACCAGGCTAACTTTAGGATTTTAGGAAATAGGCCTCACACTCATATGGGCCTAATTTCTAACAATCAATCACCAATTTCAAAGCAAGTAGCAAAAGATGTCAAAGATATTATGCTAAAGTACTGTTAATATATCAGTCTTTCAGTGTAAGTTCCTTATGGGTTAAACTTGCATCTAGAATGATAATATTCATCTTTCTACAGCTGATGAATGGACTATGTATTGAATTCACTGCTTTTCATGATCAGATTTCACCTAAAATCTCAATTGATACTAGGCTGCTAATGAACCACACATAGATAGAGCGTTACATAGTCATGCTCTCTTATCTGCTCATGAGCTATCATGAGAATGTCCCATTCTCGTAAACTATGACCACACAATTAGACTCAATTAGATATATTCTTTCTTATAAATAAGTGTGGATTTTTTCATGCACGATATTGACAACATAGTACCATGTCCATTGTTTGCTAAGAAAAAGGGTTGATGACACATTTTGTCATTCAACTTTCACTAAAAGGTCATTTTGGTTCCTCAAGTTTTCAAAAGGTATATTTTATTTCCTCAAGTTTAAAATTTAGGCTAAAAAGTACATATACTTGTCATGCCACATGGACTATTGACTAATCACTGCTAACCTCCCATACTGCCTTTCCCTGCGAAATGACTGAAGAACTGCTCCTCGTAGGCATGATGCAAAATCTCCTTCCCTCCCTTACGGGTAATGCCTGACAGTGAACTATTTTCCTAGTCGGTTTTTCCTTCATCCTGACAGTTCCTGGACGTCAGAAATAATCCAGATTCTTGTAGTGGGCATGACGTAAAAAGAGGGGGGAAATTATAATTTGGGGGTGCATCAAAATCGGGCACTTAGAGCATCTCCAACAATCCCCCTAAATCTCTCCCTAAATCAAATTATTGGGAAATTATGTTAAAAGTATTCTCCAACAACTCCCCTAAACACCCCCCTATTTCTATTCCCCCCCAAAACTCTCCCAAAACCCAGGTAGAAACCGGGAACTTTCAGGGGTCCCGTATCCTAGCTCCCTCCGTCACGCGCGCTGGGGAAAATAATTGGCGCCACATTTTTCTGATACACCTCGACGCCGCCGCCTTTTTCCCAGCCACTTTTCCCCGCCCGCCGCCCCAATCGTGCCAAACCGGCGCCCCCCACCCGGCGCCCCGTGTCCCCGGCTTCCCGCGGCCTCCAGACGCCGCCCGACGCCGCCTGACGCCCCGGCGCCCCGCGGCCTCCAGACGCCGCCCGCCGTTGCCTGACGCCCCGGCGCCCCGCGGCCTCCAGACGCCGCCCGCCGTCGCACGCCATATCTTTTGTGCCGTATCCGGTTTGAGTTCAGAACACTGCCATATCTTTTGTGCCGTAGTGGACACCGACTTGGTTTTGAATTCCGTTTTGGACAACGACTCTCATGCCATATCTTTTGAGTGGACACTTCGACAGTCAGAAAACAAAACATCCTGGTTCACCGGAAGATTAAGTGGACTTCGACAGTGCGATAACAAAAGATCCTTGTTCACTGGAAGAGGATAATCATTGGCAAACTGATTTTCTTTAGAACTATCTTGGTTCTGCAGATGAATACAAAAAAACAGTTGCATGAGAACATTACAAGCTGCTCAGCTTTATGAACAAGAAAGCAAGCTGAAACAACCATAATAAAGATACCTTTCTTTCAAACAGATGAAGCACGCCATGATCAACTAGGAATTTCCGGAGAAGTCCAAGTACTGACCTTGACGGAAGCACCACGTTTAAATGGGCCGGTTGTTAATGTTGGGCCAGATTCAAAATACTATTAAGATATATTTAGGGGAGCTGTTGGAGGAGGGGACTAAAATAGGCTAACAAATTTTTTGGGATGCCCCTAAAAGGTATCTTTTGGGGTGGGTTTTTAGGGGGATTGTTGGAGATGCTCTTAGTCATCGGCAGCGAACTAATGTGTGAAGCAACCCTCACTCTTAACTAAATTAAAACCAATGTAATTAACTTAATAAAGAAATAATTAAGAAACATATGAAATAATTACAATGTATTTAATTACATTACTATACAAGTGATGAAAAAGTATTACAAGTTGTGCACCGGCAGTATTCATGAACCTCATGAATAAACTCTTCATGAAGTATTTAGATAAATTCATCGTTGTCTTTATTGATGACATCGCACTTCGCAAAAGAATTGGAAATCCTTAGGCCAGTCTCAATGGAGTTTCATGGAGGATTTCATGCACATTAAATACGGTGCCACATCAGCCAAAAGAAGCTTTTTGCATGAAACTAGGAGGAGAGAGAAGGAAAACGTTTCATCCCCATGAAACCTTTAAGCGTTGTTTCCAAAACGTTGGTAATCGTGTGAAATCCCCACTGAGAGCCTTGTTGGGTTTCATCCCGTGCGAGCGTGCTTCTGATTGGAGAAGAGAAGGAAGAGGGGACCACAGAAAGGCTAAAATAACCTATGAAACCGCGCAATGAAACTATACACTGAGAGAAAAGACTTGTTTCATGTTTTGTTTTATATCTTGGAAACTGGGAGGTGAAATCTTGCATTGAGACTGGCCTTAGAGAAAACAAACCATATACAAAGTTCAATAAATGTGAATTTTGGCTAGATCAAGTGGTGTTCCTAAGATATATTGTGTTTGGAAGAGGTATAAAAGTAGACCCTACTAAGATTGAAGCTGTCACATCATGAGAAGGTCCAGCTAACACAACAAGAATCAAAAGCTTTCTAGGATTTGCAGAATACTACCGCAGATTCATAAAAGGATTCTGTCAAATTGCCTCTCCACTCACCAAACTACTATGAAATGATGTGAAATACAATTAGACAGAAGCATGTGGGCATAGTTTTAGGAATTAAAATAGTGTTTAACCACTGTGCCAATCCTAGCCTTACCTGAGGATAGCATTGAGTATGTAGCATACTGTGATGTCTCAAAGTTTGGGCTAGGATGTGTGTTGATGCAGAAGGAGAGAGTAATAGCCTATGCATCCAGACAATTAAGGCCTCATGAAGTAAACTATCCCACTCACAATCTAGAATTGAGAGTTATAATGTTTGCCCTGAAATCTAGATACACTATCTCTATGGATCAAAATGCACTCTGTTCAGTGATCATAAAAGTCTCAAATATATTTTCATCAAGAAGGAGCTAGATATGAGATAAAGAAGATGCTACAACTTATCAAAGATTATAATATGTCTATAAATTATTATCTCAGAAAGGCTAATGTGGTCGCTGGTGCTTTAAGTCAGAAGACCCAGTGCAAACATATTTCTCTTGTAAACCACACTCCAAGCCTATTACAACAATTAGTTAAGATGGAGTTAGAAGTGAAAATCACTACTTCAGAAGCCACCATCACAGCCATGACCTTCCACCCCCACCCTGCTCGATCAAATCAAGGAGACTGACCTCAGATGTTTTCATCAAAGAAGAGGTCCAACGAATGAAATCAGGCCAACCATCTAAATTTAATCTGGATAACAACGGAGCCTTGTGGAATTAGGGGCAAATTTGTGTACCAAATGACCCACAGATCAAAGAAACCATTCTCTGAGAAGTTAATGACACCCTGTACACAATCCACCCCTTCTAGCACAAAGATGTATAGGAATCTAAGAGCAAACTTTTGGTGGGTCAACATAAAGAGAGAAATAGCAGAATACGTAAGTTGATGGATACCTGTCTGAAAGTAAAAGCTAAACATCAATGCCCAACGGGATTACTAGAACCACTAGAAACTGCCGAGTGGAAATGGGAGGACATATGCATGGACTTTATCATGGGTCTACCCATGACACTCAAAAAGAAAGATGTTATTTGGGTTATTGTGGATCGACTTACAAAATTGGCCCACTTCATTTCTACCAATAAAAAAAAATACTCCTTTGATAAACTGGCTGAACTATATCTTGAATAGTCACTCTTTATAGAGTACCAAAGACTACCACCTTAAATAGGGTTCAATATTCACCTTAGGCTTTTGGAAGAGTTTACAAACTACCCTGGGGACCAAACTGAACTTTAGCACAGCCTATCACCTACAAACTAATGGCTAGACCGAATGGGTGAATCAAATCTTAGAGGATATGTTAATGGCATGTGTACTAAACTTTGGGGAAATGTGGAGACAAACATTTACCCTTAGAAGAGTTTGCCTATAATAACAGCTACCAAGCCAGTATTCAAATGGTTTCATATGAAGTCTTGTATGGTAGAAAGTATAGGTCACTCATCTATTGGTACGAAGTTGGGGAGAGACAACTACTAGGCCCTGACCTTGTGCGGGAGAATGACGAGAAAATCTAGATAATCTGAGAACAACTTTGGATTCCCAAAGTAGATAGAAGAGCTATGACAATCGACGTAGAAGAGATCTCAAGTTTGAAGTTGGAGACTGCGTGTATCTTAAAATGTCACCGATGCATGGAATTCGCTGATTTGGATTAAAAGTGAAGTTAAGTCCTTGTTATGTTGGACCATTTAAGATCCTAGTACAAAAGGTTACCCTAGCCTACTAATTAGAATTACCGAGTCAGTTGTTTAGAATTCACAATGTGTTTCATGTTTCTCAACTTAGAAACTGCCTCCAGGAACCATCTCAGAAACTGATGAACCTAGTCATACCCTTGCAAGATGACCTAACCTATGAAGAGCATCTTGTGAGAATCCTAGAGTCTGAGGACCGAAAGCTAAGGAATCAGAATATTCATTCTGCAAGGTGTTATGGAAGAATCATTCTGTCCGTGAAGCTACATGGAAGAAGGAAGACGGCCTACATAAAGCTTACCCCAATCTATTCATGTGAGAACCCGATTTTGGGGACAAAATCTTTTCTAAGGGGGAAGGCTAAAACAACCCTCATTCTTAAGTAAATTAAAAATAGTGTAATTAGCTTAATTAAGAAACACATGGAATAATTACAACACATTTAATTACATCACTGTACAAGCGAAGAAAAAGTATTACAACATTCAAATATACGTAGAACACAAAGTAATACAACCAAAACTTAATTAATTACATCAGTTGCTTAATTGTAGAATTTATAATTATTGGATCACATCATTCATCATACATTTTCAGATATACATAATTGAAGAAAAGTATTACAACATTTGAATATACATAGAATACAAAGCAATAAACTGAAACTTAATTAATCACATTAGTTGCATAATTATAGAAATTAAAATTATATGATTGCATCATTCATCATACATTTTTGTTTACAAGCATACATGTGTAGTTGCATTTCCAGTTGTCTAAGCAAGCTGTAGTTGTTGCGAGTGAGTCATCGCCGAAGAACCTACACAGTTTACTAAATCCGAAACCCAGGTTGAAACAATCCAAGGGAGAATAAAAAAGGAAGAAGAAGGTTGCCATAAGAATCATTCGGTTTAAAAAAACCAAAACTTAGCGCTCATCGAGATACAAGGACCGTCCATGGCTAGCTGGCACCTCTCGCATTAGTGGGCCTCATCATGTTGTGAAAAACCGAGCCAACATCCACTTTAAATTTCACTGACCTTAGCTTGAACAGTAGAAAACTGAACTATGGTACCAAAACCACCCAAGGACCTTCGGTCCATAAGTGCAATCCATTTTCCACTATGCGTAGAGGCATGAGAGGAGGCCAAAGATAAGACCAAGCCGAGAGAGAGAGAGAGAGAGAGAAGAGACTACTTCCCCTCTCTGCTTAACCAAGCCACCAGAGTGAAGAAGAGAGGGAGAGCTTATTTCACTCGCCATCCCCACTCAACTCCCATTCCACCTCTCCTCCCCAAACCTTCCCCTACCAGCGATGAGAGCAACAGACAGAGAGAGAGAGAGAGAGAGCCAAGAGTCAGAACCATACAGGGGAGTCAGGGTGGAGGCATTCCAAAGGATTCGGGGAAAACCGAAGAGGAGGGAACCACAACCACGGCAACTCAGGACCCAAGGAACCACCGAGACTAGCTAGGAGAGCATGTAGGGAGCACCACTGCCATCACTGTCACCATTCCACTTCCAACTTGACCAAACCAAGTAGGTCACCCACCCATCCCTTTCCTTGTCTCCCATAGCACAACACACCACAGTAGCCTAACCGACCGAATAGAGTAATAGCATAAGAGAAGAGATGGGGGGGGGGGGGGGGGTTAGCTCTCACCTCAGCTGAGTAGAGCCGTGATGGGCAACGTCACCGGCTCATAGCAGCGGGACTCGCGGATGGCCATCGGTGCGCCCTTGGCAAGCCAGCATGCTCCTCGGGGCATGCAAGCTCCTAAGTTCAGTCATGGTAAGATCTACTCTATAATACAGAGGACGGGCTAGGGCAGGAAGAGGGAACTAATCTAGCCATGGTTGATACTGAGGTATTCTATGCGTATCAAGGCAAGTTTACCTTTGATCCTTCTAATTAGTTATGTTACTTAAGAAAACTAAATTCTTTAGAGCATATATTATCACATGTTGCATTAAAATGTCTTTTCTTAAAACAAATGTGGATAAATGAATAAAGAAAAGAGCAATTCTAGCTAAGAGGAGCAGTTGGATCACAAGCTATGAATAATTGGAGGGTAGAGGGTGCCCTGGTCAAGAAGAGAAAAGGGTAGGTTGAGGCCCCCTATATATATTTATAATATAAGGACTAAACAACTTTTACTCAAGCAGGAGCCATACTTCTAGTGTAAACCATCTTCTCATTTTGACGAGCAAAAAATGCCCTACAATGTTATTATCATCTTCATATGGGTAAGTAGTATAAATAGGTGGAGGAAACTAGAACTACTAGAGTCCAAAGTGGTGAATCCAAAGTAGGCAGAGCCATAACTGGTATAGAGCTTGAAAGTGGCGAGCCTAGGTGCATATATTAGCATAGTGGAGTGTTGGGTGAGGGTTAGCCCGCCCCAACCAATGACTACTTCATAGTTGAGTGAGGTGTTAGGTGAGGGTAAGAAACTACCCCGGGTCATCAACTAGGATTAGTTAAGTGGAGATGATAATAACATTGGCACCACATCGAAGGAAATCCGAAAGACCCTGTTTCAAAGAGCTCATAGTAGCTATAAGTAAAGTGACACAAGCCTACACAATACTAAATAAATTCATGAATTCATACTTGTCTCCTAGATTGGAGACTAGGGGACCACTGGGGGTCTTTCTCATCACGAGGGTGATTAGTAGTATTTGAAATACAAATCTTGTAAATTTTCACTCTAAATTGAAAACCTATTTTATGAAGGAAGAGAGATATAAAATGGATTGATGATAAAGAGATGAGTCATACAGTTGCATTTATTGCTATTAATGCTTGTTGAATTGTTGTACTCACCCTTGTTATTAAATTCCCTTGTTAGATCCCAGTGTAGATGGTGAGTACCTTGAGTGGGACGCAGGGTATCTAGGTTCTAAGGATGCTGTGTGGGATAAGGATGATTATACTGAGGACCAAGGCGAGGTGGATGCCCTATTCGGCAGTTGGGACGATTAGGCAACCCGTAGTGCCTTGTCGTTGAGAGATACAGTATATAAATAACATGTATCTTCCTTTTGTACCTAGTATTTGTATGAAAGACCTTAACCCTGTGTGGCTAACTGTTGTAGTAATACAAAGTTTGTAGTTATTGTTCTGCTGTGTAATTCTCTAGTAAGACGTATTATTCCATAAGATGTTGAACTTAGGAAATAATAATCTGTTATCCGGTGTCATGTTTTGAGAATAATGACACATGACGTCACAATGTGCGACTGTGGAGGCTGTAGAAACCTTTTCCTGGAAACTTTACCTTTTGTAGCTAATTATCACTTCCAGATTCTACTAGGGTCGTTCCTATAGAAAAAGTGTGGATTCATATGTGAATTTTAAGAAATACAAGGGTGTTGTGTGAAAAGCTCAGAGTTCACTGGATCAAGAGTGGTGCTGCCATGCACTGCCTCTCCTGATCTTCTGCCTCTCCTGATACCCTCCATCATTCAGGTGGTCAGGCCCTCAGGCCTCAGCGCATGTGCAGTGGTTCGGGCGCTACGGGATCTGCTCAACCTTGGGCCCTCGGTGCCTCGGCCGCTGCCCATAGCTCTCCCGGTCGCCCGATTCCTGGATGGGCCCATCGGATCTGCTCTTCACCAGGCGTCACGTGCCATGCTACCAGTCGCCGGATCTACACTCTACCGGGCGTTGTGCACCACGCTGCCAGCCACCAACGCCGATAGGTGCTAACTGCCGAGGTGCATGCGTAGCCCCTCTTGTCTCTCCCATGCGTGTGCGTTTGTGGATGTGCGCAGCCCTCCCTGCCTGGATGAACTGATGAATCGTAATGCTGATGTACTGATGCCTGTAGGATTGGAAATGGCAACAGAGGGGGGGGGGGGGCGTGAATGGTGCCTCTTTCAAAAATTTGTCCCCATAAAGTATCCACAATGAAATCTCCTCCGATAGCTATGGAAAGCTATGAAGTAGATTCATGCTCTCTGTAAGTTCATACTGAACAAACACGACAGATGCAAGGCAGGAAACCGAAGAACAAGAAAGAAGACAGAGCACAAAATAATCAGCACCAGAAAAAGAAGGAACTATGGGGGCCGGTCAGACTGCAAT